>CM072887.1:0-600000 GCA_037013685.1 Acridotheres tristis | reverse complement strand
TCGGTGTCGGGGGATGCGGGGAAAGGATCCTGCTGCATTCCCAGATTTGCATTCCCAAATTCCCCGGGATGAGCATTCCCAGGGATGAGCATTCCCAAATTCCCAGGGATCAGCATTCCCAAATTCCCGGTGATGACCATTCCCAGGGATGAATATTCCCAAATTCCCGGGATGACCATTCCCAGGGATGACCATTCCCAAATTCCCGAGGATGAATATTCCCAAATTCCCAGGGATCAGCATTCCCAAATACCCTGGTAGGAGCATTCCCGGGATGATCTTTCCCAAATTCCCAGGGATGAATATTCCCAAATTCCCAGGGATGAGCATTCCCAGGGGATCAGCATTCCCAAATTCCCAGGATCAGCGCATTCCCAGGAATTCCCGGCGAGCGAGGAGGGAAATTCCAGCGGCGAGAGGGGATCCCGGGAATTTTCCGGGATGAGGAATGGGATGGATCATCCCGAGCCCTCCCGGTGCCGGTGTCGCTCCCCTGCTGTCCCCTCCTGTCCCCTCCTGTCCCCTGCTGTCCCCTCCTGTCCCCTGCTGTCCCCTCCTGTCCCCGCTCACCTTCCCTGCCGGGCTGCTTGAAGGCCATGGCCAGGTCGCCGCCGGGGACGGTCACGCCGTGTCCGTGGTGGCCCAGGGGGGTGCCGTGGTGGCCCAGGGGGGTGCCGTGGTGGCCCAGGGGGGTGCCGTGGTGGCCCAGGGGGGTGCCCTGGGGCTGCCAGGGGGGGCCGGGGGCGATGTAGGCGCCGGGGGAGCCGCCGTAGACGCCGGGCTGGCTGGAGGGGGGGTAAGCGCAGGCCGGCAGGAAGGTGCCCATGGTGGAGAGCCCCGCGCCGGGCTGGCCACAGCGACAGCGACAGCGACAGAAGGGGACGGGGACACGGACGGGGGCTCAGAACAGCCCGCCCGGCGCGGGGGGTCCCGCTCGGGGCCGGACGGGGCTCCCTGGCCTCTCTTCTGGTCCCTCCCTGCTGTCCCCGCCTTGTCCTCCCCTGCCTCATTCCGGCCCCGCTCCGGCCGCCCTCCCCTGTCCCCTCGTGTCCCCCCAAAACTCACCTGTTTGTACTTGATGCGGCCATCCATGGTATTTCTGTCCCCTCCTGTCCCTCCCGTCCCCAAAATTCACCTGAGGGTGTTTGATGTCGCCGTCCATGGCATCTCTGTCCCCTCCTGTTCCCTCCTGTCCCCTCCTGTCCCTCCTGTCCCCAAAACTCACCTGCGGGTATTTGATGTCGCCATCCCTGTCCCCTCCTGTCCCCTCCCCTCACCTGCCGGTATTTGATGTCGCCGTCCATGGCATCCCTGTCCCCTCCTGTCCCTCGTGTCCCCAAAACTCACCTGTCGGTATTTGATGTCACCATCCCTGTCCCCTCGTCTCCCCTCGTGTCCCCTCTTGTCCCCTCACCTGTGGATGTTTGATGTCGCCATCCCTCGTGTCCCCTCGTGTCCCCTCGTGTCCCCTCGTGTCCCCTCGTGTCCCCTCACCTGCGGGTATTTGATGTCGCCGTCCCTGTCCCCTCGTGTCCCCTCACCTGTGGATGTTTGATGTCGCCATCCCTGTCCCCTCGTGTCCCCTCGTGTCCCCTCGTGTCCCCTCACCTGCGGGTATTTGATGTCGCCGTCCATGGCCGCCTTGTCCAGCCCGTTCACGGCCTGGCCCGGCCCGGGGAAGCCGCTCCTGTTCACTCCGGGCCACTCCTCCATTTTTGGGGGGTACGCGGCCCCCTCGGAGCCAGCCAGAGCCCCTGGGGAGCAAAGCGTCAGCTTTTGGGGTGGAACAGGCGGAATTCCCGCTTTTCCAAACCCCAGGATTTTGGGGGGGCGCAGGAATCCGCGTGCCGAAATTTGGGATCGCACCGCGGGGAGAGGCTGCGGATTCCACCCCCCCCCCCCCCCAAAAAAAAGCCTCTCCGGCCGCCTCCCCCCCTCCCTCTCCCAATTCCCAATCCCCGATAATTTAGGGGCTCCAATTTCTCTCCCGACGAAGGGGATTTGGAGAAGTGACATCGGAATTTTAAGGATAAATGATTGCGCGGGGGGAAACGCATGCGGTTGATTTACTCGGGCTTTTGGGAGGATAAAAGGACCCGAACCCCCCCTGTACGGCCCGTTTGTCCCCCCTGGAGCCGGCGGGGCTCGGCCTTGGAGCTGCGGGTGCTCCCGGAGCCCCAAAATTCCCAAATTCCTCGGGAGAATCCAGGAGGCCGGATCCGAGCTGCTTTCCCCCCTGATTTTTCCTCTTCTCTTATTTTTCCCTTTTCCCCCCCCTACCCTTTTCATATATTTTTTTAATTTTTTTTTTTTTTTTTTTTAAATCCCCCTTTGCGGAGCGAAATTCAGGGCTCCGAATTTGCGGTCGGCAATCTATCATCCCTAGGAAAATATTTTCCACATTTTTCATAAAAAGTTCAAGATGTGGCTGAGCCGAGGCCGCATCTGGCCCCGCAGCCCCGACGGGCTGGTGGAGCGGGGGGAGGCCCTTGGGAGAAAAAAAAAAAAAAGGGGGGGGGAAAAAAAGGGGGGAAGGGAAAATATATTAAACAAGCAAACAAAAAAATTTGGAACAAACAGCCAAAAACGACAGAAACAGCAACAAAAACTCGAAATAAGCTAAGAAGCTGAAACTAATAAAAAAAGAAGGAAAGACGCAAAAAGGCACGAAACGGGCGAAGAGGCACGAAGCGAATAAAAAGCCGAAACAAGCGAAAAAAATCCCCGAACGAGCCAGAAGGCACGAAACAAAAACAAAAAAAAACCCGAAAATAAATAAATAAGTAAGTAAGAAAGCGACAAAACAAAACCGAGCGAACCAAAATAACAAAAAGGCAGCACAAAGAGCCAAGAAAAAAAAAAAAAATTAAATAAAAAAGGGGTTTGAGAAGCGAAAGAATAGAAGGGGAGGGGATGGGGAGAAGCGGATCGGCGCTACCCACCCGCCTGCTCCACGAAGGTGCGGATGCCCAGGATGTTGGTGACCGAGTGCGCCGAGGGCCAGGAGCGGGGCAGCGCCACCGGGGGTGGCCCGAGGTGTCCCCCGGGGTGCGGGGCGGCCTTGGCGGGCGGCGGCGCGGCCGGCCCGGGGTACGGGTATTGATAAATGTGCGCGCAGGGCAGCGCGGCGGGCGGCGGCCCCGCGGAGCTCAGCGGGCCGATCTTGTTGCGCAGGATGCGGCTGATGGAGCTGACCGAGGGCACGTTGTACTTGTCGCACACGCCGTCGGCCAGCAGGCGGTCGCGGATCTCCCAGGCGAAGATGCCGGGGTCGCCTTGCTTGTAGTCGCGGATGTGCTTGACCACGGCGGGCGTGGTGACCCGCGGCTTGCTGCCTCCGATAGCCCCCGGCAGGATGGAGCCCGTCTCGTGGTAGCGGGCCAGGATCTTGCTGACGCAGCCGTGCGACACGCGGAGCTGGCGGCTGATGTCGCAGGGCCGGATGCCGAGCTGCGCCAGCTCCACGATGCGCAGGCGGATGGCGTTGGGCAGCGGACGCCCGTTCACGAAGACGCCGCCCAGCTGGTTCACCTCGCCGTAGGTGTGCTCTGCGGGGGTGGCACGGCACGGCTCGGCACGGCTCGGCACGGCACGGCACGGCAGAGGCGACAACGGAGCGGCCGGAGCGCCCCGGGAATGGGGATGGAGCCGCGGAGGGAAAGGGGGAGAGGGAAAAGAGCGGGGGGAGAAAAGGAAAGGGGTGGGGGGAAAGGAAGAAGAATAGGCAAGAAAAAGAAGAAGGGGGGGAAAAAGAAAAGGAAAAAAGGGGAGGAAGGCAAAGGAAGCGAAGAAAAGGGAAAGGGTAAAAAGGAAGAAAAAATGGAAGAAAAAAATGGAAGAAAAAAAGAAGGGGGGAAAAAGAAAAGGAAAAAAGGGGGGAAAGAAGAGGAGGAAAGCAGAGGAAGCGAAGAAAAGGGAAAGGTAAAAAGGAAGAAAAAAATGGAAGAAAAGAAGAAGGGGGAAAAAAAGAAAAGGTAAAAAGGGGAGGAAGGCAAAGGAAGCGAAGAAAAGGGAAAGGGTAAAAAGGAAAGAAAAAATGGAAGAAAAGAAGAAGGGGGAAAAAAGAAAAGGTAAAAAGGGGAGGAAGGCAAAGGAAGCGAAGGAAAGGGAAAGGGTAAAAAGGAAAGAAAAAATGGAAGAGAAGAAGAAGGGGAAAAAAAGAAAAGGTAAAAAGGGGAGGAAGGCAAAGGAAGCGAAGAAAAGGGAAAGGGTAAAAAGGAAGAAAAAAATGGAAGAAAAGAAGAAGGGGGGGGAAAAGAAAAGGAAAAAAGGGGGGAAAGAAGAGGAGAAAAGCAGAGGAAGGGGAGAAAGGGGAAAGGGGAAAGAAGAGGGGAAAAGAGAAAAAAGGGAGTAAGAAAGAGAAGAAAAGCAGAGGAAGGGGAGAAAGGGGAAAAGGTAAAAAGGAAGGGGAAAGGGAAGAAAAAAGAAGAGGGGAAAAGAGAAAAAAAGGAGAAAACAAGAGAAGAAAAGCAAATGAAGGGAAGAAAAGGAAAGGGGGTAAAGAAAGAGGAAAAGGGAAGAAAAAAGGGGGGGGAAGGGCAAGGAGAAAAGGAAGGGGGAAAAGGGAGCAAAAAAGAGAGGAAAAGCAAAGGAAGAGAAGAAGATGAAAGGGGGGAAAGGAAGGAAAAAAGGGAAGAAGAAAAGGAAGGGGGGAAGGAAAAAGTGGAAGGGAAAAAGGGAGCAAAGAAGAGAAGTAAAGGAAAGGAATAGAGGAAAATGAAAGGCGGAAAAACGAAGAAAAAAGGGAAGTAAAAAAAAGAATGGGTAAAAAGGATGGAAAAAAGGGAAGGAAAAAAAAGAAGGGAAAAAGGAGAAAAGGAAGGGGAGAATAAAAGGAAGCGGGAAAAGGGGAGCAGAAAAGAGAAGAAAAGCAAAGAAAGGGAAGGACAAGGGGAAAAAGGAAGGGAAAATGGGAAGAAACAAAAATAAAGGGGTAAAAGGAAAAGGAAAAAAGGAAGGGGGAGAAAAGAAAAAGGAAAAGCAAAACGAGAATGAAAGGGGAAGAGAGAAAGAGAGAGAAAGGAAAAATACAGACAGAAACAAAGCGAGATAAAACTGACAGACAAAAAAGAAGAGGGAGGTAAGACAGGGAAAGAATGAGAGAAAAAGAAAAGTCAGAAACGACGAGGGGAAAAATGAAAAAAGGAGAGTGGGACAAAAAGAGAGACGGCAGAAGGAGAACGGGCGAGAAGGAGCCGCAAGGAGAGAGCGGAGCGAAAGCGAAGCGAGGCGCGGGGAGCAGCCCGGAGCCCTCCCGGCACCCCCGGCCGCCTCCGGCCCCTTCCCGGTGTCCCGCTCGGGCAGCAGCCCGGCCCGGAGCCATCCCGGAGCCTGCCCGGAGCCATCCCGGGGCCATCCCGGGATCCGGGGCCATCCCGGGGCCATCCCGGGATCCAGGTCTATCCCGGAGCCATCCCGGAGCCTGCCCGGGATCCGGGGCCATCCCGGGGCTATCCCGGAGCCATCCCGGAGCCATCCCGGGTCTATCCCGGAGCCTGCCCGGGATCCGGGGCCATCCCGGGTCTATCCCGGAGCCATCCCGGAGCCATCCCGGGTCCGGCCGCACTCACCCATGGCCCGGCGCGGGGAGGGGGCAGCGCCGCGGCCGCCGCATAGAGAGCGGGGGGCGGCGGGGCCGGGGGCTGCTGGCGGCGCCGGGAGCGAGCCCCGCTCCAGGGGAGCCCCCGCCGCTCCTCGGCATCAATTTGACGTGGGAATCGCGTCAATCGCGGCCGTCACGGCGCCGCCAACGCCGCCCATTGGCTCCCGCCCGCTCCTCCATGGCCGCGGCCGGCGGGGCCGCGGGAGCCGCCCCCCCCTCCGCCCGCCCCCTCGGGGCCGCTCCGCCGCCGCCGGGGACCCCCCCCGTGCACCCCCGGGGGCTGCGGGAGGGCACGGCGGGGACGGCCGAGGGGGTGCCACGGCCTCCTCCCCGCGGGGATTCCCACGCGGGACAGCGACACGCACCTGCCCCGCCTCCGGCCCCGACGGGACGGGAGCGCTTTTGGGGGCACGGCCCCCTCGGGCGCGCTGTTTCGGCCCCAAAAAACTCCCACCGGCTGGGAATCCCCGGGAATTGTGTCCCCCCTCACGGAGAGCTCGGTGGGAAGAGCGTGAGTGTTTCCCTGGATGCGTGGGGGGCTCGGGGAAAAGCCGCTCTTTTTTTGGGAGTGGGGTTTAAAGAGGAGGGGAGGGCACAGCGCCCGTCACCCCCGTGTCCCCCAGCGCGGGGGGAGCCTGGCACCCAATCCAGCAATCCGCTGGGAAAAGGGATTGGATCGATTAAACGGGATCCGGGCCGAGCCCAGCGCCGGGGGTCCCCCCGGTGCCTCCCCGGTGCCCCCCGCTCGCAGCCCCGGGGAGGCCGAGCCGGGCAGGTGCGGCCCTGCGGATCCCTGGGGGTTTTTTTGGGAGTTCTGGGGGTCCCCTGCTGCCGGCGGAGCAGCCTTTTCCTCCCCCGCTCCCTGGGGATGAGATTTTTCCAAGGAAAAGATCCCGGTAGGAAAAAAAATCGTCCACCTGCTCCCCGCGTCCCCCGATCCCTGCCGGGCTCCCGGGGGCATCACCGGGATCCGAGCCCTGCGGGAATGTGAGCCTGGATTGAGCGGGCATGGACAGGGAGCTGAGGGAAAGGAATCATGCAGAGGAAAGAGAGGTAAAAGGAGGAGGAAAATCCAAATTAAAAGGAAACGAAGAGAGGGAAAAAAAACAAAACAAGAAGGTAAGAGAGGTAGGTAGGTGATGAAGGAAAGGTAAGCGGGGGAGATGGAAAGAAAAGGAAGGGAAAATAAAAGCGGCAAGAAAATAAAAATTAGAATAAAGAAAAAGAACTAAAGAACGAGAAGGGAAAACGGGAAATTGCTGAAAGGAAAGGGAAAAGAAAGTGAGGGAAAGAAGGAAAAGGAGAGGGGCGGCTGCTCAGGTGAGATGTGGCAGGAAAATCCCAATTTATTTGCTCCCTGTCCAGGAGCGGCTCCGGACCCCCAGACCTGCCCCGGCCGCGATGGTTTCCATCTGCTCCGGCTCCTCTTTCCCCTCCCCAGCCCTTCTTTCCCTGCCTGAACACCATCCGGAGCGAAAAAAAAAAATTTAAAAAACCCTAATTTGCCCTTTGGTTTTGCTAAAGCTGCTGGAATTTTGTGGGTATTTTTGTGCCGGGCTGAGCCTCGGGTGACAGAAGCGCGATTTTACATTAATTTTGCTGAATAAAAATCCAGCGGAGCAGGGAGCTCTGGAAGCTATTTTTTTAAAAATTTATTTTAAAATAGAAATATCTAGAAATGGAAATATCAAGGATATTGGATAGGAATGCCAAAGATGATCCTCTGCTTCAGCAGCTGGAGATTGGAATCGTTAAAGGTAAGGGCTCCTGGGTGTTTCACCAGTATTTATTCCCGATTATTTCCTACAAAAGAATCTAATTAATATTATACTGTATTAGGTAATGCTGTTAAATTATTATATAGTAAGAATAATATATTCTGCGGTTGTGTTGTTGTCTAATGCTGCCATCCTATGCTATAGTATTGTTATTATTACTATTATTATTATTATTATTATTATTATTGTTATTGTTATTATTATTCATTAGCCGTTCAGGAATGCTGCGGCTCTCACAGGAGTTTATGGAGCTCCTTTTCCATCGGGGTCAAACCATACCGGGAAATCCTGTGGGATCAGAGGCTCTGAAACCCCCCCAGAAATGCTGGGTGCCTCAGCCTGTGCTTGGTGTGTCGGAGACACCACAAAACTCATTCCAACAGGAATTTTTTTTTTTCTCTCCCGCCTTTTGCCCAAATACAGGGAGTTGGAGGATCCCCCCTCTCCCAAAAAAATTCTTCCTGGCTGCTGAAGAAGAGTGTTTGGGAGTTCAGCAAAATAAAATCCTTCTCCAGAGCATCCCTCTGAGCATCTGTCAGGTCCGTCCAGGCCACAGACTAATTAATAATTTTTGGCAAAAAGCAATTTTCCTCCCTGCCAGAGGCTCCTCAAACCCACCCGGATTTAAAACCTCACCAAACCCCGCGGGAGTTTTTCCGTTTTAATTTTTTTTTTTTCCCCTAAAAAAACCCCTCTGCGTTCTGCGATCGGAGATTCTCCTCGTGAAAACGAGAGCGGGATCCCGGATCCTTTAAATCCAAAATTCCCCGTGGGAAAGGTTGCGGGCAGCAAAATCCCCAATAAATCGCCTGGGTCCATCCCGCTTTTCTCTGCATTGGGATTTTCTCCTCCTTTTCTGCCTGGGATCCGTCTCGGTGCCTTTGGAATGTCGAAAGCGGAGCGTGGGGATGTGCAGCTCATCCCACAGCTCGGGATCATCACCTTTCCCTCCCAGGGGTCGATATTGAAAAAACACCGAGTGTTTTGGGAAGAATCCCGGCCAACGGGACTGGAAAAGGGGGGAGGGGACGGGATGGAAGGTTGTTCCCTGCAAATCCTGGCACATCTGGGAGCCGCGTGCCCTCTGGAAAGGGCTTGGATGGCCGGGATCCCGCGGGGAAAAGGAGGGAACCGGGGATCCCTCCCCTCCCTGCCGGCATTCCCGGGAAAACCCGCACCCCTCTGCTGGAAACTCCCGCTGGAAACCCGGGAGGTGCCGTGGGACACGAGCAGCTCCTTCCTTCCCAAATCCTCGTCTCCTCCTCAAATCCCCGCGACTCCTGGAACCCCGGAGGATGGAGAAGCCCCCCCGGGACCCCGGAGCGCAGCTCGGCTCCGTCTCCCTGGGGAATATTCCCGGGCTCCTGCAGAGCTCTGAAAGAGCAACACAACTCCCTGGCCGTGTTTTCCTTGGGATTAAAGTCTCGCTTAAGGCTGAGCCTGGGCCGGGTGTAAATCCAGGCGGGATCAGCTGCAAACAAACCCCGCCCGTGCTGGGGCCGAGGGGCGGCCGGAGCCGTTCCCGTGGGTTTTTCCAGCGGGATGGATCCCCCCTCCTCCCGGCCACGGCTGCGAAAACACCGCGGGGAGGCTGCAAGAGCACCGGGGGATCGGCTCCTCCTGGAAAAACGCCGCGAGCACATTCGATGGGATTGAAGGCAGGCTGTAGGGCACGGATCCATCCAGCACCGTTCAGGTGCAGGATCTCTCTTTGTCGGAAAGAGGGGGAGCCTGAAAAGCGGGATAAATAATCCGTTGTTTTCCCGAGGGATGGCTCCGGACCTGCCGGGCTGCTGGGCCAGCACAGGGGGGGAGGAAAGAGCTGAATTCCCCCCGGATTTGCTCAAACTCCTTTGGCTCTGACGGTGGACGGGGATTTTAACCAACATTTGATCCGGGGATGAATTGAGTAGTGCTGAGTGTGGCAGTGTTGAATGTACACACACCGGATTTGGCGATCCTGGGGTTTTCTTTTTTTTTTTTTTTTCAGTGTCCCCTCCGCAGCTCTTCCCGCTGGTGCAGAGCCCCTGGCGAGGGCACGAGGCCAGGGCTGTGCCCAGGGTGCCATTCCTGCCATCCCAGAGCATTTCCCGAGGCTCTGGAGCCATTTCGAGGCAGGTAAACTCTTTTCAGGGCTCATTTCTCGTCTCGGTGTGAGAACGCAGGGCCGGGGCGAGGTGAGCGGCACAGAACATTACAACCATCATAAAGGCGCCGAAAAATCACAGCAAAACTCTGTTTACTTCTCCCTGTGTGGGATATAAAATGGGATTTAAAGCTGTGAAGAGCTGCCTTGTCCGCCCCAGCCGATTCCTTCGTCCCAAAAGTCCCTCTGCTTCCCATTCCCGCCTGGAAGCTCCTCCTCGCACAAGGCCTTTAAAATCAAACATGAGGGGGATAAAAAAACTTCTCCTCACTGCTCTGGCTCTCTGAATCCACAGGAGACCGTCCAAACGAACCAGGGAATAATTATTTAAGGCCTTATAAATTGTGGTCACTAATTTCTGCAGGATTAAAAAAAAAAAAGAAAAAACTCTTTGGAGCAAAACGGGATTTTTCAGGTTGTTTTTTTTTTTGGCAGGTGTGTGGGGTTGAGCAAAAATATTTTGAGCTGAGAAAGATTTGGAGTTTCAGACTCGTTTGGGTTTTTTTTTCCAAAAATAAACCCTGGGAAGGTTTAATTTCACTTGAGAAAAGCTCAAATGACTTTTGATCAGGTGGGATGGAGCCTTGGAATGGGAATGTCCGTGAATTTCCATAGGGAAAGCACCCGGGGTGTAGGAGTTGTCGTGTGCTCCGTGCCCCAATTCCAGGCCAGTAATGGGGATAAAATGGGAATGAAATTTCCCATCTTGTCCTGGCGGGAGGGGAGGCTGTGCACAAACAATGCTCCTGCCACTCATCCCGCTGGCACCGCCAGCCCAGCGCTCCCCGGGCACTGGTTTCCATTTATTCCCTGGAATTCTGGGAGATGTCGGCACAATTTAACACACATGATGCGGGCAGATGAAGGAGCTGCATCCCTTCTCTGGGGCTCCAGAGCCGGGGGGATTTATTTCGGGAGATCTGGACTCCATTTCAGACCCGGAAAATCCCGCTGGAGCCCAGGGAGGCGCTTCCCACTCACGTCAACAGATCCCAGGAATGCCCTTAAAACCCGGCTTTAAAGCCGGGCTGAAGTCTCGCTTCTGCTGAAAGGTGAGGGATTTAAAGGAGCGTTCCTGGGCTTCCCTGCCTCTGGGCTTGTAAAAGAATCCTGCGGGCTGCTGGAAGTTCTAGGGATCCGGGTTATCCCTCTGCGTTGTCTGGGAGCTCGGATACCCCGGAATTCTCCGGATAAACCCCATGGAAAAGCCCGGCACAGCAGTTTTTGGAGAGCCTGCCCCATCCTCCCCCTCTCCGCCGTGATTTCCCCACGGGAGATGGGAGATTTCCAGCCCGAATTCCTGCTCCACCTTCACTCCATCAAGGCACCAATTCCTGCCTCAAATCCTCCCTCCAAAGCAGCCCAGGTGGCGAAGGAATTCCCCCAGGACGCGGCCTGGATCGGGCCATTGTCCCCCAGAATCCACCTGGGAGGTGCCACAGGAGCCTGGTGGCTCCAGATCCTTCCATGGGGGGCAGGATCCAGGGAAAGGCAGCAGCAACATCAGGGAATAATGCCGGGAGCTCAAAGCCCAGCTCAGCTGGGAGAGGAAGGAATTCCCTGGGATGGAGGGGCTGGGAGAGCACAGGAAACTCTGCCGTGAGTTTCTTTTCCCTCCCCTTACCTGCTCCAGGGTCCAGCTCCTGCCTTTCCCGGGGATGAAATTCCTCTGATTTACACCGAGAGATAACAGCCGGGGAGAGAGGAACCATCCCCATCCCGAGCTCCTGGCTCTGGCATTCCCCACTGGAAATAATTTATGTCCTCTGGTCTGCCGGGCTTGTCCCACCAGCCCTAATGACTGGTTCTGTTTAATTTTCAGCTGCTTAATTGCAGCCGAACACTTCAACACCACTAAATTAAAACAAGCTCCCAGCGTTTCCTTGCCTGGGCTCCTGGCCCCGCTCCAAGGGGCGTTTAAAGCAACCTCAGATGGATTTTTTTTCCCTGCCACACAGGCTGCTCCCTTCCCAAAAAAGCGTGTGTGTGCCTAAACCCACCGGCGTGGGAGCGTGGAGAACATCTTCCAGGCGGGAGACGAGCGGGACGAGGCCGCGCTCCCTCCTCCCAAGGGTGTTCCCGTGGCATGGAAAAGGGTTCGGGGGCCAGGAGGGTCCTACAGGGGAGCAGAGCCCAGCCTGGACAGACTGCCCTGATGCAGAAGCTGCTGCTGGGGGGGTTTCTCCCGGGCAATTCCACGTCTTGGAGCACATTTCCCAATGTGGAAGCACTGTGGGTACCCATTAGAAAGGAGCCAGAGGGAACAGAGCTGTTGGTATTCCCGGGACATGGATGTTTAGGGTGGGGATGTGCCCTCCCAGCGCCGTTCCAGGGGGATTGTTTGCTCCCGATGGATTTGCTTTGGGGATGGAAGTGCTTGTGGGGGGGCTGGGAATCCATCGGCAGTGCCAGGGTTGGGACTGGGAGGCGGGAGAGCAAAGGACAAGGCAGGATCTGGTTCTGCAGAGAGCGGAGAGAAATGAGCCGAGGCCAGAGCTGGCCCCTTTCCAGCCATCCCATCCCATCCCATCCCACCGGGAGAGAGGGACAGACTCGACCCCCCTGCGAGGGAGGGAGGGAAAGCAACCCCCGTTAATTGGGGGGGTAAAAATAACCCAAACCTGCAAACAAGCCCATGGAAAACTCCTATAAAGTTGAAAGGCTCTGGGAGCCGGGCAGGCTCCTGGTGCCCATAAATAATTTCCTCGTGGATCAGCGGAAACAATGCAATTAGGGGCTGGCTGCCTGAGGCACGGGGGAGCTGCAGCCACAGAATCCCTGGGAATGCTCCAACACCACAATCCCCGCAGGTTTTGGGGCTTTAATGGGGGTTTTGCCCTCTTTAGACAAGGGCCAGGCGTGGCTGCTGCAGGGATGAAGTAGGGTGGGATAAGAGGGATAGGTGGGATTGGGAGGTGGGAGTGGTGGCGCTCAGCCTGCCCAGTAAAGAGCTGTGGGATGAGGGGATGCTGCTCCATGGGGTCACGTCCATCCTCCTCCTCCCCCTCCAAAAAAAAATCTTGGCAGAAAACTGGGAAAAGGAAGCGAAGGGAGGCCTTGCACGGACACCTGGGGGAAGGAGGAGCCCGGAAAAGCCAGAAAGGCGCGTTTGTGCCCGGTTACCTGATCCGGTGTGGGCTGGGGGTGAGGACAGCGGGCTGCCGGATCCTTATCTGGGCAGGAGACACGGTGTCCCTCCCAGCAGGGAAAACAGCTCCCTGCACTCCCTGTGGCCAGCCCCCGGGCGGCTGCAGGGACAGGAGGCACAGAGCCAGGCACCCGCACGGATCTGCCCTCCCGAGGAAAGATCCTCCCCCTGGGATTTACACAGCGGCCAATAAAGCTGAGCTGGATGGGTTTTCCTCAAGAAGGCCGGGGTTCAAATCCTCTGGGGTTCCTTCCAATCACCCTGAGGAGCTGGAATGGCTACTGCAGATTTCCAAGTGAGAGTGATGAGGGACATCATCCATCCATCATCCATCCATCATCCATCATCCATCCATCATCCATCATCCATCCATCATCCATCCATAATCCATCATCCATCATCCATCCATCCATCATCCATCCATCATCCATCCATCATCCATCAATCATCCATCCATCATCCATCAATCATCCATCATCCATCCATCATCCATCATCCATCATCCATCATCCATCCATCCATCATCCATCCATCATCCATCCATCCATCATCCATCCATCATCCATCAATCATCCATCATCCATCATCCATCCATCATCCATCCATCCATCATCCATCCATCATCCATCCATCATCCATCCATCCATCCATCATCCATCATCCATCATCCATCCATCATCCATCCATCCATCATCCATCCATCCATCATCCATCCATCATCCATCATCCATCATCCATCCATCCATCATCCATCCATCCATCATCCATCCATCATCCATCCATCCATCATCCATCATCCATCCATCATCCATCCATCATCCATCATCCATCCACCATCCATCCCTCCTTTTCACCCCCATTGCTCCATGCCCTCCCTCTTTACCATCCCCTGGCCAATCCCAACCCCCAAATCCTCCATTTCTTCCCAGTGGGACACAGAACTGGAGGTGACCCCAAGCTGTGTCCCTATCCCAAGGAAGGGGACACAGCACATGGAAAAACGCTCCCAAGGGAGCCTATTGCTCTGTCCAGAGGGATTTTCTCTGGAGAGGGTTCAGCCAGGATCCTGCCTGTGGGAGCTCCCTACAGCCCTTCCAGAGGCTGCAAAACAGGGAGGATGAGCCCAGGAAAGTCGAGCAAATATCCCAGGATAACCCGGAATGGGAGGAAGGAAAAGGAGCAAACTCCTTTTCCACCAGCCCATTCCACCCCCACACTGAGCTGCAATTCCCTATCCCTAATTTCGCCTGTTTAAACCCCAATCACGCTCTGGCAGAGCCTCCAAGGCTTTTTTCCAGCTCCCTGAGGGCTCTGGCTCTGCTCCATCCCGGCTGGATTCCGGCAAAGCCCGGGAGGAGAAGGAGCCACCACATCCCTGCCTCCAGCTTGTCCCGGACAATCCCGGCGAGCAGGGACCTGCCCAGCAGGAACAGGCCCCTGAAGGGAATATCTTTCACCTCCCGGTGACTTCTTCCACAAATATCCCGTCCTTCAACACCTCCTTGTCGGCAGAATCTCTGTCAACAGCGCCTGAACTTCACACTTGATCCCAATCTCCTCGCCGAGGGGCCCGGCCCTTTCCACGGAAAGATTCCTCCCGGATTCCCTGCGTGGAAGAGAATCTCGCTGCGAATTCCTGGCTACGGGACAGCCGAGCTCCACAGAGGCAGAAGGAGAGGTATTCCTTACATAAAATACATTTAAATTCCCAAAATTCTTCTTGGATTCAGCAGGACACTGAGAATAAATTAAAAAAAAAAATCCAAAAAATAATCCAAAATTATAATCCAAAAAACTCGAGAATTTTTTTTGAGTGGGAAGGGATTTTACAGCTCATCCCATTCCGTAGGCACAGACTCCTTCCACAATCCCAGGCTGCTCCAAGCCCCATTCTGCTGGAGCATTATCAGGAAAAATTACTTACTTTATCAGGAAAAGTTTATTACTTTAAAAGCCTCCCTGAAAAAAATCTTGGGGGAAAAGAAAAAAAAAAGCAATAATAAAAAGTTACATCTAAATATCAATATTTATTTATATTCCGTCTTTTTGATATCGATATCAATATTTTTACAGTGTAAAAATGCAGATTTTTACCTTAAAGTGTTACTGGATTGAAGGAAAAAAAATGGAGCAGCAGAGGTGAAGGAGGCACCTTTATCCTGTCAGCCGTCCTTTCTGGAAATGTAGGGATCTGAAATTTGGGAATGGAGATGAAGTTCACCAGGGTTTCTATGGAAAAATTAGCAATATTTATGGATTGTCAGCACTATCCCCCGGTTGTGCATTTTCAGTGAAGATTTACGTTTTTAAAATAAGAGTGGAAGGTAAATTTTCCTTTAGGAATAGCTTGGGAGAGGAAAAGAAGCTCAGGGCTGGGTGGGATTTTTTTTAGGGAAGAAGCTTCGGCTCCAGTGGGAGGCAGGATGTGCCTCCATGCACAGCTCCACGGTCAGGTGTCAGAATCCTCCACTGGGAGATTCCTGGAGCGGGGAAAGAGGGAAAAAAAAACGGGAAGAGAGGCAGGAATGTGCTGCCAGCCTGGAGGCTCCCTCTAGTGCCGCTTCCCAGAGCTGCGGGGATCAGGGAGAATCTCATCCCGGAGGGAAAAGCTCCGGAGGGGACATGGAGCAGAGCTGGCCCTGAGGGGAGCAGCCATTCCCTGCTCCAGTCTGTCCTTCCCCACCCATTCCTTCCCCATCTCCCAGACCCCAAATTCCCCAATCCCCATCCCCTGAGGAGCAGCCTCAGCCCACCCTGCCCTGGGGGATGTGACTCTCCCAGGTTCCAAATTCCTCAATCCCCATCCCATGAGGAGCAGCCTCATCCTGCTGTGCCCTGTGGGATGTGACTCTCCCAGATCCCAAATTCCCAAATTCCTCAATCCCCATCCCCTGAGGAGCAGCCTCAGCCCACCCTGCCCTGAGGAATGTAACTCTCTCAGATGGCAAATTCCCAAATTCCTCAATCCCCATCCCACGAGGAGCAGCCTCATCCTGCTGTGCCCTGGGGGATGTGACGCTCCCAGATCCCAAATTCCCAAATTCCCCAATCCCCATCCCACGAGGAGCAGCCTCGTCCTGCTGTGCCCTGGGGGATGTGACGCTCCCAGATCCCAAATTCCCAAATTCCCAAATTCCCAAATTCCCAAATTCCCCAATCCCCATCCCACGAGGAGCAGCCTCATCTTGCTGTGCCCTGGGGGATGTGACTCTCCCAGATCCCAAATTCCCAAATTCCCCAATCCCCATCCCACGAGGAGCAGCCTCAGCCCACCCTGCCCTGGGGGATGTGACTCTCCCAGATCCCAAATTCCCAAATTCCCAAATTCCTCAATCCCCATCCCACGAGGAGCAGCCTCATCTTGCTGTGCCCTGGGGGATGTGACGCTCCCAGATCCCAAATTCCCAAATTCCCAAATTTCCAAATTCCCCAATCCCCATCCCACGAGGAGCAGCCTCATCTTGCTGTGCCCTGGGGGATGTGACGCTCCCAGATCCCAAATTCCCAAATTCCCCAATCCCCATCCCACGAGGAGCAGCCTCATCTTGCTGTGCCCTGGGGGATGTGACGCTCCCAGATCCCAAATTCCCAAATTCCCAAATTCCCAAATTCCCCAATCCCCATCCCACGAGGAGCAGCCTCAGCCCACCCTGCCCTGGGGGATGTGACTCTCCCAGATCCCAAATTCCCAAATTCCCAAATTCCTCAATCCCCATCCCATGAGGAGCAGCCTCATCCCGCTGCTCCCACTCCCGTCCTTCCCAGATCTCCATTTCATGGAATCCATGTCCCCATCCAGCCCCATCTCCTCCCTCTCCTTGCTCAGCATCCTCCAGGACCGCTGTTGGTGGTGGGGTGGGGGGGAGAAAAATTAAAAAAAAATAAAAACGGGAGAAGGGATTGGAGCTTCCCAGAGCTGGGAGAGTGGGATGTGGATGTTCCCAGCAGCGCTGCAGCATCTGCAGGCGCCGGGAGATGGCAACCTCCCTCTTCCCATGGCATTCCCAACACCGGGAAGTGACAATCTCCCTCTTCCCATGGCATTCCCGGCACCGGGAAGTGGCAACCTCCCTCTTCCCATGGCATTCCCGGCACCGGGAGGTGACAATCTCCGCCTTCCCATGGCATTCCCGGCACCGGGAGGTGACAATCTCCGCCTTCCCATGGCATTCCCGGCACCGGGAAGTGGCAACCTCCCTCTTCCCATGGCATTCCCCACACCGGGAAGTGACAATCTCGGCATTCTCATGGCATTCCCGGCACCGGGAAGTGACACTCTCCCTCTTCCATGGCATTCCTGGCACCGGGAGGTGGCAATCTCGGCATTCCCGACACCGGGAAGTGACAATCTCCGCCTTCCCATGGCATTCCCGGCACCGGGAGGTGACCATCTCCCACTTCCCGTGACATTCCCGGCACCGGGAGGTGACGATCTCCCTCTTCCCATGGCATTCCCGGCACCGGGAGGTGACAATCTCGGCATTCCCGGCACCGGGAGGTGACAATCTCCGCCTTCCCATGGCATTCCCGGCACCGGGAGGTGACCATCTCCCTCTTCCCGTGACATTCCCGGGAATGCCACCCCCGGGCTGCCGCTCCAGCCCTTGCCCAGGAGCGGGATTTCGTGCCGTGCTCCCAGCAATAAGGGGTGTTTACCCTGCGCCGCTTTATCTGCCTCCCTCTTCCCGAATAAAGCGGGGGAAATTGGAGCGTCCCCGTTATCTGTTTGCCATCTGCCCCGGGATTAGCGGCTCCGTGGGCTAAGCTTTGGATCAACAAGGTTTTATTGGTTCCTGTCACTGCCGAGCTGAATGAGACATCAAACCTCGCTCCTTCCCTCCTTCCCTCCTCCCTCTGCTGGGCTGCAGCGTCCAGGCAGCCGCGGATCAGATTTTTATTTTTTTGGGGAAAGGAGAGGAAAAGGAGGATTTCACTCCGATTTGTCTCCCTTCCATAAGAGCTGGAAGAGCCGGGAGTGCTTCCCCCTTCCTGGCGAAGGAGGGGATGGAGTATTTGATCCCAGTCCTGCTTCCAGGAATAGAAGTGGGATGGAGAAGCAGCCTGGGGATCCAAACCCGCTCTGCCGAGATGTTCATCGCTCCTGTCACCTCTGTGGGAAAAGTGGGATCCGTGCAGGCACAAGGACAGGGATGGGCTTGGCACCTCTGGAGCTCTCCTGATCCCTGGGTGGGCAGGAAAGCCTCAATTCTGAGCAAATTTGGGCTGGTTTAAAAAAAAATAAAATGAAAAAAAAAGAGAAAGGGTCACCCTCATCCCCCTGGCCCTGCCTCGAACCCAGTGGTGACAGCCACGTTTGGGTTTAATGACCCGTCCCGACCCAAAAACGGGCGGTGAGGGCTGAAATCCCCATGGATCCCGGGCGTCCTGGTCCCACACATCCCAGGAGCAGGGAATTCATGGAGCAGCACGTGGGCTTTGTCCAGCCCCCTCCCAGCAGCCTCTCCCAAGTTCCTGAGGGGGAAAAGAACCGTGGAGATTGGATTTTCCATCATTATAAAGGGGAAAAATGAATTTTAAATAGGAGACAGCATCCCTGCAGAGGATCCCACGTGATACAGGTGGCATCTCCCTTACCTGGCTGTGAGGTGGAAGGGGACACTCATTCCAAAAAAAACCACTTGGAAATGCTTCCATGGCACGTGGGAACACATCCATGGCACGTGGGAACACATCCATGGCACGTGGGAACACATCTCCTCCTTCCCACTCTATTTTTTCCCATTTTAACAGTACAAACACCAAAAATTCACCCGGGAGGCTACATTTGAAATCTGGGAATTTGAGCCAGGCAAATTCCAGCCTAAACAACGTGCGAATCCAGGGGCTGAGGTGTCCTGGCAGGGATTTTCCGTCCCTGCTATCGGGAGGATCTCAGCAGACAGGAGCATTTACCGCTTGCAGCCCGAAGATCATGAAAAAAAAAAAAATAAAATCAGATTAGGGGGGGGTGGGAAAAATTGCCTAATGATTATAATTCCCAATAATGATGTATCCGAGGGCTGTCACGGCGTGATGAAAGGGGGCTCATATGAGAGGATGGCTGTGGATGAATTGCAGCCAGATACAATTCCCAGATAAGGGACAATGGGAGCCTCGAGAACACTTCAGAGCGGAGCCGGAGCCGCAATAAAAGCCCGTGGATTTAAAAAAAAAAATAATAGTGATGATGATGAAAAATAAAAATTTGAAAGTTTCCGAACGATCTCTGATAAAAGGTGCGAGAGGGAAGTGGGAAAGGCCCCAGAGGATGGGTTGGAGAGGGAATGCTGTGGCTTTCCCTTGGAAAATCCGTTGTGGAAGGCAGGTGGGGGGGTGGGGGGATGTGTCCTTGGCTGCTCCCAAGGGCAAAGGATGGATCCACAAGGGAGGAGGGAAGCGTGGCTTGGGCGCCTTCCTTGGGCCAGGAACCACCCAGCTCCAGCCCGCCCCAAATCCCTGAATTCCTTTAATTCGGGATTAAAGAGCTCCCCAGCTGCCAAGGCCTCTCCAGGAGCACCTTGGGCACCAAAAAGCTCCGGGATGTGGCCCGGCACGCTGGGAAAGCCGGGAGCCCGCATTGTCCAGCCTCCAAAGCAGAGGGAGCCAAAGGATGGGATCGGAGTCACCCTCGCCTTGGGGACACCCAGCAGGAGGAAGGGAAGGAAAGGATGGATTTTCCAGGCTCCCCGTGGTCTGAAATGCAGATGTCTGCACTCGGAGAGGCCGTGGCACCGGGGACGGCGATGATTTATGGGAAGCTGCAGCAGCATTCATTATTCATGCGGGAAGGGCTTCGATAGGGATCGGGAAAAGCTTCACATCCCCGGGGGAGAGAAACCTGGATGGATGGCGCCAGGCGGAGCGGGGATGGAGCTCTGGGCACATCCTGGCATCACCCGGGACAGCTGCACCCGGGCAAGGCGGCCACGGATTCCCCTTGGAGGAGAGCGGCGTCCCCAAATCCCTGCCGGAGCTGCTGCTGTCGAGGCTTTGTTTGCTGCCCACAAACCTTGCTCAGAGCACGTTTCCCTCTAAAACTCCCGCCCAGGTTGGTTCAAAATTCCAGCCCAGACCCCGCTTCGCTGGGGCAGAGTGCCGGGCAGGATCTGGAATGCCGAGGTCTCCTGGCAGCGCCCAATTCCAGCTCCATTCCCGCCGATGAAGGGCGCAGCCAGTGACGGCTGCAATTAGAGCATTCGCTGTTAATTGCGCTCGTTAACCTCGCGCAGCTGCAGGAGAAGCAGCCCCAGGCCTGGCGTCCCTGGATTGTCCCGCTGGCACCCAGGACAATCCCATGATCCCAGGATGGCTCCGGATCCCAAAAAAGACGGGAAATGGATTTCGGGGCTCATTAACATCAAAGGCTTTCCCGTTGCTGATGCCCTTGGACAAAAGGAGTTATTTGTGGCATCAAAGCCAGGCCTACAACACCCAAAACTGGGCTGGCATCCTCAAAAAGCCCAATCCCACAGGAAGCAGAGCCAGCAGCACATCCCAGGCCAGCACATTTCCCCCCTCTCCCCTCCCAGCTCTGCCCACGCTCAGTTTTGGTTTGGCTGATTGGGTGTTTGTATTTATTCCTCGGGCATTATTTCTATTTTTAGCTTTCCCAAACCGCAGTGGGGGGAAAGCAAAAAGAGAAAACAAAACCCAACAAAACCCTTTAAGTTTCCTGTGGGCTCTCCAAGTCTCGCAGCTCGTTCCAGGAGCCCCAGCTCCCTGCTGTGCTGCCAGGCCTGGGACCGGGCAGGGAAGGAATCCTCGCCTCGTTTCCCCTGTCCCCAGCGGGGTTTGTCTTTCTGTCACCTCGTTCCAGCTCCCGCTACCGAATCCCAGCTGGGCTGGAGGCACAGAGCAGGGAGGCAACGGGAGTTTCATCCCAAACTTGCTGCCCTGTCAGCCTTCCTCCACAGGGCTTGGGTCAAACAGCTGGGTACACACACCCCCGGTTCCTAGGGCACAGCACTGGGCACAGATTTCATTTCCACGTCCCCTCAGAGCCTCAAATTCCCTGGAAAAGGAGCTTGCCCAGCTCTCCAGGTCCAAGCCATCCTCGCTGGGAGACGCTCAGTCCTTTTCTCCACCGGAATATTCACATTTTTCCACTTTTTTTTTTTTTTTTTTTTTTTTGACAGTGATTGTGCTTCTGCTTTTGTCCCCTCTCTTTCTGTGGCTCTGATCCTGTGACTAAAAAAAAAAAAAAAAGAAGGCGGTGGGGCAAAGCCTGGCTCCCTGGAGCACAGCCCCCATTCATGCCCCGCGCTCACCCCGTGACTCCGGCGGGACAAACTCGCGGGCCAGAAAAGTTGTTTGTTGTCCCTGCGATGGCTCCATTGTCCATTGTTGGGGCTCTTTCCTGAGCTCTGCATCTTCCTCTGGCTCTGCTCCGTGCCTGTCCCGGGCGAGGGGACAGCAATCCTAAAATTCTGGGAGCTCTGGGTAAGGATGTCCCCGCCTCTATCTCTGGGGTTGTGCTGCAGAAATCGGGAATTATTTCATTTTGCCCGTCTCCAGCCCCACTCACCCGCATCCCAAAGCTGCAGCTTTGCTCCCCTGGGTGCTGTGAGATGGAAGGGACCTTAAAAATCACCTCTTCCCATGGCATGGACAGGGACACCTTCCCCTGCTCCAGCCTGGCCTTGGCACTTCCAGGGACCCACAGCTTCTCTGGGCACCCTGTGCCAGGGCCTCACCACCCTCACAGCAAAAATCCCTTCTGCTATATTGTCTAAACTGACCACATTTCGGTTTACACCAAGCTGAGTTTAAAAAGGCAGTTTAAAAGTCCACTAGTTAAAACCATTGAGTTTTAAAAAGCCCAAATCCAGCTCATTTGAAGTAACCAAAGTGCCCAAATCCAGCCCATGTGGGAGCACCCAAAATGCCCAAATCCAGCCCATGTGGGAGCACCCAAAATGCCCAAATCCAGTTCATTTGGGAGCACCCAAAATGCCCAAATCCACTTCATTTGGGAGCACCCAAAGTGCCCAAATCCAGCCCATTGGGGAGCACCCAAAGTGCCCAAATCCAGCCCATGTGGGAGCACCCAAAGTGCCCAAATCCAGTTCATTTGGGAGCACCCAAAGTGCCCAAACCCAGCCCATGTGGGAGCACCCAAAGTGCCCAAACCCAGCCCATTTGGGAGCACCCAAAATGCCCAAATCCAGCTCATTTGGGAGCACCTAAAGTGCCCAAACCCAGCCCATGTGGGAGCACCCAAAATGCCCAAATCCAGCTCATTGGGGAGCACCCAAAGTGCCCAAACCCAGCCCATGTGGGAGCACCCAAAGTGCCCAAATCCAGCCCATTTTGAGGGATGCAGGGATGCAGGCACGAGGCTGGCAGGGGAGCGGGGCGGTGCCCATCTGCTCCACGAGGTGACACCTCCCTGCTGTCGGAGGTGACTCTGGGGACATTCCGGCTCTGCTTGGGGCTGAGAGATCCCCCTCGCCGGGCTCCGGAGCGAGATGCGGGGAGCGGCCACACGGTGTCAGCGCAGATCGCGACATGCGCGGCCCCGCTGGCAGCCGGAGCGCTCCTCCTGAGCCCCCCGAAGGGACACGGGGGTGCCGGGTCCCCTCCCCCGGGGCCTGCCACCGCCGTCCCCTCTGTGCCGCAGCCCCTCTTCCCTTTTTTATTCCAAGCCCCATCCAACCTTTTCCTTCGAGGGGATTTTCAGTGGCACTGAGGAATTCCTCTGCCGAAGCAGGGAACGCTGCAGGTCCCTCCCTTCCCCTCACACCGCGATTCCCGAGGCTTGGAAAACACGAAATCCGTATCAGTGCAGGCAGAGGCACAAGGCAAGGAGCAGCAGAGCCTTGAGCTTGGCTCGGAGGGTAGGAGCGTTCCACGAGCTTTGGATTGAGGAAAAAAACACCGAAATTCCATGAAAACTTCCTTTGCTCTGCACTGCAACCTGGTGTTGACCAAAACTCTGTTTTCCTGCCCAAGGCACCGAGATCTCTGCCCACACTTCCTCAGCCTGGGAATTAATGGTACTTAAAGAACCGGACCAGGCTCCCTCAGCCATTCCCTGTATTGTCCCTGCCCTGTCCCTGCGCTGGACAATTCCACCATGGAATTCCGCTGGCGTGGAGAGGGCTGCACCAGGGGCATCCTCGGAGCAGAGGAACAATTCTGCTCCCTCACCATCCCACATTTGGGGGGGAAAGTTCTGCCCCCAGGAAAATCCAGCGGGATTTTTCACCTGGGGAACTCTGCAGGCGCGGGGGGGAAACTTCTCCTCCATCCTTCGGGATTCTCCTCTCACAAACACTTCCCACAGCCCTCAGCCCAGGGAAAATCAGGGAGATTTTCCGTGTGCTGTCAGGGCAGGGAACGGGACGGGGATCTGCCCCTCGGAGCCCCCCTCCCCAGCATTCCAGGGAATGCGTCCCAGCCCATTCCAGAGCCGCGCTGCCAACATTAAATTCTGCTCCAGCTCTCCGCGTCACCTTCAATTTCTCTCTAAGCCGCCGTGTTTATTTAACCGAATCTGCCTCCCGTCACTCGGAGCAGCAGCACTCAACCTTTAAACAGCCCAAGAGCCACTTCAGCCCGCGGCGGATGCCGAGAGCTCCCGAGGCCGGCAGGCACAAAGGAGCCGCCGCTTTGTGCCTCCAGCGCCGGCTCATTCATCCCGCCCGAGCCGCAGCTCAACCCGACTTCTCCTTGGCTGCTGGAAGCTGCGGTGCCACCAGGGAGAGACCCGGGGTGGCAGCTCCTGGCCACCCGTGTGCCAGCACCCACCCCTGGGCAGCTCTTCCTGCCACCGTTCCGTGCCCAGCGCCAGGGAAAACACTTCCCGCTGGATCATTTGGGGAGCATCATCGCCTCCGGGACAAATCTCCTTTTCCCAAGCCTCTCCAAGCACCCAGCCTCCAGAGGAACCCAAGGGACGCCTTGGGCTGGTCCCCAGCACCCAGCAGCTCCTTCATCCGCCCGGCACTTCCCTCTCTGTGCCACGAGGGCCAAATCCCGCAGGATCTCTGTTTGGTTTTTTTTTTTTTTTCTTTTTGCCGGGAAGGCTCCCCAGGCACTTCCCAAAGCTTTGGGATCAGCCCTTCCTTTGGCAGGGAAACCGAGCTGTGACAAATCCATCTGCACACTTGTCACCCTGGGAACAATCCCAGCTTCTTCCCAGTGCCATTCTCGGGAGCTCCGGGCTCGCCACCAGGCGTTCAGGAACCCAAACGCGATTTGTCGGGAGGCAAAACCTTGGCTGGCTTCGCTGTTTACTCTCGGCGAGCATAATGAAAATGTTAAACCGCCGAGTCACTTGACACCTGCCACGGCCGGTAATGCACTTGCTTCTTCACTTTATTTTTCTTTCTTTTTTTTTTTTTTTTTCTTTGGCGCTCACGAGAGTTGGGGAATTTATTTCAGGCCCTTCCATTCCCTGAAGTTGAGGAGGGACGCGCTGCACATTCAAGCCTCGCGTCCTCCGCCGCGTTAAGTCTCTCCTGCATTTATTGCGTTTTTTCTTTCACAGGCAGCCCCCGGTGAATGGAATTACCTCGGGTGTCCTTCAGGGAAAATAATGCAGGGCTTTTGGAGCGAGTGCGGGAAGTTCAAGGCAAATACGCCAGGTGGCCAGCACGTGAAGAACGAGCCATTGAACCTCTCTCGTGGAGCTGCCAGCTCCTCCTCGGGCTCGCCTGGCTGCGGGCACACGCTCCTGCCTCGGGGAATGACGAGCAGCGCCTCAGGCTGCGCTGGGAGCAGCTCCGGGACGCCGCAGCCTCTCCTGGATCCCACAGGATAAAACACCACCCGGGCACCCCTGATCTCGGATCAGCCTAAATCCCAGCAGCTCCATCCTGATTTTAGAAACCCCGACCCCTTTTCCTGCTTTCCCCCATCTCCCCCTTTCCCTGAGAGCCTCTGCCCTCCCCCCTGCAGCCCCGTGTTTTGCACCCCGGGGTGCTCCCGGTTGTTTAACTCGGCCGAGCCCCCGGCTTTTGTGCAAAGCCGAGCCCGAGCAGCCCGGGAGAAAGTCGATCTCGGTGTTAATTTGGATTAGGGATGCACAAGCGCAGCAGAATAAAGCGGGGGCTGCGGGCTCCTCTCCCTGTGCAATTTGTTCTCCATTGTCAGCGTCGTGGTTGATCCCGAAATTACAGAGCCCGAGGAGTTATTCAACACGAGATGCTGGACATGAAAAGGGAGAGGGGGCTCGGGAAATGACCGCCAGGGGAACGTTTAAATCGACCCCGAGATTACAAAGCACAAAAGGGACTCCGAGCTCCTTTGGTTTCCTTGCGCCGCCTTGGAGTGTTACCTGAGAGGGGAAAAATCCCAAACGGGGCGAGGAAGGGCCCAGCAATCTCCTGCCCGGTAATTAGCCCGGGAGCAGCGCAGGTCAGGCATTCAGCACCCAGCTAATCCCCAGCTCACCTGCATCCCTGCTCCCTGGGAAAGCTTGGGGGCAGCTCACGGCATCGTCCCTGCACGGCTCGCCTTGGGAAAGGCCTTTCAATCCCACCCAGTGCCCATCCAGGGGCACCCTCAGGCTCCTGCAAACCCCATCCAGCCCGGCCTGGGATGTTCCCAGGGATGGGGGAGCCCCTTGTGCAGCTCAGAGCGCTGCCAGTTCTGTTTTTCCCTCTTTCCCGCGTCTTTTCCCCCTTTTTCAGGCCTCCCTGCCGCTTTGCTCTGCCTGCACAGCAGCTGAAGGCCGGTGGAAGTCCCGGTTTTCCCCCCCAAATTTACAGCAGATCCCTGGGGATGGAGCCGGCTTTGCCAAGGCCGCTCCCCCCTCAGCAAAGCCAAGGAGCAGCCGCCCCACGCTCCCAGCCAGGAGCTTTTCCGAGGCCCCCAGATTCCTGGAAAATCCCCAATCCAGCCAATTTCTCCTCTGTCTCTCGCTCAAATCGGGTTTGGTGAGCCCCCAGCCTGCCGGGGGGGTGGAGGAAACCGGGCCTTGCCATTGCCGTGAATAATATTTGGCGATAAGGAAATCTTTTCGCTTTACTTCCAATTATCTTTTTATTCAAACAGCGTGCTTTTATCTCAAAAAGAATCAACTTTTCTCCGCCTTTGAAGAGCAGAACCCTCCTGATATTCATTACACGGCTCAGGTCCTTCCCTTTGATGGAAAACTTTGGATTAGAGGCAGCATTCGGCATCCTGATTAGTCCGAATGTGACCTACTACTGCAACAAATGGAGTGTGCAGCGCTATCTCCTGGGCAAAGGAGTTTGCTTAGCCCAGCCAGGAGGAGGAAACAAACCCTTGGTGGGCGTTATCCAACCTAAATGCTAAATTTATTAAAGGGAAAAAAAAAAAAAAGGAGTGGGGGAAAAAACCCCAGCCAAAACGGGCACATTTTTCTTGCTGGAACTGCACGATCCCATCCACGCTCATTCCCTCGTCCCAATGGCTTCTCCTGCTTCTCCCCGGGCTTGAGCCCCAGAAATCCAAGGCTGAGTGGGTAAAAAAAAAAAAAAAAAAAAAAAAAAAAAAAAAAAAAAAAAAAAAAAAAGGGGGTGCACAGCCCCAAAAGCCCGAGTTCGGCCAGGGAGAAGAGCCACTGCGGCTATTTTGGTATTTTTCAGTTATCGCCGTGGCTGTGTGGGGATGAGCAGCAGCCACTCAGCCCCTTGAGCTGAGCATCCCATGAGGGAGCAGCACGAGCTCCAGCAGCCCAGTTCCCTCCATTCCCAGGAAAACGAGCAGCTCGGGGAGGGAAAAGCGTCTCTGCGCAAGTCGGGCTGGGTGCTTTTGTCCCTCTGTGCCCTCAAGGAAGCGCTCAGGGGCGCTGGGAAAACATTTCTCCATAAAACCCGAGAACATCAAATACTCTTCCCCGCGCAGCGCAGCTCCCCGAGCCAGCCTAGCTACTGGGACACGCTGGTGGGAAGGAGCAGCGAGCGCCGGGATTACACATTAGCCAGGGCAGCCCGGGGCCCGGGATGGTTCCCGGACAGGAGGAAAGAGCAGCCGCTGTCCCGGTTAATGTGTAACAGCTCTGCCACCTCTGCCTCGCCTTCTGCTCGCCAGCAGCTGCCGGGGGAGGCTCCGAGGCTGAGCGGGGCTGCCGAGAGCTCGTGGGGACACTGGGTGGGCAGTGGGTGAGCGAGGGTCCTGCCCCCGGGATCAGGGGTGAGGGAAACCTGGGCAACTTTGCTGCCCAGTGCATCCCGAGTGGGCCCAGTGCTGCTCAGAGCCCCCCGTGCCTTCCCCAGATGTCCCCCAGGAGTCCACGTCCCATTCCCATTCCCATTCCCATTGCCATTCCCATTGCCATTCCCATTCCTATTCCCATTTCCATTCCCATTCCCATTCCCATTTCCATTTCCATTTCCATTTCCATTCCTATTCCTATTCCCATTCCCATTCCCATTGTCATTCCCATTCCCATTCCCATTCCCATTCCTATTCCCATTCCCATTGTCATTCCCATTCCCATTCCTATTCCCATTCCCATTCCCATTCCCATTCCCATTTCCATTCCCATTCCCATTCCCATTGTCATTCCCATTCCCATTCCCATTCCCATTCCCATTGTCATTCCCATTCCCATTCCCATTCCCATTCCCATTCCCATTCCCATTCCTATTCCTATTCCCATTCCCATTGTCATTCCCATTCCCCAGCAGCGCTGATTCCCTGATGCTGATTCCCTCCTCCTCCTCCTCATCCTCCTCCAGGCTGAAGGGCTGTGGCAGGAATCTCCCTCAGGCCTGGGCTCCGAGGCACAGAGACCCCAGGGACAGATTTTATCCATCCTCCCGCCCCTGTTCCACTGGGCTCCCACTTTTCCCATCAGCCATGCCCACGGAAGTGGAAGAACCTGGGAATGGGCCCGGCTTGGGAGAGCCCCTGGAGCATCTCTGTCACTTGGGATGTGGCAGGGATTCCCAGGAGTGTCCTCGGAGCACGTGGCACTGCTGACCCGCTCCCGCTGCCTGTGGCACGCAGGGAATTCCTGGGAGAGTCAGCAGCCAGTGCTCCCACCAAGGTTTCCATGTGGAAGCCATCAGTGACGAGCAAGCCAGGCGGAAAACGAGCCGAGCAGCATCACCCTGATGTCCCAGAGTATCAGACTCATGGAATATCCTGAGCTGGAAGGACCCACCAGCATCACCCAGAGTATCAGAAATTCATGGATTAAACCTCCCGAGCTGGAAGGACCCACCAGCATCCTCCAGCTCCTGGCCCTGCAGACACCCCAACAATCCCACCCTGAGCATCCCTGAGTTGGGTTGGAGCCACCAACAATTCCCTGGGGGAGCCTGTAGGGTGCCTGACCACCCTCTGGCTGGGAAACCTTTCCCTGATATCCATCCTAAACCTTCCCTGTCTCCACTGGGGACAGCACTGGCTCCAGCCCTGCCACCTTCCCTTCCCGGGGAGCCACCAGCCGGGCTTAACGCCACCGCTGCGGTGTCCCTTGGGTGCAGCAGTCCCACCCAGCTGGCTGATCCCGGCTGGCAGCGATCCCACCGAGCATTCCCAGCCCTCCTGGGGTCCTGGAGCCGGGAGATGGACGCGTGATTGATGGGGCGGGCGCGATACGGTGTGAACGAGCGCTCCTTATCTGCGCCTCGCCGCTGCCTCCGCGTCGCTCCCAGGCTTTGCGGCGTCACTGTCACTTGGCTTTTCTTCTTTTTCTTTCTTTTTTTTTTTATTCCCACCCTGCTTGGGTTTTTTTTTTTCCCACCAGGGGATGTGTTTCACCTGCGGGGTTTGTGGAGTTGGGCGGGTGAAAGTTGCCTGGAAGTGTGGGTGGGCACGGGGGAGTTGGGGCAGGCGCTTTCCACGGCAGCACCTGGATTTTAGCTGGGAGCTAAATCCATCCGGAGCAGCTTCCTGAGGCATTCCGAGCCCACCAGTGGTGAATTCCATCCAAGGAGCTGGGTGTGCACGGAAGGACCAAGGTTGTGGAGACAGGGGAAGAGGGCGGCAGGAAGCCATCCAAGTGGGAATGTCATTGGTGTCACCAGGACATCCTCCCGCTCCTCTATTCCTGGGGAAGCACCTGGAAAGGCTGGGAAATGTCCCCTGCTCTGCCAGGCAGGTGGGACAAGGCCACAGCGTCCCCATGGAATTGCTGCTGTCACCGCAGCCTCCCTCGGGCAAGCACTGGTGACCCACCCTGGGATCTGGCCCCCAGGAAAGGGCAGAACCACGGGAAAGCGGATGGAATTCAGCTCCATGTTTTACACACTGTAGAGCGGCGAAAGCTGGCGGGCCCCAGCTCCCTGTGCACAGGATCCCGCACCCTGTCTGCACCCCTGCCCTGCCGCAGGTGCCAGCAGCAGATTGTGCTGTGTGCTCAGCCCGGGGACAGCCCGTGGCCATCTGTCACCCGCAGGTGTGAGCCCGGCCCGGGCCAGGGGCAGGGACGGGGCTCCTCAAACACAGCGGGGTCGTAAAGCGGGGTGTGGGGTGTGTGGGGTGTGTGGGGTGTGTGGGGTGTGGGGTGTGTGGGGTGTGGGGTTGGGGTGTGGGGTGTGTGGGATGTGGGGTGTGGGGTGTGTGGGATGTGTGTGGGGTGTGGGGTGTGTGTGGGGTGTGGGGGGTGTGGGGTGTATGGGGTGTGTGGGGTTTGGGGTGTGGGGTTTGGGGTGTGGGGTTTGGGGTGTGGGGTGTGGGGGTGCAAGCCAGGCTGGGATGAAGGGCTCAGCCCAGAGCTCCCGGTTCCTGCTCTGCCCTGCCATGTCCCAGCGCTTTTCCCAAGATTCTGAGCACTCTGGACTCCTTCACTTTTAGGAAAGGGTTGTGGATGACGAGTGGGAATCCATCCCTTCAGCCAGGGGATTTTGGGGGTGTTTCACCCGGCCATTCCGAGCTCCCAGGCCGCTCCCAGCCCCAGGGAGCTTCAAATCCTTGGGAATAACCATCCCATCACGAGGTGGAGCCCGTCCCAACCTCCCCAGGCTGGAGTCCAGGCCTCCCACCTCCATAGCAGCCCCTCCAGGAGGTTCCACACGGGATGTCTGAGGAGCAGACATCCGAATTCTCGTCTGAATCCCCAGGGCTGAGGGAAACCCGCTCGCCCCTCTTGTCCCCGGTTTGCTTCCAGCAGTTCTGGGGCGTGGTGAGATCCTCACACCCTAAAAATAAAAATCACCAATTAAAAAGGGGTTTATTAAGGAAACAGGGAGGTTTTATTCATGGTTGACAGCACAGCCCAGGTTTCACAGGGCAGTCCGGGACAGCCGTCCCAAGGAACACCTGAGGGGCCCCAAGTGCAGCTCTTGCTCCTTCACCTTTTTTTTTTTTTTTTTTTTTTTTTTGCACTTTCCCTCCCTCCTGGAGCAGGGGAGGCAGGAGTTGGTTCATAACCAAACTTACCGCTGCGTGCAGCATTCCCTGGGGATGGAGTCCTGGACACCCACCCTGGATTTCCTGCCGTGACAGCGAAGACCCTGCGGATTTTATGCAAATGAAGATTCTTTATGTAAATAAATCCGTCTGCAAATCACCACCGTTTGGTCGGTATTTTTATGTGGGCGACGTGAAATTACAGGATTATTTTCTCCTCCTCCCCCCCTCAAGGTTTCACTCCCTCGTTCAGCAATCCGGGCACTTTATCCAAACAAAACAAGCTTGGCAAAGTTATTAATTGCCTGCAACGAGATCTTTATTGATCGGTGTGGGGATCAATCACTTTATCTGCGGGCGGCTCTGCTGGAGCTGCCTGTGACCGGGGGGTTTCGCCGAGCCCTATCTGCCCCGGCCCCTGGGATTTTCACAGCACTCCAAGGTCTTTCCAGGAGCGGGGCAGGTGCTGGGGAGGATCGGGGTCAAGGTGGGACGGAGAAGGGGCTTCTGTCCCCATCAGCCAGCGGTGCCACCCACGAAGCCTGTGGAAGGGACACGGGGTGCCCAGGAAGCCCTCGTGGCCAGCCGGGAGCTCTCCATCCTCCCTGGAATTCCGGTGGGATCGCACCTTCGGCAGCCGCCGCAGCGCCGGGCTCAGGATGTTTGGGAAACGCTGCCGGTGCTTTTTGGGGCTGTCCAGGAGCTGGGCTCCGTGAGCCTGGACTCAGGATATTCCAGCATTCCATGACCGCTCTTCATCCTCCAGGGAAGTCGGGCAGCACCACCCTCCGCCACCAACTCCATCCCCTTTCCTTCGCCTCCCTTCCAAATAATTTTTTAAAAAGAAGGGGGAATGTTAGACAGGGAAAAAACCCAAAACGGTGTTAAAACCCAGAAAGGACCCCCAAAAAGGAGGGGCGGGGGTGTGGGGAGGCAGCGCAGCTCTGATCTCCCGCACACGGGCGCTATCAGCGGGCGGATCAGGCGCGTATCTAATGTAAACGAGCCTCCCCCATCAATAACGTGCCACATCTGGCTGTTTGGCTGCGCGGCGCCCTGGCTACCGAGCCATCCGCGCCGGGCGAGCGCAGCCCGGCCGGGGGGTGCTCGGCGAGCGGGGGGAGCCGCCGGCGGCTCCTCTGGGCAAGGGGGGCCGGGGGGAGGGCTCTGCCCCCCGGGAGGGGGGGAGAGGGGCCGGCTCAGCCTTAAAAGAGCCAGCCAGGAACCGGCGTGTTTGCGCCTCTTCCCCAATTTATGGCCGCGGAGCTCACGGCCGGTGCTGCGCCCGGCGGCGGCCGCCGGGGAGGGCAGCGAGAGGAGCGGGGGATGTGAGGCCGGAGGGACGAGCAGCGGCCCCGGAGCACGGCGGAGACAATGCGGGAGGCGGGGGGCAGCCGCCGGAGCCCCCCCTCCTAGGGACACCCCCCCCCTCCCCCCCGCCCAGGTGACACCCCCGGGGGACAGCGGGGGGACACCGCGCCGCCGAGGGACCCCCGCCCAGGTGAGTCCCGGGGAGCGGGGAGCCGCCCAGGTGAGGCAGCGGGGGGACCCCGGAGGGGACTGAGGGGTCTCCGGGGGTGTGGGAGCAGCAGGTGGGAAGGGGATTTGGGGGCGGGGGGTGGGCAGCCCTGAGCGGGCGCGGCTCCGGCCCCGACGGCGCGGCTGCGACATCGCCACGGCCACGGCCACGGCCGCGGGTGGGGGCTGGCCCCGGGGGCTGCTCCCCCCCGCCCCGGCCGCGGGACACTTCTCGGCTGCGACGGCAGAGTCCGCCAGAGGACCGGGAATGGCCGGCCCCGGCCCCGGCCGTGCCCCCTCCTCCTTTCCTTCAGCCCTTCGCTGCCCTGCCCGTGCCACGCGTGTGCCCCCGGCCCGGCCCCGGCCCTTGGAGCCGTCCCCGCCGTGCCCAGGCCGCCCCCTCGGAGCCTCCCGCGCTCGCCACACGGCGGTGGCCCGGGCGAGGAGCCCTCGGCCGAGTGGCGAGCGAATCGAGATAAGAGAGCAAATCCCGGCGCGCTGCCGTCGCCCCCGGGCTCGGAGCGTCCTGGCCCGGGAGGAAAAAAATCATTTCTGACAAAGCTTAATCTCGTTGGGACACGTTGAATCATTGGAGACGGCGGCGGGCAGGGCCGGGGGGCTCCGGAGGAAAAAAAAACCGGTTTGGAACAGAGTGGGAAGGGGAAGGAGCCGCGGGCCGGGCTTACGGCTCCCCCCGAGAGCAGCGGGGAATTAAAGAAGACAAAACGCGGGTCGGGGGGCTGCGGGCTCCCGGCTTTGTGCCCCTACCCCAGTGCCGCCGTCACTACGGGCAATAATTTCCAAAATCTCATTAAAGCGCACTTATCAAAGCCCTAACATGTGCCCTCCGGCTCTGCCATAACCCCGCCGGCCCCCAGGGAGCGGGGCTGGGGGGGGGGGGCGAGAAATCCCAATTTCTGTGACAATTCGGCACCTCGGGAGCTTGGCTGCGGGGCAGATCCGCATCTACAGATTCATAAGGAATATCGGTGAATTGGAAGGATTTCTCCGCCTTTGAAGCTTCGGGGGGAAGGAGATAGAGCAATCGTGAGAATAGGGAAGCTCATTTAGATTCCTATGTCCTGGAGAAGAATTAATTGTCTGCTGGAGAAAGGCAGGCCGGCGTTGGGATTTTGGGGGGCGGAGGGGATTTTCCCTGGAGCTTCCATAGGGAAGTGCTGCTGCCGACTCCCTTCCTGCGTGCGGGGCGATCGTCCCCCTTTTTTTCCTCCCTTTTTTTTTTTTTTTTTTCCCCCCCTTTCCCCTAAAACATCCTTAACGCCTTTGCTAATGCCATTTTTTCCAGCCAGGAAACGAGCCGGGAATTTCAGCCCGCAGAAACTCCGTTGCAATTAAGTTCCCGTAAGCGCCGCAGGATTCGGGAGGCTCCGGTTCACGTTGATTTTAGGAAATACGAAATTTTTTAAAATTAATTTATTTATTTTTTGCTCTCCCTCGCTCCCCGTCCGGGCTGCCAGGCAATCCCGTGGCGTGGGCTCCGTGCCCACGGCCTGGCGTGGTCCCCTCCGAGCCGGAGCCGCTGCCGAGCAGCAGAATCTCCTCCGCAGCGCTGCAAAATGCGATTTAAAGCCCTCCTTGCGCGGCTCTCGTGGGGTGATTTGGCAGCGACGGCTTTTCCTCCGATTTTTTTTTAAATTTTGGGGTTTTTTTATATTTTCACGGCCGGGGGAGAGCTGTCCCCTTTGCTGTGGCGGCTCCTCTTGCCTCCTTTTTCTTAAAAAACAAAGAGGGTGTTCCTTACAGGGATGCTCCCGAGGTGAAGCTCCTGGCGACAATCCTCAGGACACGGGCTGCTCCTCCCTGTCCCCATTCATTCCAAGTGGATCTCATTCGAGGAGATAAAAATCAACCTGTCCCTTAACAAAGGCTTTGTGCGGGCTCCGCTCAGCCGGGCCGAGCGGCGAGGTGCAGCCCCCGCTCCCGCGTGTTTGTTTGTTTGTTTGCGGGCTGGAGGGGAGGCGAAACCAATATCTCCCATCTTTGGCTCCATCGAACAATAAATCGATCCACTTGTCGGCCGCTCCCGGAGCGGGAATGGGGATGGAGACGGGCAGGGAGGGGAGGGAGAGCTGCCCAGCGCCCTTCCTGCATTCCTCCCCGCCGCAGATATTATTATTGTACCCGGAGATACCATATCTATATATACATATATATATATATATAAGGTATATATAGATATATATTTGCTGTACCTGCGTGGGGCCGCGCTGGGCGGAGAAGGGAACGGAGCTGGCTCAGAGCAGAGAGGCCCCTGCTGTCCCTTCCTTCCCCGATCCCAGAAAAGACAAAAATCAGCTTGAACCCCTTTCAAAAATCAGCTTGCGGGCGAGTGGGAGCCACTCGCGTGGATCGCTGCCGCTTGTCGCCAGGGCCACCGCTCAGCCCGGCCACCCCGCCGCGGCCTGCGCTGAAACGGGGCGAAATGAGACCGAAAATTGAAATCAAATTACATTAAATTAAAGGCTCCCGGCCTTGTCACCGCCCGTCCCAGCTCTGGAGCACCCCCGCCACGCGTGGGACCAGCCGGGGGAAGGGGCACAAGGCGCCGGGATCGCCCCGGCTCTGTCGCGACAGCCTCGGCGCTGCCGTCGGGTGTTCACCCCGGAGCGGCCCCGCGACCCCTCCTGACGTCAGAGGGCGGCTCTGACGTCACACCTCCCACCGCCGGTGACGTCACGGTGTCCCGGGCCGTCCCTGCGGTGCTCGGCGTGGGGAGGAAAGGAAGGAGGGAGCGATGGAGGGATGGAGGGGGCCGCGACCCCCGGGGCGGTGTCCGGCCGGCAGGGCTCTGCGGGTGTGGGACTGTTCATCATCATCATCATCACCATTATTATTATTAATTATTCCTGCCACTTCCAGCCCCGCGGCTGCCCCAGGCTTCTGTCGGGGATCTCCGTCCCGCCGCTATCGCGATTATCGCCGTCCTCCCCCTCTCTCTTTTTTTTCACCCCCGCTTTTTTCGGGTGGGGAATTAAAGCCCACCCGAGCCCGGGGGGCCGCCTAAATCCAGGATTCAGTGGGAATCGGTGCGGGAGCGGGCGCGGGGCCGAGGAGCGGGCGGGGGCCGGCCCGAAGGGGTTCCCTCGATATCGAGGAGGACTCCGCAATGGATGAAGAGATAGGCATTGAGCGCGGCTGAATACCATGACAACTAGGAACAACCTCAGATTTATTCCCAACAGTTAGGGCGCGCTGAAAGAGGGCGTCAATCACGTATTATTTCGCCACTGAAATAAATGCAAAAACTGCGCCGAGACAAAGGGTTCCAACAGGAGCCGGACATTTGTCTACATTGCGGACATTGTCCCCAGCTTAGCCGTCGGGTTGTATTTGTGTTTGCGCGGGGCCGACCACCCAGGATGCGCGCAGGGGCTCGCTTAAAAAAAAAAAAAAAAAAAAAAAAAAAGGGGGAAGAAAAAAAAAAAAAAAATCCCCGCGCATTGTCAGCCACATCACATACTTTATGGGAGGCAGGCTGGGGGCTGGGGGCTGGAAAAGTGGGGGGAGAGGAGGGGAAGGTGCGGATCCATTGATGGATGGGCGAGGAGGAGGAGGAGGAGGAGGAAGGCTGAGGCGGCGGCTCCGGTGGCGGTGCGGCTCCTTCCTGCCTCCAGCCCGGGAAGGGAAACTCGAGCAACTTTTCCTGCCCGGGAATGAGGGAGGGGGTGCGGGAAGCCCCTTCCCGGATTGTCCGAACCCGTGCGGGGCTCGGGGGAGGCCGAGGGACGGGAAACAAGGGGAAAGGAAAAGGAATGGGAAACAAGGGGAAAGGAATGGGAAACAAGGGAAAAGGAATGGGAAACAAGGGAAAAGGAATGGAAAACAAGGGAAAAGGAATGGGAAACAAGGGAAAAGGAATGGGAAACAAGGGAAAAGGAATGGGAAACAAGGGAAAAGGAAAAGGAACGGGCAAGAGGTGGAAAGGGAAGGCAGAGAAGGGGAAAAGGAAGACGATGCGGGCCCTGCCCCGTGAGGGAGCGCACGGCCCGGGCTCCTTGGAGAGCGGGAGGAAGGAAGGACGGAAATTAAAATCAAAGTTGGGGGTGGGCACAGAGAGGTTGGGGGGGGGTCTCTGCACCCCGCTCCGGGCCCCCAGGGCCGCTCCCAGCGCGGTGACACCGGGGCTGCCGGCCTTCCCTCGGGAAGGAACCCCCGCTTTGCGCCTCTCCCTCCTTCCCCACGTCCTGAAAAAGAAAAGGGGAAAAAAAAAAAAAAAAGAAAGAAAAAATTGGAAAAGGAAAAAAAAAACAATTCAGTGGTGTACGAGTCCATCGAATGATCCCAACGGGCCGCGTTCATTCCCCTGGAAGGAGGTGGCAAAATCAATGAGACCTCTTCAAACAAGCGCACGCTGCCCCCCTCCCCAATAATCGCCTCCCGGATCTCGCCGGGTCGCGCCTGGCGATCGCGTTTTGCCCGTTCGCTTAATTTCGGAGCAAACTAGAATCAATTACTCGCTGTTTAATTTCCAGCGCTCATCCCTAAGCCCCAACCAAAATATTGACCTAGGCGGGTTAGATAAGTTGGGCTCTTGCCATCTGAGCCGCCTCGGTCCCGCGCCTGTGGGAGCGGCCCCCGCCGCAAATTATTAGTATTATTACGATTATTAGTATTTCAAGTTGTGTGGGGTTTTTTTTTTTTTCCCCTCCCCTCGTTCGGAGGAGAGCGCGGGTGGAAAAAACGCGCGTGAGGAGCGCGTCGGGCTGGTGCGGAGCTCTTTGTATGTAAATAGTGCCCTTAAAAAAAAAAAAAAAAACAAAAAAAAAAAGCTGGGAAGTCGCCCCCTCCCTCCTTCCCTCCTTCCCTCGCCCCCTCCCTCCCTCCCCCCCCGCGCCGAGGGCCCTCCCCGCGCCGGTAATTAACTGACACGTTATACCACTCATCACCAATGGTGGAAGCTCGGAGCTCGCCCAAAACCCGCAATTTCACATCTGCAAACACTGTCTTCATCCACTTGACTTCCAAGACCCGCCCACACGTGGCCAACCTTTCCTGGGTTTAATGTAGGTTTTTTTTCTCGCTCCTCTCGGCAGGTTCATGTGTGGGGACCAGCCTTATATGGACTCCTCGCTCCAGCAATGGCTCGGGATTTTCCAGCGGCAGGCGCGGGTTCGGCGCGGCTGAACAAGATCCAGAAGTGATTTTTTTCCTTTTTTTTTTTTTTTTTTTGGCGTCTCTCCCCCCGTCGTCTTTTTTTTTTTTTTTTTTTTTTTTTTTTTTTTTTTCCCCCTGGAGTTACAAACTATTCCCGAAACCAGCTGCTGCTCCCCGCTCTCGGAATTTTCCCCCGTGGCACAACCACCAGCACCGCAGAGAGCCGTCGCTGCGGCCGCTTCTTCTCCTCCTCCTCCCGCACAACCCCCCCCCTCCCCGCCGCTCATTTTTCTACAAATCCGTGTTATTGCCGTTATTTTTCTATTTTTTCCCCCCTTCTCCGCGCTTGCCGTGCCCCCCCCGTCCCTCCCCGCGTCCCTGCGCGGTGTCGCTGTCGCCGCTCGGCGTGTGCGTGCCCAGCCGTGACCCGGCGGCTCGGCCAAGCGGCGGCTCCAACTTTCCCAGGCGGAATTTGGCCGGAACATGTCTCTGACCAACACAAAGACGGGCTTCTCGGTGAAGGACATTTTGGACCTCCCCGACACCAACGATGAGGACGGCTCGGCGGAGGGCGGCGAGGAGGAGAGCGAGGCGCCCGAGCCGCCGCGGAAAGCGGGAGTTTTGGGACAAACCCCCTTGGACACTGTTCCGACGCTGCCTTTGAAGAGCCCTTTCTATGATAACAGCGATAATCCCTACACGCGCTGGCTGGCGAGCGCCGAGGGCATCCAGTACTCCCGTGAGTGCCGGGGGGACGGGGCAGCGGCCACCGGGGGGGGGGGCGTGGGGGGCGATGGATGCGGCGGGGCGAGGGGGGATGGATGGAGGGATGGATGGATGGAGGGATGGATGGATGGATGGATGGATGGATGGATGGAGTGGATGGATGAGTGGATGGATGAGTGGATGAGCGGATGGATGGAGAGTTTGCTCTCTCGGCCGCTGCTCTCCATCCCGTGGCGGGAGGGGTGCGGGCGGCGGCCTCGGGGCTCGCCCCCCGGTCCCCGCTGACCGGGCACGGCTTGTCCGCAGTGCACGGGCTGGCGGCCGGCGGCGGCGGCCAGGACCCCTCGGCCAAATCGCCGGAGCCGTCGGCGGACGAGTCGCCCGACAACGAGAAGGAAGCGGCGGGCGGCGGGGACGCGGGCAAGAAGAGGAAGAGGAGGGTGCTCTTCTCCAAGGCGCAGACCTACGAGCTGGAGCGGCGCTTCCGGCAGCAGCGGTACCTGTCGGCTCCCGAGCGGGAGCACCTGGCCAGCCTGATCCGCCTGACCCCCACGCAGGTGAAGATCTGGTTCCAGAACCACCGCTACAAGATGAAGCGGGCGCGGGCCGAGAAAGGTATGGAAGTGACTCCTCTCCCCTCGCCGCGGCGGGTGGCCGTGCCCGTGCTGGTCAGGGACGGCAAGCCCTGCCACACGCTCAAGGCTCAGGACTTGGCAGCCGCCACGTTCCAGGCGGGAATCCCGTTCTCGGCGTACAGCGCGCAGTCCCTGCAGCAGCACATGCAGTACAACGCGCAGTACAGCGCGGCCGGCAGCCCCCAGTACCCCACAGCGCATCACTTGGTGCAGGCGCAGCAATGGACCTGGTGAGGCAACCCCCTCCCCAAAAAAAAAAAAAAAAAAGGAAAAAAAAAAAAAAAGCCGAGGGAACGACAGAGAGAGAGGAGACAGACTGATGCTCCGGAAATTTAAAAAGGAAAATGAAAAAAAAAAATCGAAACTGCGGGGGAAGGAATGGCGAGGGAAACGCTATTATTATTATTATTATTATTGCTATTATTATTATTATTGCTATTATTATTATTATTATTATGGGGGTTTTTTTCCCTCTGCCGTTTCTTTTCCCCTCCATTTTTTTTTTTGGGGGGGGGTTCGGTTTCATTTCGGGGGGGAGGCGGGGGGGGTAAAGGGAGGGGAGGTGGTTTTTGTGCGTCATTGTTTACAGAAATTTTTTGCGCCATTCAGAGTGGTCCTGTCTACCTACAACTAAAATAAAAGAGGAAAAAGGGGAGGGGGGGGAAAGATCGTCCGAATTACAAAAAAAAAAAAAAAAAAAGGAAAAAAAAAATAAAGAATAAAACCCCCCCCCCGCTGCTCCTGTGATTTTGTGAGGAACGGGGCTGCGGGGCACCCCGAAGGCTGCGATTTGCGGCCCCGACAGCGGCCAGCGGGGCTGTTTTTACACCTTGTCGCGGTCGCTGTCGCTGCCGTGAGCCGCTGCGCTCGCTCGCTCCCATTTGGGGCTCAAACCTCAACCATTCCCGAGCGGAGCAAAAAGCCCCGAGGCCGCCGAAGCCCCTTCGCGCACCCCCCTCCCCTCCCCGGCCTCCTCGCAGTTTAATACCGGTTTTTATTTTTTGTAATTTTATTTTTAAAAGCTGCGTTTCGAGGAGTTAATAGTAGAGAAGGAACCGGCAACAACGACGGAAAGGTTTTCTGCCACTTCTGGTCGCCACCGCGGCCGCGCATCCCCCGGCCCGGCCCCGCCTGTGTCCCCGCGGGCCCCGCTCCACCCGCCGGGATTCTGGATTTTTTGGGGAAAAACCGGCTTGTTTTGGTGGTGCCGGTCGGCAAAAAAAAAACAAACAAACAAAAACAAAACGGGAGCGGGGAGAATTTCTCTTTTTCCTGTTTTCCACCCGCGAGTGCGCTGTTCTGCTCCTCAGCGCTGCGGGGATTTGGGAACCGGCGTCGCCGCGGGGAGAGAAACTTCGGGGTGAGCCCTCGGGGAATGGGCCGGCAGGGCCGAGGAAAGGGTTAACAACGGAGGAACCCCCCCAAAAAATCGGAGGAAGGAGAGGGGACAGGAGAGAGGCGAGGCGGGGCTGGAACGGGATCGGGACCGAGCCCGGCCGGGACCGGCGGCTTTCAGGCTGCTAAAGAGGCTCCGAAAAAAACGAAAACAAAACCCAAACAAGCTTTTGTGCCGAGCCACGGGGCTGAGCCCGGCACGGATGGGGAGGTTCAATGCCAAAGGGAACATCGCTACGGGCCCCGCAGCATCCCAATCCTGCAAAACCCCAATCCTACAAAACCCCAATCCTGCAAAACCCCAATCCCTTAAAATCCCAATCCTGCAAAATCCCAATCCTGCAAAATCCCAATCCTGCAAAAACCCAATCCTGCAAAATCCCAATCCTTCAAAATCCCAATCCTGCAAAATCCGGGATGTCCTCCAGCATCGCCGCCGCCGGGGTTTTTCATCTTTTTCTCACTTTTTCCCTCCCCTCTCTTCCCATCCCTCCTTCCCCAAACCACCGGGGCTCCCTGGGCGCTCCCAAACCCGGGAAGCTCCGCTGCTGTCCCAGACCCGAGGGGACACAGGGGCGAGCGCCGCTTTTGGCTCCTCCAAGGAGCGGAGAGAAGAGAAACCGTCACTTTTTTTCCTTCTTGCTAAATTTTTTCATTTGAAACCAAAAAAAACCAAAAAACCGCAAACCAAAAAAACTCCCTTTTTTTTTTTTAATTTTTTTTTCTTCTTGTCTTTTTTTTTTTTTTTTTTTTTTAATTCCCGCCGTCCCCTCGGGCCGTGCCGAGTCTATCAAACCAGTTGTGTGGCCCTAACCTCCGTGGCCTTATATCTGGCCGTGCTGCCGGGCCAGTCTATCTTTGCACAATATACAGTAGACTTCAGAGAGCAGCACAATGGGGGAGGCAGGGAGGTGAGCATGTTAGAGGCGTGCATATTAACGAGCCGCAGCCAAGGGAGCCAAAGGAAAGGCGAAAAAGCGGGAGAGAGACGGTGCGGGAGGAGGGGGGGGACCCCTCGGCCTGGGCTGTTTTTTGGGGCTCGGCATTGATGCGGAGCGCGGAGTCAGGGAGCGGTGTCCTCCGCGTTTTGTTCGGGCTGTCACTCGCGCTCATTGTTCGGCATGTTCTACATGTTGTATCCCATATGGCCAGCTGGGCCGGGGACCCCTGACAAAACCCAAATTGTGCCCAGCTTTCAAAACCCAGCATTGTTGTCTGTGAAAGGCAGGCGAATTAAAAATTCGTGCTATATCTATTCTGGAAAAAAAAAAATAAAAAAAAGAAAGGGGAAAAAAAAAAAAGAAAGAAAGAAAGAGGGGGCGCAAGGAAAAAGAATCCCGCTCTCTCTTTGAAGGCCAACAGAGACTCTCCTCTTCTCCGTGACAAGTTTCTCTCTCATTTCACAGGAAATCCCCCCTCCCTCCATCCAAAAGCGGCGCTGCGCGGCCGCGCTGCGGCGCGGAGGCCGGGGCAGAACAAGGCTGCGATTGAGGGCGGGCTGCGCTGCAGCTGCTCCTCCCTGCGCGGTACCGCCAGCCCGGCTGGCACGTCCCGCTGCCTCCCGGAGAAACGGCCCTTTCTTGTCCGAGCTCCTGGTTGTGCAAGGCGGGCCGAGGGAGGGAGGGAGAGGCAGATTAAAAAAGAAAAAAAAACCGAAAAACCAAAAAAACAAACAACCAGGAGGAAAAAAATAAATTAATTAATTAAAAATAAAATAAAGAGGGGGGGGAAATGAAGAAGGAAAGAAAAAATTAATATAAGGAAAAGCGATGACTAGGGAAAAATTAAAAGGCGCGGGGAAGGAAAGAGAAATATAAAAGGGAAGAAGAAAAGAGAAGCAACGAAATAGAAAATGTTGAAAGAGGAAGAGGAAAGAGGCAAAGGGAAAAGATAACGAAACAAAAGAAGGAAAAGCGAAGGCAGGAGAAATAACCCGAGGAAGCAGAAACGGGGGGACTAAGGGACGGAAAGCAGAGCAGGGGAGCAGCCCCCAGCCCGCGGGGTGGGTGCGGGGCTGGGTCGCGATCTGGGGCTCCGGGTCTCCCCCTCCCCGTTTCCTTCTCCCCCCGTTTTTCCCGCTTTTCTCCCCGCGGAGCGCGGCCCAGCCGTGCCCCCGTCCCCTATTGACTGTAGGGCTTAGGCTGTGGGTTTTTCGGGGCTGCTCGAGGGGGAGCTAAGCCAATATTTACCGAGCTCCAGGGCAATTCCCGGCGGCTCCATTAAGGAGCCGAGGGGCTGGAAGAGCCCCGGGTGGGGGGGGGGACAGGAGAGACCCCGCGCTGTGCTCGGGGGGGGGGGGATTGGCCTAAAAACACCCCCCGAAAAGCAGCCCCGGGGGGGGTTCGGCGCTCCGGGGCTGTTTTCCCGGTTTGCTGGCCGCGCTCTCCGCGGGGAGGCAGCAGAGCCCCGCGGAGCCGGGGGCAGCGCGGGCCGGGGGCTGCGCGGCCCCTCCGAGCCCCCCGGGCGTGGCGCACAGGGGGGGACCCCGAGGAGCCGCGTCGCTGTCGCTGTCCCCAGAGGCGCCCCCGAGGGCGGGATGGCCGCGTGGAGGCGCTGCTGGATAAGGGACGCGCCGTCGGGGCCCCGCGGGGACGGGAGGGGACACGGGCACCGGCCCGGTGACACGGCAGGGGTGGGGACAGCCCCGGGGGACAGGGGACGGCGTCCCCCCGGCCCCTGCGGGAGGATGGCTTCGGAAATCCCGATATCCCATGGCTTTGGAAGCGGGGCGGGACCGCGCCTGACCCTCATGGGGACCCCTCAAACTCCCCAAACCCCAGGCCCCCACCTGTGGGGCAAGCGGGGTGTCCCCAAAACTGTCCCCAAAGCCCCCCCGGGCAGGGTTTGGCGCTCAGCGCTCGCCCTTCCCCGCGAAAACGAAGAAGAAACGAGAACGAAGCAAAGAATTCCAGCAGCGTGGAATTCCGGAGAGCTCGGCAGAGGAGGAGGGGGCGCATCCACGGCTTCCTCCCACAGCCAGCCACAGGGACGGCCACAGCTCCCTGGGGACACCGGGGACACCCAGAGGGAAGCGGGCTCCTGGGCACGGCAGGTGAGTGCCCCAGGGCAGCCCTGCGCTCCTCCCTCCCTCCCCGGGGGATGCCTCACCGAATTTTGGGGTTTCTGCACTTTGCACCCTGCCGCTAATTAGCCGTGATCGGGTGGAGAATCAACCGGGGGCTCTGTCGCGACAGGGACACGGGAGAGACCCCTCCCTCCGGCTCCCCCACGGCCCTTGCAGGCAGAAGCCTCCGTCTCTCCCTCTCTCCCTCTCCTGCCCATGGCTGGCGCAGGTTGTCCCCACCTCCTCTCCCTCCCCAATATTTAAATAACCAGCAGATTCGGAGAACCTCCAGCTGCAAAGGATAAGATCGGGGGGAAAAAAAAAAAAAAAAAAGAGGATTTAAGGCTTCAGAGTGGTCGGGTGCAGCATCCTCCCATCCCACAGGCCCCGCAGGTCTCACCAGCCACACAAATCCAAGTTAGTCTGAGCGGTTTTTATTGGGTCACACAAAGGTTCGGGCAGTTCCAGAGGGGTTCACGCACTTCCCCCCGCCCCGAGTTCCGCTGACGTATCTGGGATTAAATCACCACGTCCATGCTCTCCATGCAAAACATCCCGGATCTGCTGGGAAAACCCGGGAGTTCAAACAAACCTGCCTGGAATTGTTCCAGGTTCACTCAGACAAGCAGAGTGCCTCGATCCTGCCTAAATTCCCTGGGATTTACCCTCAGTTCACTTTATCTGAGAGAAATAAATTGCGTCAAATCGTGCTGTCACTGCCTCAGACCGGGTGTGGCCGAGCAGGCTCAATTATTTCAGGGTAAAAAAACAGGTTTAAGAAGTGGTTGTGTCTCAGGATGTGCAGGGATGGAGCCGCTCCTCCCCATCCCAGCTCCTCATCCTGCAGGAAAAGAGCTCAGCTCTGGTGGTTCAAAAGTCTGGAAAAAAAAAAATCCCTGGGGGGTTTCTCCCGTCGTGGAACTTCGCTGCTGTTATCCAAACATCATTTCCCCTCCCCTCTTCAGTTTGGGTCGTCCCACAAGAAGTCACCGACTCCTACAAGAGATGAAAGCACCGCACAGAAATTTGGGTTTTCTTAACCCCAAACCCGGCCGAGTGACTCAGCCTCAATAAACTCTTGGTGTGAGCGGCCATAAATCCCTCCCCATCCTCGGGGATGTGTCTCCATCCTCCGCCGCACCACGGAGCAGCTCCTGGCACCACATCCCACAACCACCACCAGTTCCCCACCCTCCTGAATACACAAAAAGCCCCAAGACAAAGGCCTTGGAGGGCAGGATTCCCTCCTGGCTCATGGCACTTGTCTTCGGTGGGGAGCTGGGGAACAGCTGGATGGAAACCCACGACAAAAGGGAATTCAGCGCTGCCATCGGCGGTGACATTTGGGGTGGCAGCTGTGGCTTCCAGGCAGCTCCTCTCGAGCGGGGCCACTTCCAACTCCATAGGGCAGGGGGAAAAGGCGATGGAAACATCCCCAGCTTTTTGTGTTTCAGTTCTTCCCACGCACAGAAAACCCACCCTCCCTTCCCACGCAAAATCCTGGGGGAGATTAATCCATAAACGGGGGGCACAATGCACCTAAAAATTCAGAGGAATGGTCAAGTCACTTTGCCCAGGGGGAGCCCATTGGGGATAAATTTTTATGATCCTCCCTTCCCCTTGAAGGCGGGGTTTGCTGATTATCACCAAATAATAAGAACCTGATGCCGGAGGAGCAGCCCCAGCGCTGGGTGGCCCTGCCTGACAGAAACCTGCCCAAAATTTGGGCTGTCCAAAGTCCAGAGGAGCACAGACACAGACACAACACCAAAATCCCTGTTCAGCTCCACAGCCAGGCTCTGCTCCCACGCCGGGCCAGGGAACAGCACCTCCTGGGTTTGGGGTTTTCCCGAAGGGCTGCGCTGTTCCTGTTCCCTAATTGGGGATAACTCCTGATTATCAGACCGGGAGAATTCCGCGTGTCCTTCCAGCAGGGACAGCGGGGACCTCTCTGTGCCCCGTGCCAGCCCCCCCAAAATTCTCAGTGTCTGCTTTTTGCAGCCTGATTTTAAAGGCGAGCAGCAGCTTTTCTCCCCGCCACCAATAACTCACGGGCCGCTCCCGACTGCCACCAAATACATCACTAAATTAAATTAATATATAATTAAATTAAATTAAGCTATCTTGAGGGTCCCAGCCTCATGCCCGCCTATGTTTGGGCTGCCACTTAAGCGCAGCCCAGTGTTTGTTTTGGCCGGGCTGCGTGTAAGGACAGATTTATTCCGTCCCGTGTGGCTGCAGCAGGGGGAGAAGCCGCCCTGAACTCCTCCAGCCGCTGCCTCAGGGACCTTTGGGAGCCAACACCGCAGTGGAGCAGCTAAAAATGCTCCAGAGTTTTCCAGGACACGGTTTTTTTTGTCAGCACTGTGGGTTTTTAAGGAATAACTCCGACCGCTCCAGGCTCCTTCCACCTCCTGAGCTGCCACGCAGCTCCGGGAGGGAATTGGGCTCAGAGCAATCCCAGCTCTGCCTGTGCCCCCTTCAAACCCCCCGAAATAACGACAAGGGTTTCGTCTGCGTTTATTTGGGAGGATTTGAGCCTCGCTCGGGGAGCTGGGGAGGAACAAGGAGCCCATTGTGCCTCGTGTGCCACACTCGAAGCCCATCCAAGCCAGCGCCAGCCTGGAGGAGCCTTGACTTGAGATTCACTGGAAAAAAAGTCCCGGTGACTTCGGGAGACGCTGAATCAGGTGCTCCAAGGAGGATGAGCCACGCCGGCGGTGGCAAACTCCGCGTTCTTCGCCACTTGGAGATGGAACAAGGAGTTCTGGGAATCCTCCGAGACAATGAGACACAAAACACGAGCACTGAACCTCGACAGCAGCGTCCGTAATCGAGTGTGGAACGAGTGGAGAGAGCACCAAGCGCTTCCTGGAAACTTGGGGATTAGGGAGGGTGAGAGCAGAGAGCTCCCCCAGGGAAAAATGGGAGCAGGGAGAACGCCAGGCACAGGGCAGGAACCAGCCCCGAAACAACCAACAAAAGCAGCAGGGCAGGAGCCCCAGCGCATCCTCCTGAGGGCCCAGCACCTCCCTCGAGTCCAGAAATTTCCCAGAAAACTGCCTGGGAGCTTCTTATCCTGGGAATGCTGCGTGGAATCTCCAATCGGCACCTGGGGGTGGGGGGAAGGAAAAGAGACAATTGCAGCTGTAATTCCAGAGGAGGGAAAGCGGTGCCAGCAGGAGAGGATCCGCGGTTTCACTCCTCAGGTGGCTCCGTGTTCCCCAACATTCCTGGCACCCGCTGTGCGGCAGGAGCCGCCCCCCGAGCCCCGAGGGATGTGGAAGGATGGGGATCGCCACCGAGACGCTTTCCCCTCCCACCTCTGCATCCCCGCTCGGGAAATTGCCGCTCTCTCCTGATTAAGGGCTTAATTGCGGCCGGAGCTTCCCCAAGGGTTTCCAGCCCCGAGCTGGAGTCCCACTCCCAGCACGTGCCTTTATCGACTTCCTTACCCGTTTCCTCCCCGGGAATCCCTCCCAGAGGGGGCCTGGGGGTCCCTGGGCGTGTCCCTGTTCCGCAGGGAGCCAGGCGGAGAGCTGGGAAGCGGCGGCTGAATTTTCCTTCGAGGAAAACCCAGAGGAAACCAAATTACTTCAGCAGGTGAACGCTCCACGCACCTTCATTCTACTTGGGGCAGTTCCCGTCTGCCAACTGGACCACCCACAGCTCCCCCAAAAAAGTTCCCAGCCATGGGGAAAAGCTGAGGTTAAAACCCATGGAGGCCTCGCAGCGGTGACACCACCCCCGCTCAGAGCTGCTTAATGGGTAATGGAATAATATTTCCATCCGCTGCAGATGAGAAAAGATAATTACTTTCGGGGTTTAAGAACCAAATGTGTTGATCCAAATGTAATCTCGGTGTTTTAGCATCTGATTATTACATCAGAAACACAAATGTCAATGGAGTTGTCAGAAGGGGGGAAAAGGAGAAGTGTGACTTAAATCACACACCGGGCCGAGGACGCCACCAAGGGACTTTTAACTCGAGTTAATTAAAAATGCTCTGGTTCCCAGCAGCATTTGGGGCCCTGGGAGCCGCTGCGTTCCCTCGGCGACGCTTCTGCCACACCCAGAACGAGGTGACAGGACCAGAGGGGACAAGTGTGGGTCACTCCCTGCATCCTTTTGGGATATAAATCCCAAGAGGCTCATTCCCCACCGGGAGGGGCGGCTGCAGGGAACTTTGGTGCTTCCAGCCCGGATCTTTATCCTGGAATCCAGCCAGCACCTGGCTCTGGCATCTTCTGTCACCTCCGTCACCGCTTTGTCCCTGCTGTCCCAAACCTGCCCTGATGAAGCCGGAGAACACGGGAGAGGTTTCCTTTGCAACCCAAGTCACCCCAGACCCTGGGGCAGTTCAGAGAGGAGATTCCAGGAGTCCCTGTTCTCCAGGAATCCCCGTTCTTTCTCCAGGAAGATCTCCCTATCCCAGAAGCATCCAGCAGCCCCAGGCGAGCGTGCTGCCTGGAATTGTGGCTGGAATTGTGGAGCTCCGCTGCTGAACAAAGCCCTTGCCTTGATTTCCCAGCCAAGTTCAAGTTCCCAGCGGGCGGATTGTCCCCCTCCCCTCCCCGTCGCTGAAGCACCCACCGCTGGGTGGAATTTTATTAAATTGCCAGCACGGGCGGCCGCTCAAAGTTTGTGCGGCTCGACGCGATCGATGGCAGCAAAACACGGGGAGAAAAGGAAGGGGGAGGGGGGCACCCCTGTTTGTTAAAGCTTTTTCTTTTCCCTTTTGAATAAAATGTCAACTCCATTATATAGATGTCAACTCCATTACCGCAACGCTCCTGTGGCAGCCTCAACACGGAACTATCTGCTAATAAAACAACTTTCTCGCAGGGGGGGCAGAGGGCAGGTTACCTGCTGGAGGTTCCAATCTGGTTAAGAAAATTCCTGTTTATCCCTGCAGGCACAAACACCATTTCCATTATCCTGGCTTCCTCGTCGTCTTTGTCGGCCCCCGAGTAAAAACCTGCTCTTGTATCCCGACGAGTCACGGACCTGTCCTCGTTAGAGAGGGCAGAGAATGGGGAGAGCGGTGCCTGGTGTGCTGCGGGGGGGGAAAAAAAAATAAAAACGGGGGTTAGAATCGTGGAACGGTCTGGGGTCGAAGGCAGCTGAAAGATCCCCTTGCTCCAGCAGCGGCAAAGGTGGGAAAAGCAGAGGAGCAGCTTCCCTGCTCCAGGGGGATGTGCTGCCAAAGCCTCTGAGGGGGGTCTGGGGACAGGTGCCCCCCAAAATCACTTCCCGAGAAGCCCCTGGAGGGGTCTGTGGGCCTGGCAATCCAGGGTACGCTCGGGGCTGTGAAGCTGGGGGCTCCCGTCCCTCCTTGGGAACAGAAATCCTATTTCCAAGCGGCTGGGAAGGCGGGGAAGCCCCTCAGCCTGGCCAGGCACGGGCTGCGAGAGGCCGGGGCTCCTCCCTCGCTCTCGGCCCCACGCACACAAAGATGGGCACATATTTAGAGGAGAATAAAAGAAACCCATTCCACCACGGGAGCTGTTTAGATAATTGATTTCCCTCGGACTCACAAGCACTAAATAACAGCCAGCGAGCCACATCTCCCGGCTAACCTTTCCCTTCACATCTCTCTTCCAAAGGATTGGCCTTTGACAGAGGCAGCTCCTAGGTAGGACCTCGCTGGGAGAAGGCTGCCACCATTCCTCAAGCAATTATTTTTTTTCCCCGCTATCCTTTGCATAGAGAGAGCTAATTAACTGCCTGCCAGGTTCTGCAGATCCGGGGAGCGGAATGAAGCAGCACAAATGTCGTAATTAATTAGCAGTTTAACGCCGGAACGAACACGGTGTCAATACTCCGTGTGCCAGGCGCTGGGGTAAACCCAGCCCGGGCAGCAGAGGGAATTTCCTCATGGAAAGGCTGGTGGGGCAATGAAAGCCCCCAGGGATGTTTGGAGTCGAGGCTGATCATCGAGGCTGATGATTTTAATTGATTTTGGCAGGAGCCGAAAGCCCAAGAACTCCCTGAGAAAAACTCTCAGCCCTACCCTTGTTCCCAGAGCTGGGAGTGGATCCCACATACCTGGAGCCCAGCAGGGGACAGCTCCCCATGGGACACCTCAAATCCCGCCCCTGGGACACCTCAAATCCCGCCCCTGGGACACCTCAAATCCTGTCCCTGGGACACCTCAAATCCCGCCATTGGGACACCTCAAATCCTGCCCCTGGGACACCTCAAATCCTGTCCCTGGGACACCTCAAATCCCGCCCCTGGGACTCCTTAAATCCCGCCCTGGGGACACCTCAAATCCTGTCCCTGGGACACCTCAAATCCTGCCCCTGGGACACCTGAAATCCCGCCCTGGGGACACCTCAAATCCTGTCCCTGGGACACCTCAAATCCCGCCATTGGGACACCTCAAATCCTGTCCCTGGGACACCTCAAATCCTGTCCCTGGGACACCTCAAATCCCGTCCCTGGGACACCTCAAATCCTGTCCCTGGGACACCTCAAATCCCGTCCCTGGGACACCTCAAATCCTGCCCCTGGGACACCTCAAATCCTGTCCCTGGGACACCTCAAATCCCGCCATTGGGACACCTCAAATCCTGCCATTGGGACACCTCAAATCCCGTCCCTGGACACCTCAAATCCCGCCCCTGGGACACCTCAAATCCTGCCCCTGGGACACCTCAAATCCTGCCATTGGGACACCTCAAATCCCGCCCCTGGGACACCTCAAATCCTGCCCCTGGGACACCTCAAATCCTGTCCCTGGGACACCTCAAATCCCGCCCCAGGGACACCTCAAATCCTGCCATTGGGACACCTCAAATCCCGCCCCTGGGACACCTCAAATCCTGTCCCTGGGACACCTCAAATCCCGCCCCTGGGACACCTCAAATCCTGCCATTGGGACACCTCAAATCCCGCCCCTGGGACACCTCAAATCCTGTCCCTGGGACACCTCAAATCCTGTCCCTGGGACACCTCAAATCCCGTCCCTGGGACACCTCAAATCCTGCCATTGGGACACCTCAAATCCTGTCCCTGGGACACCTCAAATCCTGCCATTGGGACACCTCAAATCCTGTCCCTGGGACACCTCAAATCCCGCCCCTGGGACACCTCAAATCCTGTCCCTGGGACACCTCAAATCCTGTCCCTGGGACACCTCAAATCCCGCCCCTGGGACACCTCAAATCCCGTCCCTGGGACACCTCAAATCCCGCCATTGGGACACCTCAAATCCTGTCCCTGGGACACCTCAAATCCCGTCCCTGGGACACCTCAAATCCCGTCCCTGGGACACCTCAAATCCTGTCCCTGGGACACCTCAAATCCCGCCCCTGGGACACCTCAAATCCTGTCCCTGGGACACCTCAAATCCCGCCCCTGGGACACCTCAAATCCCGCCCCTGGGACACCTCAAATCCCGTCCCTGGGACACCTCAAATCCTGCCATTGGGACACCTCAAATCCCGCCCCTGGGACACCTCAAATCCTGTCCCTGGGACACCTCAAATCCTGCCTCTGGGACACCTCAAATCCTGTCCCTGGGACACCTCAAATCCCGTCCCTGGGACACCTCAAATCCTGCCATTGGGACACCTCAAATCCTGCCCCTGGGACACCTCAAATCCTGCCCCTGGGACACCTCAAATCCTGCCATTGGGACACCTCAAATCCCGTCCCTGGGACACCTCAAATCCTGCCCCTGGGACACCTCAAATCCTGCCATTGGGACACCTCAAATCCTGTCCCTGGGACACCTCAAATCCCGTCCCTGGGACACCTCAAATCCTGCCATTGGGACACCTCAAATCCCGTCCCTGGGACACCTCAAATCCTGTCCCTGGGACACCTCAAATCCCGTCCCTGGGACACCTCAAATCCTGTCCCTGGGACACCTCAAATCCCGTCCCTGGGACACCTCAAATCCCGCCCCTGGGACACCTCAAATCCTGTCCCTGGGACACCTCAAATCCCGCCCCTGGGACACCTCAAATCCTGCCCCTGGGACACCTCAAATCCTGTCCCTGGGACACCTCAAATCCTGCCCCTGGGACACCTCAAATCCTGCCTCTGCGAGCTCTACATCCCCGAAAATAAAATCCCCAGGGCTCAGTGATTCCCGAGGGTTCTGGAGCAGGGCAGATTCCTGCAGGAAAAGAAGAGTGAGGACTTGCAGGCATCCACCCTCGGTTCCCTGAGCTCCGTCCCGTCCCCATCTCCTGTGGGGGATCTCCAGGGGGGAAAGGGCAAAGCGAGGGATGGAGCCCCTGAGCTCTGCATCCTTTTGGGACCATCCCGGTGCCAGGCGGTGCTGGGTTATTGGGGTTTGGGTTACTGGGATTTGGGTTACTGGGATTTGGGTGATTGGGATTCGGGTTATTGGGGTTTGGGTTACTGGGATTCGGGTGATTGGAGTTTGGGTTATTGGGATTTGGGATTCGGGATTTGGGTGATTGGGATTTGGGTGATTGGGATTTGGGTTACTGGGATTTAGGTTGCTGAAGTTTGGGTTATTGGGATTTGGGTGTTTGGGACTTGGGTTATTGGGATTTGGGTTGCTGGGATTTGGGTGATTGGGATTCGGGTTATTGGGATTCCGGTTATTGGGATTTGGGTGATTGGGATTTGGGTTATTGGAGTTTGGGTTATTGGGATTTGGGTTACTGGAGTTTGGGTTACTGGGATTTGGGTTACCGGGATTTGGGTGATTGGGATTCGGGTTATTGGGGTTTTGGTTACTGGGATTTGGGTGATTGGAGTTTGGGTGATTTGGATTCGGGTTATTGGGGTTTCGGTTACTGGGATTTGGGTGTTTGGGATTTAGGTTATTGGAGTTTGGGTGATTGGGGTTTGGGTTACTGGGATTTGGGTTGCTGGAGTTTGGGCGATTGGGATTTGGGTTACTGGGATTTGGGTTGCTGGCATTTGGGCGATTGGGATGGCACTCGTGCCTGGCAGAGCCACCCCCACGGCGACAAAGAGCGCCGGGAGCTGTGACACGGGCGGGAACAATGAGGCGGAGCCGGGAGCCGGGCTCCGGGAAAAAGGACGGCCTTGAGCAGGAGAAAACGCACGGCAGGAGAAGCTCCTTCAAAAACTTCGGTTTCCTCTTTGTTTTAACCTAACGGAGGCTTTCATTAACCCCATCTGGAAGAGGGCAGCACCTCTCCCAACATCTGCTCGGGGCTTTTGTCCCAGTGGGAAACTTCTCCGCCGTTTTTCCAGGCGGGGCTCATTCCAGCACTTCAACAATGGGATGTTTGCAGGGATTTTCCCCTGCCCGAAAGTGCTGAGTCCTGCAGGTGAGAGCCCCAAAGCAGTGGTTTAATGTCCATCGGTCACCAGGGGCCAGCCCGGGGCCCTGGTCCAGCTCCTGTCCCGGGGTGATCCCACAGCAGGAGCGGCTGTCACAGCTCAGCTCCCACAGGATGTCCCAAAATCCCGGCTGATCCCCATGTCACACCCTCAGCTGCACCGCTGGACCATCTCCCCCGGCTCTCTACATCCCTGGGAAATGACACATTCCCTATTCCCCCGTCAGGTCCTGCACCCACCAGGCACAGCCCAGCTCCTCAGGGCTGCACAGAAAACAGGGATGGAGGGAAATCCTTTCTCCCCACCCCGAGTCACTATGGTTATTCCCAGCTGTACATGGAATATTGCTCTGATTTTAGAAGTCATGGAGATCATCCTTCATGAAGTCTCTACTCCACGACCTCCTCACACGGTACCTAAACCTGACCCAAATGGAAGATTTCCCACTTTTTTTTATTTTCCCCTTTCCCAAGGAAACCCACGTGCTGGTTTGTGCAGATCCAGCTCTGTCAGGAGGTGAATCCCTGTTGGACACAGGCAGCCCTGGCTCCTCCAGCCTCCCTGCCAGCTCAAGGCTCTCTCCTGGGCAGCAGAGCCAGGGCTAAAGCTCAGCCTAAGTCCCCTGGGCACGCACTGAGCCCAGCTGCCACGGAGCATGGGAATGCTGGATAGGCCTGGAAGTGCTCCAGGCCAGGCTGCTGGCAAATTTAAGTTAAATGGCAAAAATTTCGGTAATTTTTTTATCCATTGTAAATCGGAGCTGGCAAATTTCCATCTGGATGGTCCTGCTGGGCCCCCCCAGCCCAAAGCAGAGTTCCAGGGTGATCCCACAGCCCAGGCTGGGTAAAACCCGTGGGAAAACATCCACGAGCTCCCATTCCAAAGGCAGGAGCAGCCACGAGCAGCACAAAGCAGGAGGGAATTCTGACCCGGGAGTAACTCAGGAGCCCGGATTTTCCTGGCCTTCCCTCACCCACACTGCAGCCACGGGGAAAGGGAAAGCCAGCCTCGTTATTCCCACTAATTCACCTGGGAAAAAAACAACAAAAAATGGAACTGGAACCACGGGCTCAACAAAGGGAGAGAGGCAGTGGGACCAGCACAAAGGGGCTGCTGCCAGGTGGGAGCGGGGCAGGGATTGGGGATTTGGGATCATGGATCAAGGACTGGGGATCAGGGATTGGGAATCAGGATCAGGGATTGGGAATCAGGATCAGGGATCCTGGCACAGAGCATTGCAGTGCCAGAGGAATATCTGTGTTCTGTTATCTGAGGAAAACTGGAGATGCCTCAGGAATATCCCACAGCACTGGGGTATTTTCTGCTGCTTCAATAATTAGGAAAACCTTAAAAGCAGCTCTGGGATATTTCACACTCCTGTTTCCCGCACTGGAACCGGCTCTGCTGCCTCCCACACACTTTTCCCTTTCCAGAAACTTTTCCCAGCCGGATCTGAGGACACAAGACATTTACCTGGGAGCCCTGGAGCTGGAAACATCCCTTTCCACAGGCAGGAGCAGAGCTGGCTTGTCCCCCCTCTGCCACCCGAGGAAAACACATCCATCCATCCATCCATCCATCCATCCATCCATCCATCCATCCATCCAGTCCAGCAGCAATTCCAGAGAAGCGTCGAGGGGGAGGGGAATTATCCCAAAAAGTCGCTGTAGGAAAACCTACAACCACAAGGATAAAGATTATTCCATGACCATTATGCGAAGAGGGGAAGGGAAGCCTGCGGGTAGACAGGGAGATAACACCCCCTAAACCTGACTTTTAGGGTAAGAAACCCCTTAAACCTGACTTTTAGGATAAGCAACCCCCTAGACCTGCCACAGGGGTGTCCTGGTGCGGCCGTGCCACTGCCGGGAATTCCTGCCGGGCATCCCAGCGCGCAGTTCCTGGTGCGGGGCTCGATGTCCCCAGGCAGGGGAGGTGTCCCTGTGCCGGGTCCATTTCTTGCCTGGCCTGCCAGGAGCCCATTTAGAGCCACTTCAAACTCCTAATTCCGGGGTTTACGTGGAAATGGTTTTAGAGCGCGCTGGAAACCCCGGGTTCCTTTTCCAATCTCGCCGCGTCTTCAGAAAGCAATTCCTTAAGCCTCGGTTCCCGAGACCCTTTTAATCTCCGCAAATTATTGGTGAGAGCTGAATCAAGGCAAACTGCCACAGGGAGAGGCCACCGCTGATTATTTGGAGGAAACCATCGCTTTCGGGGCGAGAAATGGATTAGCATTTATACTGGATTATTGAGAAACCTCTCCCCCCCCAAAAAAAAAAAATCAGCCTCCATCTCCGTGTCAATTGTGGCTGGCCGGGGTCGGCACCTCCGCCGTGCCAGGCGCGGGCTCGCACAGCCAAGGACGGCTTCAGTGTGGAAATGAGCCCCGAGAGTGTCATTACGGTCAGGGAGACAAGCCGGGCTGGGAAATAACATCTGCACTCCTGGAAATAACATCTGCACGGCCCGGCGCCCGGGCGACCTTCTGCGGAATTGGGGTAATCAGGGAGCGGGGAAAATCACCCCCAAAAATTAAAACCCCAGGGTTTGGCTTCCTGGCTCTTAGCTGTTGCATTTCCTATGTCTTCTTCTTCTTCTTCTTCTTCTTTTTTTTTTTTTTTTTTTTTAATTTGCTGTTAAACTACTTCACTTGGAATCTGCAGCTTGATCCTGCCAGGGTAGGGAAGGAAGAAATCCTGTTTTGTGTGGAGCCTCCAGGTGATGGAGGGTAAGGTTAGAAAAGCGCGTTCCATAAGCGAGAAAGATTTCAAGGTTTGGGTTTTTTTGGTGAGACACTTGCCACATCAAAAGGATTTTCTTTTCCCCCACCAACAAAACGACGTGATGTTTTTTATCCCAAACACCACTTTCCCCCCTGCTGTCCTGGGGCACCCTGGCTGGATTTCACTCCCTGTGCCCCAGGTGCCCAGTCCAGGGTGCTGGTGTGTGAGCAGAGGCTGGCACCACACCTGTCCTGAATCCCTACAAACCACCTGGCTTGTGCCACATCCCGAAATCCCGGCTGGCAGGGCCAGGCTGACACAAACAGGCCCAGTCCCTCCCAGCCCTGCACCTTATTCTGGCTGCTCTGTCCCCAGAGCAGCACCGAGGCCTCGGTGAGATCCCAAACTGTGCCAGTGACCTGCAGGGAATCATCCCCGCAGCACCAGGAGCAGCCTCTCCCTTCCCAGAGGGAAGCAGGGACACCTTGCTCTGCCTCTCCATCCATCCATCCATCCATCCATCCATCCATCCATCCATGGATCCATCCATCATCCATCCATTCCCAGGGCAGGATCCCTGCTTTCCCAAGCTGCAGGTTCCTGCCAGAGCTCTCCCTGCACGGCTGGGGGGGCTCCAGCCTGATCCCCTCTGCCCCGCCCCAACAGCAATAGAATAAAATAACAAAATTAAAAAAAAAAAAACAAAATAAATACACAGGCAGCAGTGTGCCCACCCGTGGGGCAGCCGCTGTGCTGCTCACACAGGGATGTAAAAAAGCTTTTTCTTTTTTTTTTTTTCTTTTTTTTTTGAGCAGGGGAGGGGAACAGAGGTGCAGGGGGAAAGAAGGATGGAGGTGCCAGGAATTGTCCCGAAGGGTGGGAAAGCTGCAGCCGACCAGAACTGTCGGGAAGGCGGGATTTGGATGGCAGCGCGTGGAGATTCGGGAGCCTCCCGTGTAACCCCTGAGCCTGGCCGGGCTCTCAGAGTTCCAGCGGGGAGCACGAACTTTAAAAGGCAAATCCGTGCTCGCTCTGATCTTTTATCTTTTATTTTTAACCGCAGAGCTGCAAGTGTCTTGCCTCAAAAAAGAAAAGATGGGGTTTGAGAAGGGAAGGGTGCAGTCGGAGGGTGCGGGATACCCCGGGCTCCCAAACCGGGAGCCGAGCGGAGTCCGGGAGCAGCAGCCCGGGACCGGCACCCGCTCTGCAGGGAGGTGCGGGTGCCGCTCACCGAACGCACCGACTTTTACGGATTTTTGGGATAGGCGCACCCGGCGCATCTCCCCGCGCACGGGCTGCGCGCCCGCCCCGTCGCGGCGGTGCCGGTGCCGGTGCCGGGCCCGGCTCTGAGCCCGGCTGAGACCCCGCTCAGCCCCGCCGAGCTGCCCCGACGGGCTCGGGGTCCCGGAGCCCCGCAGCCGCTTCCCGGGCCGGGCTCGGGCTGCCTTTCGTTGTGCCAAAACCACCAGCAAACGAAGAACGACCGAGAGAGCCCCAAAGCACCGCCGCAAGCCCAGCGTCGGCCCTAAAGGTGTCCCGGTGTCGCGGGGGTCCCCGCCGGGCTCGCTCCCCGCGGCGGCGGCTCCGAGGGGCGGGACAGGGGCCGGGGCTGCCCCGTTCCTGCCGTCGGGGCCGGGCCGGAGCCCTGCCCGGGGGCGGCCGCGCAGCGTGGAGAGGGGATCGGGGCAACGGGCAGGTACTTACGGGCGAGGGCGGCGGGGCCGGGGCCGCTCGGAGCCGCTCCGGCGCTGCCCCGGGGTGGCCGGGCTTAAGAGCCGTCGGGCGGGCGCAGGACAATGGCCGGGAGGAGGGGGCCGGGGCCGGGGGCCGGCGGGAGGCGGGGAGGGGCCGGGGCCGCCCGCCGCCGCTCCGCCCCCCCGCGTCTGGCGTAAACCCGGCGCCGGGCTAAAAGAACCGGCGAGCTACCGGCGCCCGGGGCTGGTGGCCGCCGCCGCGGACGGCTCGCCGGTGCCGGCGGCATCGCCCGGCCCGGCCCGGCCCGCCCCGTCGCGTCATGTCGCTGAGCCCCAAGCACACGACGCCCTTCTCGGTCACCGACATCCTCAGCCCCATGGAGGAGAGCTACAAGAAGTTCGGCGGCATGGACGGGGCGGGCGGGCTGGGCGCGCCCCTCGGGCCGTACCGCCAGGCGCCCGTGGCCCCCTCGGCCGCCGCCTCCGTCCCGCAGCACGTCCCGGCGGGCGCGGCCGCCTACCACATGCCCCACGGCGTCTCGCAGTTCCCGCACGGCGCCGTCGGGGGCTACTGCAACGGCGGGCTGGGCAACGTGGGCGAGCTGCCCGCCTACCCCGAGGGGATGCGGGGCGGCGCGGCGGCGGGCGGCGGCTGGTACGGGCCCGGCGGCGACCCCCGCTACTCCAGCAGTAAGTGCGGGCGCGGGGGCGCGGCGGAGGAGGACGAGGAGGAGGAGGAGGAGGAGGAAGAAGAGGAAGGGGAAGGGGCGGCCGGGGGCCTGGGGGGAGCCGCGGCCCCGACGGGGCGGGCGGCGGCCGGCGCTGAGCCGCCGGTGCCGCTCAGTCTCCAGGTTCATGGGGCCGTCGGCGGGGATGAACGTGGCCGGCATGGGCGGCCTGAGCGGCATCGCCGAGGGCGCCAAGGCCATCGTGCCGCTGCACGCCGCGCCGCGGAGGAAGAGGAGGGTGCTCTTCTCCCAGGCGCAGGTCTACGAGCTGGAGCGGCGCTTCAAGCAGCAGAAGTACCTGTCGGCGCCCGAGCGGGAGCACCTGGCCAGCCTGATCCACCTGACCCCCACGCAGGTGAAGATCTGGTTCCAGAACCACCGCTACAAGATGAAGCGCCAGGCCAAGGACAAGGCGGCCGCGCAGCAGCTGCACCCCGACGGCGGCGGCGGCGGCGGCGGTGGCGGCGGCGGTGGCGGCCTGTGCCAGCAGCCCTCGCCGCGCCGCGTGGCCGTGCCGGTGCTGGTGAAGGACGGCAAACCCTGCCCGCCGCCGGGCAGCGGCACCCCGGGCCCCGGCCCCGCCGTCCCCGCGGCCCCCGCGGCCGCCGCCGCCGCCGCCGCGCCCGCCGCGCACCCGCACCCCGGCTCGCTGGGGCAGGCGGCAGACCTGGAGGAGCTGTCGCCCAGTCCGCCGGCGCTGCACGGCCCCGTGGCCCCCCTGGCATCCCTGGACTCGGCCGGCGTCGACTACAACGGCGGCATGGTCAGCCCCAACCTGCTGTACGGCAGGACGTGGTAAAATCGCTGCGTCCCTTGCGCGTCCCCCCGCCCGGACAGCCCCGCTCCTCCGGCATCGCCGACGGCCGCCCCAGCCCCGCTCCCCTCCCGGCCTCCCTTCGGGTTTTGTGGTTTTTTTTAAGTCTCTGCGGTTTTTGGACACGCGGCCCCGACGGCAGCGCTGGCTGTGAGGGGGAGCGAGGGTCGCTGTGCACGCGTGTCCGCGGCCCGGCCGCCCGGGGCTCGTCCCGACGGGGCGGGGGCGGCCCGGGGCTCGTCCCGGCCAGCGCCACAATCAGCGCTCTGCGGAGCAGCCCCGCTCGGCCCCGTTACCGTGGCGGGGATGCCGTTCCGCTCCCGTCCCCGCCCGAGGTACATTGAGGCTGGGAGCCCCGGAGCGCTGGGATTTCACGGGAAAGCCCCGTTTGGGTTTTTTGTTTTTTTTTTTTTTTTTTTTCTCCTTGTCGTTATCGAACGTCGTGGACGGGGCGGCGGAGAGCGCGGGGATTCCCGGGGCTGGACCCCGCTCCCCGCCGGGATCGGGCCCCGCCGCAGCCGGAGCGGGGTTTGTTTTATCCCCGCGCCGCTTCTCCCGAAGGGAAATCCCTCCCGCACGTCGGGAAACGCTCCTCGGGACGCTCCGGCAATTTTTCTTCCTTTTATTTTTATTTTTATTTTTAATTTTAATTTTATTTGGAAACAATAAAAGGAAGCCTTGTTCTCACGAGTCGGCTGCTTCGTTCGCGCCGTACGCACTGAAGGACAAGCTCAAAATCCCCTTTTTTCCTGCCTCCTTCTCGGCCGCCGAGGATTGAATTCCAGGCTCCCCCATCCTTGGGGCACCCGCTGAACCCCGGGGCCCGCTCCACTCCCGGCCGTGCCGTGAGGGAACGATTCTGAGGTGGAAAATCGGGATTTTGGCCTCTGCAAGGACACGGACCCGCTCCCAGACGCCTTCCCAAGCTCCGTGCGGGAGCCTGGAGGGCAAGGGCATCTCCGCCGTTCTCCCGGGAAGAGAAGAGACCCTTTTCCCTTCCCCTCCCGGCAGGTGCCACACGGGAACACCCCAGCTCCCCTCCCTTTTCCAGGAGGGAGAATTTCTCCCTGCTGGCTCCCACGGGAAACAGCTCCGAGTGTCTGGGGTGGGACTGAGCCCGGCCTGCCGACTGGTTCCCCCCTCCAATTCTGTTAAATCCAAGCAGACATGTCGGCTGGGAAAAAAAAAAAAAATAAAATCGTAGCCTGAGGAGCTCCACAGGGGTGCTGTCCCACGTCCCCCAGCAGCCGAAGCAGAGCCCCAGGACGGCTGGTGCTGCCTGGCCAGGTCCTGCATCCCAGCCCTGCATCCCAGCCCGAGCCTGGGAATGGAATCCCCGCGGCCCAGGCTGGCTCCACTCGGGATCACACTCCCAGGGGGTGAAGGGATGAGCCTTCCCCACAGCAGCCCCCACCCGCCCAGAATGCTTACCCAGCCTTATTTCCGTGCCCCAAAAAACCGCGGGTGAGGGACAAAGCCACGGCAGCAGCCGGCTCCATCCATCCCTTTGGAACGTAGGCAAAGCACCCCGCTCCTTCCTCCAGCCCATTGCCATGAAAAACTCACCCTCAGAGCTGGGTTTTGTCCTGCTGGAAAAGGAAAATGGCTCTTTTAGAGCGCCCAGTCTGTAGCCAGCCCCGGGAGAAGGCCCTGGGGAGGGAGAGGGCTGGCGGCTCCCAGCCCCGGGAACGCTGCATCACAATGAAGGATTCTGCTCCACCCTCCATCACTTGAAAATAATGAATCCAGGTTGATGATTTCTTCCTTCCAAGGCTACACGGGGCTCTCCCCCCATTGCTGGTGATTAACAGCACCTGGATGCACCAAGAGCAGGACTGGGAACTTCACTGATTTCCACAATACCTGGATTTAATGGAAATTCCAAAGGGAAAGCCGAACTGGATTCTCCTTTTTTTCTTGAACAAATATTTTAAATGCTAGAGGCCGGGTGGAATTATTTCCCAATAAATCAGCAGGAAAGTGTGCAGGCAGGTAAAAGAGACAAGCAGGCTCTGGAGGGGGCTGGAAATCAAGCACACGGCACGGCTCAGAATTTCAAAAGCCACTTTATAAAGCAAATAAAAATATTTACTGATTTGGTACACTCACACAGAAAAACCCCTAGAAAGAGTGCTAAAAACGAATGGAACCTCTGCCCTTGGCAGCTATTTTAAATTAGGTATCAAACAGACAAAACCCACGCCAGAAACAGGCACACGTCTGTAAAAGTTGAAATGTTTTTACTTCAGAGTCCGAAAATCCCATTGTCTCTGCGAGGAGCAGCGAGGGCCTCGTCCGGGTCTGCTCCAGGAGCTCCTAAAATCCCATTTCTGGCCGTTCTGCCCACCTCGGTGGCAGGCACAGGAGGACAACACGGAGCTCCCGTTCTTCCCAGTCCCTCCCCCAAAAATTCATCATCAGGTCCGTAAGAAATGTGCACATTTAAAACAGGCATCGCTTTAAAAACTACAGGCATGGTGCTTAACAACTTCATTATTTTTTTTTTACCCGCCCCCACGACCCCCCCTCACCCCTCACAAATAATAAAAAGAACAAAAAGCAAAAAAAAAAAACAAAAACCGCGGACGTTTCTTCCATGGTTTTAAAAAAATAACACGAAGGGGAGGCAGGGGCTAATTCCAGCTGTACCTTCCTGCAGGAGGTGGGAGAGGGTAGGGCCTCCCGAGGCTGTACGCCTGCAAACAAACAAACAAACAAACAAAAGCAAGCATTTATTTTTGGGATTAGCAGCACGGGCAAACAAGCGGGGAGAGCTGGAGGCGCCACACGCAACGGGGACAAAACATCCTCTGCATCCAGGCTGAGCGTCCCCTCCCAAAAACAACAGAATCCCAAATAAATCCATCCAGCCCCAGGCAGGGACTCCCCACCTGAGACACCTCAGCAGCAAAGGGACAGACGTCGGCCACACGTGGGGCAGCATTTTTACACAGAAAATATTTTAAGGAAAAAAACTAAAGCTCTGTTGGTCGCAGAGGAGGCGTTCCCCAGCTTTAATAAGAGGTCAAAGAGACCCAAATCCCGCTTTGGAAATGACTCCGAATTGGATGTGTATTCGTACTTAAATTCAGCCCTTTGGTACATCAAGTATCCGGGGGAAAAAAAATCCATGGGAACATTTCAGGGAAGCATTTGAAGTGATTTCCAGAGCTGGAACACTGCAGAGCCCAGCAGGTTAACTCGAGGTGATGCACCAGCACCAGTTTTGGGTTTGGTTTGCTCTTTACCCGGGGTTTTTCGGTGGGGAGGGGGAAAAAGGGGATTCCTTCCCTTGCTTTAAAAGAGAAATCCCCCTATCCTCGGCCGGGATAACCACGGGCAGCTCGGAGCCGGCCAGCCAGGGAAGCTCCTGCAGGGAAGGTTTGCTTCCAGCCTTGATGAGCTCGATGAAAAAAAAGAGAAACGAGGGGGCTACAGCCCTTTAAAAACGCTGGCCAAGCCCGAGCAGGGAGGTGCGGGGCCAGCCGCGGGTGCTCCGGGCTGCCATGGAGCTGCAGCCCCACACCTGCAGCAGCCCCAGCTCGGCCTCTGGGGCTCTGGGAGAGCCGGCAGGCAGCACGGCCCCATTCCCAGGGAGCCCCCCAGATCCATGGCAGCTGCATTAATTTTGTAAGCACTCGGCGGCAGAGCGTTTATTAACCTCTTCAGACCATGTTCTGTACGCTGTAAAAAAAGAATTCAGAGGTGAAAGGGCCCAAAGATAATTATTTATGCTGCTACGTGTCACCACTTCCACTTGAATCCCTTTTCAAGGCTTTAAAGCTTTGAAATTTTCAGGCAGCAAGGCTGGATTCAATGATTAGGCTGGCACCCTAAACCCTTTCAGGTACCTTCTCATTTCACTCGGCCCCGAGGAAATAATGACATCTGAAAGTTCATTTAAAAATAACAAGAACAGGGGGAAAAAAAAAAAAAAAATAAAAGCAGCAAAACATGAAAATTTAAAAGCAGATAAACAGTTGCAGCAGGACTGCAATTTCTTAAGGAAGCAAATTCACTGGAGCTAAGAGATTTGATCGTGAACTCATCATGTATGTGAATAAAAACAGGAGGGTTGTCACTGCTGGGTTTTAATGCTCCCTGCAGCCGCAGGTGGGTCCGTGCCAGCCCCAGGGGAATTCTGCTCTGGCCAAGAGCCGTGGTGTGCACACCCACAGGCCTCCAACAGGGCCTTCCAAGCGGGAATTCACTGGGACACCCCCCCGGGCCCCCACTGCAAAGCCATTCCCGCTCCCCACCACCATTCCAGCTGCTGGGCACCACGGGTTAAGGCTGGGAATGAAGTGCTCCAAGCACAGATTCCTTCAGCAAGTGTATCCTGCCCGGGATGAAGGGCACAGCAGACTTTCCCAAGCGTCCTTCCCCAGACTAATTCAACCCTGCGGCACAAAGATCCTCCCCCGAATTTCCCCCGGGGAGCACAGCAGCCCCTGCTATGGATTATAGTGCAACCAGGCACTCCTTCCTCTGCCTCTGGGGGTTTGGGTAAAGCACAAAACGCAACATTTGTGAAATCTGATCCTTCCCGTGCACCTCATCCAAAGTTAAAATTTTATTTTGGTTAAAATTTGTGTTTTAGAGCTCCGCTGGTTGGGCCTAGGCTCAGGCCCCGTTATTTCCCTGTGATTATAACCCACGTTGTGGAGTTCTGCCTCCAGCCACAACCAGTGGAGTCTAAAATACATTTTAACTGTGGATGAGGTGCATGGGCAGGTGGGCAGGCTGGCAGGAAGAAAATTAAAACTAGGAGTGACTAAAAAGTGACTTGTCCTGAGCTGAACCGGGCCCCAGCAGAAGGCACATTTCCAGCAGTTTGTGCCTTAATTTCCACATAAAGGATGGGGCAGTGGGGCTGTCACCTCCTCCTCCTCCCTGGGACTGGTCACTAATCTTCCCACCAACAGCAGCAGAACTAGGAGCTCCATCTAGATATCAGAAACGTATTTAAAATGAGTGTTTAGCAGCGTAAACACCTCGAGTTCTGGTACCACAGTGTATGCAGGTCATGTTTCACGGGATCACATCCCCCAGGAATATTCCCAAAGCACAGTCACCTGCTGCTTTCAAGCAGCATTTTCGCTCTGTGGTATTTTCATGAACTGCTGCCCGAGTCACCCGTAATTTGGGATGAGATTCTCCCCTCACGTTTCCTTGTTTCCTTTTACCCACACGATTTCCAGCTACTTCATTCCTCTGCCTACGAGAACCCGATATTTGCATTAAAGGACTTTTTCAGCTCAGAGAAAGAGAGTGGAGGGAACTGGGGGAGGCTGTAAGGATCCACATTTCACACGGAGGAGCAGTGGGCGAGGTTTCCCCTCGCGGTGGGGACGATGCAAGCTTGCCCCAGGCTGCAGGAGGAGTGTGACCGCGCCCGAGGGGTGGCACGGGACGCTGTGACACGGTGACAGGGGAAAGGCTCGGCGGGACCCTCGTCTCCTACCTGTCTGCCCCTGTCCATGCGGTCCTCGGCTCTCTGCGGGTACGCCATGGGCCCCAGGCCCTGGTACTGGGCGGGCTGGAACTGGTTCGGGGACTGCAGCATGCGGTTCCAGGCGAGCAGAGGAGCGGCTCCGCTGGTCCTGGAGGAGAGAGGGCAGCGCTGGGAACCACAGAGCACACAGCCCACCCCGCTGCTGCCTTTGTCCCCCAGCCCAGCACACACAGCCCAGCGCTGCCCAGGAACCAGGAGCATCTTCCCAAACTTCCCTCAGGGCCGCCCCCCGAGGAGGATTCTGCCAATTCGCCGGGAGGTTTCCCCAGCACCTTTCCCCGCAGGGCCAGCCCAGCAGCAAACATGTGGCACACAGGAGCCGGGGGCTTTCTTCTCGGAGCGCCCAGACTCTTTCTGGGAGCCCATTCTTCCCAGTTAATTGCAGGTTGCAAATGAATTCTTAGGGCGAGCGCTCGGAATCTAGGGTAGGGGCCTTGGCTGCTTTTTCCCATCCATTATTCTGCTCAATATGTCAGGAGGTCTGATCGGGAAGAAACCTTTTCAAGTTCTATTGATGCCGTTTTCAATTGACCACGGTGACCTAGCAACATAAGCACTAATTGGCACGGGCTGACTGACATTTGGTGTACAGTTTATATGGGAACGCAGACCCCGCGGCCATTATGGCCCCGTTTGCCATCCCGGATTACCCACAGCAAGAAATGTTTTCATTTCCCTCAAGTGCCCATTGCGAAGTGACAATTAGGCAGCAACAGGTAGGACGAGGCCAATATTGTTCGATTCAAAATATTTAGGGGAAACGCTCCGGTTGTTACAGCTGAGGGACAATTCCCTAAAGGATTCGGAGCAGGTGGGTCCTGCAGGATGTTGTGAGGGAAAAACATGGAGAGGGGAGACAGTTAATCCTTCCTGACCTCTGCTGAAGAGGGACTGGGCTGAGCAGAGCAGGGCCAGCCTGGAGGAGATGGGGACAGCAGAGACTCTGCACCCCAAATTTGGGATGGGGACAGCAGAGACTCTGCACCCCAGGTTTGGGATGGGGACAGCAGAGATTCTGCACCCCAAATTTGGGATGGGGACAGCAGAGACTCTGCACCCTGAATTTGGGATGGGGACAGCAGAGAGCAGAGATTCTGCACCCCAAATTTGGGATGGGGACAGCAGAGAGCAGAGACTCTGCACCCCAAATTTGGGATGGGGACAGCAGAGACTCTGCACCCCACATTTACCTGCTGCACTACACATCACTCCTCACGAAAAAAAAAAAAAAAAAAAGAAAGCTAAGAACCCTTCACATTTGTGGGGACTAAACTCTCAAAATCAACTCTCTAAGTTCATACTCACTTCTTCTGATTAAGTACTTTGAGTACTAAGTTATTTCCCCTCGTGATTCCCAGAAAACAGCAGATTCTCCAGGACAAATACACTGCTCAGCCAGAAGGAAAACAACTGGGAATTACCTGTATTTCATTAACAACCATTCTGCCTCTACAACAAGAGCTGGTGATAAATATGACTGAGGCCAGCATTGCTCCATGCCTGGAATGGGCAAGTTTGACACAAATTTCTTTTGACGTTAATCTTTACTTGGCACGGAGTTTAAACCTTTTAAACTGTTTAAAAGCTTAGCTGTGAGAAGTTGGGGTATTTAACAAATCAAACACAACATCACCTGGATCAACCCGGGGGGGGGTCACACCAGCAACTCAAACACGTTCAGCCAGGTCGGCTAAATCCAGGAGAATTTACACGGGAAAACATCCCCACCTTTGGAAATTATTTCTATGAGAGGGCTAAGCAAAAAAAATCTGTGTAAGCTGAGGGCACGTTTCCATCAGTCTCTCCCTATGAACTCTGCACTGGCTCAAGAGCATGGAAAGGAATCTCTGCAGTGCCCAGGAATGTCGGGACACAGGAGAGGGATCCCAAAACGCCTTCGACAGCTTCAGACGCTTTTTCCTGCACCGAGTGTTTAACCTTGTGCTTAAGTCTCAGTACAGCAACTAAACATCAGCTCTAAGCACGTTTGATCTGCTCCCCAAATCCAAAACCTTCCAAGAACACGGCAGAGCTACTTATCCTCAGGGCTTTTCATAAACCCTGCACAGTGCAACAAAGGGAAGGCAGTGACAAGGGACAGACCTGCAGCAGCCCTTCACAAATAAAAGTATATAAACTGGGTTTAATTAAGGGGTGGGAGTGGCAAGTCCCATGGCCCAGGCAGTATTAAAGTTTGCATTATGAATGAATCTTGCCTTGCAATATTCCACACAGATGAGGCACAGGGCAAGGGAGCCAGGCTTACTTCAGTGGGGATCAAAATGGTTGCCATGGAAAGTGACTGTGGAGAGCTCAATAAATTCCCCCAAAGCCCATATTTTCAATGGTGAAACGTTTGCAAATAAACCCAAGGGGGAAAAAAAAAAAAAACCAAACTAAAAAAAAAGCTGGGCCTCGGAGCAGAAACTCCTCTCCCTCCTGCATGAACATAAATAAATGCCATTATTCATAGGTGCCACAGGTAGCCAGGGTTTGCTGAGCCCACCCCAGCAGAGGACACAGGAGCCACGAACGAGGGGATGCATGTAGAACATCCCTGATTATCAAACCATGTCACATTCCTTCCATTCGATGGCACTTATTGGGCTGCGGATTCCATAATCCTTCCCTGAGTCCCTTCTGCATTTAATTCAGTTCAGCCTTAAGTAGTTAAAGAAACTGTTTTCAGTGGCAACTAATAACTACTGACCTACAGTGACACTGCCCTACAATGGGCTTGTCAGGCCTGAAAAACTTGTACCAAAGAAGCTGATTAGGACTTCAAGAGGTTTGTAGCAAGAATCAATGGCTGGTCTGTGCTAATGCTGCGGCTGAGGCACAGGAATGATAAAAGTGGAACACCATTAGTTATGCCTCATTAAGCTCCACAGCCCTCCTAAAAAGAAATTTGTTTAGCCTGTCCAAAATCTAATGCAGTTTTAAGCTCTCTGTGTTCAATTTCATAGTATCTCAAAAGCTTCAATAAGATAAAGGCCAAAGAACCAAGAACGGTACCAAAGCACCAACAGTAAAGTTAATTTTGAAGCCTGAGTTTTAATGGAAAGTGTTTTTCCCTCCTTTTTTTTTAATACAAAGTCCTCGAGCCTTTTAAAGGATGAACACCACGTAGTGGGCTCTCAAAACATCAGTAAACCACGGACATTAATTAACTCAAAAAAAAAGAAAAAAAAAAACCAAACCCCTGCCTTACAGCACCGCTTCCACCATTCTAAACCACAATATTCCCAAGAGAGGAGGGAAGGGCAAGGGCTGGGCAGGCTGGCAGAGCCCAGTGCCCCCTTCCTGCCTTACCTTTGTGGAGTCTGCTGGAACAAGGGCGTGGGGCCTCGCCACGACTCCTGGGGACGGAGATCTGGAGGGCAAAACGAGAGGGGAAAATGAGAGACAGCAACTCACAGCCCACAACCCAGGTGAGCTGGGCTCGCTCCTCTGCCACAGCCGTGGCCTCCTGCTGCTGCCCTGGACACAGTCCTGCTGTCAGCTGAGAAAATGCAACTTTTATTTTGGGCTCTAGCACGACCACTAAGCTTCACAAGGGAGAGTTACGAGTTTTAATTGCTGCAGGCAGCGCTGGTCAGCGCTCAGATGCTGCACAGGTGTCTCCTCTTGAATTTTGGAATTAGCAAAACCTCGTCTGTCACCCTAACAGCTCCGTTTAATGTTTCTGTCTCTTGCCAGGACGTTCATCGCTATATAAAAACCACGGGCACTCGAGTACACGCCCAGCACTGTGCTACCACCACACACCACGTCTGTGGCCAACAGAGATATGTCACAGTCAAAATACGGGCCAGTTTCCCTCTGCCTGGGCTAAGTTATTCCATAAAGGCAATTAAACCAGCCAGCATGGAATAAAGGGGGTGATTCTGGTCTACTGAAGTAAATACAGTTATATTTAGGATGTAAAGCATAAAGAATTCATTCACGTAAAATATAAACGACAGCAAAGGTGCATTTCAAAGTCACCGCGGGGCAGTGATAACACACCAATAAAAACCTATTAACGACGTCTCAGATAATGGGATCAGACTGAATTCAGCTTTTTCGGGTAAAACCTTGGCCAGAGCCCCAGAGCTGGCGTGCAGGAGACCACCCACCCTCCCATTGTGTGTGCCACCCAAACCAGCCCTGCACAAAGGCCAGGCAGGAGAGCAAGGCTGCTCCGACGGGGCCTGCAATTAAATGCTTGTTGTCCTTCTAAATAACCTGGTCAGCAAACAGGATAAAAGCAGCAGCTCCTCAATAGCACCCAGGCAGCCCCCAGCACTCGGGGCCTGCCTCAATCAAAAGCTCCAGTTTCACTGACACCTCTGATGGCCTTCAAGTGTGACCTAATTCCAACAGCTGGCTCCAGCAGCTGGATAATGGACACCCTGCCACGCTGCCAGCACACGGCAGCCTGGACTCCCTCGAGGAAAGAGAAAATAAATCAGTCTGTGCCTCTCTCCTGCAGCTCTGGCTGGGCTGTCTGGCCCAGCTCCACACGAGGAGAACACCAAACAAACTCCCAACCCCTGCAGCCCTGCTCTTCTCCTGCTGGGCAAAGCCAATCCAGCCCATAATTCTTCACTCATCCCCCACGCTGGGTTATTTTATTCAGCTTTCCACCTGTACACACAGCCACATGAGGCAGGATGTGATGACACACACACACACACCCCCAGCATGACCAGCCAGAGCTCCTCAGCTCCTCTTCCCCAGCCCATTCCCAGCCTGAAGCAGAGCAGGATTGAGGCTGGAGAAGTGGCATTTCCCTGCTCATCAGCCTGGCAATCTCAAGGGCTTTTCCAGGCCTCAACAGGCTGCACCCACACAAAGCCATGCTTATTTTGGAATACAGGGCGAGGGCAACAGAACCCACGACGCTCTATAGGGGAAAATGTAAATTTAAATATCTTAAAATGCCGTAAAGAGCTGGGGACAGCCCCCGAGTGTCACAACTTTCAATCAAAAATATCCTGAAACGACTCTCTGTTTCTGATAATTCCCAAGTTTCACAGCAGCATCACACAAACACAGGGAACATCTCGCTTCCAGAGCCTTCCTCCCCACGGGAGCAAGGACTCGTCTCTGCTGCTGTAACCACACCTTCCTGCAGCTCAGTTTGAGCAAGACTTCGATGAAATCATCATCCAAATATTTAAAGCCCCCCCCCTATTCATTTGTATGGCTGACAGAACAACCTTGGAGGGAGAGAGAGCCTGGAGCAGCGAATTGCACTTCAGAAAGGTACAAAACAGAGGAAGGAATGACAATTAATATCTTCATTAGGCTGCAAAACTTAGGCATTTCCCAGAGCTATAAGGCCAAAGAAACTGCCTCCTCCAGCAGCTCCTCGAGTAACAATTTATCTAATCAGGGTGGCAATCAAAGAGAAGATTTTGTGTTTACTGATTGCACTAATCAAAATCACTTTTCCAAGGCAGCTAATTGACAAGTTTACTGCCTGCCAGGCGAGTCAGAAATCAGATGTCCTGCACGGCAGGAGCCGAGCCCGCCATTCCCAGAGCGCTGCCACCCTGCACTTGACTCCCCGAGTTATCAGCACGGACAATTATTCATCAGCTGAAAATTGGCACATCCGAGGCAAATCAGGGAGCAGTGGGTGAGGAGACACCCCCAGCCCTGAGGCTCTCGAGGAGGAGGTGGCTCCTGGCCCTTCGGGGCCGACTTCACTGCGGTGACAACAGCACAAGGCAAGGGGAAAGCTGCTCTGCAGCAGTGCCACTCGACGGGGAGGGGTTTGGCCACGCCGGCTGTGGTTTCCTGAATTCCCACCCACACCCTGCAGGCAGACTGTTCCCTCAGCTAGAGATTCCCTGCAGCGGGGTCTGGGGAGCTGCTGACACTCCTCACCTGCACTGGTGGCATTCGTGCCCAAAAACCCCCACATTTCTGGGATCCAAGGCTCACCTTCTTCACAGCTCTGCTCGAAAGCAGACCCACACAACCCCTAATCCGGGATGGGCTCCAGTCTTTGGGCAGGTGAACATCCCAAAGGCTGATCCCAGCAGAAATCTGGGGCTGTTTCTTTTCTGTTAGAAAACTAACAAGGGTTTAAGCGAGCCTGACTGTAGCTGGTGGAAGAGGAGTTGAGGCACACGTGCTTTACTCGGCATTGACAGTCTCAGGTGGGCTGAGCTGGGGCCTCACCCTCCAGCCAGGCACCAGGATGGGGTTTCAGAATGGTTCTGGAGAGCAACACAACCCTCAGGCTGCTTGATCCACCCTCCTGATGGACATGAGCTGCTCTCAGCCCCCCCAAAAACGAGGCACTGAAAACAACCATCCCCAAACTCTAAGTCGAGCACCGCCAAGACTTCACGCTGCAAGCAGTGCAAATGAGAAGTTAATTAGAGTTTAAATCTCATCTCCCAGGGCAGCTGGGTGTCTTAGCAGAAGAGGAGGAGGAACACAACGCAGTGAAGTGCCAGAGAGCAGGTTTGCAGTGTCCCATGGAAGCAGAGCATTTCTGGAGAGCGTGGCTGGCACAGGACCCTGCGTGGTGGAGGAGCCTCCCACGAGGCAGCTCCTCCTGGCTCCTCTCCCAGCAACCTGTGCCTCGTGGAAAAAGACCACCACACAGTTCTCCAAGGCCAACAGATGGACTCCAGCAGTGGCTCCAAGCCTCCTCAGTTTGAACCAGTCTGTGGCACAAGGACGAGAGCTGGGCAAGTGCCTCATGGGCAGGATCAGCTCCAGGAACATGGGACAGACAGAGCACTTTGGAGCTGCTCCCACAACACACCAGCTCACAGCAGGAACAGCAGCACAGGGGCTGCTGGGCTCCCAAAACCACGTAAATATTCTCTTTTTGTAGAGATGAATTTGCCATTGCGATGCCCGCCTGGTGGTTCTGCCTTGCCATTCCCCACATTCTTCCTTCCAGATGGCATTCCAGCACAGCCAAGCAGGTGAAAGAGATAAAGATCAGAGGCAGGCAGAGGAGCAGGAGGCAGAGGGCACTTACTTGAGAGCAGTTTGGGGATCTGCTGCTGGCTGCCCATCAGGGGCCTGGCGTAGGGGCTGCCGTAGGCTGCGAGCGGCACGGCGTTGGGGTACATCCCTGGCACGGCCCTGTCCCTGGGCATCGTGTGCCTGCCACGGGGAGAAACGGCCAGGGAGCAGCTCAGGAGGCTGTGCTGATGCCCCTCTCGCAGCACAGCTGCCTCCCAGCCCAGCCCACCCCCCCTTCTCCCTCCCTGCTGGCACAGGGATGGATGCACAGGCACGCCGGGGAATGCTCGGCTCTCCGACGGCACAGCTCTGCTTTTTATTGGGGCTGTGACATGGCACAGGGTTCTCAAGTGCAGCCCTGCTTCTCCTTCCTGAAAGCTGCCCCAGAGCCACAGGATGGAGAAGGTTTGCCAGATTTTATTTGCCAGTCTCCTTTAAAGCATTCTCCTCTCTGGCTCTGACAAATGCACGGCTCCTTGCACTCCTCAGCATGGAAACCCATTTAATTTTTAAAGCCTGCACACTCCATGCCCATCCCTTTCCCTGTTTTAATTTAAAAAGGAAAAGGAGGGCAGTGACCCCAGCGAGGCAGCCTTACCCCAAGGTTCTGAATGCTGACTGGTCCAAATGCACGGGTTTCCTGTCCCTGTTAAAGCCAAGCTGTGGTCTCCAGGGCCTGCCATCATTGTTGGTCTTCTCCCAGTCTCCTGGCTTCAGAACTGGAGCAGGTTTCCTGAACAACAGGCCCATAAGTACTTAGCAGAGCAAATACTCAGATGGATAAATCAGAATTGAGCGATTTGACACTTACTTTGCCCCAGGTAACACTGTGGCCTTGAAAACAAAGTCCTCAGCAAACTGTGGATCTTTGAACGAGATGCTAGAAGAAAGTAATTGAGGATTAGGCTCGTTGCATAATGGAGACAAAAGCGAAACAGGAATCACTTGGCTTTATTACCAAGAAAGCTGAAAGCAAGCAGATGAGCAGAATCACCCCACTCTTCCAGCTGGAATTCATGTTTTCCAGCACCAAGAAAGAATGAGGCTACAAGGAAAGAGGATAATGGCTCCCTGGAAAATTCAGCCTGAGGAGCAGCACCCTGGCTGCTCATACCACCTCTGAGACAGGAGGAAAAATCCTTGTGACAGAACAATTCCAAACCCTGCCTTGAACTCATCCCTCACAGGAGCCACATCCCCACTCAGGACACGCTTCCTACAGAGTCCTGGCAAGGCACAGCTCAGCAGTTCTGACTTCTCTGTGGTGGAACCAAGCTGTGCCCCTCTGGAGATAAAAATGACACAGACCACGAGTGGTTTCCAGTGCTCTGAGTGCTGCACACCCTGGCAGGAAAGGCCAGAGTCGACTGACCTGACTGCAGAGTTCTCTGTCAGATCCTTCAGCATGGGAACAGGAGACTCCACCACCCTGGGGCAGAGAAAAGCCTCTGTTAGAACAGCACAGAACACGTTTCTCACCATCTGCTGCCCTGCCAACCAAGCCTGCAAAACATTTATTTCAAAATTAACCCCCAAACCAAGTGCTCCTACAAGCACTGGAGTGGCTGCATCCCTATTTCTTAATGCCACCTCTCCTGCAGCTGATGTGTGGGGATTCTCTAGGCTCTGGCTAGGGGAGGAAGAGGTTTCTTGCTCCTGTTCCCTCCAAAACAACTCTGACTTGGTGGTCTTCCTCACAGCCATGACAAGAATGGAGAAGTGTCTGTTAGAGGGACATTTGCTGTCCAACCAGGCAGTGTTTGTGCACTGAGCTCCTGCTTGTATCCCAGAGCACAGTCAGAGGGAAAAAATGAGCGTGTGTCCTACCAGGAGAAGATTACACTGATCATTCCTCAAACTGCATGCATTCTCCAGAAAAATAAAAATATGAGCACTCCTTGTATGTGTAGCTGGGACCAGCCCTGATTTCAGTGCTGCACACTGAATGGACAAAGCCAAAATACATCAGAGAAAAATCCAGGTAGTGATAACTTCAGATGTAATGCAGCTTTAGCATATAAAAAGCAGAGTTGTGGGGTTTTTGGGCAGTGTGCACTAATGGGAAGTCACATCAGCCCACATTAACACCCACACAAAAGCAGAGAAGCCAAAACACGACTCTACTGAACAAGGCCACTGAGCACGACCACTTTTATTACCCAGGCCTTGTTTACCTCAGGAGAACAATACCTAAAGGCATAAAAACCAGCCTTCCACAGGTGAAATGACAAACAAAGATTCCTCAGCGAATAAACAAATGCATTAGAGTGTTTCAAAGATATCTGAGGCTGCTTGAAAGGCCAAGACGAGAGGTTAAGAAAAAAAAAAAAGAAATGGGACCACGGAATGCAAATTTCACTTGCTGGGGATCTCCTCCGTGCTGGAGGTAACATGTGCTGAGTCTGAACACTCAGACAGACACACGTGGCCTTGTCAGGAGTTTTCATTTATTCCTTGAGGCCACAAAAACCCCGTTTCTGCAGCTGGAAGTGCAGGAGGGTCCCCACTCACTGATCGGGGAGGACGGCGTTGTCGTTCAGGGTGAGCTTTCCCTGGATGCCATGGCACAGCTCCGGAGGGATGTCCACGGCCTGTGGAGGGAGAGGAGCTCTCAGCTGCAGCCCTCCAGGCCTCCCTGCTCCCCCTGAGCGAGCCAGTGCCACCCACCTCCGTGTTCTTGCTCTTGTACTGCTCCACGATGAAGTCGCAGAGGGGATGGTGCTTGCCCACGAAGAGAACGTCACCACCCAGGCTGTTCCTCCTGCCTGCAGAAACCACGGGAATGGGGCAAGAGCTCGGGGGAAGGCAGCAAAATAGCCCTGGTGACACCTCCACCAAAGCCAAGTTTCACCCCGGTTTAGCTCGGGACACAGGAAAGACAATGTCTGCCCAGAGCAGGACGTGGCTGGTGCCAAGGACAGCTGGCAGGCAGCAAAAGAATGGGAATCTTGTGTTCAGAGCAGGAATGCTGAATTTGGAATAGAGTAACACAGACAGAATTGATGAAAAAAACCAAACCCCACACAGTTTACCCACAAGAACCAGATGTTATTTCTGCACAGCAGAGAAGCAAACATTGGCCTTCAGAAGGTGCACAAGTGCTACAAAACAAATGCACCGAGCATCACTGATCACCTGCAGCACCCCTGGGCAAGAGTCTGTCACAAACTCACCCCGGCCCAAACACTGCTCATTTACAGTGGAATTCACAGGTGGCAACAAAGCACCCCAGTCCTCCAGCAAAGCACCCCAATTCTTCAACAAGACACCCCAAGCCTCCAGCAAAGCACCCCAAGCCTCCAGCAAAGCACCCCAGTCCTCCAGCAAAGCACCCCAATTCTTCAACAAGACACCCCAAGCCTCCAGCAAAGCACCCCAAGCCTCCAGCAAAGCACCCCAGTCCTCCAGCAAAGCACCCCAGTCCTCCAGCAAAGCACCCCAAGCCTCCAGCAAAGCACCCCAGTCCTCCAGCAAAGCACCCCAAGCCTCCAGCAAAGCACCCCAAGCCTCCAGCAAAGCACCCCAATTCTTCAACAAGACACCCCAAGCCTCCAGCAAAGCACCCCAGTCCTCCAGCAAAGCACCCCAGTCCTCCAGCAAAGCACCCCAATTCTTCAACAAGACACCCCAATCCTCCAGCAAAGCACCCCAGTCCTCCAGCAAAGCACCCCAGTCCTCCAACAAAGCACCCCAAGCCTCCAGCAAAGCACCCCAAGCCTCCAGCAAAGCACCCCAATTCTTCAACAAGACACCCCAAGCCTCCAGCAAAGCACCCCAGTCCTCCAGCAAACCTCCCCAATCCTCCAGCAAACCACCCCAGTCCTCCAAGACTCCCCAGTCCTCCAACAAGACTCCCCAGTCCTCCAACAAGACTCCCCAGTCCTCCAACAAGACACCCCAATCCTAAAACAAGTCACCCCAAGCCTCCAGCAAAGCACCCCAGTCCTCCAAGACTCCCCAATCCTCCAACAAACCACCCCAATCCTCCCAACAAGTCACCCCAGTCCTCCAACAAACCACCCCAGTCCTCCAACAAGGCACCCCAGTCCTCCAACAAGGCACCCCAAGCCTCCAACAAGACACCCCAGTCCTCACTCTCTTCAGGAGTCAGGTCAGGGTACACTTCCTCCAGGGCAGCTCTGAGGCGTCGCTCATCCACAAAGGGCAGCAAAGCCACACCTGGCAAAAAAACCCAAAGCAGCATTTCCTCACACTTGCTGAACAGTCCCAGAACATCCCCAAAAACAGACGGCAGCATGGCAAGCTGTGATGAGATCCCTCAGCCAAGAAACAGGGCAGAAGTCTCATTTTTCTGTGCCTTTATTCAAACAAAACCTGTTGCTCTCAAACTGCAAAGCTTGAGCTGCAGTGTAAATTACAGCCAGCCACAGGAGCTGGCAGAGCTTGGAAATTAATGTTGTCTAAGGAAAGGAAAAAGCTGCATAAATGCTGCAGCTCTTTCTCCATTCTTTGTGTGCTCCAAAATATTTCTGTATTCCCCAAAGTATTTTTGGCACAGTACTAATGAGCCACTGATTGAGCAGAACGAGATCCATTAATTAAATGCAAAGGAGACAAAAGACAATTACACGCTGAGGCTGATAAAAAACAGAAGAATGATTAATCTAGTTCAGGACAAATGAACAAATCTAGAATGACTGCTGAAATTACCAATAATCATTGCCAATGCAAAACCAGTTACTGAGCCATAATTTGCTCTTCATACTGATTTCTTCTCAGAAATACACCTGCTGTAAAATACCTGTCCTCACAACAAGTTCTCTCTGTGACTCAGTGCAGGGTTTTCTCACTAAGATGATTTCCCAATTTCTTTCTATTTTTACAGGTTTTTAAGACCAACATCTAAAAATTTAAAAAAAAACAAAACCAAAGTTGAAGTTTCACCTTGCCAAGCATACTTCTTGCCATTCAAATCAATAGCAAAATCTTCAGGGTAGAAGTCAATGATGCTTGATTCCTGGAATTGAGAAAACACAAATCACCCTTAAAGCCAACTTGGACACGGGTTCAGAATGCCACGTGGTGCCAAAAACAAAGGTCCCTGATAACAGAAACAGCTTTCACTAAAAGCCATTTAAGCCCAGAGTGAGGATGGACACCCAGAGATTTAAAGTAAGAAATTAAGGAGGAGAGGTAATTAGGGTAAGTTACCTGCTCCCCCCAACTAAGATTTGTGTAAGAAACTGAAGCACCTGAAGTGTCAGAGAGCTGGGCAATGCCATCTGAATTGCAAGAAATCACTTTGAATGATTCTGAGGCACCGCTGCAATCTCCCCAGGGATTCTCACCGGGTCTGTCATGAGTTTCCTCCAGGTGGGCGGCAGGAAATTCCCACTGGCAGCCGGGAACACTCCCATCAGCTGCTCCAGAGGCTTGAACTGTGGAGAGCACACAGGCACGGGTGGGACACTGGGAATGAGGGGGCAGAGCAGCAGAAGGGATGGATGCAGGGATGATGGAGGGAGGGATGCAGGGATGATGGAGGGAGGGATGCAGGGATGGATGCAGGGATGGATGGAGGGATGGAGGGGTGGATGGATGCAGGGATGATGGAGGGATGGATGCAGGGATGATGGAGGGAGGGAGGGAGGGATGCAGGGATGATGGAGGGAGGGAGGGATGCAGGGAGGGATGGAGGGAGGGATGCAGGGAGGGATGGAGGGATGATGGAGGGAGGGATGCAGGGATGATGGATGGATGCAGGGATAGATGCAGGGATGGATAGATGCAGGGATGGATAGATGCAGGGATGGATAGATGCAGGGATGGATAGATGCAGGGATGGATAGATGCAGGGATGATGGAGGGAGGGAGGGATGCAGGGATGGATGATGGAGGGAGGGAGGGAGGGAGGGATGCAGGGATGGATGCAGGGAGGGATGGATGCAGGGAGGGATGGATGCAGGGAGGGATGGATGCAGGGAGGGATGGATGCAGGGAGGGATGGATGCAGGGAGGGATGGATGCAGGGATGCAGGAAGGAGGGATAAAGCTGCATCCCTACCGGTTTGGAGCCCTTCTCAAAGTCTGAAGGCATGTCGGCGATGCCCTCGAAGTCCGAGGCAAAGGGGGCGTAGTGGAAGGGGTAGTACCAGTTCCAGGACGCACAGCCCTGGTGCAGGGAGGCGAGAGACACCAAAAATCAGAGCCAGCAGCAGCTGGACACGGTGCAGCCCAGTCACCAAGCACGGCAGAGAGCAGCCTGCACCCCTCTTTTCCACAGCACAGCCCCGTGCTCCCGTGGGGAGGTGTGGGAGCAGAGCCCCCCACGCTGCTCACACAGTGACCAGGACTTGCTGCACAGCTGCTGACAACAATTCCCCTTTCCTCTGGTGCTCCTCTCTCCAGAGGCAGCACTCCTGCACGCTTGGAGCAGCACTTTGCTCTTCCCCTCTCATTTCCCTGCCTCAAACACACCACAACACCGTGCACCTCCCCAGGGAAACGTGCTTCCACGGGGTCTAAGTCAAGCTTCCACCTCCTCAGCTATTTTTCTTAGCAGCACCACTTGAAACAAAAGCCCACTACTATTTTGACTTCCAGTTCTGAACAATTAAATGTCAACGAGGCTCCTCCAGTGGTATTTTTGGTACCAAATTACAGCACCTACAATTATTCACCGTGCTCCTTCAAGCAGAATGTTTCAAAAGCCAGGTGGATTGCTTTCATTCTTCTTTTTTTTTTTTTCCTTTTTCCCCCCCTCTCTCCAGACAGATGTTCCCTCTAGTGGGACATGCCCTGTGTCATTAGCTCTCTGGAGGAATAGAAAGGTATGTCATGTATTCTGGCACAAATTTTATGGACAGCCAGCAGTAGTTATTGGAGTCAACTTTTATTATGGTGAAAAGAAAAAAAAAAAAGCCAAACGAAGATCCTCAGGCAACCCTACTTGGAGTTTTCCCCCTAACCTCATTTCCATGTGAGCAGGGAGCAATTTTCCAGCTGCTCCATCCCCACACAAGAGACTGGAATGGTTCTGAGCTCCTGTACCACTGAAGGGTTAAAAACTCTCATGGCTAAAAAAACCACGACTTGATTTGAATCCCCCACAACACATGAGCCAGAGCCCCAACTCAAGGAATGCTTCCAGCAGGAGGGAAGGGGACACATTGCCATTTTGTTCCGAGGGGGGAGTGAAAAACCTCTTGGAATTTTGCTGGCACGTGAGCTGTCTGCCCAGCTGGACAGGTGGCAGCCACTGAGGAAAAAGATGAAGTTTGAAGAAGACAAAGGATTTGGGAGCTCCAAACTCACACAGCCAGGCGAGCTGACTTTGCCTTCAGGGCACGGAGCTCCTTATTAACCACAAACCCCACCAGGGCTCACTAATCTCGTGCCAATCTGACATCTCAATTATCAAAAGATTTAAATCAGATACAGATTACTGCAATCTGCACGGAGCAGCATGACAATCTGCAGAGCAGACTGACAACTCTGTCCCCTGCCAGCTCTTGCTGCCGTTCCACATTGTGTCCTCTGCAGATGAATGAATGAGAGAACAATGTCATTATTTTTGAGAAAGGGGAAATAGCAGCGGTTCTCGTGCACCAAGTGCTGCTGCTTGATGTGAGAACCAGAGTCCTGAGGCTGGCAGAGAGCTCTGTGACCCATCACCACCCTGCCGAGCAGAGCAGAGCACCGAGTGCCACGTTCTTGTTCCTTCAGCATCTCCAGCGATGCCGAGGCCTCACTGCAACCCCCAGTGCCGGACAGAACGGCTTTTACACCTCCAAAAAACCAGCCCACAGCTTTTCCAAACCGAGCAGCACCCTGGGGTTACCTGGTAATAATATCTGAGCACCCAGCACAGCCCTTCCACGTAGGACTGCACGACCTTGCGGCGGAATTTCTCATCCGAGGCGTCCACGTCGAATTTGTTTTTATAGTAGCGCTGCTTCCAGCCCGTCTCCCACAACCTGCAACACAAGCAGGCACGGGTAACACCTGACCCTGCACACACGGGCACGTCTGCACCTCTGAATGGCACCGGAAAAGACAAAGCTCTTTGGATAGAGTTTAAATGAAAGCGGGAAAGCAGCAGGAGAAAACGTGACTCTTGGCAGAACCGAGAGTTTTCCTGCTATCCCCAAATATAAAAGGCAAGCAAATGCAGAACAGTTTCTGCGTTCTGCTGCTGTTCGGGCGAGCTGGGATCACCAGAGGCACTCGTGCAGCTCAGCACCCCGTGCCTGCTGCCTCCCATCAGATGAGCTCCCTGTCACGCAGGAGTTGCAGAGTCTCAGGCCAGAGGGGCACACGGGGATCACAGGAGCCCATCCTTCCTTCACACAGCTCCCCCTCATGTCTGTCCACACACGGGGCAGGGCAAACAAACTCTGGCTCCTCTGACCCTTCAGCTCAGCCGTACCACGTCAGCAAAGAACCAAACTGGTTAAACCACATCATCCCTTCAGAAGGATTCGTTCTCTCACACAGAACTTCATTCCAAAGAGGTCACCTCCAGCTGACACTGGCCAGACTCTCCCAGAGCCCTAAATCCTGTGCATGGAGCTTTAGGAGAGAGCCAGGACCCGTTTATGCTTCCTTACAGGATGCACATCTCCCTTTGGCTCTGCAAAGAGGATCTTCCCTTGCTTCTGTTTTGAGACAGCTGCTCAGGACACTTCCTAAACCCTTCCACACCGAGGAGCAGCCAGAGAAGCCAAGAGATGCTTTCAAGGCTTCCAGAAAAGCAGGTGAGCAAGGAGAGAGCTCCAGGCACTGAGGGCTTGAGGGATGGAGCCAAGAACATCTGCAGGCTCTGAGCTGCCTGGCAGGCAGACACTTGCACAAATTCAAAAACTCTTCTGTGAGATAAAACCCATCTGCAGCTGACTGCAACAATTTGTTCTGGTTTCAAAAGTCACTCTAAATAGAGAATACATTTCCACAAACAGCGTGGTGGTATCTAGGACATCAATGCTATTCTTTTTATTTACAATAAAAGGCAGAGAATTCATTTCCACCCAGAAAAGGACACGAGAAAATATTCTGAGCTACAAAAGCTTAAAAAAACTGTGCTTGAATGTAGCACATTCCTGCCAGAATCACCACAGCTCCTTCATACTGCTCAAGCTTCTTTTAGCAGCCCTCGGATGGGAAATCAAAAGGAATCATTTCTCCTTAAAATTTATGATTTTATATAAAAATTCCTCTTGATTGATTTAAAATAAATCAATAAACAAATAAAAATCAGGAAGGAAAATAATAAGAATGAGAGCAAGAATGGTGATATTGCACTTCTCAGGAACTCAAACAGCAAGAGCTTCATGGAAACCCTTGACCGAGGCAGACTCACTGGTGGTTAATTCCCAGGAAATTCCTGCCTCACCCTCCCCGTGCCAGTGCAAGGACTCAGAGACAAACCAGAGCTGCAGGGGAGCACTGGGAGCGAGGGAGGATGGCAGGAAGGGGCTGGAATTCTGCTCACATCTCGGGCAATGTCTGGCCAGGCTGGGTCTCAGAGGGAGCCCTGGCTGGGAGGCTGCAGAGCTGCCTGCATACTAATCTGGGTGCTTAGCTCCAACAGGCAGAGCTCACCCATCTCACTGGAATTTCCTGCACATCCTCACCCTCCACGTTCATTACAGCTGGAGAAAAAGATCACAGCAAAGCACCCAAGGCACCGCTGCACCCGGCTAAATGGCATTAATTAGGCTGCATCCATCTCGGCAATTTGCTAACAAAGTGCTACCAAAAATGGCTTCACCTGATATTATCCTCTGGCTCAGGTTCACTGTCACTGTCCTCGGGTTTCCTCTTAATTCCTCCTCCCAGGGACGGGCTGCCATCAGGAGTCAGGCTGGTGTTTGGAGATGCTGAAGTTGTCTAGGGTCAGAATTATTGCAGATAAATAGGGGAAGGGGGGGAAGGAAGAGGAGGATTTATTAGGCTTTTAAAATTGAAGTTAAAATTAACAGCTCTGTGATAATCACAGGCCTTCTCTTCAGTTCCCAAACAAAAAAAACAAAAACCAAACAACTCCAGGCAAAGGCTGCCCAGCCCTTAACCCATCAAAGGCAAGGGGCAAAAGGGAAAACCACATCCCTGTTAAAAGGCAGGCATTGATGCACAGAGGCAAAGATGCCACTGGCTTGGAGAAATAAAAAGGATGCAACAAACAGCACAACCTGAATCGATTCAAAAACGTCATTCTGAATATATTCTAATTTTGGAACACCACTGCAGCTTTTGTTACAACTTCCTTTTGAGTGAGAAAAACGTGCTTCCAACTCAGGACTGCCAGAAACACTCTGAGTCCCTTCACAGCTGCTCTCTTAAACTCCTCTCAAATCTATCTATTTTAATATTAGAGCCTAAAAGAAACGTCTCCTGTTCCATGAAGGACCTAATTCGCTTGAGTCAGGTGCAAAAAAGTTCTGAGATTAAAAGGGAAGAGCAGCAGAAAAAGCACATTGTATTTACACTTCAGAGACAAAACACACATCCCCGTGATGAAATGAACTTTCAGCCTGCTCGCTGTTTGGATGAAGATTTATACCCAGAAAGAAAGAATTTGTCATCATTGTTATTTAAAGTTAAGAGGACTCGTAAAAGAGCATTTCTTTCCGGTTTCCCCTCTCTAAACACCTTGCCCAAAACTTCATCCAAGTTTCTCCCTTCCCCATGGAAGTGCATCGTTCCAAGCAGAAATAAAGAAGACAAATCTCATTCAAGCAGGCTTAGAAAAATCGGTTATTAAAAGGCACTTCCTTGAAGAATGACGTTTGAGCTTTTCAGGAAAACTCGATGGGGCAGAGGAAGAAGTGCCTGGGGTAACAGGGAGCTGTGACTCACAGAGTTGTGCATCCTCATCTCAAAGGCAGCTTGTCGAGGGTTACAGATCGCCTGAGGGCTGGATCGATTTCCCAGCGCTTGAGGGGAAAACTGGCCACCAGGAATAAAGGAAGGCTGATCCCTCTGCAAGATAAACACACACAGGGGCTGCTGAAAGAGCTGTGTGATCTCCCCAGCACCGGGGTGATGATCTCTCACCATTTTCAGATTAACATTAAGGGGAAAGGTACAAAGGCACACTCTAAAAATATGGAAAATGTAAAAAAAAAACAACCTAATTTAAATATTTTAAACTTTGAAATAGCTTACACACAGGCCAGCAAACACCATGATTACACCTGCAGTTTCAACTCCAAAAACTCAAGTAGACATTTAGATTCTTACTAGTTTTTGCACTGCCTAAGGAATTCACTTACCTTCAATCTCTTCCTTTTTTCTTTTTGCCTTCTTTTAAAGTTATCCTAAAGGAAGAACAAAGGGAAATAAAGTCAGTCAAGGACTGACAGATTCCTTGGCAAATGATTTCATTGTAATCCTCAAGTGACCACACACCACGAGGTTTTTAGGGAATGTTCTGAGTAAGACAGGGGTCAATTCTTGTGTCTGTAAATCCAACTGAAATGGGATGGAGTTTTTTACCCTACCATGGAAATCTATGGGGAAAGAAGCCCCAAAACTCTGGTAACGATTTAAAGGAGCCACAAAATTTAGCTGCAGCCTTACTTGAGGGTGACAGCACAGACTCCTTGCCTGCACTGCAGAGCTGCCTCAAAGGAATGTCACAGAGGCATTCCAGTCTTAGAAACAGGAAAAGAGACTCAAGGGAAAGCATTTCCTACTCTGTGATTCCTGGGCCAACTGAAAACTTGAACATCAAACTGGCATTTCCCAGGAAAAGAAACTCAGCTGGAAGCACAAGATTCTTTTTTGAGCCTGGAAGAATTCACCAGAGATTACAACGAAGTAAATACAAATTTTGGGGGATTTTCTTTTTCTAACCCTCTTAAAGGAGCGCCAGAACAACAACAAAGCAATTACATCATCGTCTTTCCTCTTTTTGAAAATACTGTCTTCGACTTCCCCAACAGCCAGCATGATCATCTGCACCCGCTGCAGGTTCACAAAGCCACTTTCAGTCAGGTAGCCCTGCAGGTCAGACAAGAGCAGAGTTGAAAACCAGGCCTGTTTGGTGGCAAAGACATGGATGGAAAGGATGGAAAGGAAAAGGAAAAGCTCTCACCCCGGTTTTGTGCACCACGTTTTTATAGATGTTCACCAAGCGATCGATGGCTCCTTCCCTAAACACAAACCACACGGTGAGAGTCCTGGCAGTGACAGGCACAGGAGATGGTCTGGCAGGGACAGGAAACTGGATCCTCATCTACCTGATCTCCAGAGAGGGCAGGTGAGGGAGGAAATCATTCCCCACGAAGAAGCACATGAAGACCCAGTCATCGACACTCCTTTCAAAATCAAAAGTGAAAGGCAAGCTGGCCATGGTGAGCTCTCTCTCCAGGTACTGCAACACAAACACACACAGGGGGCTCAGAGAACACAGAGCAGGGCTGGAAAGGCATTTACAGCCACAAGCTGCTGCCCCTCACCTCTCTCAGGACACACAGGCGGATGAAGATGAACTCCTGCTCCGAGACAGGCATGGCGTCTGCAAACTGATCGTGCTGAAACAGAGGGGACTCACATCACACACAACAACAGCAACAAGCAGCTGCAACATCTGGAGAAACATCCCAGAGCTTCTCCTGGAAGCTCTTCGACTGGAGTTGAGGGAGACCCAAAACCAGGCTCCCAAGCCCTTGTGCCAAGCCTGTGTTTTGCTGCTTTGTGCACATCTGTCCCGTTTCTGACGGTCTGTTCTCTCTGTTTTCCTCTGGGAAAAGCCCCAAACAACAAAACACAAGTGTGCACATCAGGTTTGACACGACACTTCTGTATTTTTACTTGCAAGGGAAAAGCCAGGTATTCCCAGCAACAATTGCTTCAGCTAAAACCAACAGCAAGAACAATCTGAGAATCTCCTTACAGGCCACAGACTAAAGAAACCCTAGAAATAGCAAAATTCTTACCTTGCCTTGCTTCTCTCTGGGCAGACCTTGGCAATCCTTGACCTCATGCCCCATCTGGTTACAGAGAGCACAGGGCTTGGGCTTGTTTGGTTTGAACTCTTCCCTAATGATGGTGAAGTTGGGCTCGTGTGTAGCTAAGCCAAGCATGATCAGATCAGCTACCAAGCAAGGGAGAAGAATCAAACGTGATTAAGGATAAACATCATCAAGTTTGGGTTGTTTTTTTTTTTTTTTAAAAAAAAAAACAGGTTTAGAAGCAAAGTGGATTCTGCCTCAAGCAAGATGTTGATGTGATTACCCAGCAAGAGAGAACTCACCATCAGCCCCACACAGACAGTGGTGAGTGTTTGGGTCATGGTTCGGTTGAGCTGCACAAAAGAAAATTTCATTTTATTAAAGTCACGCAAAGTAAGTTATTACTGGGCGTATCTTAACTTAAAATGTCCACATTCATTGGAATTTTACCTCTTTGTCTCCTGATGTAATCCATGATTTTGTGCTCCCCTTCACCAGGAGCACTGGCATCTGACAAAATAACCTGAAAAACACTCAAACCATGGCAACAATTAATGGGAAAAACCCAGTAACTCGTACACTGAACGCAGCTCCTGACTTCTGAATGCTTGACATTCTAATTTGTGGTTTGAGCTCAAATACTGGGATTGAAGATGAAATTTATTTAGAAGCAAGGAGCAGGTGAAGAGGCCTTCACTTGGCTCCAGCAGCTCCAGGCTGGAGCCGACACTGATTCCAAGGGCACCAAAAAGATCCCGTCACGTTTGTCCTGCTAAATTGTCAGGGCAATGCAACGGGCACTAGAGAACTCCCAGACTGGGCTCATTGATGCTCTGAAACACGATCTCACCACCCCCTCCTCCTCCTCCCCCTGAGGAGAATCAGTGTTTATAAAACCCCCCCGTCTGATGGGGGGAAATCAAGCAGAGCCAACTGCCCTCTAATTAGAGCACTTGAGCAGCCAGCAAATTCAGCTGCATTCCCTGCCTGCACTGCCCCTCGTGTGCAGCAAACGGGGCTGTCACACACACAGCTGGGGCACTGGAGTGCCTGGGCAAGAGCAGGGCACCACCTCCAAGCCCACGGAGCTGGCACCTCTTATTTTCCCTGTATGTGCCATTAGAGAGGCAGAGAAAACGCTGCCTGCCCAGGGAGCGATCAGGAAAAAAAGGAACAACGTATCCTCACACTCCCCCCGAAGCAGGAACAGCGTTCCTGTCTCCCATCATGGGGAATTGTGGCTTCCAGCAGCAACCCTGCTCCTCGCCCTTCAGTGAAATCACAGCAAAGGGAGTTATCAGCACGGAATGGATCTCAGCCCAAGAGCCAAACGTGCCCAATTCCTGCTCTTCAATCAGATCCCAGCCCAAACGCGTCCTTGCCGTGCCCCGAGGGTGGGAGTGGCACACTCACGGTCAGGTTCTTCCAGCCCGGGTCGCTGTTGAGGCGCTCAGCGATGTAATAGCGCAGGCACTTGGCCAGATTGTCCATGAACTCGGTTCCCTGCACGGGATGGGGGGGAAGGAGAGGGATTCAAACCACCATCCAGCCCCTGGCAATGGCAGGGCGCAGGGCCAGGCCACTCACCGGCGTGATACAGTTGCTGTCAAACCTTTCCTTCACCTCCTCTGGAGGCAGGAAGCCACCTGGAGCAACAGAAACAGGGAGCACAGTTACATCCACAGGGACCGCTGCCAACAAAAAACCCAGACAGCTCCCCTGGGAATCATTAACTGCCTGAAACCTGTTTGTTTAATGAAATTCCCTCCGTCCTACAGGCGCTACCACATTTACAGACACTGTTACTTCAGCAAGGGGATCTCAAAGCCCAGCCAGCAGCAACACACTCCCCTCTCACTCCAGCTGTGTCACCATCACCCTCAAAAGTTGCTCTGACTTTTGTTTCCTCATTGAATTCAGAGTTTCTGCTGTCAAGTAACTCCCCTTGCTAGCAGCTTATTATCCCTGTGCAAGAGTATTTCCATCTGATGCCTGCTTTTTAAGCCTCAATCCTCCTTTCATCAAGCCCTACAAACGTCTACTTCCTTCCAGAAGGGTTTTGGTTGTTTCTCACTGCATTTATCCCTGCTCTTCTGTTCAATTTATTTTCAAAAGGAATTAAGAGCACTCAACACAAACTCATTTCAGGCGGGAGACTGAAGAAGAAAAGATGACATTTTGTTTTGTCTCAGTTTCTTTGGAAAACACGGACTCAGCTTTCCCCGGGCTTGTCCTCCCTTCTCTGAACCCCACCGAGGTGATCCAACGAGGTGATTCTCGTGGAAAAACCTCTGATAAAGGCCATCCTCTGCCCTACCTTTGGCCAGAATTTCCTGTCGGATTTTTTGCTTCTCCTCAGCAGCTTCCATGCCCTCCTTCGAGGCTCTGAATCTCCTGGACCGCTGTTGATTCATTTTGGCACGTGGGGCCTAAAAAAAAGGGGTACAGGAGAGCTTGGGTCACTTTTTTTACATCTGGACAATCTCTCTCCTGCCCTGAGAGCTGCTCTGGGACACGAGTGATTACACAGAGCTGAATTCTGCTGGGCAGCTTGGATGGAGCAGCCTGTGCCAGTGGAAGGTGCCCCTGCCCACGTGGCAGCAGGTGATTTTCCAGCACAAAAAAAAGCCATCCTGCTGGGGGGAGATGAGGATTTTCCAGCTGGAAAGCCAGCGTGCCAACACTCACCACTCCATCGATGGCCATGTAGAGGAGTCTCCTGGGTCTGACGATGTTGAAGATCCTGTCGATGTACTCAAAAATCGCCACCATCATCTCATCTTCATTTTTGGGAGCTGGCCTAAAACACAGAGCAGCCAAAAGGAACACGTGAAATGCTGCCAGCAAAGACACACAGGAGCTGCAAGGAGCCAAAGCAAGAGCCTCACTTGTCCTCGGGGTGTGTACAGGGGTGAATGATGCCGTTCATGTCCAGGTAGAGGTTGTCGAACTCCACCTCGTTGGGGTTGGGTTTGCTGGTGTCGATGGGGACCTTGACACCATTGCACTCCTTGGCCTGGGGAGGGAGAGGGGACGAGCATTTCAGCACAAATAACCAGCACCTGTCAGTGCACACAAGCCTGCTTCGCTTTTAAAGGCAAAAAAAGAAAAAGAGAGCAGTGAGCACCATCACACAGCACTTCTTTCTACAGATGTTTTTAGCCACAAAACACAGTGATGGGTTATGGCAGAGTGCTCATTTCTGCCGACAAGTCCCCCATATCTCATTATTTCTTCATCCTAAATCACCTGGAGCCACCTGGACTCCTGCAGCAGCGGATTCTTCAACAGCCACGGCCATTTCTGTTTCCTCACCGTAATTTCAGGTTTGTTTTCTTTAGGCCTTTGTTATTGTCGGGTTTGTGGTTTGCTTTTGTGGTTACTTTGCTCAGAAGGCAGTAATTTGCAACACTGATTCTTCCTTCCACCAGCCACAGTGTAACCCACACAAATTAAACCCCAAGAGCACTCAAGAGGAGCTGAGCCAGGAAAAGCCCGATGATTTTTACAGGAGTTTCTGGGCTGTAAAACACCCAGAGGTGGCACAGAGTGGACAGAAAAAAGAATGGCACATTCTGAGGGAAAGGCTGGGGTCACAGGAGTGCCTGGGATTGCTCCGGGTCTCCCATCACATGGAGCTGAGCCAACACCAGGCACCTCCCTGAGCTTGTGTCTGCACACTGCCTGCTGCCCACATTCCTGGTGGAGATTCAGGAGGAAAAAAAACCCCAAAACCCCCCCTGAATTTGTGTCTGCACACTGCCTGCTCTCCACATCCCTGGTGGAGATTCAGGAGGAAAAAAAAACCCCAAAACCCCCCCTGAATTTGTGTCTGCACACTGCCTGCTCTCCACATCCCTGGTGGAGATTCAGGGGGAAAAAAAACCCCAAAACCTCCCCTGAACTTGTGTCTGCCCACATCCCTGGTGGAGATTCAGGGGGAAAAAAAACCCCAAAACCTCCCCTGAACTTGTGTCTGCACACTGCCTGCTGCCCACATCTCTGGTGGAGATTCAGGAGGAAAAAAAACCCCAAAACCCCCTTAACTTGTGTCTGCACACTGCCTGCTGCCCACATTCCTGGTGGAGATTCAGGGGGAAAAAAAACCCCAAACCTCCCCTGAACTTGTGTCTGCACACTGCCTGCTGCCCACATCCCTGGTGGAGATTCAGGAGGAAAAAAAAACCCCAAAACCTCCCCTGAACTTGTGTCTGCACACTGCCTGCTGCCCACATCCCTGGTGGAGATTCAGGAGGAAAAAAAAACCCCAAAACCCACCTGAACTTGTGTCTGCACACTGCCTGCTGCCCACATCTCTGGTGGAGATTCAGGGGGAAAAAAAACCCCAAAACCCCCCTGAACTTGTGTCTGCACACTGCCTGCTGCCCACATCTCTGGTGGAGATTCAGGGGGGAAAAAAACCCCAAAACCTCCCCTGAATTTGTGTCTGCACACTGCCTGCTGCCCACATCCCTGGTGGAGATTCAGGAGGAAAAAAAAACCCCAAAACCCCCCCTGAGCTTGTGTCTGCACACTGCCTGCTGCCCACATCTCTGGTGGAGATTCAGGAGGAAAAAAAACCCCAAAACCTCCCCTGAACTTGTGTCTGCACACTGCCTGCTGCCCACATTCCTGGTGGAGATTCAGGGGGAAAAAAAAACCCCAAAACCTCCCCTGAACTTGTGTCTGCCCACATCCCTAGTGGAGATTCAGGGGGAAAAAAACCCCAAAACCTCCCCTGAACTTGTGTCTGCACACTGCCTGCTGCCCACATCTCTGGTGGAGATTCAGGGGAAAAAAAACCCCAAAACTTACAGATCACACCGTCAACCCTGGACAATTCAAGCAGCAGCAGCAGCAGCAGGACTGGCTGATTTGTCACCCCCCAAATTAAACCCTCGGTTTGGTGTTCACATCCTGGCAGATGCCACTCCCAATTTTGCCTCCTTTACTCAGCTCTCCACACACACACTGCATGAGGTGGTGTTAGCAGAAAAGAAGTGTTGGTGCAAACAGTGCACAAAATGTGGATTCTCCCTGATGCCCAGCCACCCTGTGTGCCCAGCTAAATGGGGTTCAGAGGGAATCCCTGAGGCAGAAAACGAGCCCCCCTTCCCAAGCCCAGCCCTGGGGAAGGCAGGCTGAAGTAGTGGCAGTGATATCTCCTGTGATATAACTAAACTGCTCACTTCTCATCTACAGCCTCCTTTGAAACCGTTGAAAACAGATCTTCAAACATGATACTTTAGCTGCAGCTTTATTAATTCCTAGCCATTTGATTAAGAATATTCTCTCCTGGATTTTTTTATTATCTTCAAGATCTTCCTCTCATTCTTCCTGCTCAGCTTAAGAAGGAGATTATTTCTTTTTCTTAAACCTGATTAATCTAGCAAGGTAAGAGAACAAGGATCAACTTTTCAATATTTCAAAGAGACAAGCTACCGGGAGATACAAAATTTCTGATGAGAGAGATTTACAGCAATCCTAAAACACACACAGAGCTGATTACATCGTGAGAGAAGCTTAAATTCAACGACAGGAAGGCAAACTACAGCTTCTCTCTGCTGTCCTAGCCCACTCTCACATTTATGACCAGGTTTGAACATTAAAAAAAAATGATAATGAATGTGATTTATCCACGTGCTGTCCTGGCTGTAATTGCAGTGTGCTCTTGAGCTGGAACAAGGCAACGTGGATGAGGAGAGCAGGAGCTGCCACTTCACTTAGGGCAAATCCAACTCCAGGAATTCGTTGGGTCTTTCCACCCATTTTAATAAAGAACTTTGGCTGGCACAAGCTAAGTTATTAAAGACTGGGAAAAAAAAAAAAAAAAGGGACACACAGTCGGTAAAACCAGGGCTGTACAAACCTAAATGTGAGAGCAGCTTTAATTACACAAAGATTAATTAAACACTTACAAATGTGCTGAAAAAAGGCAAACCTGCTCCTACAGACAACTGCCCCGAGCTGTTACAGGTGTAACTGCTGCTTAAATGGTGGCTGCTCTTCAATGACAGATCTTAAAGGGTTATCCAGCCCTTAAACAGCCCCTAAACTGAGGCTCAGGCCACAGGCAGGAGTTTGGTGCTGGGATCAGCAGAGCCAGTGCTGCTGGAGCTCGGCATTAAGGGAAACTGCTAAGCCCACAACCCCCTCCTTTTCCTCTATAAAAATTCACAGACAGATTCTTAGATCTTAATTATCCCCCATTAAAAACTCACTTCTAGCAATGACAGGTAAAATAAACTTCCCACCTTGCTGAGAGGGCCTGAAATCGCAGCTGTGATAAAACCACAGCATAAAAGCTGTGATTTTACCAAACCTGTGCTTCACTGCCTGAAGCTGAAATGCGGGAAGAGCCTGGAAAAGCACAGAGCTGAGCAGCCTGGCAGCCTCAGCTGGGAATTCCACCACCTCAGCCCCTCCTCCCTCACTTTATCCCCTTCCAGGTGTTTCCCCAAGGGAAGGAAGGGAGGAGCAGAGAGGCAGAAGCCCCAGCACACGGCCCGAATTTTCCAAACCATAGAGAGGGAAGGGCAGATCCCAGCCAGTACAATCCAACACGACACAACTTATTTGGAAAAGCAGTTTGGGAAGCAGGAACTCCGGAGTTTTCCTCCTCAGAAAGGCTGGGGTTAGCCCTGAAGAGGAGAACTTGTCACTTCCCAAATCCTGGGAGACCGCCCCCCATCCTCCCTGTCCCCTCCCACCATGTCCCATAGGGTGGCACAACATTCTCCCGGCTGCAAGGATGTGCCAGAAAGAAAAAAAAAACCAAAAAACCCAAAACAAACAGCCCAAAAAACCCATATAAACAGACATCATTTCAGCTGCAATACTGCCTGGAAAGGCACCTGTGGAATCCTGTGTCAGAGCCTCCACTGAAACCTCCTGCTGCTGCTGCCAGAAATCTGGAAAGCCAGATTTTAGAGGATGTCTTTGGAATAATCAGCTCCCTGCTTGGCCAGGAGATGTTTATCCTGAACTAGAAAACAGCAGCAATGAGACAAAAACCCCTGAGGCTGCTCGAGCTTAAACATCACAGGCTTGCTTCGAGTCTTGGACGCAGTGTGACATCCTGGGGCTTTCCCAAAAAAAAAATAAAAAATAAAGCCCCAGGGTAAAGCAGGAAGCTGGAGAGCAACTAATACTGAAAGACGAGGCTGAGAGAATACCGAGCAAGGCCCGAAAATTGCACAGCTTGAATTAGTGAAGAACATCCCTGCAGCTCCAAGGGACAGCTCAGCTCCCTCTCATTCCTGCCCTGCCTTTCCCGAGCCCATTCCTGGAGCAGGATGCCGGGACTGTGCGCCTGGAAAGAGACCCCGGAGCTGATTTCAAAGCATTTCCTTGCTCTTTCCGAGGCAGGCAGCCGCACTCGTGTGCTCCCAGCAAGTCCCGGAGCTTGCTGCGGCTCCTAATTCCCAAAACCAAAAAGTCATGGAAAAGCAGGGACTGTGAAAAACATCCAGGAAACAGCAAGAAGCACTCCCACTGCTCCCCTGCTAAAGTCTCACCACAAATCCGACTTTTCCGGGGGGAAAAGCCGCGCGAAGGCAGAGCCGAGGGCGCCGGGGAGGGCTGGAATTCCAGCGGCGGGGCTGGAGAGGGGGAAATCGGAGGAGCAGCCCCATTCCCTCCCCGCTCCACGTGCTCCTCCCGCACCACCGGCGTCTCAAAGTCCGCAAAAAATTCCAAACCTCCCCAAAACCGAACCCGAACAAAGCCCCAACCCACCCACCACCGGGACCGGGAGCTCAGCACCGGGAATTCGGCACCGGGGGGCTCACTCGGCACCGGGAATTCGGCACCGGGGGGCTCACTCGGCACCGGGAATTCGGCACCGGGGACTCACTCGGCACCGGGAATTCGGCACCGGGGGCTCACCCAGCACCGTGAATTCTGCACCGGGGGCTCACCCAGCACCGGGAATTCGGCACCGGGGGCTCACCCGGCACCGGGAATTCGGCACCGGGAATTCGGCACCGGGGGCTCACTCGGCACCGGGAATTCGGCACCGGGGGCTCACTCGGCACCGGGAATTCGGCACCGGGGACTCACTCGGCACCGGGAATTCTGCATCGTGGGCTCACTCGGCACCGGGAATTCGGCACCGGGGGCTCACCCGGCACCGGGAATGCTGTATCGGGGACTCACTCAGCACCGGGAGCTCACCCAGCACCGGGAATTTTGCAGCGGGGGGCTCAGCACCGGTGAAGCTTCACCGGCCCCGACCTCCCGGGGCGGCCGCCAGCGGGCCCGTGCGGTGCCGTGCGGCCGGCTCACCTTCTCCTCGACGCAGTTGACGATGATGGAGGGGTACTTGCGGCTGAGCCAGCGGAAGAAGGCCGGGACTCCCATGGCGGCAGCGGGACGCGCCGCGCCGAGCGGGACCCGCGGCACTTCCGGGGTCGAGGGGCGGCGCGGGGCACGCCGGGAAGGGTGGGCGGGGGCTCGCGGTCACGTGGGGAGCGTGCGCGTGCGCGCGCGCGGCGGCGCCGCCGCCATCTTGGGTGCGGGCTGAGGGGAAGAGAGCGGCGTGAGGGCTGTGAGGGGACAGCCCCCCCCCAAAAAACGTGTCTGAGCAGCTCCTGGGGCACGAAAAGGACGCCCAGAGGAGAAAAGCAAAGCCTGAGGGCACCAAAGTGATAGCCAGGAGGAAAAGCGGAGCCTGAGGTAAGGCTAACTGCTGAGACAGCCCCACTGCCCTCACGCTCAGCCGAGACATAAAGTATGACAACTTCCCTTCAAAACAAAAAAAAAGTCATAAACAAGTAGTTTAACGGGAGAATCACCCTGCCTTAGCACCTTGTTAAAAAGCAAGCGTGAGGTGCTGGCTGCGAGGTGCTTTAGGCTGCACACACACAAGGCAGTGTTGCCCAACAAGTCAATAATTAAGAGAGACATTGATGATTTATTTCAGCACTGCAGGAGCTGCGTGCTCAGTGTATTCCCGAAATCAAGCGCGGCCACCACACTTCCAACACCGCCATTTATACTCAGAAATCCAGGGTTGGCAATTTCCCAAGCGCAGCCCCTCTTCTAGGATACATCGGTGTAACCCGGCCAACTCTTCCACATGCTCAGGGGAAAGCTCTGCACCTCCTTTTGACCTCTTAAGCGTGAGTTTTAGTGTTACAACAAACACAGTTCAGCTATGGGATGCACGGGATTTGGGTGCTCTGCCACGTTAGGAATGTACACGTAGGCATCGACATCTAGATTTACTACATCCTTCAAGCTTGGGAATTCCGGGGGTGTCCGTGAGGAAGGGGTGCACCAATGAGTTCTCCGCGTGTGAGTGTACAAAGATCTCCCGTTACAGTCCATCCCGACTTCCGACAATTTCGATTTATCCCGCATTTGGCAACAGCAGGAGCTGCTCCGTGCCCTCTGAGGGGACATTCCCAGCGGGGAAATGGCTCCACGTGGCTCCCGAGAGCGGCACGAGGCAAGGAGCCCGTGGCATAAGCAAATACTCGTTAATTTGTGTCCGTTTGGCGGCGCCGAGATGGAATTAAACGGTGGGGAATTAAAAGGGGGATTAGCACGGGGCGGGTGTTGCTCCGCCGTGTCCCGTCGCCGCACACCAGCTCCGCTGAGCGGGGCAGCCGCGGCGCCGAGGCCGGGGAGCGGCGGCCCGCCGGTCATTAACAAAAATGACAAAATCTCTGCGGTGCTTGCTCAGTCAACGCCGCCCATTTGGGGAGCGGAGGGGAACTTTGGGACCTGGCTAATTCTCTGTAGAACAAATTAACCCGGTATTGTGTCTCTCATTATTCTTATCCTCACTCGGCCGCCGTTAAGCCGTTTTCTGTTGTCGTTCCTCTCAAATAAAATCTGTGACTTGAATAAATTTCCCCTGCAACTTTGTAGTGGCACCACACCTGCGGTATCAGCTGAGGATTGTCCTTTATCTGTTCCTTACAAAACGTTCCCTGATTGAAGCCTCCTATTGTAGCGCTTCTCCTCCCGGAATTTTGTAGGGAGCACGGCAGCTTAGCGCGAACATTTTGTTTTGCGACGATGGGCGATCAGTTGTTTTCCTGATAATGCCGAAGAAAACAGAAGGCTGGCGGACGCAAATGAAACGCGATCGTCTTATCTTATAATTGCTTGGGTAAACAAGGGCTGGAAAAATTAACGCTGCAGCAAATTCCTGGGGAAGTTGTTGTGAGCACCGGCAGGCGGGCTGGGCCGTGAGCCCGGCCGTGAGCGCAGCAGGAGCAGGGCAGGAGCGGCGTGCCGGTGGCAATCCGTGCGGGCCGCATTGGCTGCGGTCCCCGCCGGCCGTCAGCGTCACCTGCCAGCACTGCCGGCGTGACAGCTGTGAAGGAGCACGGGCACGCTGACTGGCAGGACGTGTGGCAGCTGATGAGTCGGTGCACAATGCGGGTGTCACAAATAACGCTGCGGCTATCGGCAGCGAGAGGCAGAGATCGCCTGCGCGGCTCCGCTGCCATCTGTCACCTGTCACGGGCCGCTGTCGGCGCCGAGCCGGACCGCGGTGGCACAAAGCCCCACAGGCCGGTGTCATGGGGCTGACATCAGCGGCTCGGGAGGAGCTCAGGAGCAGCCGCCGAGGCAGCAGCGTCCCTCGGCAGCTCGGGCTGCTGGGTTTTTCCACTGGGGCTGCTCTTCCCAGGCCTTGAGCAGCGTGCCCACGCCACTGCCCAGGGCTCTCTCTGCAGGCAGCAGTCCCACAGGACATGGGTAAAAAGGACGTTAAAGTCCGGCTTTAGTCTCAGAATCACGGGCTTGGACGAGACTGTCAATACGACCGAGTCCAACCCAGCCCTGACACAACCTCGACTAAACCAGTGCCACATCCAGTGATTTTTTAAACGCATCCGGGGATGGTGACTCCACTACCTCCCTGGGCAGACCATCCAGTACTTTATCACTCCTTCCATAAAAAACTTTTCCCTAATATCCAACCTATATTTCCCCTTGTCGCAGCTCAAGACTGTGTCCTCTCGTTCTGTCAGTTGCTGCAGTCCTTTGGCCGAGCCCGGCAGTCTCCCAGGATGCCAGCCCTGGTCACACACTCAGCCAGCTCCATCCTTGGTGCAAATTTCCCAGTTCCCAGAACATTCCAGGCTGCACCCTCACTGATGGCAGACTGAAACCCACAGCAGCCGGCTGTGCCAAGGGTTCCTGCTCAGTTCCAAGCCTTCTGCAAGTCATTCCCTGCTGCTGAGCTCTCAGCCTACACGTTCCCCCTATTAAACTGAATGCTGTTCCCATTTCTAGCTGGGTTTTGAGGGGTGCCCCTGTTGGGAGACGTGGGGCTGCAGCACAGCACAGCACAGCTTAATTGGGGTGCTGCTTTCTGCTTTTGAACTTGTCATCATTTATGAACAGCTTTAACATGTCCCCTGGTTTCTCCCTCCCAAAGAAAATCTCATGTTTAATGAACTTAATTTTAGATAAAAGGAATGAAAAGAAGAAAATTAAAAATGCATGAAGCTCTTGGAGTCATCCAATTACTGTGATGTCCACACAGCAATGCCAGCACGGATTTCACAAAGCAGGGAAAAGCAGGAAAGCACTGGGGCTGGCCACATGTAAATGCTGCTCTGTTCCAAAATGTGCTGAATTACAAATGGACATTTTATGCATTTCTTCTTCTTGATCTGTTGCAGAAGAAGATAAAGATCGAACATGCCAGCCCGCCCCAGCAGCGCCTGTCTGCATACCCACAATGCTTGTCTGCTTCTTCCCAAAGCCCGTCCAGCGCTGCAGTCCCAATGCTGGGATGCCACAAGGCTTGGGAGGGCACTGTCACGGGGCAAGGTTCCTGTCAGAGCAGGAAGACCCTGCAGGTCAGAGAGAGCACTCAGACAATGCCTAGGACCCGTCGTGTTTATTTGGTATTTACATTTCCTTTGCCAATAAAGTGACGAGCGGCGCTTCAGCCCCGTGGCACGCTCACTGTGTAAAAAAAACCAGCTTGTTTCTTCCCACACCGCTTGTTTCTTCCCACACCGCTTGTTTCTTCCCACACCGCTTGTTTCTGCCCTCCCAAAAGCCAGCGGGACAATCTCAGTCATAGAAGTCATCGAAGTCATCCGAGTCTGCGCCGTGGCTCTGCGGGCGCAGGGCAGCCTCCAGCTCGGAGCTGCTCTCCTCAGATTCGCCCCAGAACGCTGCGGGAGAGGACACAAAGCACAGGGGTGAGACCTTCGCCGTGGCCGTGCCGCTTGTCACAGCCATGAGCACGGGACAGCGCTCCGAGGGCTGGCAGCTGGGATCACCTGGGAGCCCAGGTGTGGAGTGGCCGGCGGCTGTGCCGATAGCAGCCCCATTCAGAGCTCCATTCCCACTCCATTGTGCCGCAAGGTAGCCGGGCAGAACATTTCCACTCCAAGCAATTTACTTGACCAGCTGCTGCCTGAATCGCAGCTTTGTCTATTCTCTTGCCCTTTCTCCCCACTACTTGACCCTGAGGTGAAGTCACCAGCGGGCCGTGACATCACAGAGTTGGCACAAAAACAGCAATGATGTCACAAGAGAAAAATCACCACTCTGAGATCAGATCAGACCAGATCCCGGCAGGCCTGATCTCAGTGGAGCCCACGGCTTTAACCTTGGGCTCCGGGAACCAGCAAACCCTTTCACTGACAGCAGCAGAATGCCAGGCAGTTCAGAGTGCCTGAGAGATTTCTGGAGATAGGAATTCTTTTGACCCATGGATAGGACAGAGCGGGAAGAGTGGCACCTGAAGTCAGGGCCACGGTGGCTGACAGAGCCATGCTGTCTGTTCTCAGCCATTCCAGAGGCTGCTGGCTGTCCAGAGGCAGCTGGGATGAGGGCCAGGGCTCAGCCAGGGGCAGTGGCAGGAAGACGTGTGTCACACACAGCCACCGTGGCTCGCGTTTGAGGCACTTTGGTGCCTCTGACGGCACCAGCTGCACGAACACCTTATCTACAAATGCAGCAGCTGCATCTTTCATCCTCCCTCCCCGGCCCCCTGGGCTGCAGGGCTGTGCTCCACCGGGAACATCAGAGCCAGCCCCATGCTGAACGGGTCCGAGACAGCAAAGGGGACGCCAGAGCCTTTCAAGTGCCACCAAAGCAGCCATCCTTGATGGCATCCCTACCTCAGCTCAATGCCACACTGGGCATTCCGGACTGCCAACGCCCAGAGCAGGGCTCCAGGTGGACAGATCCTGGCTCCCAGGGCTGCCAGGAGGCTCCATCAGAGGCGGCTGCAGGCCCCCGTGGGCCTTGCAGGGGGCACAGGGGGAGCTGGAATGTGCGGGCAGCAAAAACATGCAGGGCCCAGGCACTGATTCAGAACAAAACCAGCCTGGCCATGCACAAAACCATCCCAGGTCCCAGGGCAGACCACGGAACTCGCAGGTTTCTCGTGCTCCAGGTTCCCTCCACCTGCTGCTCACCGGCATTTGGTTAAAGCCTGCAAAGATCCCAACCCCACAAACACCTCCTCTCTGCCCTGGATCTGTCCTCCTCAGCTCCTTGCTGGCTCCCACAGGACACAGGGAAATCCCACGCTTCCCCATTTCTGTACTTTATGCCGGCCATAACATTGTTCTGGGAGGGCTTCTATGGTATAAATTTAACTAGAAAGACACTAATTTAATTTGTCTCTTACCTTTAGATTTTATGGCAGCTACCCTCTCCTTCCGCAATTCAGTCCTGTAAAACATTTCAAACAATCAGCACAATGATTCCAATTAGAAAAACATTAAGTAACTTTTTAAAAAATACTGTGATATGGTTTAAAAGAACAACAACCCAGTAACTTCTGTAACTATTTTTTTCCCCAAATAATTATTTAATCACGGACTTCTTCACCTAAAAGGTGGAGAAATTCATGCGCAGGAGGGACGCTGTTCCAGCTGTTCCTGGAGTCACTCCCCGGTAACAGCACCGATTTACACCAGCACTGAGTTCGGGTACAGAAGAGCAGGGCCCTGCCGAGCTGCTGGGAAAGGCAAAACCCAAACAAAACCAAATCCTCCCTAGTGCTGCTCCCTGCACTTCCTCCGTCCCCAGCCCCATGGCAATGTGCAATCCCCGCTGCCTTTGATCTACCTTGATGTGTGTGCAGCCCGAGCCTGCTCTGCTAAATGGCTGCTCTTGTGTCTGGAGCATCACAGGCCCTTTTGAATCTCTCAAACAAGCTGGAATCATTTTGATCTTTTGTTGTGCAGCGTGTGCATTGTGTTGGGGCTGGGCAATAACCGAATGGGGGCAAACACGGGGGAGAATTAACTGTTACAGCAGCGGTGCTGCAAGAAGCTCCAAAAACAAAGCTTCAGCTGATTTTAATAAGGAAGATCAAATAGGAGGTATTTGGGATATTACTGGGCCAACCACTGAAATGTAAGCCAGTGTCAAGGTGCAGGTGGAAGCTGTGGCCTCAGTCACAACAGGACTCTATGAAATGTCTGATTTGCTGTGTTTCATTTAAAAACGTGGCAGCCAATACAGACAGAAGTGCCTTAAGTGGGGAGCTGCAAATATTCCACTATTGTGGAGGCGTTTGTGAAGGAGACAAAAAAAAAGCAGGGATGAGTCCTCGCTTGCTTACCCTCAGTGTTCAGTCAGAATTTGGGATTGCAGCTGGAAAGCCACATGTAAAGATTCACACATTGCAGCTAGCAGTGGTGCAGCCACTCTTCCTTTTAACCCACAGAAAACTCCCACTGTTTAAATCCCGTTTCCTCTCCAAAGGCTCCCGCTTTGTGGACAGCAATTCCCAGAATATTAAACACAGCCCAGGTTCCACCAAGGCGCTGAACCAAGGGCCAGTACCAAGTGAGAGCTCTAGCAGAGTGCTAACAGTGATGTAACTCGTTATGACCTTACTCAGTAAAAAACTTTAAACTGGTGGGCTTCAAAGGTTTCTGCAGCATTCCTTTAGTGCACCATCCCACTGCCTTTCCCTTTTATTCCAAGCAAAACTCCACACTGCCTCGTACTCTCACTTCCCCTTCAAAGGCCTTCACTCGACAGGATACCCAGAGAGGATTTGAAGCCAGAGCCTCTGAGCTGATAATGGTGAACACCCCGAGCTCCTGCTGCCTTTGGCCAGATCTCCTGGCCCTCAGCACCTCCCAGGAGATGCTCCACGCATCCTAGGCTCAGCCCATAAGAGGCTGCACTCTTTTCCCCGGGGTGTGGAGCAGGAAACCACTTGTTGCCGAGCTGCAGCTGGCGAGGTTCCTCCTGTGGATGCTGGCACAGGAACCGTTTCAAGCAGCTGAGGAGGAGATCAGGGGGGCAGCAGCCATCGCTTCCCTCAGCCACATCCCGGCCTGCTGCTGGGAAGGGAGCGTGGGCTTCCTGGGATTTTCAGTTAGCTTCTCAGCAAAGCCATTGGACAAGTGAGTTTTTGTCACTTCTGTCCCACTTCTCTCCGTGGTTCAACCCCACAACAAACACCAGCGGGTCGGTGCTTTGGGTCCAGCGCTGAGGATCACCAGGGAGGGCTACCCACGTCTCCAGGGCTTGTTCCTCCAGATCCAGCTGAAGGATCCGTGGAGAAAGGACCACCGTGGCTGTAGGAACGTCTGGAGACCTTCCCACTGCCACCCCAGCTTCCCACGAAGAGAAAGGTCAAAGCTGGCAGGAGAGCAGGGAGAGAGATGTTTGTGTTCTTCCGAGCACCATCCATTCCCTGGGGTTCATCTTCTGGGGCTGACCAGGTGTGGGATGGGGTTCACTCCCCAAAGAGCCTGGAGCCAGAGCCAAGCACAGCCATGCCCAGAGAGGGGAGATGGGGACAGGCAGGCAGCAGAGGCTGGCCAGGACATCTGAAAGGCTGGACAGCAGCTCCCCCAGCAAAGGCTGGGAAGTGCTGGGGGATCAGTGCCAGGGTGAGCAGTGAGTGCAGCACTGGGGGATCAATGCCAGGGTGAGCAGTGAGTGCAGCACTGGGGGATCAGTGCCAGGGTGAGCAGTGAGTGCAGCACTGGGGGATCGATGCCAGGGTGAGCAGTGAGTGCAGCACTGGGGGATCGATGCCAGGGTGAGCAGTGAGTGCAGCACTGGGGGATCAGTGCCAGGGTGAGCAGTGAGTGCAGCACTGGGGGATGGATGCCAGGGTGAGCAGTGAGTGCAGCACTGGGGGATGGATGCCAGGGTGAGCAGTGAGTGCAGCACTGGGGGATCAGTGCCAGGGTGAGCAGTGAGTGCAGCACTGGGGGATCAGTGCCAGGGTGAGCAGTGAGTGCAGCACTGGGGGATCAGTGCCAGGGTGAGCAGTGAGTGCAGCACTGGGGGATGGATGCCAGGGTGAGCAGTGAGTGCAGCACTGGGGGATGGATGCCAGGGTGAGCAGTGAGTGCAGCACTGGGGGATCGATGCCAGGGTGAGCAGTGAGTGCAGCACTGGGGGATCGATGCCAGGGTGAGCAGTGAGTGCAGCACTGGGGGATCAGTGCCAGGGTGAGCAGTGAGTGCAGCACTGGGGGATCAGTGCCAGGGTGAGCAGTGAGTGCAGCACTGGGGGATCGATGCCAGGGTGAGCAGTGAGTGCAGCACTGGGGGATGGATGCCAGGGTGAGCAGTGAGTGCAGCACTGGGGGATGGATGCCAGGGTGAGCAGTGAGTGCAGCACTGGGGGATGGATGCCAGGGTGAGCAGTGAGTGCAGCACTGGGGGATCAGTGCCAGGGTGAGCAGTGAGTGCAGCACTGGGGGATCGATGCCAGGGTGAGCAGTGAGTGCAGCACTGGGGGATCAGTGCCAGGGTGAGCAGTGAGTGCAGCACTGGGGGATCAGTGCCAGGGTGAGCAGTGAGTGCAGCACTGGGCGATCAATGCCAGGGTGAGCAGTGAGTGCAGCACTGGGGGATCAGTGCCAGGGTGAGCAGTGAGTGCAGCACTGGGGGATGGATGCCAGGGTGAGCAGTGAGTGCAGCACTGGGGGATGCAGCAGCAGCTCGGCCGTGGCAGCGCTGGCCTGGTGGCCGCAGCACACAATGGGCACAGACCTCCACCGAGACATTTTCGGGCTGTAAATGGAACCAGGCCGGGTCCAGCACCTCCTAATCCCCTGTCGTGACCCTCCAATACCCATTTGCACATTCGCTTCTTCCCTAAAATAATTCCAAACTGAACCCGGGCTCTGACAAAGGGAAAACCCAAACCGGTTTCACTTCAAAGAGCCTTTTAATCTCTCCATTTCTCTGATGAAACGGGCTTTTTATACTGAAGATGCTGCAACAGTAAGGAATGAAAAAGCTCCAAGAAAATATTTTTTCCTCTATAAAGAAAATTAATATTAAGAGGAAATTGCCAGCACAACAAGAGCCAAGTTAACCAAGGGGGCTTGCTGGAAGACAGCAGAAAACCTTTACTGTGGCGTGAGGGTCTTCTTGCCAAAGCACCTGTTGAATTCCTACGTTCTAGTGTCAAGCAAAAATCACACTCAAAAAATTGGGGAAATCCTAAATGCCAAGGGATTTTCCCACCCTGGAAAACCAAGTACCTACAGTACATAATCTGCACAGCGTCACATAGGCAGTGCAAACTGAAAAGTCCATTCATCATGCCAGAGCTGGAGTAATAACACTGAATTTCAGTAATTACACTGCGAGTAGGACGACCCTTATTTTAGGATACAAAGATTTCTGTCGAGCTGCGTCTCAGACTGGTCTCTGTTTGGATTCACCACGCTGGAGGGAAAAAAACCCCAGTGACACAAAGATGCATCACAGTGCTGTGAGGAAGCTGCGCAGGAGAGCAGGGGCAGTGCCAAAAAATCCTCTGTTCCCTCTGTGCTCGGCCGGCAGATGTTGGTGCCTCTCCCCACAAACCTGGCAGGGCACCCACCCCAACAGCTCCGCTTCTGCAACAGCTGGGGGTGCAGACAGAGGAAACAAAGCTCCCACAAACCGCTGGGACGGCACAGAACCCTGCTGGCATCTTCAGCCGGCTTCTTACAGAAGCCGTTTGACGACTGGGAGTGCGTCGGGGGGATACCAGCATGGAGGATCCCGCCTTGTTTCTGGGTGCACCTCCCAGGAAGCCAGCCCGAGGCCACGGCACTTTTCCTGGCTTTCCAAAGGAAATGCGTTTGGGCACATGCCGAGCGCTGCCAGCCCCAAAGCAGTGGGACGTCTCCTCCGAGCACAGCGGAGTTCTGGTTTGGGAAGGGGGGAGCGGGGGATGCGCAGAGCCCGAGTGCCCCCCGATGGCCAAAGCACACGGGCACAGGGACGATTAAGAGATGAATTCGACTCTGCCAACTTCTATTTGCATGTCACTACGGCTGTGTCTGCAACGGGGCTGAAAGGCGGCCTTCGGAGACCCCCCCCCAGCGTCCTTCCAGCCGATTAATTAAAGTTTGAAATACTTTACACCGTGTTGGTGTCCTGACAAATCCAAAGCGGGCTTTGGTTCCCAGCTGATAACGCACCTTTAATCTCCAGATTATTTGGGAACGAGACAGCACGAACAAGTCAAAGGAACAGAAGACGCCTGCCTCCGAAACGGGGAATTCCCAGAAAGCGAGTGACCTCCACTGGCTGCATCCCTCATCGCCGCAGCCCCCCGCAATGCCACACACATCGCTGCCCACCCGCCCGCGCTCGCCGCCGGCCCCGGCCCTGACTCCTGCTGCTTTCTCCCCCCAGCGCCGTGTCCCCCCAGCGCCCTCCCGCCTGCTGCAGCACCCTGACAGCCCACCCAAAGGTGCGCCTCGCTGCGCGGAAACGTCCCCCCGGGAAAGCACGGGAGCCAGGGAGAAGCGGTTTTCTCGCTGGAGGTGGAGCGGGCGGCGTTTGCGGGAGAAGAGGAAGCTCTGGCATGCACCGCCGAACAAAAGGGAACAAGTGGTCTTTACTCGGAGAGCAGCTTCCTATTAAGACTCACTCCGTCGTACATTATGCCTTTCATCCCCACTCAACCACAAAATGATTTTGCTGTAGGAAATACAATGGCAGAAAAAGATTTACATTGAAAGAATCTTTAATAATAAACTGTTGCAGATCTGCCTACTTCCCCATGATTTATAATACAATAAACATCGGATTCTATTAAGTCTCATGCACTGAAGACACGCACTGAAAACCCGAGTATGAAAGCCCTCAATTCTTCCCTTCTCCAGGCCCATAATAGTGAAACGAGCATGGATAAATGTGCTAAGAGTATCTCTTTGCATCTTTTATAGCTTGTGTGTATCAATCTGTAAAGCTTATTAAGAAAGTCATTGCTATGCAAAGCAGCACCCAATCTCTTTCTCTCGCTTTTCAACAGCGCGCAGTGTTTAGCCAATAGGGCCGGGCCCCGGCCCCTCATTCCGCATTCATAACATGCAACATTTGCACAATGTGTATCTCAAAGGCTGCTGAATAGAAAGCCTTAATACTCATGTAAACAACTGCAAACCAATTACTTAATGAATCAGGCCCACACATAATGAGGTGCCAGACAAAGAGCTATAAATGCATTTTTGCGCCCGAGCCTCCGCTTTAAAGTAAAATCCCTCAGCTGTAGTTTGGGCTTAACTGGCACATGATAATTATTGTCTGGGGGACATCAGAGGAGCCACGGTTTTTATTCCGGTCCGGCGGGGTCCGCGCCGAGGTCACTCATCAGCTCAGTGACAAAACGCGGCAAAGGAGAATTTATAAAGTGCCACGGCCGAGCTCGCAGGGATGTTTATTCTCAAGTAGTGGGTTTGAGACCACTTGTGAAAGCAATAAAGCCCGAGGAGTGGCTGCTGGAGCGGAGCTGCAGGGCTGCAGAAACGGCACGGCACGGCACCAAACAGCTCTGCCTCTTCCTCCTGCCTGTGCTGCTCCCAAACCCCGCCGTGCCTCCCAGCCTTCTAAAAAAATTTACACTGACTTGCCGCTCCCAAACCCCGCCGTGGCTTCCCAGCCTTGTGCAAAAACTCACTCTTGCACTGACTTACAGCTTTGGTACCGTGGATTTTTAAAGCAGCATCATCACGTGTCCCTGCACAAATGAGAGGCTTGGAATTATAGACCAGAGGGAATTATTTGACATCTATTACCCATCCAAATTGGAGAAAAAAGTAAAAAAAAAAAGGCAGAAAAAAATCTAACAGCGTCTAACCGAGGCAGAAGTGGCTGCAGGCACGGCTGGCCAGCAGTGCAGCAGCAATGGGCTGTAGCTTGGAGAGCTTTTATTTGAAATAAAAAATAGTTACATTTAAATGACACGTTTTATTCAGCCACAGTGATCCTGTGAGCTCTCAGGGCCCTATTCTGTCCTTCCTGCTCTCCTAGGCTTCAGGGAAGGGCTAAAATGGAACCTTTCAAAAACTCACCTACAGGAACACCCTAGCATTTCATAACACAAGGCAGGATAATCGTTGGCTCATCGTTCTCAAAGTTCCAGAAAATAAGAAAAGAGGAGACAATTGAACCTGAGATGGCAAGAATCCATCCCACACCAAAGCAGCAACGCCAGTCATCGATGCTGGGGTTATTAATGTGCTTCAATTATAGACATGCTATGATTTAACAGCAGCTGCAGAATCAGAACTGGCCTCACCCACGGCAGCCTAAAAATCCGTGGAGCAGGAGGATCAAAAGCCAGGAGAAGCTCATACCCTGAGGTTTGAGCAGTGCTTGATTACAGGAACAGCAACCTTAACCCTGGTCCAAGCAGGAAAGGAACTGAGGGGAGTTTCAGCCCTTTCCTGTGGGGCTTTCTCCCTCGGGGCAGCATTCCCAGTGCTGCAGCCTTACCTGGAGGAGGGAGGAGTGCTGCCATCTGACTCAGAGCTGCTTTCCAAATGTGTGCCCGGGCTGCTGCTTCCTTCGGGACTGCCGTGCCTGGGATCCCTGCCTGGGCAGGAAAAACAGGGGCTGTGAACTTCCCAAGTTCTCATTTACAGTAAGCAGAAAGGTTCTTTTTGTTCTCCTTCCCCTTAAATGTAGATTATTTGGGAATGCCACAGATAGCTCTGTGTTTTCAGCCATTCTCTTGAATGAGACAAAAATAAGTAAGTCCTATAAAAATCGAATTAAACACATATCTTGAGATTTCTGTGACTTAAACAGCCAAACACCCAACTATTTCAAAACCTTTTATCCCCACTTTCCTTTCTTCCCTTTTCCCCTGCTCTGTGGATCTCATTTCCATTCTGTAAAGATTGATTTAAAAAAAAAAAAAAAAGAAGAGGCAAATGGATTCATTCACTAGAGTCAGACAATTGCTCATCTTTGTATTCGTTTCCAAAGCACATGATGCTAAGCACAAATCCCACTTTAAAAGGCTGCTTTGCATATATATTTTATATATATATGTATATGTTTTTATCTACAGCACTGAAACTATAACCAAGCCCTGCTACCAGCAGTGTCCCAACTCAGGATGATTCAGTATTTTTGTCCACATTGGATTCTCCACTTCCCAACCTGCTGGGCACACTCCCTGTCCCTTCTGCACTTGGATTGCAGCAGCAAAGATCCTGCTTGGTCTCAGGCACTTCCAGCAAAGAGGTGCCAGAGCCTGCCCAGGAGGAAAGAGAAAACAAGAATGAGAGGGAAGAAAGATAAAAGGGGAAAAAAAAAAGAATTTCTCCCCGTCCCCATGATGTATCACAGCTCATGGCATTGCCTCTCCCCCAAAAGCAGAGCTCAAGCTGCTGCTGCCTCTGCTCAAAGCTGCATGAAGAATTTCCAGGCAGAATTCACAACTCCAGAAAGACTCTGAGGCCTTTTAGGAACTCGAGTGTCCAGGATGAGCTGCTGGATGGCATCACCCAGACTGAGCTCAGTGCAGTGCCCACCCTGGTGCTGGCCCGAGGAACTTCATCCCAAACCATATCAAACCATATCAAACCATATCAAACCATATCAAAGAGAGCAAAAGGCTGAGTGAGACTTCTGAAACGCCTTCACTGGTGCACTCCAAGCAGAGCCACGGCCTCCTCAGAGGAGAACCTCACCAGGAAGGACGAGTGGGAAAAGTGCTGGCAGGATTGCTGGCTCACTAAGGGTGGCCTGAAAAGGGAGGCACATTCCAGCTTGGGATCTTTCCTATTCCTGTGTAATACATAAAGAAGGGCCAATCTTTTCTTCCTAACAGGGTTTTTCCTCCTTATTCCTCCAGGAGATTTTAGACGTGGAGAGCAGCTGGGGGTGATGTTCCAGCTGCTGTAAAGCAGAGCCCAAGGAGTGCAGCAGTTACACCATTTTTATTCAAATCCTCGACAGCCTTAACGCCTGCTCAAATCAAAGACAAGTGAAGGGGAGAGAGAGAATCTGGTTTTGTTAAAGATTTAACAAACCTGCCCCTTCAATAAAATCAGCAATTTCCTATTCATAAGTGAGACTCTTAAACAGTCATCCAGCAAAACAAGAAATAATGGGTTTTATCCTTCTTAATCTCACATTAGTCGCCTACCTCAGGAACAGCCAAAGAGCTGAACAATTTCTTTTACAGTCTTCTGATAAAAAACAAAGCATCCGTGGAGGAGCTGAGAAGGAGCCCTGCTCTGTCCCTGTATCCTCCCACAGGTACAGCCAGCTCCTCTCTGGGCCAGCCTTTAAAGCCCTCAGCTTTCCCTGAGCTCTGGACAGGGCACAAAGAACCAGCACAATTCTGGAATATTCACAGACACGCAAGGAAATGAATGGTTTGGTTCTCTTTTTACGTAACAGAAGTAAAAGAAAAAATGAACCAAAACTCCAGAAGCATTCCTGAGGTGCCATCCTAAAGACTGCTTGGAAGTCCATCAAACCCCAAAGTTCAAATCAACACTTTAAATACCGAAATTAAAAAAAAACAACCTAAATTTGTATCCCTTAAGCTTCAGAAAAACAGCAAGATAATCATGTATGGATGACCATCAAATATCAGTTCATCTAAACCCCTCAAAACATGTTGTTTGAGCCCAAAAGCCAACACACAAGAGACGTGGCTTCTGTTTTTAGGCTCATAATGACTCCAGAGCCCCAGAGCCACAGCAAATGGTGCTGATGAAAGGGAAGGAGCAGCTGCCTGGCAGGGAGAGGAGGGGAGGGGAACGAGGAGCCCGCAGAAGATCATGGGCTGAAGATGAATCATGTCTGAAAGGAGCAGCTTGGCTTTCAAGTGAGGTGTGAGAAGGCTCACTCCTGGAGACAGAGGAACAGCACACACAGCTCCCTTGTAGGGGACACGCTGGAGCTGGAGTTGTGGCTTTGGCTGAGGAGCTTCCTGCCATTTTTACACGCAGGAAGCATCAGCACTTGCTCTTGGCTCAGGGAAAACGTGGAACACGACTACAGGGAATTCAGGAGGTGCTGTGCTCCCCAGCTTTGCTCTTGGCTCAGGGCAGACATGGAACATGACTATAAGGAATTCAGGAGGTGCTGTGCTCCCCAGCTTTGCTCTTGGCTCAGGGCAGACATGGAACACGACTACAGGGAATTCAGGAGGTGCTGTGCTCCCCAGCTTTGCTCTTGGCTCAGGGAAAACGTGGAACACGACTACAGGGAATTCAGGAGGTGCTGTGCTCCCCAGCTTTGCTCTTGGCTCAGGGCAGACATGGAACACGACTACAGGGAATTCAGGAGGTGCTGTGCTCCCCAGCTTTGCTCTTGGCTCAGGGCAGACATGGAACACGACTACAGGGAATTCAGGAGGTGCTGTGCTCCCCAGCTTTGCTCTTGGCTGAGGGAAAACGTGGAACACGACTACAGGGAATTCAGGAGGTGCTGTGCTCCCCAGCTTTGCTCTTGGCTCAGGGAAAACATGGAACACGACTACAGGGAATTCAGGAGGTGCTGTGCTCCCCAGCTTTGCTCTTGGCTCAGGGAAAACATGGAACACGACTACAGGGAATTCAGGAGGTGCTGTGCTCCCCAGCTTTGCTCTTGGCTCAGGGAAAACATGGAACACGACTACAGGGAATTCAGGAGGTGCTGTGCTCCCCAGCTTTGCTCTTGGCTGTGTTTGATTGTGCTGGGTTTGCTCCCTGTGCCACCAGGGTGGGATTGTGTAATGCTGTGGAATGCTGGGCCCGAGGTTAACATGCAGCCACCCTTCCACCTGTAATGGGAATCTTTCCCACCACACTTCCCTGCCTGCTCTCATCTTCACTCCAGCCTGTGACTTCTGGATGTGAACACTGGTAATGAAACCATTTCAAAGCAGCAGCCATCAGACCGCTTTGCCTGCTTTTAAGCCCTACTCCCTTTAATTTCCCACTTTTGTTATCTCTTGTTTATTGATCTAAACTATCCATTACTGCTCTTAAAAGCAGCTCCCACTGGGAGCATGCCACCCTGGCTCTCTGTAGCTTCCTCACAGAAGGACAAGCCAACCAAATGTCCCGAGGAATTGCAGACCTGATGGATTTGGGAAACAAACAACCCGCAGCAAGGCCCGGTGTGCCAGAGCCACAGCAGGAAATGAGCTTAAATCAAAGTCTGCACATAAGAGTGCGTGGATTTCGGAGCCTGGAGCAGCCTGTTTGCATTTGCTGTGCAAAGAGCACGGCAGCCTAATTGCCTGCTGCTGCCAGATTCTGATGGAAAGGGTGCTGCAGGAGCAGAGCAAGCAATGCCATCGCTGGAATCATGTGTTCCCTCTGGTGTGAAGGAATGAGCTGGGCTCTCCTCAACACCAGCATGTCCCGAGCTGGGAAATGGCCCCACACGAACCCTTTCATTTTTGGCAATTCCTTCTGCAGTCTGGCAGAAGGAGAGAGGCAACAAATGCATCTCCCAGTTCCTAAATGAGAGATGCTTTGTAAATGTGCACACAGAACTCAGTGATCCATTTGACAGTGGCCACAGGGTTTGGCCTTTCCTCTCCTGCACAAAAACCCACCACCACAGGTATCAAATCACAAGCAATACTGAGATATTTAGGAAAATCCTCCAAATCCATCAGAAATGCACATTGATCTGCCAGCAGCTACAGCACAGTCCCCTGGGGGTTTGGACAGAGCAGGAATTTGGAGTGGCAGCCAGAGCTGGAACCCCCTTACCTGCTTCTCTCTGTGCCAGTTCCCTCTGCTTTCCTTCCCCACCGTTGGTTGGGATCGATGGCAGGAGCAGAGAGGATTCATCACTCTGGACAGTCCCAGGCTCTCCTGGAAGGGCCTCTCCCAGCACCTGAGCATTCAAAACACAAACAGCCACAGCTCCATTATCCTGCCCTGGAGCTTTCCAGCAGGAATTCAGGCTGATCTGACTCCCGGGGTAATCTGCTCTCAGGGTGTTTCAGTCAGCTGTTCCACCACCTGGCTTCTAGGCTGTTCCTCTGGGGCCGGTTTGGGGGCAGAAATATGGACTTGAGTGTGTAAAATCGACTCCATGTTCTGCCCTAACTCTCTCACTGTTCAGGAAAGCAATTGTTCAGCAGCACAGTAAGAGGCTGAGGCACTCGCAGCCTATGGAATGCCATTCCTCTTGATTTATTTAAATAGCTGCCTATCACCTTCTGCATTAACTTAGAAAAACCACGAGTGTGCCACCATTTATAAAATGCTCTGTGGTGTTCAGCACCAAACCTCACTCTGCTTTAAAAACCGTCAAATACATCGTTTATGATAAAAATTCCCAGAGAATGGCAAAGGGAGAAGCCTTGTGATGGTGAGCTCGTTCCAATGCTTGGCTAGCACGAAGGGTGAGGACCTCAAAAGCTCCCTTTTCCTGCGGGATGAAACGCTGGACTTATTTCCCTGTGTCAGTGCCCACCTGGCTGTCCTGCCCGTCCTCTGCCGAAGCCAGCAGCTGCTCAAACATCTCCGCCACGCCCTCCGGGAGCCGAACACGGTGCTGCCTCAGGAACAAGCCGTGGTGGCCCAGGAGCGTCCTCAGCGCCTCCGTGTCCCTGAGGAACAAACCGGAACCCTCAGTGGGACACCCCACCCGCACGGGCTGGGAAAAGCCACCCCCCCAGCTGGGCCTTCATTCCCACGTTGTCTTTTAAAAATGTTCAAAGTGGAAAATCTAAGAAGCCACTTGTGAGTTCTGCAAATGTGGGCAAGTTGGGCAGGGGTGACCATCATCACCATCATCATCATCATCATCATGATGCCTGCCCTGTCCTGAGGCTCAGGATCCAAAGACACAAGCCTGGTCTCAGCACCATCCCCGGGGCACAGCTAGGCACCCAATGCTTGTCTTTTGCTCAGAATGAATAAAAAAAAAGCCGAACAAGGTGCCTTTTAATGTAGAAAATCTCAATCCTGCAATCCTTTTGTTTGCCATAGCTGTTTGTTTTTCCTGTTGCTCCAGTGAAGTTTCAGAGGAGTGAATTCCAATTAACTCCAGGAGTGTTTGTCCCTAAGAAACCATTCAGGAGACACAAGGAGCTGCTGGTGCCCGCAGGCGTATCAGCCTCAGGAGAGGCAGGCACTGCAGAGAGACCCTTCTGCAGCGCTCACAAGTGCCCCGATCCTGCCAGCACTTGAGCACTGCGACGGGGAGGGAGGTCTAGACACAAACTAGGCAAGGCAGAATGGAAATTGTTTTCATTCCTGGGTTAAAGAGACCTGGGGAAAAAAAAAAAAGTAATTCTCACTTGTCCTTGTGGCATATGCACGGGAAAAAAAAAGCCCATTTTCAATAACTGCACTTTGCTGTTTTTAAAGGCCACGTGCATCTTCTGTCTCACACAGAATAATTTCCTTCTCAAAATTACATTTCCCCTCCGTACTTTCACATCCTGGGAATGGCTGGCTGAGGGTGTCTGGAGTTCCTGCAATTCCCTGAGCTGGGGGATGAGCTGGGGGGACCCCGGGGCTGCCCTGTGGAGCAGGAACCACCACTGGGGACGGGGAGGGAAATAAAGGGAAAAAGCCACGAGGCTCTGGTGGCTCTGTCCGAGGGGCAGCACGGACCTGGGGCAGAGCCAAGGGTGTTCCTCAGCCCTGCTCTGTGGGTTCTGTGCCCCTGTACCTGCTGTGCTCCTCCAGGAGGCTCCCAATCCCTGGGGACACGGCCTGCTGGAGCTGCTGGAGCACCATGGCTTCCATCACCTCCAGGTCACCCTGAGCCAGCCTGCAACACAGAGCAGGGGGGACAATCACCATGAGCACAGCCCATCCCATCCCATCCCATCCCAGAGACAGCCAGAAGGACAAACAAACATCCCTGGTGCTCTGTGGCACACGTGGGACAGCACAGGGAGGTCACACTCGGCATCAGGCCTGTTTGGGGCACCTCTTTCTAATTCCTGAGGAATCCTCCCATCATCAAGTGCCTGCAGGAGTCTCAGTCTGTGCAGGCTGTGCGTTGCTGCCAATAAAGTCAGCAGAATTCCCAGTTCTGTACCCAGGAAGCTGAGGAGGGACTTTCTGCCACGGGTTTTGATTTTGGCAACACCCGGGGGATTCCCTTTGCTCTCTCTCTGCTCCATTCACGGCGTTTTTGTCACTCACCTGGGCAGCTCCGAGGGCTGGCCCTGGTACAGTGCCCGGTGCTGGGGGCTCGTCCTCTCCACCAGGTCCTGCAGGAGCTGCAGTGCATGGCAGAGCTCCGAGAGCTCTGTCCTGCGGAGGGACAGACAGACAGACAGACAGACAGGCAGTGACCGACGTGTGACAGGGCTCCCCCCTCATCCTGCACACCCTCCCATGGGGAACACAAACTGCCTCGCTGGAGCTTTCCAAAGAAAAGGCCAAAACCACGTTCTCGAGCTCTGGAGGAAGGTGGGGGGAAAAACAGCACACGAGCAAAGAAACCGTCCAAAAATCAGGCGCTGCACGGCAATCACCCCGCGCCCAGCGCTTTCATTCCTTCACCTCCACCGGCCACACAAATCTGGTGACCACCTACAGGTACGGGACAGCCCCGGGACCTCAGAGGGGCTCTGATGAGGCTGCACCTCTATAATGATGCAAATGAGGACTTAACCACTGAAACAATGCTGCGGGCTAATCCCGGGACAGAGGTGGAAATGGCTATTCAGGTCCCCGGCTGCCGCTTTGTGCGGCTCCCAGCCCAGGTCCCGGCCGGCAATGAGCACCGCAGCTGGGGCAGAAGAGAGTTTTCTTTCTTTCCTTTGCCCCACATGCAGGAGCTGACATGTTTCCACGGTTAACCCTGGCTCGCTCTGCCTCCAGGGAGAAGCTCTGCGCACAAAAACTCGCAGCTCTGCGCTGAGCCGTGCCCAAAGCTGTGTTTTCCCTCCGAGTGTTGGGCAACAGTGAACAATTAAGTGGGGGCTGCTGTGTCTTTAGTCGAGTTTCCTAGACATTTAATAAGCAAAACAATGCCAGGGAGATCACATAGGCGGTTAAACAGTGCTTTCTCTTTTTCCCCCAGCCTTACAAACCCTGTATTCCAGCGGCCGGCTCGTTTCCCATTGTTTTCCTCCCGCTGGGTGGTCCTTCCAGGGTGCCACTCGAGAGGGATACAATAATAAAAAGGGAAGGGGAAGGAAGGGACACCAACATAAAGAAAAACAAAATGTATGACAATCTGCAGCAGGCTACGGATCAGAGGTCAGCAAACAAGAGGTCCTTCTCTTTTACAGGTTGCTTCCTGGAAACAGTCTGATTAAGCTGACAGCTTGAATTATGTGTTACATTTTGTAATGCACAATCCATCTGTGCTAAGTCCTCCTCAATGCAGCTGAAGCAGCACAGGCATAAGCTCTGCCTTTTTCCACCCCCTCAGCTCAGGCCTTAAAATAGTCATCATCTTTCTCCAGGCTAATTCTCAGAGACCCTCTCCCCCCGCCTCCCGCCCCCCGGGTTTAAGCCCTCAAAGAAAGGGCTGGGTGCTGCAGGGAATGGTAAGAGGACACGGAGCCTTTCCCCTCGGATCAGCTGCTGACAGGAAACCCATGCCGGGCTGTTCCCGCGGGGCTGGCTGGGACAAGGCAGGAACACCCACCTTACTGCCCAGCCATCACCACTTCTCATAACTGGGACCTGCAACAGCACGCAAACCTTCTGCTCAGTCACCTTGCCCAACAACATCTCCCCTCCTCGGCTGCCAGCCCTTCACTGCAGGGGAAAAAAAACCCTGAAACTCCTTAAAAGTCAGAGGCTGGCATCTCTGCAGTAAGACAGGAGAGGCATTTGCTCCCAAGATGAAAACCTGTGGCTTCCTGGCACGCAACAAGGACTGGCTTTGCCCCTGGGGTCAGCCATGGCCTCTGCTCCTTTCGACACCATCCCTCGTGCTCATTTCAGATAATTCACCCAAAAGTGTATGAACAGAGCTTCCTTCTGATGCCACACTGACACTGCTGCAGTGGGGAGAGTCCAAGCTGCAGATATTTCAACCCAAGGCAACAAACACACAGAATTTGGCGAATTTCAGCACGCTTCTTCAGCCGGCACAGGAATTTGGCAAGAGAAAGCCACGGGGGCTGGAAGGACATCACACGTTGTGAATCCGTGGTGTGACAGAGCAAAGGAAGCTGCATCCCCACACTCTGTGTAACGTGTACAATTGAAATTCGTGCACTAATCACTCCCAAGCTCTTGCACAGAATTTTTGCCCGATGAATTTTGCGAGGCTGCCTGGGGAAGCCCACCTGGCTGTGAGCACAACCAGGGAAACGGCTCCTCCTCCACCTCCCTCCTGCCGCTGGATCTGCCTTTTCAATTTGCAGGCAAAGCAAATTAAAACCTCCATCGTTTCCTGCAGCAGGAGAAGCAGCAGCAAGCAGTGGTGATCCCACTTCCATGGCCTTGAGAAGCGGAGGCATTCAGCTTGGCACAGCGGGAGGAGAGCGGCTCCAGCCGTGCCCCGGGGACAATGCAGCCGCTCAAACCTTGTGCATAATTTCCCCGGGCCTCGAGAGCTGCCCCGAGCCTCGTCAGGCGCTGCACAGCGAGGGGAGGGAACACAAGGTTAAACTGGCTCTGACTCCTCTCGCAGAGACGGGCACTCGGTGCTCTGCTGTGATTAACAGGTGGGATACAAAGGGAGGGAGGGCTGCGGGAAAAGCTATTTACATGCAAATCAGATGATGTTTCCATAGCGAGCAACAGCCCGGTGCAAATGGGAAGGGATGAAGTTACAGAAGTGTCTGCCCGTGGCCCCCAGCTTCTGCTCAGGTGTCAACTCCCCAGCCAGCAGTGGCCACAGCGTGCCCAGGAACACAATCCACACATTGACACGCTGCAAACAACCAAGGTGGGAGAACCCGACCAAACTGCAGAAGAGGAGAGTTCCCTCTGCAGGAACGCTTGTTCTCCACCCAGGGCTAGCAGCGCTGCTTCCTGTGCACCGTGTGCCACTCGGGACCTGCCGGCCCTCCGGGATGAGCCGGCCCGGCCCCGGGGACCAGCCCTGCCCTGCCGGGACAAGGATGCACTTCCCAGTCTCACGAGGGCGTTGCGGGGCCGAGAATCCTGGCGGGATGGATTTCCATCCTGCAGCAGGGGACGGGCCCTGAGTCTGCAGAGCACTGCCCTCGTCCCCTCTGTTTCCAAACAAAACGCTCACACAGTTCAACCCCTGGAAGTTTTGCCAAGCAGAGTGACAGGAACAAGATTTGTGTACGTTTAAAGAACATCAGCTGTGTTTTAGCAACAAATCCTTCACTTGCCAGCTCAGACCCCAGCGAGGTGCCCGAAGGCCCTGAATGCCCAGCAGGGTACAAGGACAGGGAGAGCTCGGTGTGAGCTTTGGTGACCAGCCCAGCTGACCCAGGGAACAGGGAGGTGATACCTGGCTGGTGCTGAGCTGTCCAAGGGCTCCAGAGCCTGGGCATCCCTGCCCTGCTCCTGCTGAGTGCTGGGAATGCTCGGCCTCGCCTCCTCCTCCTCCTCAGCAGGGACTGGGAGCTCAGCACTGCTCCCCTGCCTGCTCAGGCCAGGCTTTGCCCCTGTAATAACGATAAAAAGTAATGAGGCAACGAGATAAAACCTGCAGTTATCCTTCTCAGACATTAGCAGGAGCGTGGAGGAAATCACAGCGTGGGAAATGAATCCAAGCTTACCCACACTGCTCACCCCTCATGGGTGAGGGAGCACCCCTGCATCCGTGCATCCATCCATCCATCCCTCTGCTCCTCTAGTCTGGCCCTGCCCTCAGCCCCTGTCCTTCCACGCTCCTCTCACAAGGGGGAGTCCAGGGAAGCTGCAGCCTTTGGGGTTTGGGAACTCTTCAAAAGCACAGACACCAGCTACCTGACCAAATGAGCTCTGTGGGAATCACCCAGCTATCCTGCCCCAGCTCTGAGGGACAAGGGAGTCAGCCTGACCCAGAAGTGACTCCTCTGCTGAAGCAGGAAGGAACAGAGAGGGAAAAAAGGACTAAGAGCCACCACAGCCCAACCAGAGGTGCAGGAGGCACAGAGGCAGACAGGGACACATCCCTGTGGGACATACCTGGAACATGTCCCGGCCTCAGGGGGGCTGAGCTGAGCTGCTCAGAGCCTTCCTCACTGGCAGCCAGCTCCCTGTGTCCTGCTGCTCCCTCCTCACTCTCTCCAGCAGTGCTGCCAGTCTCAGGACAGAGTCCTTCAGGGGAGCCCAAACCTCCTGTGCCCGAGGCAGCTGGGGTGGAACAGCCCAGCAATTCTCCTGGCACGGCTCTAGTGCTGCCAGTCCCAGCCTGCAGCACCTGAAACACACGGTGGGACACGGCTGAAGGAGACAAAGAGGAGACAAACACACAGAGCTTCCCGAGGACGGCGTGCTGGGCTCTGAAAAGTGCCACGGAATTCAGGAGTTGGCTGTGGCAGAAGCTGCCTGCACCCCCAGCCCGCCCAAAACGGACCCACACACAGCAAGGACTCAAACCCATCTAAACGGTGCCTGGGAAACCTTTGGGATTAGGATCCTGCACAGCTTTGGACACCCTCACATTGTGAGCTGCCCAGAGGGACCGTGGGGCTCCACGTGTGACTCACTCAGCAGATCCAGCTGCCCTCATGTCCCAGAAAACTCAGTTTCACTGCCTCCCTCCTGCTCTTCCCGTGCTGGCCTTTCCCACCAGGTGAAGAGGGACACGGAGCAGACACATTTGTCAACTTTCCTCCAAGGACTGTTGAACTTGCCCAACAGCAGCCCCAGGAGCACGACCACTGTGCTGTAAATCCCAATGTTTTAACACTTGCCTCTTTTCCTTTGCAAACCTACTCAGGACGATTTAGGAGGAGTGGCTGCTGCCACCACCGCTGCAGGGTCACAGTCTATGCAAAGCCAAAATGAGCCATCCTAATGCCATTGTTCACTGAGCAGGGCTTCCTCTGCAGCCCCAAATCCCAGCAGCACCATTTACAGCCACCTCCACACCTCTCCCCTCTCTTTTACTGCCTGACCTCTTCCTCCTACACCAAGTCAGCTGCCAAGCCCAGCTGAAAGGAAACAAAGGCATCTTGTCTGCTCCGTGCCCAAGGTGCCCTAAAAAAAGCTCAAATTCCACGTAAGAGGAGCAGAACAAAAAGCCACGAAGTCACTTGAAGCCGTAGTTAAAGGTTTGCCACTCAGATTGAGTTCACAGCTTATTCCATCACCTCTTCTCTCAGGTCCCTCCAAATAACCTCTGGGGTGTGGGATTTGGTGCTTTCAAACACCTCCTGCCAGGCCTGCACGGCTCTGGCAGCTCCTGGGTGCAGTGCTCCCAAACAGATGGATTTCAAACAGGCACAGGCACAGCACACATCCCTGTGGATCCCCTTTCCCCAGGGAGGGACTCTGGCACCCACGGGTGTTCCTGGGAGGTTCTGGCACGTTCTTCCCAGCACAGAGCTATCCCAGTGCTGGGAAATAAATCCCAGCTCCACGAGCTGGATCCTGGCCTGATCCCATCACTGCTGGGATGCTGACTGCACTCCCTCTGTGCCACATCACTGAGAACAAACTCCTGTGTTTTGGACAGAGGAACCGGCACCTTTGAAGGGCAGAAAAGGGAATTAGGAGCTGAAACACAGCCCAGGGACATGGGGAAAATGCCCAAGGTAGCCGAAGTTACCTCTGTGGTGAGGAGGAGGAAGAGGGCAGGGGATAAAGGAATCCACAACCCATTATTAGACACAAATTGACATTTTTGGGTGCACGCCACACTGTCACAGCGCCCAAAACCCGCCCACAGTTCTTCAACCCCCAAGTCACAGCACAAGCCTTTGATGCTCCAGTACTGATTTTTCTAGTACCAACTCTTCCATCAGCTGGAAATCCCAGTGCCACAGTGCCTGCCCTAATTGGACAGCTGACATTCCAAAATCAACTCACCTTTCCCCACACCACCTCCCAATTCAAACCTCAATTTGCACCCCCCCGCCACAGGCCTGCCTATATAGGTCAAGGCTGCTAGGCTTCACTGCTTTGTGTATTACAGTTTAAAGAACGCTCTAAATTCAAGGTTTTTAACTTTTTAATCTGTGGGGAAAACTTCCTATAAACTCAGATTAACGACTGCTAATGCACTGAAGAAAGGAAACCAAAAACCTTCCTCCTACTATAAAAACAAAATAGTGTGGCCTCTGTTTCTTTTCTGATAAGAGTCTTAAATACCAAACATTTAACTGCATAATAACATTCCCTGGCAGCCAGCAGCCTGCTTAGCAGATACATAAAGCAGGTAAAAGGGGAAAAAGTTAATTTCTTGGCTGAATGATTCCATCGGTAGCTATAGGGCAAACTAGAAAGTCTTTTAGTAAAGTAGCAGTTGATTCTTCTATCAATCTGCAGCACACACACTCTCTTCCAAGGAATGCATTAAATATGAAAATCATATCCCGTTATCATCTGCTCCCAGCTTTCAGCCCAGTAAGCTTTCCTTAATGAATGCTGTAGCCTCGGGGACGGCGGCTCCTCGCAATAATGGAGTGCTGCTGCCGTCCCGCCCGCTCCTGCGCCGCCTGGCTGAGGGGCTCCCACACACAGTCACAAGTGACTACTCTTGCCAGCATGCTCCAAGTTATTACTGGATGTTTTTTAGACATTTCATCTAAAAGGGCTTTGCCGCTTTTAGTGGAGAAAACAGCTCTGGTCTTGAACTGTATCATTTATATGGAGATAGGAGGAGGGATTAGGAGCCTGCATTACTGCAGATATATGGCAGCAGATATTTAAGTATTCCTTGTCAGTCTTTTTGTCTGTTCCTCAGATATGCAATCTCCTTCTGCTCCCTCTGAGGAAAGGTCAAAAGACACGAAATTATAAACACGGCGCACGGCTCCGGGGCTGCAGCTCTGCAAATATCCCTCATTAGGAACATTTCCTCCTCGGGCACGGCCACCTCCACACCAGCCAGCGCAGGAATTACAAAAGCCAACAAGAAGACGTGTGCAAACTGTCGGAGGTTTTTTTTGGGTTTTTTTTTTCTTAATTCCGGCTCTCCGGATCAAACGATTGCACTTTTTACCCGGCCACTTCTCCTCCTCCCGGGCTCTAGGCACAATTTCATGGCACAGTCCCCGTGGAAAGGCTGAGCAGAGCACAGGAATAAAGCCCATTCCCCCCCCCTCCTTCCCTGTTACCTGCTCGCTGGATCCTCCCTCCTTGTCACCTCCTGCTGACGAGCCGCCCTCTCCAAGGGATAACAGGTTTTTAATTTCCCTCCCGTACCATTCCTAAAAGGGAACAAATCCGTCACACAAAACTGGAGGCCCGACAGCCCCGACAGCCCTCCCCAACCCAAGAGACGCCACTTTGCAAACTGTGCCCCTTGAAATGCAAAGCCCCCAGAACCTTTTTAACCCACATTTAAAAGCGGGGATCTCATTTGCTCCTCATTTTCCCCGCTCTGCTGCAGGGCTTTCACACACATTTATCCACCCCCTTCCTTTAGAATCCCCCAGAACAGCAGTAACTTGTTGACTGGTGTTTGTTTATCTGCATCCCACGATATCTGTAACACCAAATTATTGCTGCTGCCTCCGGACAATGACTGGCCGTGCCCTGGGAGCTCCACGATGTGTTTTTGTTTTTCATGCCCCCTCTTTACAACTGGCCGGGCTGTTGTGAGGAACAGTCCCTGGCAGATGCCCCAGAGCAGCCTGGCAGGGAAAGCTCGGTGCTGGCAGTGAATCCTGCACACAACCAGCTCACCCTGCACGGCAGCAGCTCCCACGTAGGAGCCTGGAACTCCAGGGAACAAAACCTCACCCCTCACCTGAGGAGTCGAGATGCTCAAAAGAGACTCAGATGTGACTCCTGGATTTTGCTGGAAGCTGAAGGGAATTTACTTATACTCCTGAAAATTACTGGCCAAACACAGGGAGCGAAAGTGCATCTTTCAGAAACAAAAGGAGTTTTGTGAGCTACGGCCACGTAATAAATGTGCACAGAGTTGTGATAAAGCACTCCTAAAGGGCATTGTCTATGGAAAAAAAGGAGAGGAAACAGCAATAATTTCTTTCTGTGTACTCCCATGATAGATTAAATGATTGCATGCTCCATAACTCTCCTGCTTTCCATAACTAACACGGAGGAGATGTCATTTGTTCAGCAGCTCCGAAAAGTGACTGCGACTTGGCAAAGATAAAATGGATGGCACAGGAACATCAACATGGAAGGAGTGAGCAAAAACCCCTCGTGCAGCTCGACCTGTGCCACGGGCACTGGGACTGGCAGCCCTGACACTGCACCAGGGCTGCTGAGGAGGAAAAACCCCTCCAAAACAGCAGGGGAAAGCAGCACGGCCCCCCTCCTGCCCTGCTACCAACAGCAAGGGAAAATCAGGGGCAGGGAATCACACAGCCCAGCGACAGGCTCTGAATTCTGGGCTCCCACACTGCAGCCAGGAAAAGATGTTCTGGGAATGTCACCACATCCAACAGGCGCTACCTGGGCTGCTGCTGCGTGAGGAATAAACCCAGCCAAAGGTTTCTGAGGAGTGCCAGTGCTCTGAGAAAGCAGGAGAGAACTCATTTCCCTCCCAGACTGTGCTCTCCCCCCCCAAAAAAACCTGGCTCCGTGCACCGCTGGCACAAGCTGGCGTTGCAATTTCATTTTTAAAAGTCTGGAATCATCGCTTTGCAAAGCGCCAAACTGTACTTTAGGGAACAGCAGGACAACATAACAACAACAATAATGATAATAATAATGTGATTCAAGGAACCTGAGGGCTTGGCTTTTCCTTACAGCATCTGTTGAATCTGGGGCACTTCTACCACCTGAAATACGGCCCCTGGTGGAGTTGGCTTGCAGCTCTAGGCCACACCAGGAGGTTCCTGCATGCCAACAGCAAATACCCGTGACCAAGCCTTATAGAGAGTTACTTCCCATCTCCCGGATGCAGCGCCAGCCCCTGGTGTCCATGTGAGCCCCCAGCCGCAGGAATTGGTGGCGCAGGGCGCGGTTCCTGCGCAGGGCCAGCTGCTGCCGCTCCGACAGCGCCTCCAGGAGCCTCTGCAGCCTCCGCCTCGCTCTGCAGGGCAAACGACAGGCACTGAGAGGTGCGAGAACACGCCAAGAGCGTCCCTCACGAGGCTGTGCCTCAGACACACACAGCAGCACTGAGGGGGAGCTGCCCCACACCCCACAAAGGAGGAGACTCGTTCTTCTGCACGCTCCATTTCTATAAATACGTATGTGCCACTTCCCTGCAGATTTACAGGGGGACTTCGGTGTTCCAGAGGGTAAACACGTTCAAAATCTCCTGTAACTGTGTTTTAAATGTGCTAGTCACTTCTATCTCGTTAAATCAAAATGAAAACTGGAGCAGAGGAACGTGTTCTGAAAGTCACCCAAGCGGGAACAACGCCGAGGCTGAGGTTTCAGAGCTGCCCAAATCCATGGTGCCACCAAGAGGAGCCCTGGAAATCCACCTAGGCCAGGTCCCTACAAACCAGATTGCTGATGTGCCCCCAGGGCAGCCACAGGGCATTAATGGCAGCGCAGGGAAATGGGCACCCCGGGATGCCCCTGGCTCACAGCTCCGCTCCAGCCAGGAGGGAAACTGCAACCCAGAGAGAAACTGCAGCTCTAAATTAAACCAAACCCAATAAAACCAGGAAACAAAGTGCATGTGATGCTGCCCCACCTGTCCAGGCCCTTTTCTAAAATTTGTATCTGCATCTTCTGCCCCTTCCAGAAGAGGGGCTCCCACAGCACCCAGCACACCTGGAGCTTTGCACAACTCCTCTGGGGAAACGAGTGGAGCATTGGATGGATGGAACAATGGAACATTCTCAGCCCTCTCTGGTTGTTGGGACTTCTGGATTTTTTATTTTCTTTTGCTTTGGTTTGCTGTTTAGGGTTTGGGCTTGTTGGGGTTATTTTGTTCAGACTGTCCATGCAATTTACATTAAATAGACACAGCAGGAAGAATCCAAGGAGCAGGACCAGAACCTGGAATACCCCCTAGGGCTTCTTAAGGCTTTCAGCTTTCTAAGACCTTGGGATCCTCCAGCATGGACTAAGCTGTGGTGATTTTGTAAAAACAGGAAAAAGCCAACCTGCATGTTGGTTATTCCCAAGATTTTACTATCCACAGAATGAGGCATTTATGTTACTGCTGCAGTTATTTCATCAGTAACTTGAAGACATGAATTTTGCATTACACTTAACATGTGAATACAAATGTATTATTACCAAAAAACCTTCAATATAACCAAAACTTTGCAACTAAAATAAAATAACCCCCAAGAGACTTTTAGACTGGCTTACAGGTGTGGATCAGGCATTGTGTATTCCATCTGCTGCCTTCCTAATTCCAGCCTTTTGGCTTCACTGGAAGAAAACAAACAACACAGAGTGAGATAAAAGTGTTTCACCATCTCCCAATACCAGAACTAAGGGGTTTTGCTGAGCAGAGAGGTCAGATTTGCTGGCAGTTACAGACTCGAGGGCCAGCCCAGCTCTGAACAACCCCAAGTTTTCACTCTTTTTTTCTCTGTGCATCACTGGAACAGGGCTGCTGGCAAGGGAAGAGATTCCTGAACATCCACAAGACAGCCAGAGACCCCAGATGGCCCAGGAAGGGCTGTGACAAGGGGCCAGCACCAGGAAATAATTCCTGGCCAGGAGAGCCTGAGAGGTGATGGAAGGTCTGGTGACACATCCCAGGGTGGCACATCCATCATCCATCATCCATCCATCCATCCATCCATCCATCCATCCATCCATCCATCCATCATCCATCCATCCATCCATCCATCCATCCATCATCCATCCATCCATCCATCCATCCATCCATCCATCCATCCATCATCCATCCATCATCCATCATCCATCCATCCATCATCCATCATCCATCCATCCATCCATCCATCCATCCATCCATCCATCCATCCATCATCCATCCATCCATCCATCCATCCATCCATCCATCCATCATCCATCATCCATCCATCATCCATCCATCATCCATCCATCATCCATCATCCATCATCCATCCATCATCCATCCATCCATCCATCCATCCATCCATCATCCATCCATCATCCATCCATCCATCCCATCCATCATCCATCCATCAGGAGCTGGGACTGGCTGTTCAGCTCCTCCAGAACGGGAATAGTGAAGGAAAGACAAAAAGGAGCTGGATGAGCACAAGGAGGGGAAAGCTTCCCCCTGCCTGGGGCGAGAGCCGAGCCGAGCCCCGTGGGGCACCCGGCTCACCTGGGGCGGGGCTGGGGCCGCCCATCGGTGCCCGGGGGCGGTCCCAGTGGCCGCTCCCGATCCCGCTGATCCCACTGGTCCCGCTGATCCCGGTGATACCAGTCCCGTTCCCGCTGATCCCGGTACCGATCCCGGCGATGTTCCTGGTGATCTCGGTCCAGCTGATCCCGGTGCCGTTCCCGCCGATCCTGGTGCCGTTCCCAGTGATCCCGGTGCCAGTCTCGGCGCCGTTCCCTGTGATCCCTCTGATCCCGGTGCCGTTCCCGGTGATGTCCCCGGTCCCGTTCCCGCTGATCTCACCGGTCCCGCCGATCCCGGTCCCGTTCCCGGTGATCCCGGTGCCGATCCCGGTGATGCCGCTCCCGTTCCCGGTGGTCTCGGTGCCGTTCCCGGCTATCCCGGTGCCGATCCCGGTGATGCCGGTCCCGTTCCCGGTGGTCCCGGCGGTCCCGGCGATTCCGGTCCCGTTCCCGGCGATCCCGGTGCCGATCCCGGTGATCCCGGTGCCGTTCCCGGTGGTCCCGGCGATCCCGGTGCCGATCCCGGTGATCCCGGTGGTCTTGGCGGCCCCGCGCGGTTTCCGCCGGTGCCCACGTGCAGCTCCCGTCGTGCCCCGCGCGGGACCCCGGAAGTGCCGCCCCGCGTTGCCATGGGAACGGGCGGGCGCGGCCTGCACCGCCCACAGGCGCCTCGGCAGCGTTGGGGGCGTTTTGTTTTTATTTTTTCTGATCATTATTTATCGCTGCCCCGTCTGTCAGCACCACGCGGTTCCCGCGGGTGTTGCCGTTGGCCCAGATGAGCCCCCGGCTCGGTGCTGGAGGCCTCGCGGGGCGGGGCAGGATCGGCGTCCCTGGAAACGGGGGAAATTTCCATAGCGCCATGGCGAACAATAACTGCGAGCTGCTCAACAGGTACCCGTGGCTTTTTCCCACTTTATTGTACACCGTGCTTAAAAAACAAACAAACACACACCGATCCCTCGTCCTCTGGAGTGCCCCTGTGTCCCTCTGGTGCTGTCACCTCTCCAAAATTCATGTGGGAGGAGCCACAGTCACCTCCAGCCCCGCATTCACATCTCCAGCTGGAGAATGAAAACAGAGCGCCCGCCTTTCATTTTCCAGATAAAAAACTTCGATCCCTTTGAAAGGAAGTTGCCAAATGAGCGCTTAAATTCCAGGGCCCCAATAAAACCTGAATGCCGCGGGAATAATTGAAGTGAACAAGAAGCGACACATCAATAGACAAAATTGCGGAGAGCAGCGAAATGCTTAAGCGTAATTAGCACGGCAATCAGTGTACAATTAGTGCGAGATCCTCACAGTAATTACCCTTCCTTAGAACTTCTGGCCGAGGACGGGCACATGAAAGCCCAGCTGGAGGCTCAGCCTGGGGACGTGCCCCGGCCTTGGGGGGATCGGGGCTTTTGGGGGCTCCTAGGCTGGGCTTGGTGATCCAGCAGCGTTCCCGGTGTTCCCAACCTCCAGCTCGGCTCCTGGGATTTAACCACAGAGTAAAAAGCTCTGTGGAATGGGTGTCCCCAGAGCAGCCCGGCTGCGTGTCCAATAGCCGGCTTAACAAAGCCTGGCCCGAGTCGGAGCTTTCCCACTCCAGGGACGCCCAGCAGAGCATTTGGGAGCCTTTCAGTATTGCATTCCCTTCAGGTCCTGAGCCCACTGGAAGCCTTATTCCCAACCTGCACTTTTAGGGTTTGGTGCGAAGGGGCCGATGGTCCCTGAGCCGCGTTCATCTCCTGGGCAGCCCTGGCAGGAATGTTTGTCACTGTGGGGCTCGAGGATCTTGACCCACAGCCAGGGCTCAGGATCCTGCTATCCATTTAACAAAAAGTAAGGAGATAGGGAACCTTTCTCACTCCCTGTTTCCCACTTTGCTCCGTGCCTCGGTGCTCACCGCAGCCCCCGGGCTCATAATTGACTCGAGAATAATCTCCATCCTCCCGTCCCTGATAAGGAATGTGGTGCCTTCCCTGAAAGCCTACAAAGAGGAGTGTTTTGTTTGTGCTCTCCCCGCAGTACTTCACACTTCTTTTAGATTGTTTTAATTTAATTTCGATGTAATCTGATAAGAGCTGTAAAACTGTCAAAGGAAGCCGCCTCCTTCTGTCGCATTAAATCCACACTTTGAACGAAATGGTGGCTTTGTCCCCAGTAGCTGCCAAACCAAAGCATCTCTCGATTCCAGCACGGGGATTGATGTGCACTAATCTGAACAGCTTTTCCGTTTAGGGAGGCAGCCACGTGTCCTTTAACATCCCCCTTTTCCTCCGGGACGTATCCCAGAGCGTGTGGGGTTGGCCTCCCACCTAGCAGAGACCCCTGGCAGGCTCTCCCGGTTTTCCAGGGCAATGCATCCCCGTGCTGCACATGCCTGCTGTGGGGATGGGAAGCTATCCCAGGAACGTGGGAAACTCTTTACAAAGCAGGATGTGTTGGGAAGAGGTTTTCCCTCTCTGTGCCTGGGTGATCCCTGAGATCCCACAAGCCAGGCCAGAGCCAAAAGCATTTGCTTTTCTTTTTCCTCAATGAGACGCCCAACACAGGCCCCGGTAACTGTGTGGAAACATACAGGGAATTGACACAATGCCCAACACGGGTCCTTTTTGTTAATGACTCAAGCCCCAAACACAGAGCACTAATGACACACCAAAGAGCAGTGACAGCAGTGAGCGATCTGAGCAGAGCAGCGGTGAGGATCCATTTCCTGTCAGGGCCAATGCCTGGCAACAGCAATTAGCGTGTTGAATTTAATGTTCACATTTTAATACGTTTCAATGTAGCAAAACGCTGTTGTTAAGCGGTACAGCTCCTCCAAACCTGTTATTACTGGTGTCTGATGCACAAGCAGCACACACCACGCCTGGCCTCAGGTCTGCTGCCTCCGGGCAGGTGACAGAGTTCCTCCGGCAGGAAGGACACAAAAACCTGGAGACCGCAGCAGTTCACAGCATGTCATGTTTATTAGAAATGAAAGGGCCTTAGCCAAAGCCCAGTGACATAATTGAAAAGCCCCTAGGCACGTCACTGTCCGTGGATTTTGGATTAATCCTGGAGAATTGAGATATAAGCACCTACCACTGATAGGAACGAGCCCCAGAAACGGCACGGCACAGGGAGGGGCCTGCTTTAGAGACCATTTTCCAGGAAGCTCCCTTCCTTCTCCAGCCATCTCCAAGTGCTTTTCCAGTGTCCTGTGCAGCACAGGAGGCTCCCCGAGTGGAAAGGAGCAGGTTTGGCACGAAGGAGGCTGTTCCAAGGCCGAGCATCCAGACAGGAGGTCAGGGAGATTTCAGGTCTCAGTGGCTCCTGTGACCAGGCTGTAAACATGAAGAGTCTCCATTCAGGTGTCTGCTGCTGTCTGAAGAGGAAAGAGGACATTGACAGTGTTGAGTTTCCCCATCCCTGGAGAAATGAGAACTGAATTTGGGTTTTCTGAGGCCTGAATTCGAACCACCCACAGCCAAAGGGCTCAACTCTCATCTTCCCTGAAGGCATCTACACCTCACACTCGGGAGCGCCCCGTGCCACGGCTCCTTCAGCTTCTGCTCCTCAGGCTGGACCAGCTGCGGTGTGTTTCTGTTCAGGAGAGGCTGTTTCGGCTCATTCTGGACCATGTCCTTCGGGCCTGCAGTGCCCACACCTCACGCAGGAGAAACGGCTCACGGCTCACAGCCAAGCTCAGTGCCACGAGTGTCCCTTGGGGTGCCATGGGGACCAGAGGGGACAGAACCTGGCACCAGGCAGAGCGTGCCACGGGCCCCACGAGCTCCTCTCCTCGCAGGTGTGGGATGAGACCACCCCTGGGGGCTCTCAGGATTCCCTGTGCTGCAGAGGAAAAAGGGGGCACTGCACTGTACCCGCACCGGGTCCTACCTCGCCTCCAGCATGCCGTGCCCTGCAGCAAGCTGTGTTTTTGCCGGGATCCTCTTTCAGGAGAACAGCACCTTCATGGCCACGCTGTTCCCTCTGCTGTCCTCTCCACAGGCTCGGCTCCAGGCCACTCCATCCCTCTCCAGCTCACTGCTTGCTGCTGCTGCTGCTTTAAAGGACACACATCTATCAGGCTCTTCCATTAATAAATGTCTGGACTGATCTCATGCACAGACGGAGAGACTGGAAAAGTTTAGCTTCTACAAGTCATGAAAAATTAAAGGGAGATTATAAAATAACCAGCGAATTCTTTTAACTGAGCTAGACATTTTCCCGTCAGTGCCGCGGTTCGGAGCCATCGGTTCTGCAGAGCTGCTGCCTGCATTGACAGGCCTGGGGCGTTTGGACAAGGTGAAAAGCCTGGAGGATCCCAGCTCCGGGCTCAAAGGGATGTGTGTGGCCCATTGTGTGGTTTGATTAATGAAGCCTTTGCACAGCGAGATAATGCCGTGTTTGCCGTGCCGGGGACGCTGCTGCGCAGCACAAATATCACAGCTACGAGGAAAATTCGACACGATAACAACAGCAACGAGCCCATCTATGTACGACTGGATTCCGCCCAAAAACGCCTCAGATGATATTTGTTTATTTCCTAATTGTCAGCCACTTCCGTGCGCTCAGGTTCAACAAGTGCTCCAGGCTCCAAGGGTTTGAAACAAAGGGAGGCACTTGGGCGAGCCGTGCGGTTCCTGGCGCCAGGAGCCGGGATTTGGCGGCACGGGCAGCGGCTCTCGGGACAGACACACGGACAAAGAGGATCTCTGGAGGATCTCCTCTCACCCGCGCCCCCAAACCCTGCCCAGCACGCCTGTGTCACCTGCGGGTCAGCAGCGACTCTGGGATACAAAAGATGCGGATCAGCAAAAGGGCCACGCGGGAGGAGAGCGGCGCAGAGCCCCGCGGGGACCCCGAGCTGCTGCTGGGCACGGCTTGGCTGCTGCCTCTGTTCCAGCCTCGCTTCTGCGGGGGCCTGGAGCTGAGTGCCCGGGCCTGGGAGTGCTGGCTCGCCTTTGGGCCAGCCCAGGTCTCAGCTGGGGCAATCCCTGCACCCCGCCTCTCCCGATCCTCCAGTGCCGCGAAATCCAGGTTTGAGTGGACATGGTATTTTTCCACTTCCACCCCAAACCACCGTGCTGGTTTGCTGTGACTGATTAGGCGCTTTCCCCCAGTCCTGTGCAGAGGATTGTTCTGGTGGTGAATGAAAGGACCCACACACATATCAAGTGTTCATTTGTTTGTAAAAAGCGGGAGAACAAGCACAGGACTAGTGAATGAATTAAGCTGTGTCTGCACGGAGCTCGGCACCCCTGGGCCCTGCACTCCATTCACAGCACAACAAACAGAAACAGGAACCTGAGGCTGAAGCTGACAACAAGGCTTGAGCAAAGATGGAGAGATCCCCCCACAGCGCGTTTTGACAGTGCTCAAAACCGCGTTTCTCACCTACCTGCGAGGCAGTGTGGGGCAGACACAGGTGGGCAAAGCTGGGGCTCGCTTCCAGGCGTCGGGTCCCGAAGGCTTTGCCCGTTTGCAGACTCACAAACCGCACAAACCAGCCTCTCCCGGTGACCTGTGCCCTGTGCTCGTCAGGACGTGACCCGAGAGAGGCGCCTGACCCCGAGCATTGTCCTCCCGCCGCTCCCCGCAGTGTCCCCGCTAGTTCAGCACAGCCACCTCCCGCCGTTACCGGTGCAGGGCAAACCCCGGTGCCGGCGGGCACAGAGCTGCCCCAGCCGGGACACTCTTGAACGCCCCAGCCCGGAGTCTCCCTCCCTCAATACTCGCATTATTTCTTTTGCAGGAGGAGCGCGTTTGTTCTCTGTGCCCGAAGCGCCGGGGACGCGCTGGCGGCCGGGGCGAAAGGCTGACAAAGTAAAAGAGGAAAGGGGAAAAGCCTCGTCCCGGTACCCGCAGCTCCGGACGGAACCCCGGCCGCCTCCGGACGCCCCCGATGGAATTTGGGGAGCAGCTGCGGGACCGCCGCAGCCGGAGCGTTCGGTCCCCGCTGCCGCAGCGGCCACGGAGCGAGCCCGGACCCCCGCCCCGGAGACCCCTGCCCAGGTAGGTGCCGCTGGCTTCGCCCCCGCCTCCCGTCCCCTTGGGTTTTTCCCCCGTCGTTTCCCTCGAGCCATTGAATTCGGGCGATTTTACCATCGGGCAGCGCCGCGGAGAGCGGGGGCCGCCTCTCCATCCGCTGCCCGGGGATCCAGAGGGAAGGCAAGCCGAACGCAGGGAGGGCAGTGACCGCAGGGAGGGCAGTGACCGCAGGGAGGGCAGTGACCGCGGGTAGGGCAGTGACCGCGGGTAGGGCAGTGACCGCAGCCGGCGGTGCCCGCAGGTACCGGTGACCGCAGCCGGCACTGACCTCAGGCAGCGCTGAGCGGGCGCGGCGGGGCAGGAGCGGGGCTGGTCCCGGAGCCGCGGGAGGTCGCCCCGGAGCCGCCAGCCTGTGCTGGGCTGAAGCGATGCAGAAGGGTCGGCTCGGAGCGCCGCTGCCCGCCGGGGCACGGAAGGGGCCGCGTTCCCTCTCCCCGTCCCCCCGCCGGTTCCTTACCTGCGCTCCGGGCTCGGCTCCCCCGCCGCTCCCGCCGAGGCGCGGGCAGGCAGCAGCCACAGGGAATTTAGGGTGTTCCCGAAGCCCTGCCGCCCTTCCCGAGGGGGGTCAGTGGTGGGGATGCCTCCCCCCGGCCCCGGGATCCCCCCGGTCCTCCCCCCGTATCGATTCCAGTCCGGCGCTGGCAGCGTTTAGGCCGGGATTGGGGGATAATGGGAATATCATCTGGAGACAATTACCTTTGGAGCGCGCTCGCTTCTCCTCCCAGACACTGTTATTTGAGCAATAGGATCATTTGATTTCATATCGCACTAAATAACCCCCGGCCGCCGCAAATTGCCGCCTTCTCAACAGCCACCCCTTGGAATAAATTGCACAGCGACTCCTTGGGCTCCGGCTTCTTCTTCTTCTTTTTTTTTTTTTTTTTTTTTTTTTCCTTATTTCCCCCCCTCCTTTTTCTCCTCAGCAGAAGAGTATTTCGGGAGAAGCAGGGACGGAGGCCCGATGCTGGTGGATAAACTGCATCCAGCAAAGCTCCAGCTCTCTTAATAAGCCAAGCAGCCAAGCCCTACTCGCACTGCTTTTTCCTCGTGTTTTTCTCCCCCTCCCTCGTCTTTTTTTTTTTTCCTTTCGTTCCTTCTTTTATTTTTTTTTTTTTTTTTTTTCCTCCTTCTCCCCCTGTAAAGCAGTTTTTGCCCCGCTGGGTCCCGCCGACGGCAGGGCTGGATGTGCCTTAAAGGCTCTGTCAGCGCTCGCCTGATAATCTGGTCATCGCCGGCCTCATTAGATCCGTATTAATGTCAGCCACGGATTGCTAATTAGATTTGCGGGATAAATGAAATTACCCGAGTGGGCTGCGTGGGAGGGGGACTGCAGTGTCACAGCGCTTCCCTGCATTTACGCGGGGAAAAAAATCCGAAAGGCAAAACGAAAAGGAGAGGCATCGTTTTATTTTGCGTTCTGTTCTCCCTCCTTCCCGCTGAGCTGCATCCCCTCCTCAGGCTCACTGTGACAGGCAGTGAGCAAGGAATTGCCCGAAGTGCTCCGTGCCCAGGGATCCCGCTCGCCTTGGATTCCTGGATGCCAGGGAGCAGCTCTGGGGTGAGCGCAGAGGGACACACCACGGCGTTATTCATCCTGGTTATTTTTCTTATTAGAAATGGGATGAAAGAGCAGGGCCCGGCGCCGGCTGAGCAGCGCTCACACAGCCCCAATTAAACGCTGCCCGGACCAGGCCTTTTTCCATATTAGAAACCCAGCTCTGTTTAACGAGGACCAATTAAACCCTGCTTCATTTTACCTGGCGTCTCACAATAGACCTGAGAGCAAATTCCCTTTCTCCTTCCCCGGTAATTACGGGCAGAATCCGCCCCGCTGCCGGGGCAGGGAGCCCTCCCCGATAACCCACCTGGATCCCAGCGGGGCCAGGGGCCCCTTCCTGCCCCAGCCCCACCAAAGCAGGGCCAGGATCAGCCCAGGCCTCCAGTCCTCTGGCCCTGCACAGGGGGGCCCCTCCTGGGGAAACATGTGCAGCTATTCCAGCCCGGCTCTGGCCTCCATTCCCAGGCCTCCCCTGAGCACCCCACAATGTTAAAATTTTGTCTCCCAGGGGACATCGCTGCAAGCAGGACATTCAATTAAATAATCCCGGCCCTTTGCTTCTCCCACAAATAAATGGCTTTTTTTCCTCCCACAAATATTTCCTTTCCCAAGTTCCCTTTCAAAAGGGGAAAAAAAAAAAACCAACAAACCAACAAAGAAACAAGACCCCAAACTGGAGAACAACAGGAAACAAAGGAGAGGGGGGGAAAGAAAAGAAAGAAACTGTTCTCCTTTCTTTTCCCTGTGTGCAGGGTAATTGATAGGCTCTATCAGAGGTCAGGATTTGCATAAGAATTAAGAGCAGTAAATTAATTTAATATTCCATGCACATCTCCAATTATTCCTGCAGACCTTTGTCTCCGCGGCTGGCAGAGAGAAGGTTCAGCTGCTCTTCAACCAAACAACATCTGTGCAGTTAATAATTTGATAAACAGCTCATACAAATAGTTTCTGAATTATCTGCCAACCCAATGACTATTCAGTTTGGAAACACTCGGCGAGGGCTGCGCCGGCGGCTGCCGAGCCCCGGCTCGGGGATGCTGCTGTGGGGGCAGAGATTCACCCTGTGAATCCCTAAAATACCGGCAGCCCTTCGCAACAAAACCCCAGCCAGAACGATAGGAGAAATAAGCCATTAGCAGTAATTAATAAGGGCCCGCCCTCCCCGGTGTGTGGATCCGTGTGAGGTGCTAGAGGAACGCTTGGGTTCAGCGATCTTACAGGGCTTTTCCAACCTTAACAATTCCGTGGTTCCACGTCTGCCTGGGCCGTGGTTCCTGCAGCACTCTCAGGCCTGACCTTAAGTTAGAGTGGCAAAGAGCTCTCCTGGCGATGGCACTGCTCCTCACACCCCTCGGGCATTAAGCATCACTCCAAAATTAATAAGAAGTTGATTTTTAAAAGATTATGAAGTTCTCCAGGCTAAAGGAAAGGTTAATGCGCTTCTCCATAGTCATACAACTTTCACGCCTGCTGTCACAAAGAGCTGATTTTTCCTCCCATTCCAAAGGAGAATGTACACCGTGGACAGAAATCCAGAGACAGGGACACAAACAGAAGCGAAGGGATGGGGTGCCAAATTTGGAGGGATGTCTGGGCCTTGATAAACCACTGCAGGCTTATCACAGGGAAAATAAGGCCAGACCTTGCAGCGAGGCCGTGGGACAGGCCAGAGCCGGTACCTCCCCCTCCCCGGGGGGAGGGAGATCCCACATTTGGGATTTGAGCTCCCGGGCTCCATTCCCGCTGTGCCAGCCCGCGCTGTTACCTGGCTCCGGAGCTCACCGTGGGGAATCAGCCCTCTGAATATTCAACACCGGCAGCTCCAAGGCTGCCCAGAGCCAGGGATTTGCTAGGAAATGGAGGCTTTTCCCCTTCCTTTCCAAAATTCAGAGCAATGCACCGTGCTGTCTCTGGAGCCTGAGGCTGCTCTGACCTGAGTGTGTATTTTGCCTCAGCTCTAATTAAACAAGCACATATCCCAGTTTTTATTTCGGAAGCTAATCGTGCTGCTTTAAGGAATTCTAATCCCTCTTTTCCCAGCCCCCAATTCCCAACACTTCATGTTGCGAGGAGGGAATTGGACCCTGAGCTGTTTTCTGTCCCCCAGCACGGACACCCCTTCCCCCTGACGCATTCCTACGGTTTGGGAGCCCGGGGCCTGGCACGGCGGCTTTTGGGATTGCAATGACGCAATGCTGGCTCTGGAGAGCGGGATGCTGGAGATGTTTGGCGTTTTTGGGGCTCTGGGTTCACTCTTGAAGCTCTTTTTAGCCCTCCTGGCCCCTGGATTTAACCCCAGCAAGGGGCTTTCAGCGCCAAGGGGCGCCGGGCAACTTGATTAACATCATCAGAGCTCCGGGCAGAGAGTGCCACGTGTGTGAACATTTTATTGTATTCCAGCTAGGCCACAGCCCCCACGGACACCCCGGCCCTGCCACACCAGCCACATCTGCACGGAGTTTCCTTTGGCATCTCAGCCACCCCACCACCACCACCAAAGGCAGAAAAATCCAAACCCCAGCCCGCGGGTGCCCGGAAGCCGCCGTCCCAGCGCCGCTTTTTGGCACAGAAGGTCTCCCTTTAGGGACTCGCCCGTCGAGCCGCCGTGCCACTCTTTTCTTTATGGAGCCCCAGAAGTGTCTGTAATGAGAGATTAAAATAGTAGTCGTGGCCCGTGATTTATTTCTGAAGTTCTCGCGTCCCCGCGTGCGTAAATAGCGCGGGATGAATAACGCAGCGCAATATATTAACGGGGGGGGGGGAACGCAAAGAGGGACGGGGAAGGGGGAAATGGTAAGTTATGGGGTCTTTGGAGGCAGGGCAGGGGGAGGCTGAGCACGGGGGGCCTCGCTCCTGCCTTCCCCAACGCCCATAAATCAGCGGCGTCGCCGGAATAAAATATGCCGGGTGCCTGCGGCGGGGCGGCACGCGGTGCGGGAGCGCAGGCCACGCAGGCTGACTGCAAATGGGGTGGGCCAGCAGACGCCGCCATAAAACACCCCCTCGCCTCCCCCGGCTGATTATCCACCTCATGCATAGCAAATGACGGAGCCTCCGGCGCCGGCGAGGTGAAAAAATAAAATATTTACAGACTGACAGGCTAATGGACACTTTGCCAAAGAGCCGTTCGAAAGAAGTAGTAAATGGGCCCGTGCTGATGCAGGGCAGCGGGCCCGGTCAGGGATCAGGACACACGGCACCGGATCGGATAACATCTAATTGGCAGGTCACATCCAAATGAGTGTAGTCATGCATCATCCGGAAGGCTTTCTGCTGCTTATAAAGACACTTGTAAACAATTCAGCCGCTGAACATGGCAATAATATGTTGATCCGGCATGTAATGAGGTGTTCCTGGAATCAATAAACTAGTCATGAAGAGCAGGGAGCAAGGTCAGCGCCTGCCTTTTTGATGACCTTTGCTGGCTGGTGAGGACATCATATACTCTGAAGAGGACTTTTCTCATATTGCAGAAGGCGCCGAGTGTCAGAACTTCCATTCGCAGCAAGCAAATGAACAGCCGGGCTCTGCATGCTAATGAAGTCCAGGCTATTTTCCACCTTTTCATCTGCACATTATGCTCTTGACTTTGGAGAAGGTGGGAATTAGGTTGGACCCTCGTGTCAGACTGCCTGATGGCTCGGCTCCGGAAAACTGGTAATTGAAGCTGATGACTGATGCGGAGGAGGCCTGAATTTGGAAATAAACAGTTTCAAGCACTGCATGTCATTTCTAGAGAGACTGCTGAGTGAATGGAAATGAGCTCCGTTTCGCCGATCTAATGCAGTTTCTCAGCGGGAAAAACACCGTCTTTGAGACAACAATGCCAATCAGTGAGATTTAAATGTCCTGGCCATAATGTAAGGAATAGCACCTGCCTCGGCAAACAGCACTTAGGGAAATGCTGCCCCGCACCGGGGCCTGCGACTCCTCTCCAGCCCCCAGTGCCAGGCTGGAGGAGCTGGGACGCTCCGAGGCCACCAGGGAGGGCACGGCACGCACCGTGCTCGGTCGTGGCCACGGAAAGGCCGCTGGTGACACCGGGGAGCGTGGCTTTGGGCCACCCTAGCTGAACATGGCGCTGCCCCACTGAGCTGCTCCTCCCCGGCACGCAGAGGAGAAATCCTGCTGGCCACAGCCCCAGCGCCGCTCTCCTTACCTCACGCCGGCCGCACAGAGATGAAAAAGTGGGGTTTCTAGACAAGGCACCCCAAGGCCAGTCTGTTCAGCCTCGGCTCTGCACATCCCAGCAGCTGGGAAACAACATTGCAAATGTTACAAACCCTCCCCAAGTCCTGCCTGGGCCGCTTGTGTGCTGGGGCAGAAGCGGCCTCGCTGAGGCTTCCAGGGCTTTGAGGTGTTTCCTTCAGACACAGAATCCGGGCCTGGCGTGGAAAGACCTTTAAGTCCATCTCATTCCACCCTCTGCCACGGGCAGGGACACCTCAGACTTTCCCAGGTCGCTCCAGGCCCCGTCCAAGCTGGCCTGGAAGGCTCCCAGGGGTCCAGGGGCAGCCACAGCTTCTCCGTGACCCACCCCGTGTGTCCCCTCTGCGGGTCTCCCCAGGCACAGGCAGCATCGGGACTCGCCCGGCCCCTGTTCCCCCAGCAGCCACACACCCAACGGTGCTGGAGGTACCAGGTGGGGGCTGCTGCAGGCAGGGGCTCCCCAGAACCCCTCATGCCCCCGAGCAGAGCCCGCTGGGGTCAGCGTCCCCCCACATCGCACATCCCACACCCCGCTGCCGAAAGGCGCCGGCTGTGGCCGTCCCCCGGAGGTGGCTGCATCAGGAGCGTCAGGGTGCGTTTGTGTAATAGTTTGCAACCCTTCAACATGAAAGGATGGAGACGGATGCGAGTTATTATTATGAAAATGAACCGAGCAACAGACAAAAATATTCAGGAGATGTAATCTGCGTCCCTACAATGCGCTCGCCGAGAAGAGCACTTGGCAGACAGGAGAGTCGCCGTCAGATACATTGCCTTTTGTTAAATTGCTTTTGCTCTGACAATGCCTTTTAAAACCACATGCAATCTTAATTTAAAATACCCAATACCTCAAGGTATAGGGGCCCAGTGCCGCTTTCCAGCTCGGGATTTGTCCAAAACGATTCCCTCGGCTTAATACTGCTATTCCTCATTTTAATCACACAACAAACGTGGGAGCCTCAATTCGCTTGTAAGAATCCACGGCCCCGATCCGAACATCACTAAAAATCAGTGGGGCGCAGATTGATCCCCCTGCCTGCCACCTCACTGCTGCCCAAATCCCGGGAAGCTTTGCCCAAGGAGGGGGCCGCTGTCTCCCTGAGGGGCAGCTTTGGCACGCACGACGGGCGGGAAGCAAAGCTCAGCTTTCCCATCCCTTTACAAAATGGTTAATGGTGAGGAAATGCCGAACGTGGCAGGGCAAGGCACTATTGCGTTTTTATTTCCAGGGACGGAGGGGTGGAAAACAAACCCCCAAGCAAACCAAGCGGCTCCCTTCTCCCCCCTGGCACGGAGCACGAGGGTTCTGCTGCGGGTGCCAGCCCTGCACTGCTTCACTCAGCACTCAGTAGAACACCCCACGCTGCCTCAGAGGCCCCTGGGTGCCAGATTTAGCCCCTGCCCACGGGAGCTGGGAGCCCTGAGGCTCGTGGTGGCATTTTTGAGGCCATCCGTGAGGAAGGGCAGGTGTGTGTCCAGGCACGACGCTGGCCCCGGGCTCAGCCCGTCCATCAGAGCTCCTGCGGCCTCCCACCTCCACAGATAACCTCCTTCCCTATGCTAATTCCCTCAGAACATTATGCACACTGTTTATATTTCTGTACAGCCAGAACAGGCTGCTGACACAAATCAGCCATTAGCCATTCACGCTGAGGAGTCTCCGCTAATTGTGCAGAATGTAATTAGTGATTATGTAATATCTAAGCTCTTGCAACTGTCATTAATGTCCACTATTCACCAGAGATAGTTCTTACTGAATTAGGGAATGATTACTGCATGCTAAATCTACTTAATCCTAAATATGCTAATTAACACCGCCTGCACTTTAGACAGTGGTTAAAAGCACTAGTCACCTCAAAAAAGGCTCTGATACACCAGAACCCAAATTGCTTGCCATGGATTTTCCCTCAAAAGGTAAATTTGTTTAATTAAATGCTGTAGTAAACTGTTGGGCACAGCCCTTGATTAGTGCAGCCCAAAGAGAGGCCTTCTGGAATGATCTCCTGAGGTGCCACTGCAGGGCAGCGATGCTCCTGCATCACCCTGGGTCTCTCTGCATCACCCTGGGTGTCCTGCAGCACCCTGGGTCTCTCTGCAGCACCCTGGGTGTCCTGCAGCACCCTGGGTGTCCTGCAGCACCCTGGGTCTCCTACAGCACCCTGGGTCTCTCTGCATCACCCTGGGTCTCTTTGCAGCACCCTGGGTCTCTCTGCAGCACCCTGGGTCTCTCTGCAGCACCCTGGGTCTCTCTGCAGCACCCTGGGTGTCCTGCAGCACCCTGGGTCTCTCTGCAGCACCCTGGGTCTCTCTGCAGCACCCTGGGTCTCCTGCAGCACCCTGGGTCTCTCTGCAGCACCCTGTCCCAGCACCCTGGGTGTCCTGCAGCACCCTGGGTCTCTCTGCAGCACCCTGGGTGTCCTGCAGCACCCTGGGTCTCTCTGCAGCACCCTGGGTGTCCTGCAGCACCTGGTCTCTCTGCAGCACCCTGGGTCTCTCTGCAGCACCCTGGGTGTCCTGCAGCACCCTGGGTGTCCTGCAGCACCCTGGGTCTCTCTGCAGCACCCTGGGTGTCCTGCAGCACCCTGGGTCTCTCTGCAGCACCCTGGGTCTCCTGCAGCATCCCGGGTCTCCTGCAGCACCCTGGGTCTCTCTGCAGCACCCTGGGTCTCTCTGCAGCATCCCGGGTCTCCTGCAGCATCCCGGGTCTCTCTGCAGCACCCTGGGTGTCCTGCAGCACCCTGGGTGTCCTGCAGCACCCTGGGTCTCTCTGCAGCACCCTGGGTCTCTCTGCAGCACCCTGGGTGTCCTGCAGCACCCTGGGTGTCCTGCAGCACCCTGGGTCTCTCTGCAGCACCCTGGGTCTCCTGCAGCACCCTGGGTGTCCTGCAGCACCCTGGGTGTCCTGCAGCACCCTGGGTCTCCTGCAGCACCCTGGGTCTCTCTGCAGCACCCTGGGTCTCCTGCAGCACCCTGGGTGTCCTGCAGCACCCTGGGTCTCTCTGCAGCACCCTGCTCCAGGCACAGCCTTGCCCCCACGCCTGCCACTGCTCCCCAACAGGCCTGTCATGAACAGAGCCCAATGTAAAACGGCTTTCCAAAGGCTCTCCCTCCAGGATTAACCACGCTGGTCCTCAGGTCATAAACAACAATATTCCTACAGGCAGATACAGGAGCTTCCCTCAATAAATTCTGGCTTAAGTCCTAATTTGAAGATCGATAGTGTAATTTTAAGATTGATTGTGTAGAACGGACTTCAAATATTAAATGCTAAAGGAATGGGATAAATAGAGCAATTGTACAGGTTTGAAAGGTCCCTTTCCGAGGCCTGGGGTGTTTAATGTATTCTGGGTTTCTGGGGAAGAAAAAGATATGGCTGTCATGAACCCCAGGATAATAGCAGCCTGTGATTTATGAAGATTCCTCCTGCTTATATATTTTAGATAAATAATGCCCTGCGTGTGTCTCTGCGCTCATTCATAACCAAAAGCCGCGCACAGAGCTTGTGCAGGAACCTTTGCAATGAGCTCAGAGGGGCAGGATAACTCAGACACAGAATAAGTCACGGTGTGACAAGGCCAGGAGTGGGGCAAACACGGCCCAGGGGGCAAACACAGCCCGGGGGGCAAACACGGCCCAGGGACCGCCACGGAAACGGAAGAATTAGCCACACAATGAACCCCTAATTGCCTGGCAACAGCATTCAGGCCCCATTAGGTAGATTTGTAACCGCTTCCAGAGAAATAAACTCCTGTGTCATTAGATAACAAGGGAAGAAATAGGTTATTTCCTTTTTGAAAGGTATGAAAGCTTCCAATTGCCTGATGTACGCGCTCAGTAGATTATTTTCTGTCATCTCAGTTAATTGAATTTTACCCATGGCTCTTAGAATTCCTCCCTTTCGTGTGAGGTTAAAAAGTTCAGAGGAGTTCATATTTTTGAACCGCGTCCAGTTATCGCACGAGCCGACTCCAGCTGGGCAGAGCGTGCCAGGAGAAGGGAGCAGAGGGCAGCTGTGAGGGGATGGCCTCAGCGTCCGGGTGACCGTGGAAAAATGTCACTGTCCAGGCAGCCACCAGCTGGGACACGGCCAGGAGCCACCAGCAGGGACCTCCGTGGTCACTGTGCCATGACGGCACCTCCTCCCATGGAAAGCCAGACTGGAGAGCCAGAGTTAAACAATTCCTCAGCTTGCCCGGGGACCCTAGCCCGGGGGGAAGCTGGAATGGAGTGCCACGTGCCCCATGAAGGAGGAGGGTTTATTCCAGCCCCACCCCGGTGGTGGCTCTGTCACCCTGTGTCACTCTCCCTGCCATCGACAGGGATGCCCAGCCTCATTCCCAAGCTGCCCCCTCATTTCTGCCTTTCCAAAGACGTCCTTGATTTCTGGGTAAATCCAGAGCATGTGTCACTCCTGTCATCATCGCTCAGGCCGCTGCTCTAAAACTTCACCAGCTGCCCCTGAGAGGCAGCATCACCCTCCCATCTCCAGCAGTGCTGCCAAAGCCAAGGTTAAACTGCTGTGGGGAGCTCTGCCTTGATGCTGAGGGACATTAGCTTTGCAGACCAGTAGCTCCCAGAAGGAAAGGGCTGGCTTGGCCACAGAAATATTACCAAACCCATCATCTGGTGACTCCAGAGCCGCTCGATTTTAAACCCTCCTGAAAAGCCAGCTCCATTTTCTGCTTTGGTGGAGCCCAATTCCCCACGCTGGCGTCGCAGAATAGATCGGCCCCAGCAGCGGGGCGCTGTTATCCAGCTCCCAACTATTATGACACAGTTTCTATCAGAGCAGTTTTCTTCTCAGCCAGTCGAGTGGAATGATCCCTGAAAGCCGCGGTTTGCGGCAGGGACGCGCTCGGCGCTGTCACAAATCCGTGGCTGCCCACACGCAGAACAAGGACATGGCAAAGGGCCTGCAAAGGCAGAGGGGCTTCCAGGCACTGGGCAGGGGGGAACAGCAGAAAACCCAAGGGTGGGAGGAGGAGATATCGGTGTGGAGACACGAGTAACGTGGCCCAGGGAAACGCTCCTTCCCGAAGGCTGGAGCTGGGCGTGCCTCCCCCCGCCTGCCAGCCCAGCCCTGCTCCTGTTCCCTGTGCCCAGCACCAGGAAAGCTCCTCAGCACCTCAGGGACATCATCCCAAACCTCGGGAGCAGAGGGGTCAGGCACTGCTCCTTTTCCCCAGGAACGGGGGATTCCGGCTTGGAGACCTGCTTTGCAGAGCTGGATGCCAATCCGGCCTCTTCTTCAGCCCGTTCATGGAACTAGTGACGAGGACAGGAGAGGCCCCACGTGCAGGGCTGTGACCCTACAGGGGCACTGCCCCCATTTGGAGACAACAGGATTGGGATTCTGCTGGGCTGGGCACGGTGGTCCCCAAAAACCATCCCTGGTGGGCTGGAGAGGCAGCACAGACAGCGGGGAGGCGGAGCAGGCGGGAGGGAAGAGCAGGGCTGCGCTTTTCCACGCAGCCTTTTTGTTTTATTTGGTTTTAATTGCACCCCAGAGCCCCTTGTATTAAACATCCCTAATGAAGGAGGGCCAAGGAACGGGAGGGCTGGCGGTGGTGGCCGGAGCGGAGCAGGAGGCTCCGCCAGCAGAGCGGTGTGTGGGGATAACCTTGTAATCTACAGAAATCTGGGAATTATGATGGATATTACATAAATCAACCCCCCTGTGTCAATAAGGAAAAAAACATTTTTGAAAGAAAAGCAGCTGATAATTAACCCTGAGAGCACGGGTTTAACCCAGATCACCTTGGGGAAGCGCCCGGACAAAGGCAGGCATTCATCCCCGGCCTTTCTCATTTAAATAACCCGGCCTTCATTGGCTCCTGAGGGATTGCTCGGGAACTGCTAAACCGGAGGTTTGTTCGGGTTTGATGTGTAGTCGCATTGATTTCCCCCTCGCTCATCTTAATAAAAGGCATTTTCTGGAGCCCCGGAGCGGGGCAGGGTGAGGCATCCCGCGGCTCCCGCTGGCCCGGCAGCGGTGTTTGCCAGCCCGCAGGAGCTCTGCTGACACCTCCAAGCTCTTGGAGCTGGAGGATGGCTCTGATGGCATCACATCCCGTTGCTCAGTGGCAATAACCTCATTAGCACTCAGCAGATTCGCTTTGCCCAGAGAAGCTGTGGCTTCCTCTGGATCCCTGTGTCCAAGGCCAGGCTGCATGGGGCTTGGAGCGACCTGGGATCGAGGATGGTGTCCCAGCCCGTGGGATGAGATGAGCAACCCAAGGATTTCCGGGATTCTCTGCTTGGTTTTCCGTCTGCCTTTTGCCTTTTTCAGGAGCCCATAGGATCATTTAGGTTGGAAAAGCCCTCTAAGATCGAGTCCAAGCGTTGCCCCAGCACTGCCAAGGCCACCTCTTAACCCATGTCCCCAGATGTCCCATCCGTGCGTCGGTTAAATCCCTCCAGGAATGGTGACTTCCCCACTGCCCTGGGCAGCCTGTTCCAGTGCCCAACAGCCCTTCTGGACAAGAAATGGTTCCTAATATCCAATCGAAATCTCTCCTGCTGCAACTTCGGAGGCCACGGTGTGTCCTCAGACAAACACCTGGCCGGTTTTGCTCTCGAGGCACCCAGCCAACCTGCCAGCCCCTCACTCTGCTCAGAGCCGGCCCCAGGGAAGCCTCTCCAGGCTGCTTCCCAACGCTCCTTGCTTTTCTCCTGCATCCATAGCTCCTCACAGGGCAGCAGCTGAAAACCCACACTGAGCCCCGCTCTTTGCTCCGGGCTTTTCCTCTCCTAAGCCACGGGACCGGCGTCGAGCAGGGAAAGCTGCAGGCTGGGAGCTCCCGACCGTGCTCCTTCCTCCCACGGCTGCTGCTGCTGCTGGGAAAGCCCGGCAGGGCCGTGGCTCTGCAGCACCCACACCCCAACACCTCCACGGGTGGGGCAGCGGGGCTGGATCCCTGGATCCGGGTGGCAGCCGGCTGGCAGCCCCGGGAGGGAGGACACACACCCTGCCCGCGCCGCCCTGCTCGCACGGGGCTGCTGCCGCTGATGGACACATCCTTATTCCTAAGTATTTAATGTTTCTTAGGAAGCACTTCTAAAAGAAATTGGTATGTAATGACAGCACTCACTGGAAAACAGGCCGATTATAAAATGCACTAACTTATCTGGTATTCATTTGAAAAGTAAATGGATGCAAGTAAAGGTGAGAGTTCACTACCAATTCAAATATTTTGCTCTAACAGGCTCTAGCACTCCTACTTTAATTCAAGCAGAAGCACAAGTATGAATAATCAAACTGGATGATGCTCATCAAAACCTTTGTGCCTTGCACCATTTCAAATGGTCATTGAAGCTTAATGGCAAAAAATTTACATTATTCCTTTAATTTGTATTCTGTTCCTTCCTTCTGAGTGATGTGATTGTGATTTTCTGTTGCCGGCTGTATTATTTTGATGCAAATGTTATGTGCTGCTACAGTCCAATTTCCTGCTTCGCCCTCCCCTTTTCTTCCCCCAGGAAAGAAACGACAGCTAAAATAGTTCAGAATTGGGGAGGGATTCTGAAATAGTTCCTTAACTACCGCTCCTAATTAAAGCAAACAATGCAGGGTCTTGAAGCACCCTGAAAAGCTGAAAATTAATTATTAGCTGAAGGGGGAGGGAAGTGGCTTTGCTCCCCGGACCTTCAAAAAAAAAAAAAAAAAAAATAGAGAGAGAGAGAAAAGTGAGGGATCCCAATTCTGCCTACAAAAGAATTAGAAAAGAAAATTTGTAATTCAGTTAAAAACTCCTTTTGCTGGCGCATAATCACCTAGGGATGAATGCTTTATTGAGAGGCATGGGGCTGCAAACCAAAGCCTCGCAAACAGGAGGCCCCCGGGGTGCTCCCGGCACGTAATATATGCACCGACTAATTTATTGCGCTGTGACTAATTTCCATTCCTTGTGCTCGGAGTTGCCTGGCTAATTACGGCGATGTTTTCTTAACTTGGGTAATTGCGCTGCCCGCGCGCGCGCCCCACGCCGGCTTTGATGCGCCCCCACGGGGCGGCGCCCTAATTAGATTGGCTGCCTTAATTAGGGGAGACGGATGTGGGGGTGCAGAGCCCGGCTCCCCGGCACACCGGCACCGGGGTGACACCCAGCCCCGAGCCCGGCGGCTCTTCCGTGGCGGCGGGGACGTTCCCGCACCCAAAGGACACGGCGGCGTCGGTGCCGCCGGCCACCCCGTTGGCAGCAGAGGGGCCGGGGCCGAGCTGCCAGCAGCAGCTTTGGCGCTGCAGACACGCCGGAGGGCACAGCCGGCCCCGTGTGCCCGTGTCACCGCCGCTTGGGCGCCTGCTCAGCCCATCTCCGCACCCGCTGCCTTAATTCCTCCCGTCGCGGTCGTTATTAGACAGATAATCACTTCCTCGAAATAATTCCAGCACTCAGCTCTAATAACAAAGATTTCTTGGCGAGGAGCCTCGGTGGAAGGCGCTGCTCCCTGTGGGTCAATTGGGTTCTGCTCCGTGCTCTCTCCAGCCCCACAATTGCCTTTCACCCGCTGAAGAGCGGCCCGGGACGCCCATCCAGGGCCAGCCTTAATAAAAGCTTGACACGTGAAATTGTGCTGCGTTACCCGCCCCTGCCCCAGCAAAGACTTGCCCACGGTCCTGGAAATCTGATGTGGTACCAGTAAAAACCCATCCCTCGGCAGGGAAGGCCGAGGGCAGGTGGGGAACAGTGCCAGGGGCTCCAGAGGGGCGTTGGCGATGGAGCCGCGCGGGAGATGCGCCAGCCTCTCTGCAGGACTGGGCCTCAGCCACAGCATCCTGGCACAGACCCCGGGCAGGGAGAGGCCATCCAGCCGCGAGTCTGGGCAGCACCGAGAGCCCCCCGGGCTGTGCCCAACCTGTGGAATTCCACAGGGCCTCTGACAGACCCCGCGCTTCTCCAAGGCGACTGAAACCCTCATCCAGCTGGAGATGCTTTCCCCTGGCAGCTTGAGGAAACAGAGTAGTTTTCCTTTTAAATTCAAATAGGCGAACCCAGCGCTTCAGCCCCTGTTCAAAGCTGGGGTGTGACCCGGTTTCACACACACCTGAGAGAAGGAGAAACTCGGTGTCTCTACCACAACGTGAATTGACACAGACACCTATGCAGGGGTGGATCCAGCTCAGGAGATTCTCTCCACGGCTCTTCCCAACACACCAGCAGGCTGCAGGGCTTGGACCAGCTCTGTTGGCTTGCCGAGCCAGCTCCGTGCAGCCTGTCGTGCAAAGGCAGCCGTTCCCAGGTGGATTTTGGGCCGAGGAGCCCGTGGGCACCACGGGCACGTGGGAGACGCTCACGTGTGTGAAGCATCTTCTCAGGCACACGCTCGCTGTGAAAAAGGAAATGAAAAGAGTCTCCCCCCCTCCAGCTGCTTTCGGCATCTCCTTCCTAATAACTTGGCATATTCACTTAATACAGGCCGGCTCCTTCCAAGTCGTTAGCGGCGGCGGGAGGCACAGCCGGAACGCTGACCTGGTTTGCTTGCCAAGACAGAGCAAAGAGAAACCTTCACATAATCATTTCCAAACATTAAAATGGCTCCATTGTCATTATAGCTGAGAGATTGAATTCGCCTCATCAAAGCGGCGTATGACAGGTGACTCAATAGGCTGGTGCCAAGCGCGGAGGCAGGAGATTAGCAGGGCACTGATATCATTATTTCCGCCTATCACAGATTCGGCAGGGAGGCAATTGTAATTTCTGGGCTTATTAGTCTGCATTCGCAGGAAAAAACCTGGTGATAAACCTCAGTGTGACAGCCAGGCATTTGTGCAGCAAGTGCTGTCACAGTGACACTTGGAAAATGCCAATGTGGATACGTTCTCCTAATCCCCCCTAATGGAGGTTAAAGCCTGGCACAAAGGCACTCTTATCACTGATCGGGACACTAATAACATTTGCATTTTTAAGTTAAATATAGTAAGTAAAGAGTAAGTCTCCTCCTCGCGGCTCCGGCAATTAACTCGGCCTCGGAAGGATGAAAGGCGAGCGGAGATTCCAGCGGCCGGGCTCTCCCCCGCGGCATTCCCGGCGCTCCCAGCTCGGCTCTCCGTGCCCTCCGTGCCCCCCGTGTCCCGGGCTGGCACCTGGCACGGCTGGGAATGCTGCCTCGTAGGGCAGATCCCTCCGGGCCTTTCGCACGCTTTTACAGGTGGTTTTGCTTCAGAGGGACACGACTCTTTGGGTTTGTTGTTGTTGTTTTTTTTCTTTTTTCCTGCCCCACGGTGCCAGCTGGGCTTGGGGTTCCTGCGGGAATTCCCCCCGGACAGGAGCCCGGCACGTGTGTGCCACGGACACGCACGCTCTCCAGAGGAATTTCTTAAGGAAAATAATAATTACAGGTGGTAAACTGTTACTTTTCCACATTTAAATAAGAGACCAATTAAGAAGACTATGTAATTCAATTCTGGAGTGAGTGCCACTGAATTCAATTTGTTTCAGGTCAATGAATATAATGTGAAGTTATTAACAAAAAGGTCAGGGACTGCATATAAAATATACACACATGACACAGGCAGAGTAATTAGTACACATTTCACATGTTCTGCTGCTCAGACATATGGTGCAGAAAACCTGAGCGGGATTAGATGGTAATAAATGTCCCCCTCTCCCTCCCACCAGCTCCCTGTTTAAATGGGGTTTACGGCTATTCCCCCGGTGTTCCTGGGATGTGCCAGAGGCTGAGGACCCGCCACCGGGGTGGGGCCCTCGGCCGGGACAAAGCTCCCAGGAAAGCCGGGGCTCTCCCGGGGCGAGGGGATCCCCACGAGCCAGCACGTGCTGGGGCAGGGACAGCTTTTGGGGACCTCGTCCCGACAGAGCCACCCCTTTGTTGTGCCCTCACCAAGAATTACTCTGCTTCTCCACGCCTGTTTGCTACAAGTGCACACTCAGTGTGAAGTTACTGCGTTAAGGATAATAAAAGAGGCAAATTGTATGGTTAGGCAGCGGCTGAATTTGAAAAAAGTCCACGACACATACACACACCTGGATTCTCTTGCAGGTAAAGATGTCCTTTCATAGGGGAGTAACACTAAGACTTAGGGAAAACTCCTCTGAAAGTCACAGGAAGAAATCCCGGGGTACGAGAGCTCTGCCCAGCACCGGAGGGGCTGTGGTGTGCAGTCAGAGCGTCTCTTTGGGAATCTCTGCTGCTCAAGGATAACCCTGATGGGTTTGTGTGCTCCAGTGTTCAGAGTGAGATCCACAACCCAATTCCCAAGTTATGCTTCAGCTCCAGCTTGGCCTGACGAGCGGAGGAAATTCCAGGTATTCCAGGCAGGGACAGGGGCCTGCTGAGCTGTGCACTGGCTGCAGCTCCTCCCTGCAGCAACCCTGGGGTCACCCCGCCGGGATCCCACCGGGATCCAGGGCTGCCCAGCGGGAGCTGCAGGTGGCAGCTCCCAGGCACAGCACAACCTCCCGGGGCTGCTGGGACGGGGTCACATCGGGGCTGCTGAACCCAGGGGATTGCTCCCCGCTGCCCCAAAGCCAGCATCCCATACTCAGCCAGAGGAGAGAAGCGAACAGAGGAGGGGCAGCTCAGCAGGTAGCTGGATATGCAGAGAGGCCGGAAAAAGAGGCAAACAAACAAGAGAAATCGATTGTGTTGTTCATTAAGGAGTCATTCCCCCCCCAAGCAGCCCCTTTGCTCTTCTCCTGATTCCCCGGTCTTTCAAACCACTGCAGCCATTTACTCTCCATTTTACTTTGATGGCTGCGCGTTGGAAGAGAACAAGTAAGTTAAAAGCAGGGAAATACCTATATGAATATGAAATACCTTTTCCCCCCCTTCCTCCTGAGTTTGATAAACCCCCAGGCACGGGTCCCCAAACCTCCCCACGACCCCGTCCCGAGCGACGCCGCTGCCCCTCTCCACTTTTTGTCAGCACCCCGGGGATTTGCTGATTTTTTTTCCCCGCATTAAAGGGGGTGGGAGCAGAGCTCGGGGCAGGCTCGGGGTGCGGCGGAGGGGACACCCCGCTCCCCGCTCCCCTCTCCCCGCTCCCCGCGGGGTCGGCGCCCCCGGCTCCGCCGCCTCTCAGCGCTCCCGCTCCCCGGCGCTCTCATTAACTGAGGATTGCGAATGGGTCAGCAGATCTATACACTCCTGTGTTCCTCGGCCCGCTTTATTTATTTCTTTCTTTTGCAGGATGCTGAATAACTAACCTTTCCCTCAATAGGCAGATTTAAAAAAAAAAATAGGATCCATCACACAGCAGCAGGATAGCCTTGCTCTGTTTTGACCTTTCTGAAATTAATTTCCCAATCTTAGCTTTCAAAATCAGAGATTGAAAAGACCTATTAGATCAGCCAATCCATCTTATCACTAGTACGGCAGCAAGCAGAGACCCCAGCCAAGTGCTTCTCTACACAGGGAAAATATTCTGGAATAAGACGGGGCATGAATTTAAAGTGAAATACCTGTTCCGGAATATTCTGCACGTGGACACGCACTCCGGAAGAGCTGCGTGTGATCCTCACTTGGCTCAGTTGACACTTGGAGCCACTCAGTGGAACAGAGGGCAGAGAAAAAAAAAATCCCATTTTAGGATAAGAAGTGCTTTTTGTGGGGTAGTTGTGGGGGATGATTCCCCCTCCACCCTTTTGTCCCGGGCAGGCTGTGGCTCACAGGGCAGCATTGCCAGGGAGGAGAGGGATGGGTGCTCAGGGGAATCCCCCCCGGCCTGTGAGGATGTGGATCGGGACAGAATCCCACTCTGCAGCTACCCCGGGAGCCTGGGGTGTTAACAGACACCTCTCCAAGCTGCAGTGCAGCTCCTTTGCTGGGAGCACAGCTCTTCTCAGCGTGTCCCTGCTTTTCCAGACAGCGAAAAGCCTGGGGCAACGCCCCCAAACCTTACGGTTTGCAGCACCCACAGAGCTGCCCTGGCCAGCAGTGCCCCAGGAAGGCCCCCGGGTGCGGGGAGTGCTCCTGCATCCCTCCCCTCCCGTTCCCCTCGGGATCCCTGGGGCTCTGAAGGCGGTGTTTTAATGCCAGCAAACGCCGAGCTGGAGGGGACAGGTGCCCACCCTGGGCTGGGCCTTGGTGCCCTCTCCATCCTGCCCCTCCGTGCCCAGCAGCAGCATGGCAATCGCAGAGCTCCTGGGGATGTCCGTGGGGTTCGGATGCACAGGGCCAAGGGCTTTCCTGCTTCTCCCGGGAAAACGGGGCAGGCCTGGTCAGCCCAGGCTGCAGAGCTGGGAGCTGCAGCAGCAGGTGCCCGGCAGTTTAAAGCCCTGCTGCGTTTCCTGTCAGCGTTTGGGAGCAGCTCCGAGGCTCTTCCCACGGAAAGCCCCGTGTTCCATCCCGAGAGCACGCAGTGTGCAAACTTGGGGCACTCAACAAGTCCTCTCGCCAAAAGATCAATATTGACACTTCAGACCATTTCTCTCAATTTGTCTGCTCGTCGACTGTCGGGGCAAAGTTCCACTTTTCCGATATCTTGGGTTCTTGGCTAATGGAAACAAATAAAGTGAGAGCTTCTGTCCACAATGGGCGAGGAGCATCCATTGTCAGCAGGCGCTAATCGGATTAAATTGGCTCCTGGCTCTATTGCTCAGGGATAACTCACTCCTAAATTTTTTCCCATCTCAAGGGGACGGGCCATTGTTGCTCTTCCTCCCCCCCCCCCCCGCTTTTTCCTATTTAAATCTGACGGATAGAACGAGGAATGGCTGGAACCTGGGGAACAAAGAGCGGAGCCCAGCCCGGGGCCGTGGCTGGTGCTGGCCCCCCAAACCCTTCTCCCGGCTGGAGACACCCCGGAATGAGCGCCTGGAAGCCGCGTTTAAAGGCCAGACACGGGCAGGCAGGGGAAAAGCCGCGGCTGCCGGCGCTCAGGCCGCTCCCCATTAGCATTTTAATCCGTACCCCTGGCACCAGCCCCTCGCAAGGAGCCGCAGCAGCCGCGTTCCTGCGAGCAGCCCGAGGAGAGAGACGGCCTTAAATAATGCCACCTTCGGAGGGAGGCCCCAGCTACATTTTGCCCAGAGTCTGATAATTTTCAAAGCTATTGGCAACCTGGGAATTTTCCTGCCTTATCACCAGGGCTCAGCTAACTTCACTAACACTAATCAGAGCTGGAATCATTCATTCAAGGATTGCATGATCATGTTTTTCTTTAGCGGTGACAGCTGCCTGAGCCGCATTAGCAATGCAGATGAGTCAGCCTAATAGGTTAATGCAGAACACGCGAAAATTAGGTTTAATCCCCAGTGAAATAATCTAACATTTTCACATTTCTTGATGTTGGGATAGAGACATTGGTGGTGACTCAATTAGGTGTAATGTAGATCAAAGCAAATTTACCTTCTGGCTGAACCTTCCCCGTAGTTTAGACAGAAGAATATAAGGGTTCTTCGCTAATTGGCCGATGGCTGTGGGGAGAATTACAGGGGAAGTGTGTGCGCCGGCCAGGAGCGGCTGTGGAGCGGGGCACGGCCGGGCTGTGCTGAGCCCGCGGCCCCTGCTCCCCTCTCTCTCTCTCTGCAGATGAAGACGTCTGGGGGCTTTTCTGTGCTTTTATTTTATTCCTCACACCCCCCCTTCCCCTCCTCCCCTACCCCACCCGCCATTCGTTTTTAATGTCCCGTGCCGCAATATCCCCGGCGAGGTTTGAAAGACCTTGTGTGATAAAAGGAGCATATAAAGGAGAGGAAGAACCCCACCCACCGGCGCGCGTCCGTCTAATGTTTTCATTCCCGGGGAATAACATATCAAACAGCAATCGCTTTCGGTCATAAAGGGAGGGGAACAAAAAATTACATGCCCTCAGTTGCCAAATTATTTTTTTGCCTTGACATCTTAATTCTTAATCCTTGTGTGTGGTCAAATCAGCCTACTATAGACAACCAATCAAGCAATTATTCCTAAATTATATTTGCCCAGCTCACATTGATTGGTTATTCTTTTCTTATTGGGTAAGCTCATTAATTCCGAGCAGCTTGCTTATTATGCTTTCCACATCATTTTCCTTCGGAGCCTATCTACTCACACCAGCCTGCTGATGTTTCAAGATGCCACGCAGGAAAAAAAAAAGGCCGAGTGATCTATTGCATTGTCTCTTCCAGCAATTACAATTCACATTGCTGATTAACTTTGATGTGAAAACTAATGAGATAAGGCAAGTTATCAAGGCGGACCTGATCGTCATCTCATTTATAGAGCATTTGCCATCAGTGAATGACAAAAACTAATGAAGATGTATCTGACAGCAGGCTGAGCCGCGGCCGAATTTCGTTTCTCATCAGCGAGTGCTCTGCTTCGAACTCATCAGTCTATCTGAAACATGTGGAAATTAGCTTAATAATGAAAACACTTCATCCAAATAGACAAATGTTTACATTAAAACAGCTACATGATAAATAGATGTTAAAGATTTTATGCCTTCTTGAGTCTAAACAATGGAGCACAAAATATGTTCTCATATTCACTAAATCATGCCCATAAAGCTCCGTCCCCACGTGCCGCCGCCGTACCTGCGGGCTCTCCGTGGCTCACGGAGATTTGCCGGGCTCCAACTCGGGGAGGGATGCCCGTGCCAGCCCCCCAAAACCCCCCCCCCCCCTTTTTTTAGGGTCACCCCGAGAGGCGCTGCCGCCGCCGCTGGACGCTGGCATTGGCCCGGAGTAGATGAATTGCCCCCGGGCAGAGTACGAAAAGTAGAGGAATAATTCACGAAAATACCGCAACGTTTCCTGCCCGAGGCACCGCCAAAAAGCCGCCCGCAGGATCAGTCTAGTTCCGAGATGTCGCGATAAAAGGGAGGCAGGCAGGGCTGCTCCCGTTTTTAATATCGCGCCTTTGGTATCTTTATTTACGAGAGACTGTTTCGTATTTGTCGGGCGCTATTTCACACGCTTCTGCTGTGTCCAGACGTATCCCCAAGACGTTTTTGCATCTGGGATAAAATATTCGGCCATCACCTGGGATCAGAACAATACTGTTTTTAATAAAAAAGACAGGCATCTGAAAGGCAGAAGGGTGAAACTCTCGCTTGAAAAATCATTCTAAAAACTGCCGCGCTTCAATTAAAATAAAGAATTGGTAAAAGATTCCCTTCCTTTACCATGATATTTCCCTCTCCCTCAAAAATATATACGGATAGGTTTTAAAGCACTGCCTCCTCTAGGAAAAAAAAAAAAACAAAACCAAACCCGGTGTAAGGGGAACTTTAAATTTGATGTAAAAAATAACCCCCGATTATCCGAGCGGACTAAAATAACCCCCCAAAACCAGCAGAGCCTTTGCGGAAAAGGCAAAGGGGCTCCTGTAAATTGTGCTCCGGGCTTCAGGCGAGGTGTCCCCAGCGCGGTCCCCCCGGGCAGCGCTCCCGGAGCACATCTGGGGACGTGCCCGCAGGCGGCCCGAGCTGCCCGGCATTGTGAGAGCAGATCAGCCCGCACAAAGGGCCCGCTGCCCGCCGAAGTTAAAAGAAAAGCCTGCTAGGAAGCGCCGGCGACAAATTACTACTTCAGCTCTGGATTAAATGTAAAAGCCCTTCACAGAGCTGCAGATAAATCCTGCGCGCTAGAAGGAACCATAAAAGTACTTGTTCAAGAGCTACAGGCACAAGTGGAAAATTGACCCCAAAGATTTTTTTTTTCCTTTTTTTTTTTTTTTTTTTTTTTTGCAGTAGCCGAAGTTTATAAAATTTCTGCCGACGCGGGGAGAGGGTCGCGGCAGCGCGGACGGAGCTGGACACGTCTGCGGCCACTGAAATCCCAGCCAGGTTTGCGTGGTGCTTCGGAGGGCTTTGGCTTTGCGCGTCTCTCGTTTGTTGATTTGGGTTTTATTGGGTTTTCGGTCGGGTTTTGTTTGGGGAGTTTTGGTTTTTTTTTTTGTTTTTTTGTTTCTTTTTTTTTTTGTTGTTGTTGTTCCTCTTTTTCCCCAGCCAACGAAGCAGAATGGTTTCGCTTTCACCACTCGCACACAGGGTGGGAAAAAGCTGCTCCTATCCCGATTTCCCTTCTCCCTGCCACCAGCGCAGCTCCATCCCCGCCTTCCTCCCCAGCCGGGAGAGCCGGAGCAGCGCGGGATGCTCCGAGGGGGACAGGGATGCTCCGAGGGGGACAGGGATACTCCGAGGGGGACAGGGATACTCCGAGGGGGACAGGGATACTCCGAGGAGGATCGGGATACTCCGAGGGGGACAGGGATGCTCCGAGGGGGACAGGGATACTCCGAGGGGGACAGGGATGCTCCGAGGGGGACAGGGATACTCCGAGGGGGACAGGGATACTCCGAGGGGGACAGGGATGCTCCGAGGGGGACAGGGATGCTCCGAGGGGGACAGGGATACTCCGAGCGGGATCGGGATACTCCGAGGGGGATGCTCCGAGTGGGATGCTCTGAGCAGGATGCTCTGAGCGGGATCGGGATACTCCGAGCAGGACGCTCCGAGCGGGGATGCTCTGAGCAGGATGCTCCGAGCGGGATGCTCTGAGCTGGATGGGGATGCTCTGGGCGGGATCGGGATGCTCCGAGCAGAATGCCACCTCCTTTTGGGGCACAACAACCCGTGTCACCGCACAGTCGCTGCTTTCCATCCCCGGAGCGTGCCCGCACGGAGGGACGGACAGCGAGAGGGATGCTGCTCCTCCCTCCCCCTCCCCGGCCTTTATCCCGGCCGCCTATTTTAATAAATAATTATAGGCAGCTAAAGGATTTGTTCATTCCAAAAGGTCTCCCCTTCACATTTCTCAGAGGTTCAGCTCAAGGAGACACCATGATAATAAGGCTGACTCGGGATCCCTACTCCACAATGTCATTATGAGCTACCATTTAAAATGAAAAAAGTCTGTATATTATACCTAAAAGCATTACAAGGTTAGCGTCTCAGCTCGGGGAATATTGAAGGCTGCTGGGAAAGCAGCACTGCTGCTCTGAGGAGGAGGGCAAGGGGAGGAAAAAACACAACGAGAGAAAAATCCTTTCTGAAACACAAGCCTAGCAAAAGGATGTTGGGAGCGAGCGCGGTGATCATTTGCATTTCCAATGACTAGGACTAATCCTCCACCACCACATTTATATTTTCTTATTAGTTTTCCTAATTATCTCCTAGGTTTTTTGTTGGATTTTTTTTTTTTTTTTTTTTTTTTTTTTTTTTTGGCTTGTAGCTTTTCCTCCCGTCTCTGCTCCCCAGCCCGTCATTGTCTGGATCAGCCGAGGCCACTTCTGGCCCCTCTGCACTGGCCAGGCCCCCCCATCCGGGCACGCCCAGGTGCCCCCCAAACACACACGGAGCCTTGCAGACCCTCCAAGGGGCTTGTTACGAAACATTCCTGGGGGCGAGGAAGGGCTTTTTGGGGGGTTCCCGGGCCAGAGAGCGGCTCAGCGGTGTCCCATCCCCGGCATGGGCACCTCAGGAGCCACCCAGCCCCGTCACCCCCCAAAAAGCGCCTCGGGGCACCCTGGCACCGGCAGGGAGGGCAGGACAGAGCAGCCCTCAGCCCTCAGCGCCCACCCCGGCGGCTGCCCCCCAAAAGCAGCAGTGCCTGGGCGGGGAGAGCCCCGCAGTCGCTGCTCCCGGGGCTCCCAGCTCCGGGCACGCCCGGCTGTGTGTCAGCCCCGACTCACGGCTCTGCCTCTGACAGGGAAATGACGGCACCGAACAACGCCTGCTCGAGACCAGCCTCTAAACTGCTCCCGCAGTATCATCCTAAAATTTGCTAATAGCGGCTCTTTCACATAAATTAAGTGATAATGAAAAAAAAGCCTCCCTTTGAATTTATATATATTTCAGCAGAGAATAATGTTTTATTTAAAATAGTTACAGCGCGCCTTTTGATTTGGAGTTTAAAGTAAATAATATTTGTACATCTAAAACATACTCAAGACAAATGAAAAGCCTCTAGATGCTTTTGTATGAGATGCTGAAGAGCTCTACAAACTTAAAAGCACAACCTCAATTAAGCCCATCTTCATCTGGAAAAAAAATTAGCAACTGAAAGCTGAATATATTAGATAATGCACACTTGCAGGAGAGCATTCTCTTAGCAAAAAATTCTTGATAACCAACCTAAAGCTGGCCTTCGAGTTGCTCGATGCTAATTTTGTTTGAAACTGTTTAACTAACTCTGAATAGATATCCATATTCAACAAAGACATAATTAATGGCAACCTTTTCTTCTGCTTAGAAGACATCATAACAAGCAGAAAAGTACAAAAAGATTTTTATAGTAACTAATTTAAGGACAAAGGGTTGACCTCTAGCATTTCATTAAATAAACGGAGCGAATGAAAGAAGAGTGACAGTATTCATCCTTGTTCAATTCAAGCAGCCAATTTCAAAATGCAAATCATAATCTGCAGATGTTGGAGCCTGATATATTTTTTTAAAATATCATTTGTTCAATTTAAGAACATCAGACATTTGAATTTTAAATTAAAAAAAAAAAAAAATCAAACCCAATTGGCGGCTCCAGGTTTCGGCGCAGCGTGACGGCGCGCTCGGAGCCGGGGTCTGCCGGGGCTCCCCTCCCTCCCTTCCCCAGCCCTTCATTTGAGACATTATTCCCAAAACCTTTTCATGGAGAAGTTGTGCTAAGCCACGCATTGTTTCTGCTTAGCGCAGCCCGGGGATGGCAGAGAGCAGCTCCGAGCGCAGCCCGGCCAGCGGCTCCATCCTCCCTCCCTCCCTCCCTCCCTGCCCCTGGGCACCTCCGGCCCGTGCTGGGACACCTCCCGCCCGGGGGGACACGTCCTCCCTGCACGTGCTGCCACGGGGCTGCGGTGGCACAGGGAAAAGTGTCCTGGCCCCGGGAGCCCCTGCCCGGGCACAGCTGGCGACAGCAGCGGGAGCTGAGCCGGCTCTGCCTTTGGGAACACGACCCCAGTCCTCCCGAGCTGGCTTCTCCTTCAGGTGCCAAGGGACGAGGCGCAGGCAGCAAGGAGATTGTGGCTGGAGCAAGGCTGATCCGCAGTCCTGTAGCGGGGGAGGGATGGAGTCCCAGCCCAGCTGGACCCAAGGGGCTCTGGGGAGCCAAAGCCGTGCCGAGGCACACGGGGCAGCTCCAGCTCAGTGGGCACCGCGCTCTGTGCTGCCTACAGACCCCCAGCCCGTGGGGCCGTTCCTTCCTCACTGCCTGCAGTGCCCTCTCGCCTCTGTCCCCCGAGCACAGGAAGCCCAGGAGTGACCTTAAGGGACACTTTGGTTGTGGCCAAGGATGCGTCGCCACGCCCGGCGCGACAGCGGGCACGAGTTCCTCTCTTCTTGTTTCTGCACCAGGATAACCCACAGGGCCCGCAGTGCCGAGCCTGCACACGCGTGGGCTTTGGTTTCTGCCAGGAAATGGCTTCAGGAAGCGCGTCTGGGGAAGCAGGAGATTTTCAAATTCAGTTTGGCCGTTCAAACACGCGGAAGTTTGTGGCCTCACCGAACTGGGCTGCAGGGCACAACGGACCAACAGCGACACTTCCTCGGCAAACAATTCCCTTCCTTCCTTCATAAATGACAAAGATCCCGCGTTCCCACCACGCTTAGCTACCGCCAAGTTACAGCGAAGCACAACCTCTGCGAAGGCACGTATATTAATTAAATTGCTGCTGATTAGGGCCCGTCAGCGACTGGCAGAGCGAGGAGAGGGAGTGAAAGGGAGCATCCCCAGGGAGAGGCGAGCGGCCGCGCTGTGCCATGGCCTCACCCCGAGCACAGCAGAGCCAGCTCGGACACACCAAGCTCGGTTGAGTCCCAAGCCCTTCCCAGAGGCCGGGAGCTGGCGCTGGGCACGGGCAGGAGGAAGGCTGGGCCCTGCCAGCCCTCCTACACAAACAGACCCTGCAGCTGTCGCGGGGCGAAATAAATGACTTCCGGAGGTTAGGGAGAATAAATGAATCCATTCAGGCACGAGTGAAGGGGACATTGTTTTCCCCCCTCGAGGAAAAAAAAAAAAAAAAAATCCCTCCCCAACAACCTATATATTAAGGTATCAATGAACAACAAATCCATTCAGTTATGACACAGGAAATCTAAAGCAGAATGGGCTGCAAAACAAACTCGATTTATCTGCGCCACACACGCAAAAGGGGAAAAAAATGCCTCTTGTTGGCTCTGCTCTGCCAGGGCTGGGGCTCCTCTCGAGGATTCCAGCCACACACAGAGTGTTTTCTGCCGCTGCTTCAGCGGTGGGTGCGAACTTCTGAGATTAAGATTGTTCCCTTAGGTTTATCCTCTTCAGGGACAACGTGTGCACAATACGCCTTTGGAGCGCAGTTAAAGCCAGGCTGCAGATGCACATAATCTCCATCCTCCCGCACCACAGACAGGAGACGTGGAGGTTTGTTTTTTTTTTTTTTTAAAAAAAAAAAAAAGGCAGAAGAATTACTCATTCAAAGAGAAACCGAGTTTTCACTGTGGAAACCTTCATTTTTATGTTAGAAAAGAAGCGGCAAAGACGGAAACGCAGGCTCGAGCCAGGCCTGATTTCTCAGAACGAGGCAGCAGCTCCCTCCTCTCACAGCTCTCAGCAGCAGCCCTGAGCCCACCCAGGGGACCCCATCTGCTCCGGGGCTCGTCTGGCCACACGCTGAGACTGAGGGGACGCCCCCAGCCCCGGGAAGGACAGAGGGACAGTGCCCTGAGCCCGCTGCCCTTGGCTGCCCAGCACTACAGACCCAAAACGCGGCCGAGGAACAAAGCCCATCCTCCTCTTATTTCCCAAACATTTATGCTTAGCTGTTTTCCCCAAGCAACGTTAAAAAAATCTCTTAAAAACGAGTGCAGAGGGTCAATCCTGCTGTAGAAACAGAATTGGTACCCAGCTGCAAGGAGCGCTCGGCGTGCAGGGGAATAATCCAAAAGGTTTTAATTAGGGAAAGCAGCAATAAATGAAGGAATATGAGCTTGGATGAGAACACTTGAACGTATAAATAACCGGGAAAGACGAGACACGGCTACGCTTGGAGGGGGGGGGGATCCCCCTCCTGCCAGGGAGCCCCAAAACAAGGCAGGGATGGGGTGATGGGGTGATGGGGTGATGGGGTGACGGGGTGATGGGGTGATGGGGTGATGGGGTGATGGGGTGATGGGGTGATGGGGTGACGGGGTGTCCCTCCCCCCCACCCCAGGAGCTCTGCGGGAGCAGCAGTGGGGCGCATTAATGCGGAGCACATCCCCGACCCCTTCCGTCAGCCGGTGACTTCCTGCGCATCCCGGACAGCTGCACGTCTGTCTGTCTGTCTGTCTGTGTGTCTGTCTGGGGCTCTGTGGCTCCCGTGCTGCCCGCAGTGCCGGGCTCCGGAGGGGTCCCCGGCAGGGCGCGGGGCTCCCGGCCGCTCCTTGGGAAGCAAGTCACGCTCCCGCGACAACTGCTCCTCTGTGCCTGTTTGAACTGTCCCTCCCAATTAGCAGTAATAAGGGACTGTGTAAAGATGAGCAAACACAGCGCATTCATTAGCCCCGGCGGCCCCCGCCCTCCCTGCTGGCAGCCCCGGCAGATCCCCAGGGCTCCGCTCCCGAGGATGCCGAGCTCCTCTCGCCCGGCCCCAGCCAGCGCCGGCAAAAGGCAAATTAATGGCGAGCCGCTCCCGGAGTTTGCCCGAAATTATTTTATTCTGCCCGGGAATTGATTGCTCCCGGCCTGGAAATATGTCCGAATCAATACGCCGAAGCTCAGGGCAAAAAAGACATGCTCGAGCCCCATTTATTTATCCACTTTTTTTGAGGAATGGCACATAATTTACCGGGTCGGAATTGCTGAGCCTTTCCAGAGCGAGGACTAATGACCAGCGGTGGGAAAGCGATGCCTCCCATCCATCTCCCAGGCGAGTCGCGAGTCCCCGCACCCGCCCCTGATGACCTTGGCGGTGGCAAGGGTGACAGAACGCGCCTGGGGCCATCCTTGCCGGGCGGGCGGATACGGAAGTGAAGCGTGTGGGCCGAGGCATCCCCGCACAAGGATGGCCGGTGCCCAGGCGGCGGTGCCTGCACGGCCCATTCCTGCCTGGAGCCGGGCTGGAGCAGCCACTGCTGCAGAGCGATGCTGGACGTGCCCCACAAACACCGAGACTCTTTGAGCCGCACCGCGACAACAGCCTGTGCCACGCGGGGCGCCAGCATCCGGCTGCCCGGCGAGGGACACCGGGGGACAGGGACACGCTGTGCCACCCTGGCCCGGGGGAGGGATGGCAGCCCCGTGTCTGCGTGCTGCTGCTCTCCGCAGCAGGGGCTCCACGCGGGTGACACCAGCGCGTGTCCATTTGCCAGCGCTCTGCACGCTCCCTGGGTTTTCCAGGGCATTAAACCCTCTCCCCGCTCGGAGGGCTCCCGGCAGCTGTCACGCTGCTGGCAGGGGGTGGGCTCCTGCTGCACACCATCAGTGTCACTCCCGAGCCGCTGGCGGGTGAAGGACGAGGTGGCCCCGGGCCATCAGCACCGAGGAGCAGCTCCGGCAGCGCATCTGCACGGACACCCAGCCCGAGGAAAGGGCCGAAACAGGGAACTCAAACCTTGCTGCTCGCCGTCTGCCACGCCAACGGGGCCAGCTGGAACGTCTGGGCCCTGCGAGCCAATGCCTTCATGGCAAACAGAGACACGGAGCAGGGGAGCACCGCAGAAACCCAAACCTGGGGCTTGCTGGTTGCCCTTGGGCAAGCCCCTTCCCACTTGGGATGCTCCAGACATCTCTGAGGGCCTCGTGTCCCCAAGCCCGCTAAGAGAATCCCCCTTGGCCCCATCCTAAAGACGAGAGGGAGCCCAAGGAAAGAGCAAACCACAGCAGGCTTCGAGGCGAGCCTTGCTGAGCCGCAGCTCAGAGGCAGGGCAGGGAGAAGGGCGAGTTGGCACCCAGAGAGCCCAGCCCTGCTCTGCCTGCCCGCTGCTGCTGCCCAGGGGCTCCTGGCTGGAGCTGACACCCCCCTCCAGCTGCACTCGGCTCGGTCACAGGGGCTTCTTCTAGGCTGGAACACTGCTGCTCCCCCATTGGGAATGGGAGCATCTGTGAAAAGGGATCATTCATAATAAACTTGTAGGGGAAAAAAAACCCACTCGGCCCAGAAAACAGCACAGCCTTTATTTTTCAGCCTGAGCCCGCAGCACCCTGGTGGGTGAGGCTCAGCTCAGCCCCCCTGCACAGGCTGGGACAGCAGCACCCAAGGACTCGTGGCAGGGACATTCCTCCTCTCGCCTCCCTCACAGCCCGACAGGCACAAATCCTCCCCCCCGTGCGGCAGCAGGGCAAACGGGTTTTATTACTCGATAAAATATTCCAAGCAAAATAAATGGTTTTGTCAAACACTACATCTCCTCAAATAATAATGCACCAGCTCACCAAGAAAAACAGCCGACATTCATATTCTATGGCAAAGGTTTATTTGGCCTCCCGGAGGAGAGGGGAGCGGGCATTGCAATTCCGAATTCAGACACTGTATGGGAATACAGTAACTACAGTTCTCAGAGGGTTTGTGCAAATGCCAGCAAAACAAACCCCAAATCAAATTTATTAGCTGGTGGAGATCTCTAACAATCTTACACAGTGACTGATGGAGCCGTCGGGGAATTCCTTTCAACATTAAGTGATTTACAGCCCCTACAGAAACTTCATTGTCCGTTCCAAGACAGAAGAGAGTTCCTCGGCACCCAGCACGGCTCCGGCTGGCTGGTACTGCCAACGTGAGCTTCCCTTCACCTGGAAACCTTCCCGGGAATCCTGACACACCTCAGGGGAGGGGAGGGGAGTGAAGGTGCAGGCGCAGCCACAGCCGGCCAGCTCCCGCGGACCCCGAAACGCACGGCTCTAATTGCCGGCCCTTTGTCACGCGCGCTCATCACTGGGTCGTTTGCATTTCAGCTGCTAAAATATCAGGGGGATGTGATTTAATCAATCACCGCGGCTCACAAAGTCCTAAGTGAGAGAAGATTTTTTTGATTGTCTCTGCTTGTTTCTAAACATCTCACAAACCCGCCAGCCAGTTCTTCATTTCAATTAGGGCAATGCTGATCGTTAGCTAACTAATAAGGACCAATTTTCTGTCACAACTATTTCCTAATTAAATTCAAAACAGAGATTTCTAACCCAGATGGTCAGCGATGCTACAGATTTGTTTAAATTTGGTATCACAGTAACAAACTACTAATTAGGGTTTGTAAATACACCGATTCCCTTATGACTTAGTTGTTAGTAATGCATACAACCGGTTTATTAAAGCACTAATTGTGTCTGGCTTTACTTGGGCCTAACACATAATCCACTTATCACATACTGGTACCAACTCATTTTGAAGGGATTATGAATGAAATCATAAATGAGGTCTCGCGTCCCTTTCCCGGTACGCTTAATAAAGGTTTGGTGGCATATTTAGATGACAAATTTAGATTTTTCTGCCTCCGGTGGAGGGGAGCTGGCGCTCCGTTCTCAAAAAAAAAAAAAAAAAAAAGTTTCGGTCCCAGCTCCCACTGGGCAGCAAATGGTCCCAGTGGTCCCAGCAGCCACGCTGGTCGAGAGGAGCCCCAAAGTTTCGCAGAGAAAGCACGGAATTGTTTATTCCCCACTGGAGCCCAGGCCAGCCCTCCCACGGGGTCCCTTTGCCTGGAGACCCGGAGGAGCCCGCACCACCTTCCTGTGGAGGGATGGAGGGCACCAAAGCTGCATTCCCTGGTGTCCTCTGGGAAAGACCCAGTTTTTTAGGGAAGGCTTTGTCCCGGGGAGCCGTACCCCACGCCCCTCGCCGCCGCGGCGTGATCGAGAGCGCACAAAGTAGGAAATAAATGATAGATAGCTGTGAATTGCAAGGTTATGTAAACATGGAGGGGGTTCCAGAAGAATCCTATTAAACCATAAAAGAAAAGCATGGATGGTTTATCACATCACTAAGACCCAAGAATGCATTAATAAATAGAAGAATAGATAACGAACCGTGGAGTACAAGGCTAAACTATCCGCTATTGTGAGGATCCTGTGACAGTAGAAACAATGAGGGGGAAGAAAAAAGCTTTGTTGGTCTGTCACCAGAACCTTGTAGTGTATCTTTTATAGCCCGTTTTTAATGAATGCACAGCACCTATCAGTTATTCTCTGCCCAAATCCCTCATTTTCCTCCCTCTTGAATGCAAATTCCCATGCTGCACTCTGCCTTCACCATGACTTCCCCTGTTAAACTCGGGGGTTCTCCGGCTTTCAATGGCCTTTCAGCCGCAGCAAGAGCAGGTTGCTGCTTTCATATTTCCAAAGGGTTTTCAGGATGGCAACAAAAGTGGGGTTTCATGCAAAGCAGGGGTACCTCGGAGCCTTGCTGCATCCTCTGCTCTTTCTGTGAATGCTCAGACAGGTCTGATTCAGCCCAGAGTGACGATGCCCAGACGTGCCTGCGAGGAAAAAAACCAACAACAACAAACCACATGAAAGCTGCTGCTCCTCTCGCCGTTTTCCAGCCCTCTGCAAATAACGATGAGAATTGTTGGAGGGGACTTCATATTAATCCGAAGAGATAGTACCCTCTTTGTAGACACTGCTGAGACTCACTAACAGTTTATTTTCACTGCGCTGAGGGGGTTTTATCATTAAATAAGGAGCCGGGATACGTTTACTGTAGATTACTTTTATTTTTACTACAGAGTCGTTAGGTGCAGAGCACTGAGGAGACAGGGCTGACCACGCCACGCTCTGCAGTAAAACCCCTCGGTCCTGCCTCCGGCAGAATCCAAAATCCCGATCGATTTCTGCGTAAAAAAAAAACCCAAAGGCTCTGTGCCGCTGCGCTGACATCTCGGCAGAGGCAGAGGAGGCTCTGTGTTAAAGACAGCACAATGGATGCCCGAAATCCCAGAGTTCTTCTGGTGGCACGCCCCACCTGCAGCAGGTCCCCGGGGAGCTGCACTGGGCCCAGTTTGAGGCTCACACTGGGAGCTCCTCCTGCCTCCTCACTGCTCCCATCCCCAGAGGATGCCGCGGGCAGGCAGGAGAAGCCAGAGAGCTGTTGGCTTTCCTCACTCCGACAAAAGGGAATGTTGAAGAGACCCGGCCGAGCCCCAGGCAGCGGGCAGGAATCTGGATTTGCCTTTTCCGAGCTCCCAGCAGCTCCCATCCCCGTGAGCTGCCGAGGGGTGCTGCAGGACGGCCACACCGCAGGGACAGGACAGGACAGGACAGGACAGGACAGGACAGGACAGGGGCCACCTCCCCTCTCCTTCCCCGGGTGCCAGAGGCGAGGCACGGGCACGGCCGCCCTCCCTCCCTCCCCGCAGCCTGGAGCCTCTCTCCTGACCAGGGAGGAGCAGAGAGCAGGCGGCTGCTCTCCCAGGAACACACTTCAGGCCCGTGAGGAGTACAGCCGAGTGCTCAACAGGCTCTGGAAATAAGTGGAAGTCAAATAAGTTTGCCACTCTTTGTCCCCCTTTCAATATCTAGCTTTGATCAAAATCCTTGGATACTCAAGTGGTTGTTGACTTAATGTAGTAATGAGACATAGCCTTAAGTGAGGCCATTTCCGTGCCCATTCAGGCTCTCTGAGAGCAAGGGATGCAGGAGGAAAAGCCTCTCCTGGTCTCTGGGAGCTGCAGCAGAGCCCAGAGCAGAGGGCTCCGCCTCTGGCTCCCGGGAGAGGCAGCAGGGAGGTTTGGTAGCCACGGGTCCCCCGGGCACACTTAACACCTTTTGTGTTCTGGCTGGGTGGCACCGAGAAATGCACTGAGAACACCTCAGAAAGCTGCAGCAGGGCCCGGACACCGGACACCGGTGTCACCATTGCCTCCTCCTGGAGACCACCAGGGAAGAGGGTGGCACCGTCCCAAGGACAAGGACACGGATGATCCTAAAGGCCCTTTCCAGCCTCAAGGGTTCTGCCATTCCCCGGGCAGGCTACGGACCCGAGCGAGGCACGAGCCCAGGAGCCCCGAGAAAAGTAAAAATTCTCCAAGTGACGGGGAGCAGCTCAGCCAATTAGGATTTTAATTCCCCTCGTTATGCACGGCCAGTCAATAAATTCTGCACCAAGCAGCTGCTCTAATTCTTAAGCCCATTAAGCCCTACATCTGATAGGCGGGCGGGGGGGGCTGCCGGGGGGCACAGACGGCGCTCCTCGAGATATGAAACATTTCCTCTTGTGCATCTGGGTCACCCCAGGCAGCCCCACTCCGAACGGGGATTTTATGGAGGCGGCGAGCGGGAACTCGTATAAATATCCTGCCAGAGACACGCACCCCACATATGGAGGGAATAAAGAGGGGAGTGCCTGAGATGCGCCTGGTGCTGCAACAGAGCGGGAGAGCAGAGCTGGAGATGGAGCAACAGGATTTGGGCGCCTGAAACGGAGGGAGATGGTCCCAAAGAGCTGAGCAGGCAGCCAGGAGGGAAGAAAAGCAGGATCAGAGATGCTGGGAGGAAGAAAGCTCCTGGAGCTGGCTGGCTCGGAGGCAGGAGGAGGCCAGGAGCCACAAGGACGATTCCTGGAGAGAAGGGGCAGATGGCTGGAGCAGAGGTGAAAGGCAGCAGGGAAAAGAGAACGCGCTGGGAGCGGAAAAGCCTTTGGCGGCCAAGAGGGTTTTGCTTGTTAATTGGCAACAAGCGAACGCATTAATTACAAAGTTACTGGACTGGTCAGGGAAAACATTGGCAGCGGAGCGCTTCACATTCCTCCGGAGACCGAGCAGAGCCTGCTCTAGGAGCGCTGCCTCTGCCCACCCACATCCAGGTCCCGGCGCCCCCAGGCCTGGCAGCTCCGGTGTTAGGAAGAAACTCTTCCCTGCCAGGTGCCGAGGCAGTGGAGCAGTTTTCCCAGAAAAGCTCCGCGTGTTTCTTGCACCTCCTGCAAACAGCACTAATAAGTTTGCTAACAACGGCACGCATCAGTGGCTGCTGCTGGTAAATTAATTAGGAGCGGCATCGCTGGGCTCTGATTATTTGCCATCCTTCCACCGTGTAATTTTGTCACCAGCTCATGTTTCAGACGCCACTAGAAGCCCACTTGAGCAAGCCCAGCCAGAAGGGGGGACCCGCAGTGCTGGGCACATGCTCAGAAACGAGAGAAAATGGCTTTAAAACCTTCCCAGCTCGTCAAGGCCAGTTTATTCAAGTTAATTAATCTGCTGTTTCCGGAGCATTATGCATTTCCTGCACAAACCGGCCGACAGCACGGCGCTGCTGCAGGAACATCTGGGTGTAGCAAGCCCCAAAAGCAGAGGCTCAGCCCTTCCCAAAGCGCAGCTGCAGCTGGAAAGTCACAATTACACAATTACACAATTACACAATTACACAATTACACAATTACACGTGCACTGGCTCCTCTCCCTCGCCTGCCGGGGTTTGGTTTGAACTCCAGGCTCTCCTCTTCCTCGCAACTGTGAGCACCGGGAATTAGGTGAAAGTTTTAATTCCAAAGAGCACCGAACGCTCCAAATCCAAGGAATGCACCTCAAAGGCCAGTGGAGCCAGTGCTCCAGATCTAGAGCCGCGGCCCTCACCACCTCAGCCGTGGCAGCAACGCAGAGGGCGGCACAGAAACCTTGCTGTCCCTCCTGGTTCCCCACGTCAATAATTTAGCAGGAAATGGGGGTCCCGGGGGTCGTCGGCATTAATTATTCGGCAATGCCCCACCCCTGAGGAGAGACTGAAGGCGCTGTGACACAGCCAGTGACGCCGTGATGGACCTGCCTGCAGCAGAGGGAATTTTAATGGGCTGGAACCACAACATCCTTGTGAGGTTCTCGAGGAGCAGGCGGCAAAGCCTGCAAGGACAGTTGAGCCGCTCGCTGCCCTCGTGGTGCAATCCCGCTACATCAAATGGAGATCAAAAGCAACAATAGCCTGTAATCAAGGATATCTGCATAATAGTTTTCCTGAAGGATGTTTGTGCAGGTGAGCGAGGAGTAAAGCATTGTTTCATCAAATGGTAATTTCCTTGTATCTCCGAGAATGAATCCCATTTGCTCGCCGGGGTATAATTCAATTAAAGGGGAGAACCCTGAGCCAGGGAATGAAATCTATCGGTTTCGCTGCCATGCCGCAAATCACACCAAGCACGAAAATGGCATTTGGTCCTGACATCATGATTTATTTCCTACTCGGTATCTTATAATTCTTACAAGATAAGCCAAGACGAGAAATTATCACGTGCGCGTGGGGGTCGTGCCTGATGCTCTTTATTTTCCCTTCCCAACTGCAGGACTCTGCGTTTCAGCCTTATCTTTGAAGAGGCCAGGAAAAGGAATGGGAATATTTTACGGAGGCCAAGCTAAGCCTTGCTCTGCCCCCGCGGCTGCCTCAGCCATGGGACCAGGGAGCCCCAGCGCTTCTCTTCGCCCGCCCCAAAGCCCGCAGGAGGGCAGAGAGGAAGGACGGCTCTGCTCCGTGGACAACTCTCTCCTCTCTCCCGCCGCAGGGAGAGTCCCCAGCGGCTGGGGAGTGACAGGGGAAGGCTCTCGGCTGTCCTGCCCGGGTGAGGAGCCCTGCCAAGGGGCGGCTGCCTGTGTGCCAGCCTGGGGACACTGTGCCCGTGCCCACGTTGTCCTCCCCTCCCTTGGCAGCAGCCCCCAAGGGCACCTCAGCTCATCTCCTTGGCCACCAGCAGGAATGCCCGGGCAGCGGGACGTGCTGTGGTGGCCCTGCCCTCCTCGGGGAGGGTGTCAGGACCCCCCGATCCACGGACAATCTGTGGATTCACTGGCAGCTCAGCCTTGGGCTGCCCGTGTCACGGCCACCCTTTGCACAGCAGAGCCGTGGGCAGCGTTACCAGACACACTCGGCTTCCTTCGGAGAGACTTTTTAGCTAATTGACCCTCCTCCTCCTAATTTGCTTTCAGGATCTTAAAATCTTCCCCCTCTCACCACCAGGGGAGCAGCTTTTCCTCTCCTTGCCCTCACTCCAAATTCCTGAGCACAGGTAAACAGACGTTCATTGCAGCCTGCCAGCAGGCAAGGAAAGCTAATTAAATTATTTGTAGCTCTGCTGGATGCTATTGCAATCCTCTGCAGCTGGATCAGAAAGCTGTCTGGCCAAAAACAAGTGGTATTTGAATTTATCGCATTTTTCTGGTACGCGGTTTACCCCTTCGCCACCAGTGCCCATGACATCTCCATGACAAGAGTGTCCCCACTCCATGGAAATCTCTTCTCTGACGGGCCTCACATCCGGCCTCTCACTGAAGGCTGTTTTGTCCCCAGTGCCCTAACAAGTCTGCTAACAGTGCTGGGCTGGGGACGCCGCAGCAGAGGACAAGCCACCCCAACACGAGTGGGAGGAGCAGATGGGTGACAGTCACCTTGTGCTTTGCACTTCACCTGTTACCTGCCCGTGCTCTTCCCTCTGGGAGACGAGGCACTGCAAGTTTCACCCCTGAACCAAAAGTTAACCCGAGTTTGAGAACAAAAGCGGCGCTGTTTGTCCTTGCACGCCAAAGATTACGAGTATTGAAAGGGCTCCTCATTACGGGCTTGTCACCGTCTCTGCTTTAATCTCCTCCTCTCTCTGCTCCCCGCCTCCCTCCCACGGCCGGGGATGCTCGGCCAGGCCAGCGGGATGCTCTGGGCGAGCCCTGCTGGTCCCTTCAGCTCCCCAGCGACACCATCACCTCCTGCCGGAGGAGAGACTCCCACCAGAAATATTCCCGATATCCCAAGCCCGTTATACCCACTGACACAAACAGTGACACAAACTCGGCAGCCCCGAGTGCTGTGGGTCAGACGTTTTGTCTTTCTGGAGCTCGGGTTCCCCTTTCCACGGCATTTATTGCGTTCATCTGCTGACAGAATAAGGCAAAACCCACACCGGGAGCCCGGAACCGGTGTCACACACACACACACACACACACACACAACCCAGCGCTGTCACGTCGGTCAGCGCTGCAGCAGACGAGCGTTATTTGCCCATCAGCCCCCGAAAAGGCATGGCCAGCACCCGGGAGAGAGGCGGCACACCCGGCTTGGATGGAGCCGCACCGAGCACCGTTATGGCAGCGAAAAGCAGCCTTATCTCCCGGCCGGCACGGGGAAATCTTGCTGCAGCCATTATCTGAGAGCAAACTGGTTGTGTAGTTTGCAAAATTAATAGTATTTAGCCCGCTAGTTTCCGTAGTAACCGGGCCGCCATCCCTCCCCGCGTGCCCGTGGCAAGGTCTCTGAAGCATTTCACATAGTACTTATCCATTTTCTTGCTCTCACCTCGCTCTCACCTTTACTTTCAGCGCAGAACGCGACACAATCCACCGCCACTAAAGACTCGGCTGAGAGTCAGATTAAAATTATCCCTGTTTGCCCTGACCTCTTTTCTCTGCAGGTGAGAGTGTCCCCATTCAGCAGCTAAATGAAGCAGAAATGATGGAGTGTTTGTTTTCCCTGACTTTTCCTCAGCTTGCCAGTAAATTTACAGCCACGAATATGAAGTGTTAATTTAATGTTCCCACTGAGCATCTCATTGTCAACAAAGGCTTCAAACCCTACGAGAGGAAAAGGTTAGCTCATGCAGAAAATGACCCTTATGGCTTGATTGCCTTCTGGTCCAGACTCGCGGCGAGCAGAAAGCGGAGGGCTTTGACTCGCAGCTTAATGCATTTGATGGCGATAAATGGGAGCTCTCTGCCTCGGCGCGGGGACGGAATCACCTGTAATGCTCACTTATTTGTCCGTGCAGACAAATCTCCGCCGCCCCAAAGGGGAGCTCTGCCCTCCTCCTCCTCCTCCCCCCCAAAACTAATTTGACAGAACCGAAAAGTTAAACCCTTCATTATCCCCCAACTTCAGCGGAAGAGGGGCTTGCTGGCTGCAGATTACAGCAGGACAAATTAGTGGTGGCGTGAAGCATGAAATTGCTTTCTTCACCTGGTGCTTCAAAACTTTAAGGCCTCGGCAGCTCTGGTGACGCTCAGAAAAAAGAAAAAAAAAAAAAATTCTTCCAGGGAGGAGAAGTCACAGAAGGAAGGAAAATATATTAAGGTTTAAACAATCAAAAGCCTCCGTGGGCTCCTCTTTGGGGCAGAATTACACGTGCAGAAGGCTGCACTGCGAGCACATTTAGTTACTTGGTCTGGCAGCAGGAGCTCAATACTTGCTGTGAGTAACATTTACTGAACTAACTCATGGGAGCTGGAGCGAGAGCCACCGTTTGCTTTGTGCTACACCAACCCTGCTCGAGATCTTCAGGGGAATAAAGAAACCCCGATGGTGGTGTGGAACGGGATACCACAATTCAAAAGAGACTCCAATACCGGCTTTCATTTTTCTTACAGCTACAACCAAACCTGGAAGCAGGATGGAGATGACGACACGTGCTAACACACACACGGTGGGACTGTGCACTGGGAAATCAAGCAAAACCCTCTATTAGCAGCCAGAGTGAAAACAAAACCCCAAACATCCCAACCCCAGCCAGAAGCTGTTGACCCGACACCCACAAAAACGCCTTTCCACGGGCTGTTCTGAAAGCCCAGGAGCAGACAGGATTCATTTGGGTGAAACCCTTTTTCACACTGCCGGCCTTTGGGCTCCCAAAGCCATTTCGGAGTCAGGGGTAGAGGCAGAAGGAAATGTCACCGACTGGCCCGTGTCTCAGCGGTGCCCGAGGCAGACAGGGATTTCCGAGGTCACAGCTGAAGCACTGGCATTTCATCAAGGACCTAAATGACACAAATGAGCCTCAGCACGGCAATCCCAGCCCCAGGAAAGGCAGGGAACGGGGGAAGCTGATGGGGCCCGTGGGGACACGGAGGCGTTCACAACCCAACAGTGGGAACTGGATTCCTCCAGCACGAAGGAGGAGCGTCAGTGTGTCCCCAGGAGGAGCAGCAGTGCGTGCACAGGGGTGGATGGCTGCTCCCAGGCCCGATGTTTTATTCAGGCAGGCTGGAGCTCCCGGGCTCGCCGCCTTTGGGAGCCATTTGCGGCTCACATTGTCAGTTAACAGGAGTCATTGTGAAAGCAGCAATTCAGCCGCTCCAGTCCTTTCCTAACAGCATTTTTCAGCCTGCAATTTGGATGATAGGAAAATTACAACCCTGCTGCACTATATTATGTGATATAAATGTTATTGCAATTAAGCCGATGAGGAGAAACCCCAGAAAACAAAGATGTGTCGTTGCTGCTTTCTCCTCGTTCTCTCCCCAGAAGTCGAGCACTTACAGAAGGGCAGTGCAGGGGACGGCAGAAGCGTCTCCATGAGCTGGAGAGCCTGTGGGAGCAGCACAAACCCCCAGGGACACGCTGGGATTTCAGCCAGCTCCCTGACAAGTGATTTCCCTGTGGCACACACGAGGGAGAGCTGCTCTGGGGAACAAGCTACGGCCAAAAGCAGCCCAGGCATCCGGAAATCCTTCTGGTGATGGAACAGGACACGTCGGGGCACTGAGGAGGCGATTTCCCGCCAGCTGTGCCAGAGATCTTCATTCCCCATCTCCTCAGCCTCGGTTACTTCTCCCAGCCCAGCCTCTGGTGCGTTTTGACATTATGTGGAAGACATCAACCCAGGCAGCAGGGCACGGCTTCCCTGTGCAGAGCAGGAGAATGGTGTTGTAGGACACGTGTCCTGGGGGTGAGCCAGCCCCCGGGGCCAGTGTCCCCTACAGGCAGCGCTGCTGCTCGGGGACAAAGCCAGGCCGGGACAGGCAGCCGGCTCTGCAAACACCTGGCACCTTCCCTCCGAAACGTGAGCAAATGTTTACTGAGAGCAAACTGCTGTCGACTTGGCTGCCTCTGAAGAGGAAAAAAACAAAGCAAAACAGGAGTCCTAGCACTCATCATTTACTCCAAGGTGCCGTAACCAGGTAGAAACTTGTCTTTTATGTGCTGAACTGTGTCCATGAAAACACATTATCTTTAAGTGGGCACTGGAGGAACCCCACTCAACATTCGTGCCATCGCTAACACTGGATACTTCAATCATTTGAAGGTTTAAGTGGAGATTAGCAGAGACCTCACCTGCATCTCTCTCTGGCAGTTCAGCGTGTTTGGGGCACGCTCTGCAGCAGCAAAGCTCCTGAAAGGCAAAGGCCCGAGGAAGCCCTGCAATCTGCAGGACAAGGTCTCTGTCTGTCACAGCCCCCCCACCCCGGACAAAATCAGAGCCCAGAGGGCTCCCCAAGGGGGCCCAGCTCTTCCCCGCCCAGCTGCAGATCCCAAGCCCGGCCGGCAGCTCGGCAGAAATCCCGTTTCCTCAGCAGTGAACGCGCTCAAACGCTGTAAGAAATATCCCAAGCAGCTCTGCCACGCCAGAGGCCTGAGGAGCAAGGCCGTTATTTCTCCCTTTTTCTTCTTTTTTTGGGCTCCCGCGCCTGGAGGATTCCAGAACGTGCCCACAGCATGTGGCTTCTCTGCACGTCCCTCTGAACACCAGGACGCTGTGGAAAGCGCCGTGTTATTTTGGGACGAAGGTCCCCAGCCCTCCAGGGGCCGGAGCAAGCCTCATCCCTGGAGCGGGTCCTGCTGGCTGGAGCCTCCCAGCCCTGTGGAAGCGCTCCTGCTCGTGCCCCGTGCCGTGGCAGCCGGGCCAGCGGCAGCCACCGGTGCCTAATGGGCGCCCGGCATGTGCGGCCACGTCGGGCTGATTAGGCGTGGGTGATCCGAAATGTCAGACCATTATCTGCGCACGCAGAGCCCTCCTAATCACGGCCTTGCTGCTGGTAAGTGGGGAAGGTGATGCTCCAACTCAGAGCGGAAATCAGCCTGAATTACTGGAACAAGGCAGCAAAACCCCTTTGTTCCCGCAGCCTTGCCGAGGCGTGGCTCGTGTCCCCGCAAGGCGATCTGCAATATCCTGGCCGAGATGAGGGACATTAAAAGCCTCCTGTCCCCCCTCCCTTGCACCCTACACCCCACACCCTACACCCTACAGCTGCCCTGCTCTGCTCTGTGAACACTCCCATCCCCAGCCAGGGGTGGGAACAATCCCGCTGTGGGCAAGGGGCTCCTGGCAGCCCCCACGGCAGCGTGGAATGGACACCCCCCGGAGAGGGGGCAGGACAGCGACAATCAGCTCCTCGTCACACCGAGCCCCTGTCGGGCCCACGTGTGCGGTGTCTCCAGCGCTGAGAGCGCTCCTGGCCAAAGCCCGGCTCAGAGCGGGCTGCGCTCAGCTGCCGTCACGCTCGACGCTTCCTGTGACTCCTCGGGAAAACGTTTAATTTGAGACATTTGTGAACTCCACGCCGGTGCCACAGCAGGGAATAATCGCCCCATTTCAAGCTCAGAGCAAGGCTCAGATACAGGGAGAAATTAAACAAGGATAAGAGCAAGAAACTGTTAAATGTCAAAAATATTTTTGCTGCCGGTTCGACAACAAAGTCTGGAGGAGATAAGTCTGTGTGTGTACTAACGTTCTATAAAAAAGTGATTATTCAGCCCTGGGAACAGAGCTATTGATTCCTGTAACAAAGGCCACTATATCCACTGCAGTGGGCTTGCTCTTTTCAGCCTGGGAAAATTGATTTTCTTAAACTTTCCCTTGAACCTGCAGTAGGGTTTAATCCGAACCTAAAGGAGCCTTTTAAGAACTCCCATAAATTAAAATGATATCTCTTCATTTGGCACATTTTGGGTCCCCGCTGTTCCGGCAGAAACGCCGGAGAAAGAGGTGGCAGGAAGCGATAAGAGCGTTTTGTGACAGCCGTGTCCCTGCTGCACGCGTGTGCTTCCACACGGGACAGACAGCGCACCAAACATCCAAATGTTTGTGTTCACACGTCAGAAAGGACGCGTGAACAACAAAATGTTTATTTACACACGTCAGAAACGACGCGTGAACAACAAAATGTTTATTTACACACGTCAGAAACGACGCGTGAACATTGAGTGTAAGTGAAGCAGTGGAGGTGTCACCCTCACCCTGCCATCTCTGTGTCACTGGGTGCCACTGGGGTGTCACCCCAGCCCATCTCTGTGTCCCTGAGCCCCATGGGGTGTCACCCCAGCCCATCTCTGTGTCCCTGTGCCCCATGGGGTGTCACCCCAGCCCATCTCTGTGTCCCTGGGCCCCATGGGGTGTCACCCCAGCCCATCTCTGTGTCACTGGGTGCCCCATGGGGTGTCACCCCAGCCCATCTCTGTGTCCCTGGGTGCCATGGGGTGTCACCCCAGCCCATCTCTGTGTCCCTGAGCCCCATGGGGTGTCACCCCAGCCCATCTCTGTGTCCCTGGGTGCCATGGGGTGTCACCCCAGCCCATGTCTGTGTCCCTGGGTGCCCCATGGGGTGTCACCCTCACCCTGCCATCTCTGTGTCCCTGTGCCCCATGGGGTGTCACCCCAGCCCATCTCTGTGTCCCTGGGTGCCATGGGGTGTCACCCCAGCCCATGTCTGTGTCCCTGGGCCCCATGGGGTGTCACCCCAGCCCATCTCTGTGTCACTGGGTGCCCCATGGGGTGTCACCCCAGCCCATGTCTGTGTCCCTGGGCCCCATGGGGTGTCACCCCAGCCCATGTCTGTGTCCCTGGGCCCCATGGGGTGTCACCCCAGCCCATCTCTGTGTCCCTGTGCCCCATGGGGTGTCACCCCAGCCCATCTCTGTGTCACCGAGCCCCATGGGGTGTCACCCCAGCCCATGTCTGTGTCCCTGGGCCCCATGGGGTGTCACCCCAGCCCATCTCTGTGTCCCTGGGCCCCATGGGGTGTCACCCCAGCCCATGTCTGTGTCCCTGGGCCCCATGGGGTGTCACCCCAGCCCATCTCTGTGTCCCTGGGCCCCATGGGGTGTCACCCCAGCCCATCTCTGTGTCCCTGGGCCCCATGGGGTGTCGCCCCAGCCCATGTCTGTGTCCCTGGGCCCCATGGGGTGTCGCCCCAGCCCATGTCTGTGTCCCTGGGCCCCATGGGGTGTCACCCCAGCCCATCTCTGTGTCCCTGGGCCCCATGGGGTGTCGCCCCAGCCCATGTCTGTGTCCCTGGGCCCCATGGGGTGTCACCCCAGCCCATGTCTGTGTCCCTGTGCCCCATGGGGTGTCACCCCCAGCTCCAGCCCCTGCCCACCCTGCCGTGCCCTGCCTGTTTACATCTCCCGCACACCGCCCCCTTTGTGGCCCCGCTGAAAACGCGCAGTGTGCAGCACACCACTTTGTACATTTACGCCGTTGTTTTCCCCTCAGTAAGGCAGTAAATGACCTTTTATTCCAGCAACAATTCCGAAAACAAAACCGAGAAGCAGCCCCTGGTCAGATGTGTGCGCGGCGAGGCAGGGCTTGTTATTTAAGCAGCAGCCAGGCTGTGTGCTATGCAAACAAACCCCACGCTCTGTTCTCCCAACCTCCTGCTGACTTTGCAACTAATTTTGTTAGCGAGGAGAACACACTGCGCCGACATCAATGCAGCAAAGAGCCCGGAGACGTTTGTTCATAACTTTGTAACAAACATTGATCAATCGATTTTTGCCGGCGTGGGGAGGGAAAAGCCCGCAAACAAAACAAAACGCATATGGGGAGATTTTTTTTAATGGCACAAAGGGCAATTAGGCACCCAACCTTCCCGTGAAATGAGATTCCTTACAGTCCTCTGTGCTTTTAAGTCTTCCCCTTATGCTCACTGGAAGCAAAATCCACCGTCGAGCCTCCAAAGGAGGAAAAAAAAACCCAACCCAGCTGCAGCCAAGAGATGCTCGGTGGGCCTGGTGCAGCATTTCTGAACGCAGCAGAACAAGGACAGGTGAAGGCTCCTGCAAAGCGAAGGACACCCAATCCCACGTGTGCAGCCTTGTGCATCACACCTGCACAGAGCCAGCCGAACAGGGAGAAGCCTCAGGGGCTGTGAGCAGTGGCCCAGTGCAGTGGGAAGGGTGTGTGTACCCCAGGCTGTGCAGCACAGCAGCTCAGAGGCGCCCGCAGCCCCTCTGCCCGGCAGCGCTGTACCACGGGATGCTGCAGGCACACAAACCCCCCTGCAAGGGGAGCTCCCGCGGGAGGGAGGCTGAGACTGGCCGTCCAAGCGGCTCTGACGCTGCAGGAGCCGGGGAAAGCAGCCCCTGCACGAAAGGAGCCAGGGCTTCCAGACACAGCTCCGGGGAAAACAAACAGCATCTTCATTTCAGACACGGCAGCAGCCCAGGGACGGGGCAGGAAGACGAAGCACAATTTCCAAAGTTGACTCCCGCAGCCTAACTAACAGCCCACAGCAGCGCTTCCTCGGCAGGCAGCTGTCACCTTATTTTGCCTTTGGAAGCAGCCCTGAGGTTTCAGTGCCACTGCTCATTAGCAGGTCCCCGAGCAGGAAAATGCCAGGGGTGATTCCAGCGCTGCTCCCCGTGCTCAGCACGGGGCCCACACCGTGTCCCTCCTGCAGCCGGTGACATTTAGCCAGTCCCCGGGAGCTGCCGAGCCACAGAGCCCCTGGCTGTCAATCTCCTGCTCTGCGTCTCTGGGGGCTCAGAGAGCCCCTCACGGCAGCAGCCCCCAAACCACCGAGACACCAGCCCGGCACCGCCCTGCCTGCAACTGCCCAGAGCAGGATTTTACAGCTGCCCTCGAGAAATGACTTCTCCTAATGGTTCTGAGCATTTATACGCTTATGAACACTCACTTTTACAAAACAGCACAGCCTAAAAGATTTCTGGTGGTGGCTGACAAGAGGAAACAGGAATGCTTTCCCCAGTGTGACCAGAGGGGTACTTGCATCCTGTGGCTGCCCTGGGTCACACAGGCTGAGGAGGCAGCCAGAGGGGCACAGGGCAGCACCAGCGAGCCCGACCAAGGGTTTTGGGAGCCCCTTGCCCTCCCTGCAGCGCTGCTGGCCGTGGGCACAGCCAGAGGGGCACAGGGCAGCACCAGCGAGCCCGACCAAGGGTTTTGGGAGCCCCTTGCCCTCCCTGCAGCGCTGCTGGCCGTGGGCACAGCCAGAGGGGCACAGGGCAGCACCAGCGAGCCCGACCAAGGGTCTTGGGGAGCCCCTTGCCCTCCCTGCAGCGCTGCTGGCCGTGGGCACAGCCAGAGGGGCACAGGGCAGCACCAGCGAGCCCGACCAAGGGTTTTGGGAGCCCCTTGCCCTCCCTGCAGCGCTGCTGGCCGTGGGCACAGCCAGAGGGGCACAGGGCAGCACCAGCGAGCCCGACCAAGGGTTTTGGGAGCCCCTTGCCCTCCCTGCAGCGCTGCTGGCCGTGGGCACAGCCAGAGGGGCACAGTCGGGCGGGCAGCTGGCCCCAGCCCACACAAGCTGCGTCCTGCCCTGCCGCTATTTACTCACAGCTCCAGATGTTGGCACCACAAAGAGCTACAGACAGACGGACAGAAGGGCAGCAGTGTTGAGCCGCAGACACTGGCGGCTCTATTCTTCAGGAAAGCGCCTCCGACTTCCCCACCCAGCCCTTTGGAAGTCATCTGGGCTGGTGGAGCTCGCTTTCCTCTCGTGGGACACGGCTGGTGAGAGAGAACATCAGCTCTGCTGTTTGTCCCCGCGCTGAACGGAGCCCTTATCAAGGCACAGAAAAACCAATTGTTTCAAAGCGAAGGGCTGAGAGCTCAGGGATGCTCTGGCAGCCTGCAGCTTCTGGCTCTGCACAGGGATGCCTTGTTCCACAGGAAAGAAAAACCCCACACCTAAATGCTTTTTGGGACGCCCCACCTTGCATTTCAAAGCCTCACGACTGCACACAAAAATGTTCAAGCAGCAAAATGAAAACATTTTGAAAAGGGAGTGGTCAGAGGGGCAGAAGCACCTGCAGAAGGGGGCAAGAGCTGGGTGTGGGCTCACACTCTGTGTCCCCTCACCCCTGTCCCCACAGGCAGCCCGTGACCACTGGGATGCCCCAAGCACCGTGCAAGCTGGAGAAGGGAGTCGAGTTTTTAAACAGTTGCTTTTTAAAGCTTCTGGTGTGAACCAAAGTTCAGATCCTTCACAACTGGTAGGAAAAGATATTATTGCCTGGAACCATGCCCAGAAAAACTCCAAGCCCGGCTTGCTCCTGGCTGTGCCGGCTGCCGGGCCCCAGTGCTCTGCCGCGATGCCATCTGGTGCCTACAGGCAGAACAGCCAGGGCTTCTCCTGGGCAGGGTTTGGGACAGTTCAGGGGGGCAATCAGCGCCCCCCGGGCAGTAACCCAGAGCTTTTCTTCTGCTGCAGGACCGACGCTGCCCTTGCACTGCGCCAGTGTGTCGGAATGCCTCGGGCTGGCTGCGAGGAGAACTCGGCTAACAGGAACACTCAGCTCTGCCCTGCCTCCCCTGCACGGGGATTGGGGATTGGCAGTGTTGTGTTACCCTGGATGGGGATTTGCAGTGTTGTGCTGCCCAGGATGGGGACTTGCAGTGTTGTGTTACCCTGGATGGGGATTTGCAGTGTTGTCCAGGAAGGGGATTTGCAGTGTTATCCAGGATGGGGATTTGCAGTGTTGTGCTGTCCAGGATGGGGATTTGCAGTGTTGTGTTGCATTGAATGGGGATTTGCAGTGTTGTGCAGGATGGGGATTTGCAGTGTTGTCCAGGATGGGGATTTGCAGTGTTGTGCAGGATGGGGATTTGCAGTGTTGTGTTGCCCAGGATGGGGATTTGCAGTGTTGTGTTACCCAGGATGGGGATTTGCAGTGTTGTGCTGCCCAGGATGGGGATTTGCAGTGTTGTGTTGTCCAGGAAGGGGATTTGCAGTGTTGCCCAGGAAGGGGATTTGCAGTGCTCTGTTGCAGTGAATGGGGATTTTCAGCGTTTTTCAGGTGCCCCTGCTGCTGCAGTCGTGTCCTGGCACAGCACACAGCTCCAGCGTGCCCTGCCCTCCCACAGCCACACACCAGCGGTCCTGAAGGGGCTGTAAAGAGCCTTTCTGAAGAGCAAATAAACGAGCTGACTTCATAAAGAAAAGCAGGGAGCCAAGCATCCTCCTTCCCGCGGGGAAACGAGGCTGGTGACGAGGTGGGTGTGCTTTGGAGACCCGAGAGCAGCGCCTGTGTGCGGGGTGTCCCTCGGGCTGCGGCTGCTGCGGGGGGTGCCCTGTGCCAGGACAGTGGCCATGGGCGAGCTGCTGTGACTGGCCCCGTCGCCCCCCAGGATCCCAGCCCCTCACGGGTCCCTCCCCCGTACACGCCGGTCCCGGGAGTGCCCAGAATTCCCTCAAATTTCTCCCGTGTCGCCGTGTCCGCAGGAAAGGAGCTCGGCACCCTTTTGGAGGACACACGTGGAGGGATGCTGGCACTCGGCTCACCCTGGCTCAAAGCCGTGTGTCCCCATCAGCAGCACACGGGGACGTGCTGCCGCACCCCAAACACACGGTCCCTCCTCCACCACGCTCTGCAAACATTTCCCACCACCATTTCCCACCCGGGGAAGGTGGAGGAGAGGGGTGGCCGGAGCTGGACGCGCAGAAACCCAAACAGATCCCCGGGGAGGAAAGGGGAAACACGAGGCAAAATGTTTTCCAAACAATCCACAGGGAGCCTCCGAGCCTAAAGCAAACACACAAACTTACAGCACGGAACAGTGGAGGAGGAGGAGACGTGCGCCCCTACAGCTTTGGGGTTTTTTTCCAGTGCCGGGAAAAGAAATGTTCATTTTTTAAATGGCAAAGGGGCTCGAAGGGCTGAGTGAGCGATGCCTGGGAGATGCCGGGCGGTTTTATTTCCTGGTGCACATTGCCACCTCGTGGCTTCGCTCCGGCTTCCAGAGGAGGCTGCAGGGCTCCGAGCTGCAGCTCTGCGTGGGAAACAGCTGCATTTGTTCCATCGCCGCCTGCGGCTGCAGGATGGCCGGGCTCTGAAATAACGCTGCTCGTGGTTACAGAGCCCTGCCTCGGCAGCTTCAACTCCGCAGCAGCGTTTCCCCCGCTTCCAGCCGGTATTGTCTGACATCGCGGTAGGAGGAAAAAGCAGGCAACTAAAGAATTTTACGTAGAAAAATTAGAAATAATTAATTAAAACCCCCCAGCAACTGCATCTTCCTCCTGTTCCTCTGCTAATTCCTGGGGAAGTTACACAGGTATGTTGGCTGCATAATTACTTGTTTGCAGAGGAGGCTGACACTGGTTTACAGAGTACAGACAACCATGTAATTCCTCTGTAGCTACATGGTAATTATTGCACTATTATAGAGTAATTAAACATGCAAATGAGCATTAAACCAGGGGGTCTGTATGGTTGCTGCCAACAACCGTAGGACGGAAAATCAGTAGTAAATCAAATTATAGTGTACTACAGGGGTGCCAGCTATAGCAGGTAGTTAAGAGTATCATCTTTTACACTGCTATTTTTGTAGCTTTTCTGGCTGCACAAGTGTCTGGCCCGATGACCCAGGAGAGATCTAATTTTGCAAGTTCTCTGTGTGGGTTAATCATTTTGCCATGCCATGATGCCTCTCCCTTGGCTGAGGATGGGAACAAATCCATCGCTGATTCTGAGACCGGTACAAAGCCTCGAGAGAAGAGTTCTCCTGAGCTCCGTGACACACGAGCCTGGCTTTGCCCCGGTCGGTTTTTTTAGGAGACAAATGTGAATACGAACAGAACCCCTGTCCGGCTGCCCTAAACACAAAATTCAAAATGTTCGAAACATCCCTCGAGCCTGAGCTGCCACAAGACCTCAGAGCGAGTGTCACCTGACAAACTCAAACCTCAGATTCACTTCTGCCCAGAGATTCTCCCCCTGCCTTTCTGACTTTTGGGGATGTTGGAGCCCTAAAATTGGGGAGGTGCGTGTCAGAGGGAGATCGGGGACTCGGAAGGAGCTGCACCTTGGCCGTCCTTTGCCAGGGATGGCTCCTGCAGGCGCTGCAGCCCCGGGGGAAGCCTCAGGGATCTCTGCCCCAAAATTGCGGCTCTTTAATGGAGTCAGCGGCTCCCAGTGCAGAGACATCTCTGCCGTGCCTGCCCGCGGACAGAGACGTGGCTCCTGCTGCACAAAGCCGGACTTGGGGCGAGCTGGCAGGAGCTGTGGCCACTGCATTTTCCACAGCTGCCCGTCACACGTGCAGCATTAACATTTAACATTTAACATTTAACATTTAACATTTAACATTTAACATTTAACATTTAACATTTAACATTTAACATTTAACATTTAACATTTAACATTTAACATTTAACACCTGACAAACGAACACCATAAACCGTCTACACCCAGGGCCAAAACACTGCACTTTCCATCTCCTCCTGCCCTCCGCAGCAGGGCTCAGTACCACACCTGTCTGGGGGAAGCTCTGCCCCCATCCCGGGGGAAGCTGGCAGGAGTGAATGGAAAAAATTTCCCTTGCGCTTGTGTGCAGGGAGCCGTCCCTCCTGGCGCTGTGCTGCCATTGCCGGGGCACGGGCACCCAGCTAAACCTCCTCCACAAAGCCCAGCACGGTTTGAGATAGTCACACATTCATCCCCAGAGACCAGCTGAACCAGGCACGTTTATTTTGGCCACGGGCAGATAACCTTTGAGGTGCATGCCAAGGCTCCTCTGAGCCTGGCTTGCCTCACTCTGCTCCCAAACACGGTGTAAAAGCAGGTTCTCATTGCCTTTAATGCATGTGTTTGTGAAGGCAGCAACCACAATCCACTGTTACCCTTGCCGTGCTCTGCCCCCTCCCTTAGCAACCAGCCTGAGTGCTGCCAGCATTATTCTTGGCCTGCCGAGGAAACTATTTCTGTGCCCCGAGTTTCATTTCCTAGCAGAATTTCATTTACATTTTGGTGCTTTCTGGTTGTCATGAAAACCCTCCTTCCCCTGCTAATGGCAAGGTAGGCTGCAACTGCTGCTCCCCCTGCACACATCCCGGCCTCCATCCCTGGGACTTGCTGAGGTTCACTCAGTTGTCAGCCTACGTGCCAAAAAGGACATTTTTCTGGGTTTCATCCTTTGGTATCTCGAAGGGAGTTTTCCTGCCTCTGCCCTGAGGACAAGGCCATGCAGTTGGAGCTCCCTGCAGAGGGAGCAGGCTCTGCATCCCATGCCATCCCATGCCATCCCATGCCATCCCATGCCATCCCATGCCATGCCATCCCATGCCATCCCATGCCATCCCATCCCATCCCATCCCATCCCATCCCATCCCATCCCATCCCATCCCATCCCATCCCATCCCATCCCATGCCATCCCATTCCATTCCATTCCATTCCATTCCATTCCATTCCATTCCATTCCATTCCATTCCATTCCATTCCATCCCATCCCATCCCATCCCATCCCATGCCATCCCATCCCATCCCATCCCATCCCATCCCATCCCATCCCATCCCATCCCATGCCATCCCATCCCATCCCATCCCATCCCATGCCATGCCATCCCATCCCATCCCATCCCATGCCATGCCATCCCATCCCATCCCATCCCATCCCATCCCATCCCATCCCATCCCATCCCATCCCATCCCATCCCATCCCATCCCATCCCATCCCATCCCATCCCATCCCATCCCATCCCATCCCATGCCATGCCATGCCATGCCATCCCATCCCATCCCATCCCATCCCATCCCATCCCATCCCATCCCATCCCATCCCATCCCATCCCATCCCATCCCATCCCATCCCATCCCATGCCATGCCATGCCATCCCATCCCATCCCATCCCATCCCATCCCATCCCATCCCATCCCATCCCATCCCATTCCATCCCATCCCATCCCATCCCATGCCATCCCATCCCATGCCATCCCATCCCATCCCATCCCATCCCATCCCATCCCATCCCATCCCATCCCATCCCATCCCATCCCATTCCATCCCATCCCATCCCATCCCATGCCATCCCATCCCATGCCATCCCATCCCATCCCATCCCATCCCATCCCATCCCATCCCATCCCATCCCATCCCATCCCATCCCATCCCAGCCCATGCCATCCCATCCCATCCCATCCCAGCCCAGCCCAGCCAGGGGTGTGAGTGGAAGTCCTGCCTTCCAGACAAGCACGTGGCATCTGTCACCAAAGCCCCCCGCAGCCCCCTGGCATCTCCATCAGGGCATCTCTCTCTTTGCATGGCAACTAAACACAATTCCTGGCTCGGCCTGCAGGCACGGGGCACACCTGCAGGCAGGAAACCACCCCCCCACACCGCTAAACTTTTCTAGAACAGCAGCCTCTTCCCCTCAAACACGGCTTTCCCCACACGGGGCACAGTGGGCAGTTGATGAGAATAATTTGTCAAACGCTGAGCTGGAGCTGTGGATAAGAATCATGCTTTTTGTACAGAAAATTGAAAATGAAATAGTGCCTAGAACTGCAGCTATTACACAGCACATTATCTTGGAGGGCTTTGGTGTAATTTAGATAAAACACCGTGTCTCTGATTTCAGAAATGTCAACACCATTCGAAATGTGCATGTGGTTTTCCATCCCTTTCCTCCGAAGACTCAGAGCTCCACCAGCCTCTCTCTCTTGTGCTCTCCATTTCCTTTCTAAATTGGCAAATGAGTATTCCATCTTGGGAAATTTCAGGTCCATTGTTACATGTGGGAAAAGTGCATGTTCAGAGATGGCCCTGAATGGCTCCATTATGGATCTCATCAGCCGTGACACACTTGCTGAAGTAAAATCCATGCATTTGGATGAAACAGGAAAAATTAATATCAGCACAGGGATGAACTGTTTCACTTCCCTCCCGTGGCCCTGCTATTCACGTGGCACTTCATCCCTAGAGCTCTGCACCTTTTCTTCAAACCTCCTTCAAAGAGGAAATCACACAAACCACAATACAGAGAATTCCATTCGGGCATACAAATCCCCTTTTTTTATTTTTTTTTTTTTTTCTTTATTTGGTGGCCTAGGTTTTCTGCAGAGGCCGTGCAGGCTCCATCCTTGGACACATCCCAAAGCCAGCCAGGCACAGTCCTGAGCTCCCTGCTCTGGGTGTCCCTGCCTGAGCTGGTCCCCACTGTGGCTGTCCAGAGCTCTCAGCAGTGTACAGCACGAATAAATAAAGACATTTCTAATTCGATTAAGGCTGATCAAAAATACACAATGAATTACCATTCCTCTTTCTCACAAAGCTTTACTTTGAAGTACAGATGCCATTGCAGCTTAGCCTTCAGCAACTCCCCACATTAAGCCTTGCCACTCGCCACTTGCCACTTGTCACTTGCCACTTGTCACTTGTCACTTGCCAAGTGCTGTGGACATTTCTGGGCACCGAGGCCGTGGCTGCCAGCTCTGAGCACCCTCCCTCACCACTCCTGCACACACACACACACACACACACACGGAACCAACCCAGGGAACGTTTATAGGGATGCAAGTCTGCAGCTTCAATTTACAAGTTCATTAACAGTGTCCCTGCAAAGATCAGGTTTTTTTTAATTGGAGCCCTAATTAGCAATGAATCCTCATTATTTTTCATTGAAATCCCGAAGCAGCTTTGGCACATTGTCTTTGTTCTCTGGAAGACGGGGAAGAGGAGAAGCGTCAGGGAGATAAAGACACAGCCGATGATATACTGGGGGGGTGTTTTCTCCTCGAGCTCTTCCTCCACTTCAATACAGTTCACAGCAATTTCCCTCGTTATTTATGATTGGAAGAAATATCTATTTCCATGGAGAAACCACTGCTGGCTGCCCCCTGCCCTTCCCAGAGGGATGTGTCCCTGGGCTAAGGTGCACCCTGTGGTGAGGCTGCCTCTTCGTGCTGTGCTCAGGAAAAACCTCCGTGGATGTTCCTCCCCGAGTGGAGGGGCACAAACCCAAAATGTGGCCGTGAGAAACAGCCAGGCACAGCAGCTCTCATTAACAGGGAACTGTTAATTAGGGGCAGAGCCTTGCCAAAGGCTCCATTAGCACGATGGAGGTCAGGGCTGGAGCAGGCACCTGGCACAGCTCCTGGCAGCTCCAAAGGGTGGCAGAGGTGACTCCTGAGGTGATGGGAGCTCCCAAAGGGTGGCACTGGCACAGCTCCAAGGGATGGCAGAGGTGGTTCTCAAGGTGATGGGAGCTCCCAAAGGGTGGCACTGGCACAGCTCCAAGGGATGGCAGAGGTGGCTCCCGAGGTGATGGGAGCTCCCAAAGGCTGGCACTGGCACAGCTCCAAGGGATGGCAGAGGTGGCTCCCAAAGGCTGGCACTGGCACAGCTCCAAGGACTGGCAGAGGTGGTTCCCGAGGTGATGGGAGCTCCCCAGGGCTGCCTGGGCACCCCCTCCCAGATTTACTGTGTGCTCTGCTTCTCAGCCCCTCGCTCTCATTCCTCCACAGGTGTCAAACCAAGCAAGTCTAAATTCAATTTTCCCGTGGGCTGGAGCCCTTTGGTGGCCCAAGCCACTTTGGAAAGGCCACAGCAGGGAAGGAATCAGCCCCAGTAAATCTGATCCCTCCTTTTGGCCGCAGCTAACAGCAAATAATGGAGCAAAGACAGCAATTTTCAGCAGAGAAGAGCAGAGCAGCCCCTGTGGCTGCACCTCATGCACTCTGGCTGGAGCTGGGTGGCAGCACAGGGACTTTCCTCGTGGCAGGGCCCAGAGGAGCACAGGCACAGCAATAACGGGGTGCAGGGCTGGGCACTGGGGGGAGGAGCTGGGCTCTCTCACCGTGCTCCAAACCCAGAGATGCTTCTTGGCAAATTCTGATGGGCTTTTTTTTTTTTTGGCCAGAGGGGTGGATAATCATCACGTTGTTTCCACAGTCCTTCTACAAATTGTTTTGATAATAAGGGACCTCCTGTGACATTAAGTACATTTTAATTACAACATTGTCTGTAATGCATATATCTAATTGCAAATAATTATTTTATCGTATTTTGTCTGTAGGCCTGTGAGATGCATCAGATATTATCTTCTGACTCAGTGGTACAGGTTAATTAAAATTTCTCTTTTAATACCGTTTCAAAGCTAACCACATAATTTCATCTCGACACCAGCTGTGTCGGTAAAAAAGTGATTTTTTAAATTATTTTTTGTCCTGCTTGTCCATGGAGGAAAACCCGAGCCGTTTGTGCAGGCTGTAATTACTGCACTGCTTTCTGCAGTCGTTCATTTGCACAGGAAGAAAAGAAGGAGGAATGTGTGGAGCATCCGTGGCCAGAGGTTGCTTTGTTGCATTTTGAAGGTTTTTTTGTTCTCGCGTACAAAAAGCATTTGAGATCTTGTCTTCAGAAGGAGAACTGAAGGCAGCACCCAGCCTGGCTCGTCAGAATAAACTGCTCTCAGGGCTGAGACCATCAGAGTGCTCATTCTGGGGATTAACAAAGCCCGGCTCAAGGGCGATCCCAGTCAGCTGCTTCCTTCCTCATTTATTGCTCCTCTGAGCCATCGAGAGCCGACACAAGACGAGAGAAAATGAAAGTACAAACCTAACGTTCGGGCAAAGAAAGAGAAGAGTTTGGGTTAAATCCGTGGCGATGTAAACCCGAGAGAGCCGAGGGGGGCACAAGAGGAAAGCAAAGAGACTTTCTGCAGGTGCCAGGACCCCTCGCCTGTGACTCGCAGGAGCAGGGGACCCCTCTCTCACCCCCACATCATGTGCCAGGAGCACACATGACAGAGCCTCACACCCTGGGGACAGCGCTGGCAGGGACAGCGTTAACAGCGTCCCCAAAGGAGGGGACAGGGGCCAGAGGTGCGGGCTGCCAGGAGGGAATTGAGAGCACGGCTGACCTTTCCTCCGGGAGAGGGCCGAGTAAACAGCGCTCCTGTGGGATTTACACGAGCAGGGGGGCACGGCCATCACTCGAGCAGCTGCCCGTGCAAAGATCTCGGCCACAGCAGCGGGTGACACACGTGCCAGAAACCTCTCGGTGCCGTTCAGCCTTTGGCAGAGGCGCTCTGAGCTCTCCCGGGTGGGCTGGTATTGTTACTCCACGAGATTTCCACATCCTCCGTGCCGTTTCCTTTCGGAAGGCATCAGGGGACACGCAATCCCTTGCTCTTTCTATTTCGGATTTTTTTTTTTTCCATCCATCGACATAAATCCTTCTCTTTCCCCCTCTGCACAGGAGGAAATCTGACAGGGTTTTTTTGACAGTGGATTTCTCCCGTCTATCATTTTTACTGGAGGAATGACATCTGACTGCCTCATACGCTGCAATGGGTGGAAACTTTCCACCAGGTTTTTCCTAAATAAAACCCCACAGGCCAAGGGACAGTGAGAACTCCTTGGGGTGCCAAATGAGCAGGGCTGGGGGGGACCCTCAGTGAGGCTTCAATGGATGAGGCTCCTTTGCTTCCATGAGCTCAGCAGAGCTCCCAACCTTTGCAGAAGCCGAGGCACGGAAAGCAGGGTGCGGGATGCAGACTGGGAGGGAGCCGGGCACTTGGCAGAGGTTCAGCACTTGCTGTGAGGTTTGAGGCTGGAGCAGAGCTTTGCAGGGGCAGGGGGCCATGGCCGGCAGGAGCACTGTCAGGAAAAGAACCCCTCCAAAAAGCGGAGAGCGCGGGTGGAAGAGTCTTTGCCACGTGCTCAGTCACGGCAGGGCGGAGAGGGCAGAGCCTCGCGTCCCCGGCTGGCACAGCACCAGGGCTCTGCCAAGCCCCTGCCCCCGAGCCGGGGGAGCATCCCGGGAACCAATTCCAAGGCAGGAATGAGCAGCTCAGGCTCCCGAATGGATGTGTCGGACCGGGGATATGCAAGAGGACACAAAACCAACTTCGTGCACGCGCTTGGAAGCGTTGGGTCCAAAGGACAGAAAGTCGGCGCTGCCATTGTGTGCTAAGGAAACCATGACCTCACCTGGAGGTTATTCGGGAGGCAAATCTCCCGTATTTACTTTTCCCCTACTTCTTTTCCCGGGTTCGGTCTAAAGCGTTCTATTGACACAAGCAAGCGGAGAAGTTCCGTAATTTAATCTCTGCCATTAAAATTTCAGGCTCCACGGGAAAAGCAACCCTGCCTGTTCCCCGGGCCCGGCTGGTGTCACGTTTCCACAAAGGGCACAAACTCTGCGGCAGCAGGCAGCTCCCGGGATGGGGGGGAAGGAAGGAACGAGCACTGCGGCTCGGGGACGGCGTGCAAACACATATTAATAATTCAGGCCATTCTATTTCGGACTGGGAATGCTCTGCCCCTCACCTGGAATAGAAAGTCCTGTGGGAGCAGCCCCGAGGGCAGTGCCAGCAGCCTGGCAGGGCAGTGCAGGGACAGCCTGTGCAAGGTCAGCCCTTCCCTCTGGCCCTTGGCTGGGCTGGGACACCCCAGAACTCCTCCGGACCGATGGATCCCGCTGTTCCCCCCATGGGCACAGCCAGCCAGGCCGGCTCCTGCACGGCGAGGGATTTTTCCCAAGGAATAGCGAGCCCCTGGCCGGTGCTGGCGTTGTCACCTCCCCCAGGACTCCCCCCGGGGCCTGTGACTGCTCAGTTGTGCCACAAGTGGCTCCTGCTGTGCCCCTGAAGTGACTGCTTTATATAGATTTTACCTCAGATCCTGCAAGCTGGATGACCAAATCTCTTTCAGGAAATTATTGTGCCCGAAGCACGGGCTTTCGGAAATGCATCATCTGGCTTTCTGGGAAACTGCAAATGTTCTATTGTCAGAAAACACGAGTCACGGGACCTTAAAAGTGCTTGTCCTGCACGGGCTGGAGGCGCTGCTGCAGCTTTACTGGCATTCCCTGCCTTCTGCTGCCCCGTGCCAGCTCCAAGTGAATCGTTGGAAAAGCTGCATTTGGTGAGGATTGGACTCCAAGGGACAGCAAGGACTGTCCTAGAGCACCGTGGGTCCAGGCGGGCATCTCTGCTCCCTGGAGCTTTTCACAGGCACAATCTCCAAGCTCCGAGTGCCTAAAGCCAGGCAGTTTGGTGCTGGACATCACAGGCTAGCACACATCAGAGCAGCTGCATCACCACGATTCCTGAATCTGCAGTGGCTCCTTTTCCAACAAGGCAGAACACGACAAAAACACTCAGAAAAAACAGTCAGAAACCGCCAGAAGACACAAGCTGGAAGATGTTAGTTGTGTAAATCAATTAAAATAAAAGGAAAGGGGAAAAAAAATAAACAAGAGCAAGCCAAGACTTTATCCATGTGCTTCCTCAGCCAATTGATTTGTGGTGAAGGAAGGGGAGAGCCAGAACATCCCAATTCACCCTCGCCGGGAAACTGAGGATGCTGAAATCACAGCGCTGCACCCAAAATTACCGGAATGGGAACTGCTCCAGGAGGAGATGGTCATGGTGTGAGGGAATGGGGTGAAACAGGAATGACCTGTGATGGAATGGTGTACAACGGGAATTTCCTGTGATGGGAATGGTGTACAACGGGAATTACCTGTGATGGGAATGGGGTACAACAGGAATTACCTGTGATGGGAATGGGGTACAACGGGAATTACCTGTGATGGGAATGGTGTACAAACAGGAATTACCCGTGATGGGAATGGGGTACAATGGGAATTTCCTGTGATGGGAATGGGGTACAACGGGAATTACCTGTGATGGGAATGGTGTACAAACAGGAATTACCTGTGATGGGAATGGGGTACAAACAGGAATTACCTATAATGGGAATGGTGTACAAACAGGAATTACCTGTGATGGGAATGGGGTACAAACAGGAATTACCTGTGATGGGAATGGGGTACAAACAGGAATTACCTGTGATGGGAATGGGGTACAAACAGGAATTACCTGTGATGGGAATGGGGTACAAACAGGAATTACCTGTGATGGGAATGGGGTACAAACAGGAATTACCTGTGATGGGAATGGGGTACAATGGGAATTACCTGTGATGGGAATGGGGTACAAACAGGAATTACCTGTGATGGGAATGGGGTACAAACAGGAATTACCTGTGATGGGAATGGTGTACAACAGGAATTACCTGTGATGGGAATGGGGTACAATGGGAATTACCTGTGATGGGAATGGGGTACAATGGGAATTACCTGTGATGGGAATGGTGTACAATGGGAATTACCTGTGATGGGAATGGTGTACAAACAGGAATTACCTGTGATGGGAATGGTGTACAACAGGAATTACCTGTGATGGGAATGGTGTACAACGGGAATTACCTGTGATGGAATGGGGTACAATGGGAATTACCTGTGATGGGAATGGTGTCCAATGGGAATTACCTGTGATGGGAATGGTGTACAAACAGGAATTACCTGTGATGGGAATGGTGTACAACAGGAATTACCTGTGATGGGAATGGGGTACAAACAGGAATTACCTGTGATGGGAATGGGGTACAAACAGGAATTACCTGTGATGGGAATGGTGTACAACAGGAATTACCTGTGATGGGAATGGTGTACAAACAGGAATTACCTGTGATGGGAATGGGGTACAATGGGAATTACCTGTGACTGGAATGGGGTACAACAGGAATTACCTGTGATGGGAATGGGGTACAAACAGGAATTACCTGTGGTGGGAATGGGGTACAACGGGAATTACCTGTGATGGGAATGGGGTACAATGGGAATTACCTGTGATGGGAATGGGGTACAACGGGAATTACCTGTGATGGGAATGGGGTACAAACAGGAATTACCTGTGATGGGAATGGGGTACAATGGGAATTACCTGTGATGGGAATGGTGTACAAACAGGAATTACCTGTGATGGGAATGGGGTACAATGGGAATTACCTGTGATGGGAATGGTGTACAAACAGGAATTACCTGTGATGGGAATGGGGTACAAACAGGAATTACCTGTGATGGGAATGGTGTACAACAGGAATTACCTGTGATGGGAATGGGGTACAACGGGAATTACCTGTGATGGGAATGGGGTACAATGGGAATTACCTGTGATGGGAATGGGGTACAAACAGGAATTACCTGTGATGGGAATGGGGTACAATGGGAATTACCTGTGATGGGAATGGGGTACAAACAGGAATTACCTGTGATGGGAATGGGGTACAAACAGGAATTACCTGTGATGGGAATGGGGTACAATGGGAATTACCTGTGATGGGAATGGGGTACAAACAGGAATTACCTGTGATGGGAATGGGGTACAATGGGAATTACCTGTGATGGGAATGGGGTACAACGGGAATTACCTGTGATGGGAATGGGGTACAAACAGGAATTACCTGTGATGGGAATGGTGTACAACAGGAATTACCTGTGATGGGAATGGGGTACAAACAGGAATTACCTGTGATGGGAATGGGGTACAATGGGAATTACCTGTGATGGGAATGGGGTACAACGGGAATTACCTGTGATGGAATGGGGTACAGTGGGAATTACCTATAATGGGGATGGGGTACAAACGGGAATTACCTGTGATGGGGATGGGGTACAAACAGGAATTACCTATAATGGGAATGGGGTACAACAGGAATTACCTGTGATGGGAATGGGGTACAATGGGAATTACCTGTGATGGGAATGGGGTACAATGGGAATTACCTGTGATGGGAATGGGGTACAAACAGGAATTACCTGTGATGGGAATGGGGTACCGTGGGAATTACCTGTGATGGGAATGGGGTACAACGGGAATTACCTGTGATGGGAATGGGGTACAAACAGGAATTACCTGTGATGGGAATGGGGTACAAACAGGAATTACCTGTGATGGGAATGGGGTACAAACAGGAATTACCTGTGATGGGAATGGGGTACAAACAGGAATTACCTGTGATGGGAATGGGGTACAATGGGAATTACCTGTGATGGGAATGGGGTACAAACAGGAATTACCTGTGATGGGAATGGGGTACAAACAGGAATTACCTGTGATGGGAATGGGGTACAAACAGGAATTACCTGTGATGGGAATGGGGTACAGTGGGAATTACCTGTGATGGGAATGGGGTACAATGGGAATTACCTATAATGGGGATGGGGTACAAACAGGAATTCTCGTGGCCTGAGCCAGGCTCCAAGCCAAGGGAGGATGTGTCAGCCATGGATTTTCTGTGGCTGATCCAAGCATTCAACTTTTCTGTGTAACCAAAGGGATTGATCAGTTTTTTCATTTCCAAGGCTGTGGTGACTCCAACAAGTGACTCCTCCCTTCTTGGCACAGCTTTTGGTGGCACTGCCAGCCCTTGCCCTGCCCCTCCAGGATCCAGCTGTGCTGCAGAGGGCACAGCTGTACCACGCTCACAAGCAGGACCTCTCCTGTCCTCCAGCCTCCTTCTTTATTGCTGAATTCCTCTGTCCACTGCAGCTCCCAGCCACAGCCGTGTTTGCTGCCTCTAACAACACTAATTCTTGTGGCATTTTATTTTCTATGGTGATTCGTGGCTGAGAAAATAATTTGTCTGATGTGTCAATTGATTTTAAGTCCTTTTGTTGACAGCTAAGACGGACACACAGAGGTCATTTCCCTTGCACCCCTGGTTTCCTTTCCCAGCCTGCTTTGAAATTGAGGAGAGTTTCCTTTTTCACCCCGAGTTTTACTGAGAGCATCCGAGGGCCTTGGAGTGAAACCTGCCGGCTTCTGCCTCGGGCGTGGATTGTGCTTTTGTTGTGTGGCTACGAGCCTGCCCTGTGTGTAAACACAGCACGTCTTATATACTTATATACTTATATATTTATATACTTATATATTTATACACTTACATATTTATATCCTTATACATTTGTAGAGTTATGTATTTCTATGTTTACAGTGCAGGCAGTAAATCCAAAGCTGAATGTTTTCCCGTGGAGATCTGCACTGAATATCGGCGAGAATTCTTTCCCTGGGAGGATGGGGAAGCCCTGGCACAGGGAAGCTGTGCCTGCCCCATCCCTGGAAGTGCCAAGGCCAGGTTGGACGGGGCTGGGAGCAGCCCGGCACGACGGAGGGTGTCCCTGCCAGGGCAGGGGTGGCGCTGGAAGGCCTTTACGGTCCTTCCCACCCAAACCTGCGGTTCGGTGACTCCGTGACGAGCCGAGAGCCCGCCTAGGATCCAGCTGGCTACGGCGCCTCCGCTCCCGCTGCCCTGCCCGGGCCATTCCCGCGGCTCTCCCGGGATACTTCCGGGAGGTATCCCGGGGGTGTCCCGCGCTCCCGGTGCCCGCCCCGGTGACGTCGGCGGCCTCGGCGGTGACGTCACGAGCGGGGCGGGGCCGCAGCTCCCGGCGCGCCCCGCGCAGCGCGGAGGGCGGGAGCGCGCGCGGGAGAGCCAGGGCGCGCTCCCGGGAGGTGGCGGCGGTGGCGGCCCCGCGCCTCCATCCCCGCAGCCAGCATGTTCTCCAGGAAGGGCCACGCCGACGTCAGGAAATCCACGCAGAAGGCGCTGGACCCCAAGCGGGACGTGCTGACCCGCCTGAAGCACCTCCGTGCGCTGCTGGGTGAGCGGGGCTGGGCTCCGGGGGGGGAACCCGGCCACGGTACCGGTACCGGGAGGGTCCTGAGCTCCGTATGGGCTGCCCGGGCACCGCACGGGGTGTGCGGGGCGGGGAGCGCCCCCGGTTCGTGCGGGGTGTGCGGGGCAGGGAGCGCCCCCGGTTCGTGCGGGGTGTGCGGGGCAGGGAGCGGCCCCGGTTCGTGCGGGGTGTGCGGGGCGGGGAGCGCCCCCGGTTCGTGCGGGGTGTGCGGGGCGGGGAGCGCCCCCGGTTCCTGCCGGGTGTGCGGGGCAGGGAGCGCCCCCGGTTCCTCCCGGGTGTGCGGGGCAGGTGCCGTGGGGGAACAAACGCGGTGCCCCGGTCGGTGACACCGGCTCGGGGTGACGGTGCCCCGCTGGTGTCCTGCGGTGGCTCCGTGCCACCAGTGTCACAGCGATCTCGGTGACGCCGGCTGATGGTGAGGGGCTGTGTTGGAGCGCAGGTGCGGCCGCTCCGTGTCGGGACAGGGCTGGGAAGCGGCCGATGGGGCTCAGCTGTGCCCCCGCCCTGGGGTGGGCGGGCTCCGAGGGATCGCTGGGCTCGGTTCGCCGCTCAGATGTTCTGCTGAGAGCTCCAAGAGGATTCCCTGTTCTCCTGGAAGATGCGCCCTCGGACCCTTTGCCAAGGTGTCCTCCGTGCTCGGAAAAAAAAAACCCCAAACAAACAACTCCACTCGTGGGACGGACCTTGCCAGCGTGTAAAGGCTCGGGAGGAGCTGGATTCGTGTTCTGTTCCCCTTGTCCCCAGGTGCGTGTGCCCTGGGCAGGGGTAGCAATGGGAATGTGTGCGCGTTACTGCAGGAACTCCAAACTCCTTCCCTGGAGCCCAGGTCGCTGTCCCTGCTCTGCTGTTTCCTCGGGAGATGCCAGCTCCCCTTCCTTTGTGAGTTCAGGTCTCGGGGATTGAATTGTAGACAAAATGTCAGCGTCTCTGCTGTGCTGGTGGCGGATGGGAGGGAAGATGTCCCGGGGGAGGAATGAACCGAGGGAACGAGCGTTTCCATCAGTGAGGGCTCCTGGCAGCTTTGCGTGGCTTCGGTGGCACCGCACAAACTGACGCGAAGGCAAGAAGAAGATCGGTGCTGGCTGTGCCACCTCTCCAGCCCCCAGAGGCCCAAATTTGGGCTCGGGGCTCCTGCTCCGAGGGATGCTCTGTCCCCACGGCACGGCTTCCATGGGGCTGTGTTGGGGACGTTGCCCTGGTTTCTCTATGGGGATGTGCTCGTGGCCAGAACTTGCGTTAAATTAGTGAAGTTCTGAGCGCGCTTTGTGCAAGCGCCACTCGTGTGGCTTTTTTTAAGATGAGATTTAAAAAGCAGTGGCCTGACAAGGAGTGGTGGGGATGGAGAGATTTGGCTCTTCTTCCCCCCTGCCTGGCCATAAATAAATGAAACCTCTGCTCTTCCCCGGAGCGGTTTCTGGGGGACTTTTGTCGCAATGGATTTTTTTTTTCTGCGGTGTTTTCTCCTCGGGCGCACTTGGAGCACCCGGGAAGGGTGTTTTGGTAACGGGCCGTTTCGGGCTGACACACTTTTTGTGGAGATAAGTAAGAATTGTGCATTATTTCTGGGGTGAGGCTGGTCCTAAAAGGTTTATCATTAACCAGGGTGTGGCTGCGAGATTCTCTTCATCTCCTTTAATTTCTCAAGCACGTGAAGATTAAGAGAGCTCGGAGAAAATAGCACCGAGCGGCTTTGGAAGTTGGTGGAATTAAGGGCTGATTTCTGCCAGGTGACCGTGGCAGTGAACAGGACAACAAAAGGCGACTCTGTGTGCTGAGGACGGGCTTAGTGTCCCCTTTGGGGTTTTTATTTTGGATTTTTGGACAGCGGGCGAGAGTTTGGCAATAGCCTCAGGCTCTTAGCGAGTGGAACCGGAGCGTTACCCTACATTTTAAATTTAGCAGCGTGGCTGACGGTTCCCGGGGAGCCAGGATGTCCTGTTTACAGAGAAGAAGCGGGGTGTGACCCTGGCGAGTGTCTCGCTGTTTCCTGAGCCTGCTGCTCGTCCTGCCTGGGATTGGGGCGATGGATCAGCTCTGGGACGGTGCTGGGTGCAGCTGTGGCGACCCGGGAGGTGAATAATAACAATAAAAAAATTAAATAATAATTTAATTAATAATTAAAATAAATAAATAAATGAATAAATCTGGCAAAGAAAGCCAGTTCCTGCAGTCAGTGCAATTCCCCCGCAGTCGGGGATTTATCTCCTGGTCTCAGGTGGTGACGAATGGCACAGGGAGCTTTCCCCCCATGTTTTCCATGGGAGGAAAAAAGCAGGAATGAGGCGGGTGCTGCCAGGGGATGCAGCTCCCGTCACCCCCGAGGTGAGGGAAAAAAAAAAAAGCACAATTTGCTCCCTTGGCGAGGCAGTTCCTTTCTCCTCCCTTGGAGGTTTCGAGGGAAAGTTTCCTTTTTTGTTTAGATTTTCATGACCTCATTCCCATCGTACGAAACGGCTGTAAATGAAAGCCTTGTTTTCCCGCGGAGTTGCGTTGAACGGGACGCATTCATGGGGAGGAATAATTGCACTTTGCCTGCGAATTCACGAGCAATAGTTCGCAGGAAACAAATGCCACGTTCAGGAGTTTCCCTGCCCGAATTGTCTCCGTAGTACAAGCGGCCAGGCAGAGCCTCACTGCTGCAAAGGTATTAATTGAAATAAAAATCAACTTATTCTTTCCTCTGTAGTCCTGGGATATTATTGGTCCTTCTGGCTGGAATAATTATAATTTTTTTTTTTTTTTTATGCGGGGTAACAAGTGGGTTTCTTGCGATGTGCTGTTAATTTCGGCCCCTTTTTGCTGGGGGAAATCACCCAACTCTCCCTGGCCAAATCAAAACACCAAAGGGAGGAAATTAATTTGTGTTTGGCAGGTGCCGGGCTTGGGAAACGTTGGGCTTATTTTTCTGCAAAGAAAATAAACTTATTTCGAATTTCAGCGGGAGTTAGCACCGTGGCAGGTGCTGCGTGCCGGGGTTCTGCTGTTATTGTAAGAAATGAATTGGGAAATGTGCATTTTCTGCTTTGGGCTGCTTGCCACGTGAATGCACGAGCTGAATTTGCATCCCAGAACCTTTCCTGGTGTTTTTCTCCAGCAGTACCTGCTTGTTCTGCTAAGACTCACCTCACCTCTTTTTTTTTTTTTTTTTTTTTTAATTTTTTAAAAATTCGTTCTCTAAGGCTGAATTTGCAGAATGCCTGAAATTCTCATCTTTGTGCCCTTGTGTAACTGCTCTGCTTGTTCCTCTTTTTCAGATATTGTGGATGGGAGCGACCTGAAGCAGTTTTTTGAAAGCAATTACTCTCAAATCTATTTCATATTCTACGAAAACTTCGTAACGCTGGAAAACAACCTGAAACAAAAAGGTAATTTTTAGGTTTTTTTTCCAGCAGCTCTTGGTCTGTGCTCCAGAGAATTCCATCAGAGCCTGTCCTATGGCTGTCAGGTATCTGCATTTACACTGACACACTAATAATTATTAATATTTGCACTAACAGTTTCCTGCAGCACTGTGGCAGTACGAATAATTTTAATTTTATGGTAGCAAGGGGGGGGGGCGAGCCTGGGCTCTCTGAAAGGAGATCACGTTTCTGGGTTGGTTTCAGCATTTATTATTATTATTATTTATTATTATTATTGATGTTATTATTATTTTTGCCATCCTGCCCGTGCTGAGCTGAGGCTCAGAGATCACTGCAGCCCGGGCCCAGCTCGCCCCTGGGCTCTTTATTTCAAGGCTCAGTGACCCGAGTGGCCCCTTGGAGCTCCAGCAGCCTCACCCCGTGCCTTTGGTCACACGTGTTTGGTGTCTTGCAGGGAATAAATCCCAAAGGGAGGAGCTGGACTCTATCCTCTTCCTTTTTGAAGTAAGTTTTCCATGCCACAAAACCCGAATTTGTGTTTGTGTGTGTTTGATTTTGCACCTTGTCCCAGCAGGGCAGTTTGATGTGAGTGTGTGAAATGCTGATTTGTGTGTTTTTATTATTTTATTATTTATTATTATAACACCTTTCACTTCCGGGAGCATGTCTGCCATGGGCAGTGCCTGGGGAGGAAATGGTACCTGGTTAACTTTTGCATAATCCAATGGGGATTGCTTTAATTTAAATGAGAATAGTCCAGGCCGGATCATTTTCCAAGGTACCTCTCCGACTGGAATTATCACCTGAATGTATTTGGATGTGAGAAAATATCACTGGACCAGATGAAAGCCTGGCACAAAAAAATGTTCTTACAATGCACCCTGAAATTCCTAGCATAAGCTCTAGCCAGAAAGCACTGGCACCTTTAATTGTTGTTATTTTAGCAGTTAATTAGGTAAATATGTGCCAGAATCAGATCCATCAGCCCAAAAATCAGGGGACAGGGGAAACTCTTCCTGCTGCTGTCAGGGGTGTTTGGGGCAGGGGAAAAACTCTTCCTGCTGCATTCAGGAGTTTTTAGGGCAGGGGAAAAACTCTTCCTGCTGCATTCAGGTGTTTTTAGGGCAGGGGAAACTCTTCCTGCTGCATTCAGGAGTTTTTAGGGCAGGGGAAAAACTCTTCCTGCTGCATTCAGGGGTGTTTGGGGCAGGGGAAACTCTTCCTGCTGCATTCAGGGGTGTTTGGGGCAGGGGAAAAACTCTTCCTGCTGCATTCAGGAGTTTTTAGGGCAGGGGAAACTCTTCCTGCTGCATTCAGGGGTGTTTGGGGCAGGGGAAACTCTTCCTGCTGCATTCAGGAGTTTTTAGGGCAGGGGAAACTCTTCCTGCTGCATTCAGGAGTTTTTAGGGCAGGGGAAACTCTTCCTGCTGCATTCAGGAGTTTTTAGGGCAGGGGAAACTCTTCCTGCTGCATTCAGGAGTTTTTAGGGCAGGGGAAAAACTCTTCCTGCTGCATTCAGGAGTTTTTAGGGCAGGGGAAACTCTTCCTGCTGCATTCAGGGGTGTTTGGGGCAGGGGAAAAACTCTTCCTGCTGCATTCAGGAGTTTTTAGGGCAGGGGAAACTCTTCCTGCTGCATTCAGGGGTGTTTGGGGCAGGGGAAAAACTCTTCCTGCTGCATTCAGGAGTTTTTAGGGCAGGGGAAACTCTTCCTGCTGCATTCAGGGGTGTTTAGGGCAGGGGAAACTCTTCCTGCTGCATTCAGGAGGTTTTAGGGCAGGGGAAAAACTCTTCCTGCTGCAGAAATGCCAGGAGATGAAGCAGGCGTGCTCCAAGCCACAGGAACCCAAACAAATTGATATTTGAGCTGTCCATGTTCAGTGTGATGGCAGCAGCAGCCAGGGGGATGCTGCATTTCCTGCTAATTAGCCAAGTAGGTAATTCCTTAGGATTAACACATCCTGAGTGCCCGTGCTGCGGGTTAACAGCTTAAAAATCAAGAGGAATATTTCTGAGGGAGTTGCCTTTGGCTTTCCTGGAGGTTTGGTGGGATTGTGGTGCTGCTGTGGAGTGACACCTAGTGTGTGTGCTGGGCAGAAATCCCACAGATCCCCTGCACACCCCCTCGGCTTGGTGGCCATCGGTGGGAATTGTGGTTTCACACAGCAGCGGCTTCAAACAACCTCGTACCCAGGACGTGTTAGCCAGCAGCGGGGACTGCGAGGGGTTCATGAATATTGCAAAATGCTCGGCTCTGACTCGGCAAGGTGCCTTGGCCCTGCCTTTTCCCACATGGGCGTTTGGGAGGTGATGTGGCAGTGGTCCTGTTACCTGTCCCTGCTGCAGCTGACAGCCCAGAATGATGTCACGGAGTTGTTTTTGGTTTTTTGTTTTTTTTTTTCCTGCTCTCCCTGCTTGCAGTGCCTTTGCAGAGCAGGTTCTGCTGCTCCTCGTGTCCCTTTGGAGCTCCAAGCTGGGATTTGAGGGCAGCTCTGAGCCCTGAGTGTCCCAGAGCTGCCGGGAGGGGCACTGGAATGATGGATTGATGGATTGTTGTCCATTTTCTGCCTCACTGTGCCATCACCTGCTTGTGAGAGTTTTGGGGTGGTTTTCTCCGCCGGGAAAGTGTTTTTCCTTCCTTGCAGCCGGTTCCTCTGACGCTGTGGTTTTTAATCTCTAGTGAAGTTCAAGCAGATGGATGGGTTTGATACACGTTGATCCATTTATTCCCATTCCCTGTAGTTTTTCTTCATTATTTAAGAGCAGCCACGTGTGTCCTGCTGATGGTGTCGTGGAATGCATTCCACTGATGGAGCAGCTTCACTGGATGAAATGGTTTGAATTTTTCAGGTGCACAGGAGCTTCCCCAAGTTTGTGTTTTGTGTGGATTTTGTGCTTTTTTTGAGCCCGGTGCAGATGTGAGTGCCAGCAGGGTAACAAAGGAGCTTTTCTGTCTGTAACAGTACAAGTGCTGATGTTTCCACTTTCCTACACCTAGAAAATGACTTTTGGAACCATTTACAGTTTGTTGTGCCACAGTTGCAGTAACGTTGCTGCTGTCCTTCCAGCGTTCTGTGGTAAATCCCAGCTGTGTGTTTCACATATTTCCCCTCAGAAATGTTTCCTCATTATGCCTGGGGCACTGCTGAGTGCCCTGTGTGCTCTGGGCAGACGTTTTCTCTCCACAAAGAGCTGTAAATAATTTATTAAGGCAGTAAATGGAGGATCCCTTCCTTGTATCCCTGAGCTGCTGCAGGCACGCTGACTCTTGGCCAGCCTGTGAGCAGGAGATGGAAAATTCCTGAAATTGCTGAATTGCTGCAGGTTTGGGTGGCTGAACACCCCGAGAGCAGTTTGGGGTGAGGCAGGGCCAGCCTGTCACAACGCAAACCTCGGTGGTTTTTATTTTGCCTCAGGAAAAGAGACACATCTTTCAAAAAGCAGCATCGTGTGTAAACTAAGATTTAGACTCAGCATTATTCCTAGTCATGCAGGAAGTCCAAACGAAAAAGAACTATGGATAATCAGTTAAAAGAACTGGCAGATACCCTGATGTGTTGATCAGCAGTAATACCTAATTTCTATTTCAAGTGTGCTGTAATGGATTACCATACAGATGCAGCAAAGCACTAAGCATTAAATAGATCCATGTGTTTTCTGAAAAAGCAATATTATTTCTCACTGTGGGGCTTCTGAAGGTATTTCTTATTAGTGTAGTGTGAAGCTGGGAACAAGATGTCAATAGCCAGCTCGGATTCACAGCAGTGTGGCTGGAGGGCAGGAAACTGAATTTCTTCTTTACCAGCAGCAGTGAGTGGGTGCACAAAATATTGCAGGGAACGTGCAAGGGAACACCTGGGGCTGGCTCAGGGTTGTGCAGGCTCTCACCAGCTGGAAGTTGTGCTGCTGGCACTGGGCTTCACTTGCAGCCTCCAGAATTGACATGGAATGGTGTGGACTTGCCACCTGGGTGGGTTTTTTTTTTTTGGTTTTTTTTTGGTGGGCTATGTGGAAAGACTGTGGGATATGGGAGCTTTGCTCAGGCAGGAGCTGCTGTCCTTACTGATGCTTTGGACCCTTGAACTGCTGTGATTGTCACCTGACAAGGCTGTTGGATCCTGTGTTTTGTCAAGAGCAAAGGGCCCCGAGGCTGCTGTTTGCTGCCCCAGCCCCGCCGGTTTTGTGCAGTTCAGAGCTGAGGTTTGGTTTTCCTGCTCGTTGCTGAGCTGTGCAGCAGCAGCAGCGTTTGTTTGCCTGCTTTTCTCTGGCTGCAACCTAAAGTTTGCTGAGACTGGGGCGTGAAAATTGTTCCCTTGTTCGAATGGGTGTTCACTGTGGAGCTCTGCACCTTTCCAGCCTGTGCAGCTCCCACCTTGTCCCAGCTCACCTTCTCTCAGGGATCTCCCAGGTGTGTGCAGCTTCCTCCCTGCAGGCTGTTGTGTGACACCTGAATCCAGGTTTTCTTACTGGTTTTATTTCCTGGAGCTTTTCCTTGGGCACACACACGGCTCGTGGTGAGCCTGGGCACAGACCCAGGTTAGGTTAGGCTAGGCTGGGTTAGGTTAGGTTAGAAGAGCTCCTGGGCTGGCTTAGGATTCCTTTCTGCCAAGTTCGGTGATGATTAATGCCAGGAATGGTGTGCAGGAGTGGGGGGCTGCCAGTGTTGGGATGTTCAGGTGGGGAACCCGAGCTCAGTCCGTGGGTGCTGGGATGAGGTTGGCAGCAGCCTGGTGCTTGGCTAACAGCTGAAGCCCCTCTGAGAGTCATGGCCTCGTTTTTTTTAGCCGGTCAGATCCTTCATCCCGAGCATTCCTGCTGCCCACGGACACGGAGCTCGACCTCTGGACCCTCGGCTCCTGGGGAGGGGCTGGGGGAGTGGCACTGCAGCCGAGCTCGGGGAGCACGGGGAGGGACGTGCCTGCTCTGCATTTCCCCTCGGGTTCACCTTTGAGAAACGCTGGAGGGTGACCCGCCTGCCTGTGACCCGAGGTCTGGCTCCCTGTGCCCTTGGCAGCACTTCCATGCTCTGCCGCGGGGAAAGGAATGTCCCCCGTGTCCCCAAAGACTCTCGTGGCCGGTGGATGTGGTTTCTGGAGCCCCTCAGTGCCGGACGAGTGTCCCGCTCCAGCTGTGGAGCAGTGCTGCTGTCACCCGGCTCCAGGCACAAGTGCTCCAACCCGGTTTCCCGTTTCACTGGACGTCCCCAATCTCCTTTTTCCATGGCCGGGAAGTTGAGAGGTGGAGACGTGTTTCCTGATCCCCCAGACCTGTGCAGTGGGTGAGCTCCGCTGTGCCACAGCCGTGCCCAAGCCCTGGTCCGTGCTGCCACAAAAAAGGAACTGTGTGTGTATTCCCATCCCCTCTGAGTGTGTTGTGCTTCCAGTTCCCTGTCTGCGCCGATGAACCAGTTTTATTGTGGGAAATGTGACTCGTTTTGTTTCCTGCAGAAAATATTGCAGCTGCTGCCCGAGAGGATTTTTTATCGATGGCATTTTCGCAGTATAGGTAAGAACAAATGGCTTAAACCGAAAATCCATGAACTTTTCAGTCGCTTTTTTTGGATCAGTTTTTCTTTTGAGGAGTGATACGTGAGTAGAGCTGTGAGTGACGTGGTGCTTGTGCAGCTTGTGATGAAATGGTTTTCCCAGCAGCCTGGTAGGATGTGACCTTGGCTGTGGCAGGCACACCATAGCCCGGCTGGTTTCCTCACACTGTTCTTTCCCCACGCTCCGCTCGTGTTGGAGCTTCTGGAGGAAGGGAGGGAGCAGGAGGAGCCTGGCAGGGAGCAGCCTTGGATGGCCAGGACCCCTTGAAATCCGTGGGATGGTTTAACTCCATCATCTCCCCCGCCCTGGATTCGTCCCTGCTCTTCCAATTCTGCTCCCAAACGGCACCGGGGGTGCAGCTGGACCAGCCCGGACAGAAGTGGTTCCCCTCAGTTGCTCTGTGGCTGCTGCATCCCTTGTGCTTCTACTGAGTGGTCGTAGCAGCAGGATTTTTGTTTATCCGTGTCCCAAAAATGACGTGCAGGACTGGGCAGAGCGTTTAGTTGCACCTCTGCCTTGTGATTTCGCGTGGCTTCGTGTTAATGTGCATTTCCTGCACGTGGCCGTGATTTCTGTTTAACCTCGGGAAACGGTGGGATCCACTGAAGGAGGGGGTGCAATTCCCAGATTTTACCATTAATGAAAATTTAAGAGACACGGTCCTCTGATGAAACCCAGAGGGATTCACTGGGAAGATACATCACAGTTCATCTGGGCTGGTGGTGACTGCAGCCACATTCACTTGGGGTTGTCTTAAAACCCGGTGCCGTGGCCCCAGAGTCAATTGAAATCAAATTAATTTGTGAAAACGTGGTGGTGGGAAGTGTCTGATGGCGTCTACTTCATTCTCCTGCTCCAGGATCGATTCTGAAGAAGCTTTTGCACACTGGAAATTCTCTCAAGGTATTGCATTGATGTTCTCGTATTTCTTTTCACCGAATTCCTGTGAAGCACGCTACTTTGCATCTTTCCGTGTTTTCCCTGTTGTTAACCTTTGTGATTGGTCACCTTTGGGCAGTAAGTTTTATTATCGTGATTAATGATTATTTTAGTGGCGTTTTCGGTCATTTTGCTGCTCTGATGACCTTTGGGAAGTTACCTGCAGGAGGCATTAGTGGCTCTTGGCCAACACCTGTAATTGTTGGAGCTTTTGTGTGGCACCGGAGCTGGGGGGACGGCGGGGGCCGCCCGGGGCTGTGACTCGGTGCCACAGCCGTGTGTCACAGCGCTGTCCCCCGCAGCTGCGGTGCGAGGGCATCCGCCTGTTCCTGCTGTGGCTGCAGGCCCTGCAGACCAACTGCGGGGAGGAGCAGGTGCTGCTCTTCGCCTGCCTGGTGCCCGGCTTCCCTCCCCTGCCTTCCTCCCGCGGGCCCTGCACGCTGGAGAGCCTGCTCAGCCCCCCGGCCCCGCCTGACGGTGAGCACCGTGTCCAGCCGCTGTCCCCGGGTATTCCAACCGCTGTCCCCGGGTGTCCCCGGGTATTCCAACCAGCGTTCCTGGGTGTCCCCGGGTGTCCCCGGGTATTCCAATCAGTGTCCCCGGGTGTCCCCAGGTATTCCAACCAGCGTTCCTGGGTGTCCCCGCGTGTCCCCGGGTATTCCAACCGCTGTCCCCGGGTGTCCCCGGGTATTCCAACCAGTGTTCCTGGGTGTCCCCGGGTGTTCCTGGGTGTCCCTGGTTGTTCCTGGATGTCCAACGGGTGTCCCCGGGTATTCCAACCGCTGTCCCCGGGTGTCCCCGGGTGTTCCAACGGGTGTCCCCGGGTGTTCCAACGGGTGTCCCCGGGTGTTCCAACGGGTGTCCCCGGGTGTTCCAACGGGTGTCCCCGGGTGTTCCAACGGGTGTCCCCGGGTGTCCAACCGGTGTCCCTGGGTGCCCCCGGGTGTTCCTGGGTGTTCCTGCCTCTTCAACTCATGTTCCTGGGTGTTCCTTCTGATGTTACTGGGTCTGCTCCATCCTGGGTGTTCCTGGGTGCTGCTCCTGGCCCAGCTGGCCATGGGTGCTGCTGCCTGTCCCGGGGTTAATCCTGAGCTGGCCGTGGGTGCTGCTGCCTGTCCCGGGGTTAATCCTGAGCTGGCCATGGGTGCTGCTGCCTGTCCCTGGGGTTAATCCTGAGCTGGCCATGGGTGCTGCTGCCTGTCCCGGGGTTAATCCTGAGCTGGCCGTGGGTGCTGCTGCCTGTCCCGGGGTTAATCCTGAGCTGGCCATGGGTGCTGCTGCCTGTCCCTGGGGTTAATCCTGAGCTGGCCATGGGTGCTGCTGCCTGTCCCGGGGTTAATCCTGAGCTGGCCATGGGTGCTGCTGCCTGTCCCTGGGGTTAATCCTGAGCTGGCCATGGGTGCTGCTGCCTGTCCCTGGGGTTAATCCTGAGCTGGCCATGGGTGCTGCTGCCTGTCCCAGGGTTAATCCTGAGCTGGCCATGGGTGCTGCTGCCTGTCCCAGAGTTAATCCTGAGCTGGCCATGGGTGCTGCTGCCTGTCCCAGAGTTAATCCTGAGCTGGCCATGGGTGCTGCTGCCTGTCCCTGGGGTTAATCCTGAGCTGGCCATGGGTGCTGCTGCCTGTCCCGGGGTTAATCCTGAGCTGGCCATGGGTGCTGCTGCCTGTCCCAGAGTTAATCCTGAGCTGGCCATGGGTGCTGCTGCCTGTCCCTGGGGTTAATCCTGAGCTGGCCATGGGTGCTGCTGCCTGTCCCTGAGTTAATCCTGAGCTGGCCATGGGTGCTGCTGCCTGTCCCTGGGGGTTAATCCTGAGCTGGCCATGGGTGCTGCTGCCTGTCCTGGGGTTAATCCTGAGCTGGCCATGGGTGCTGCTGCCTGTCCCTGGGGTTAATCCTGAGCTGGCCATGGGTGCTGCTGCCTGTCCCTGAGTTAATCCTGAGCTGGCCATGGGTGCTGCTGCCTGTCCCTGGGGGTTAATCCTGAGCTGGCCATGGGTGCTGCTGCCTGTCCTGGGGTTAATCCTGAGCTGGCCGTGGGTGCTGCTGCCTGTCCCTGGGGTTAATCCTGAGCTGGCCGTGGGGTTAATCCTGAGCTGTCCCTGGGGTTAATCCTGAGCTGGCCATGGGTGCTGCTGCCTGTCCCTGGGGTTAATCCTGAGCTGGCCATGGGTGCTGCTGCCTGTCCCGGGGTTAATCCTGAGCTGGCCATGGGTGCTGCTGCCTGTCCCTGAGTTAATCCTGAGCTGGCCGTGGGTGCTGCTGCCTGTCCCGGGGTTAATCCTGAGCTGGCCATGGGTGCTGCTGCCTGTCCCGGGGTTAATCCTGAGCTGGCCATGGGTGCTGCTGCCTGTCCCAGGGTTAATCCTGAGCTGGCCATGGGTGCTGCTGCCTGTCCCTGAGTTAATCCTGAGCTGGCCATGGGTGCTGCTGCCTGTCCCTGGGGTTAATCCTGAGCTGGCCATGGGTGCTGCTGCCTGTCCCTGGGGTTAATCCTGAGCTGGCCATGGGTGCTGCTGCCTGTCCCTGGGTTAATCCCGAGCTGTCCCCTGCTGTCCCTCTGAGCAGGCAGGGCTCACTCTTGGCCTCTTGTGGGTTGGTTTTCTGTCCCCATTTCCCTGCCCCACGGGCGGGTTCCCCCGTGTTGGCTCTCTGGAGCCATGGTGGCTGGGATGTGCCAGCACTGGGGACATCCCAGCGTGGCAGTGCCCTCGTGGGTGTCTCCAAATCCGTGTTGGACAGGAAATCTCTTCTCTTGCACCGTTTTCACGCGGGCTGTGCTGCCGTTGTTGGGTTCCAGCCAAGATTTTCCCAGAAGAAATAACGCCGCTTGTGCCGGCCGTGTCGGGAGAGAAGATTGCCGAGGACCAGACCTGCTACTTCCTGCAGCTCCTGCTGAAATACATGGTGATCCAGGTGGGACGGCTGCACCTCCATCCTGGGGCTGTCACCCTCCTGTCACCCTCCTGTCACCCTCCTGTCACCCTCCTGTCACCCTGCTGTCACCCCGCTGTCACCGCAGTTAATGACTGTTGAGACTCACTGACAGTTTCCTGTGCTCGTGGGTGGTTTAGGGAAAGGGTGTGGGGTAAAAAGTTCAGTTTGTGCTCTTGGGACACGGAGCAGAAGGAAAAGGGATGTGGCGGAGCACGGCAGGGACACAGAGGGACACGCGGCTGCTGCGTGTGGGAAAGGTGCAATTAACGCGTGCAGGAAATTAATTGGGAGCAGATCAGGTGACTCTGGGCAGGGAAGAAATTGATAAAAGGTAAAAAAAGCGCAAATGAAGCAACGTTTGGAGGGAGCGGGAGCTGCGCAGACAATGAACATTGAAGGGCCTTGGGATTATAAAAAATAAATGATAATAGTGAAATACTTGGAGATGGAACTGTGGGATGGAAAGGCGAGAAAGCAAAATATCGGGAAACGCTTCTGGCATCTTGAATAAATGATGTATTGTGTGTGGGACTTAGGAGCCGCTCTGTCTGTCTGTCCCTCCGTCCCTCCTGGTCTCTGTCCAGGTGATTTAGGAGCCGCTCTGTCTGTCTGTCCCTCCTGGTCTCTGTCCAGGTGATTTAGGAGCCGCTCTGTCTGTCTGTCCCTCCGTCCCTCCTGGACCCTGTCCAGGTGATTTAGGAGCTGCTCTGTCTGTCTGTCCCTCTGTCCCTCCTGGTCTCTGTCCAGGTGATTTAGGAGCCGCTCTGTCTGTCTGTCCCTCTGTCGCTTCCTTCATCTTGTCCAGGTGATTTAGGAGCCGCTCTGTCTGTCTGTCCCTCGGTCCCTCCTGGTTTCTGTCCAGGTGATTTAGGAGGCGCTCTCTCTGTCTGTCCCTCCGTCCCTCCTGGTCCCTGTCCAGGTGATTTAGGGGCTGCTCTGTCTGTCCCTCCTGATCTCTGTCCAGGTGATTTAGGAGCCGCTCTGTCTGTCTGTCCCTCTGTCCATCCCGGTCGCTGTCCAGGTGATTTAGGAGCCGCTCTGTCTGTCTGTCCCTCTGTCCATCCCGGTCCCTGTCCAGGTGATTTAGGAGCGGCTCTGTCTGTCTGTCCCTCTGTCCATCCCGGTCCCTGTCCAGGTGATTTAGGAGCTGCTCTGTCTGTCTGTCCCTCCAGGTCCCTGTCCAGGTGATTTAGGAGCTGCTCTGTCTCTCTGTCCCTTCCTTCATCTTGTCCAGGTGATTTAGGAGCCGCTCTGTCTGTCTGTCCCTCTGTCCCTCCTGGTCTCTGTAGAGGTGATTTAGGAGCTGCTCTGTCGGTCTGTCTCTCTGTCCATCCTGGTGCCGGTCCAGGTGATTTAGGAGCCGCTCTGTCTGTCTGTCCCTCCGTCCCACCTGGTTCCTGTCCAGGTGATTTAGGAGCTGCTCTGTCTGTCTGTCCCTCTGTCCCTTCCCGAGTCTTGTCCAGGTGATTTAGGAGCTGCTCTGTCTGTCTGTCCCTCCGTCCCTCCTGGTCCCTGTCCAGGTGATTTAGGAGCCGCTCTGTCTGTCTGTCCCTCTGTCCCTCCTGGTCTCTGTCCAGGTGATTTAGGAGCTGCTCTGTCTGTCTGTCCCTCCGTCAATCCTGGTCCCTGTCCAGGTGATTTAGGAGCCGCTCTGTCTGTCTGTCCCTCTGTCCCTCCTGGTCCCTGTCCAGGTGATTTAGGAGCCGCTCTGTCTGTCTGTCCCTCTGTCCCTCCTGGTCTCTGTCCAGGTGATTTAGGAGCCGCTCTGTCTGTCTGTCCCTCTGTCCCTTCCCGAGTCTTGTCCAGGTGATTTAGGAGCCGCTCTGTCTGTCTGTCCCTCCGTCATTCCTGGTCTCTGTCCAGGTGATTTAGGAGCCGCTCTGTCTGTCTGTCCCTCTGTCCCTCCTGGTCTCTGTCCAGGTGATTTAGGAGCCGCTCTGTCTGTCTGTCCCTCTGTCCCTCCTGGTCCCTGTCCAGGTGATTTAGGAGCCGCTCTGTCTGTCTGTCCCTCGATCCCTCCTGCTCCCTGTCCAGGTGATTTAGGAGCCGCTATGTCTGTCTGTCCCTCTGTCCCTCCTGGTCTCTGTCCAGGTGATTTAGGAGCCGCTCTGTCGGTCTGTCTATCCCTCTGTCCCTTCCCGAGTCTTCTCCAGGTGATTTAGGAGCTGCTCTGTCTGTCTGTCCTTCTGTCCCTCCTGGTCTCTGTCCAGGTGATTTAGGAGCCGCTCTGTCTGTCTGTCCCTCTGTCCCTCCTGGTCCCTGTCCAGGTGATTTAGGAGCCGCTCTGTCTGTCTGTCCCTCTATCCCTCCTGGTCTCTGTCCAGGTGATTTAGGAGCCGCTCTGTCTGTCTGTCCCTCTATCCCTCCTCTTCTCTGTCCAGGTGATTTAGGAGCCGCTCTGTCTGTCTGTCCCTCTGTCCCTCCTGGTCTCTGTCCAGGTGATTTAGGAGCCGCTCTGTCTGTCTGTCCCTCTGTCCCTCCTGGTCTCTGTCCAGGTGATTTAGGAGCCGCTCTGTCTGTCTGTCCCTCTGTCCCTCCTGGTCTCTGTCCAGGTGATTTAGGAGCCGCTCTGTCTGTCTGTCCCTCTGTCCCTTCCTGGTTCCTGTCCAGGTGATTTAGGAGCCGCTCTGTCTGTCTGTCCCTCTGTCCCTTCCCGAGTCTTGTCCAGGTGATTTAGGAGCCGCTCTGTCTGTCTGTCCCTCAACCCTTCCTGGGTCTTGTCCAGGTGATTTAGGAGCCGCTCTGTCTGTCTGTCCCTCCGTCCCTCCTGGTCCCTGTCCAGGTGATTTAGGAGCCGCTCTGTCTGTCTGTCCCTCTGTCCCTCCGGGTCCCTGTCCAGGTGATTTAGGAGCTGCTCTGTCTGTCTGTCCCTCTGTCCTTCCTGGTCCCTGTCCAGGTGATTTAGGAGCCGCTCTGTCTGTCTGTCCCTCCGTCCTTCCTGGTCCCTGTCCAGGTGATTTAGGAGCCGCTCTGTCTGTCTGTCCCTCTCCTGGTCCCTGTCCAGGTGATTTAGGAGCCGCTCTGTCTGTCTGTCCCTCAACCCTTCCTGGGTCTTGTCCAGGTGATTTAGGAGCCGCTCTGTCTGTCTGTCCCTGTGTCCCTCCTGGTCCCTGTCCAGGTGATTTATGAGCCGCTCTGTATCCCTGTCCCTTCGTCCCTTCCTTCATCTTGTCCAGGTGATTTAGGAGCCGCTCTGTCTGTCTGTCCCTCTGTCCCTCCTGGTCTCTGTCCAGGTGATTTAGGAGCCGCTCTGTCTGTCTGTCCCTGTGTCCCTCCTGGTCCCTGTCCAGGTGATTTAGGAGCCGCTCTGTCTGTCTGTTCCTCTGTCCCTCCTGGTCCCTGTCCAGGTGATTTAGGAGCCGCTCTGTCTGTCCCTCCTGGTCCCTGTCCAGGTGATTTAGGAGCCGCTCTGTCTGTCCCTCTGTTCCTCGTGGTCCCTGTCCAGGTGATTTAGGAGCGGCTCTGTCTGTCCCTCTGTTCCTCGTGGTCCCTGTCCAGGTGATTTAGGAGCCGCTCTGTCTCTCTGTCCCTGTGTCCCTTCCTTCGTATTGTCCAGGTGATTTAGGAGCCGCTCTGTCTGTCTGTCCCTCTGTCCCTCCTGGTCCCTGTCCAGGTGATTTAGGAGCCGCTCTGTCTGTCTGTCCCTCCGTCCCTTCTTGGGTCGTGTCCAGGTGATTTAGGAGCCGCTCTGTCTGTCCTTCCAGGTCCCTGTCCAGGTGATTTAGGAGCCGCTCTGTCTGTCTGTCCCTCTGTCCCTTCCCGAGTCTTGTCCAGGTGATTTAGGAGCCGCTCTGTCTGTCTGTCCCTCTGTTCCTCCTGGTCTCTGTCCAGGTGATTTAGGAGCCGCTCTGTCTGTCCCTCTCTTCCTCGTGGTCCCTGTCCAGGTGATTTAGGAGCCGCTCTGTCTGTCTGTCCCTCCGTCCCTCCTGGTCCCTGTCCAGGTGATTTAGGAGCCGCTCTGTCTGTCTGTCCCTCTGTCCCTCCTGGTCTCTGTCCAGGTGATTTAGGAGCCGCTCTGTCTGTCTGTCCCTCTGTCCCTTCCCGAGTCTTGTCCAGGTGATTTAGGAGCCGCTCTGTCTGTCTGTCCCTCTGTCCCTCCTGGTCTCTGTCCAGGTGATTTAGGAGCCGCTCTGTCTGTCTGTCCCTCCGTCCCTTCCCGGGTCTTGTCCAGGTGATTTAGGAGCTGCTCTGTCTGTCTGTCCCTCTGTCCCTCCTGGTCTCTGTCCAGGTGATTTAGGAGCTGCTCTGTCTGTCCATCCTGGTCCCTGTCCAGGTGGTTTAGGAGCCGCTCTGTCTGTCTGTCCCTCCCTTCCTCCTGGTCCGTGTCCAGGTGATTTAGGAGCCGCTCTGTCTGTCTGTCCCTCTGTCCCTCCTGGTTCCTGTCCAGGTGATTTAGGAGCCGCTCTGTCTGTCTGTCCCTCCGTCCCTTCCCGAGACTTGTCCAGGTGATTTAGGAGCCGCTCTCTCTGTCTTCCCCTTTGTCCCTTCTGTTGTCTGTCCAGGTGATTTAGGAGCCGCTCTCTCTGTCTTCCCCTTTGTCCCTTCTGGTGTCTGTCCAGGTGATTTAGGAGCCGCTCTGTCTGTCTATCCCTCCTGGTCCCAGTCCAGGTGATTTAGGAGCTGCTCTGTCTGTCTGTTCCTCTGTCCCTCCTGGTCTCTGTCCAAGTGATTTAGGAGCCGCTCTGTCTGTCTGTCCCTCCGTCCCTTCCCGGGTCGTGTCCAGGTGATTTAGGAGCTGCTCTGTCTGTCTGTCGCTTAGTCCCTCCGGGTCCCTGTCCAGGTGATTTAGGAGCCGCTCTGTCTGTCTGTTCCTCGGTCCCTCCTGCTCCCTGTCCAGGTGATGTAGGAGCCGCTCTGTCTGTCTGTCCCTCTGTCCCTTCCTTCATATTGTCCAGGTGATTTAGGAGCCGCTCTGTCTGTCTGTCCCTCTGTCCTTCCTGAGTCTTGTCCAGGTGATTTAGGAGCCGCTCTGTCTGTCTGTCCTTCTGTCCCTCTTGTTCTCTGTCCCGGTGATTTAGGAGCCGCTCTGTCTGTCTGTCCCTCCGTCCATTCCCGAGTCTTGTCCAGGTGATTTAGGAGCCGCTCTGTCTGTCCCTCGTGGTCTCTGTCCAGGTGATTTAGGAGCCGCTCTGTCTGTCTGTCCCTCTGTCCTTCCTGGTCCCTGTCCAGGTGATTTAGGAGCCGCTCTGTCTGTCTGTCCCTCCTGGTCTCTGTCCATGTGATTTAGGAGCCGCTCTGTCTGTCTGTCCCTCTGACCCTCCTGGTCTCTGTCCAGGTGATTTAGGAGCTGCTCTGTCTGTCTGTCCCTCGGTCCCTTCTGGTTCCTGTCCAGGTGATTTAGGAGCTGCTCTGTTTGTCTGTCCCTCCGTCCCTCCTGGTTTCTGTCCAGGTGATTTAGGAGCCGCTCTGTCTGTCTGTCCCTCGGTCCCTTCTGGTTCCTGTCCAAGTGATTTAGGAGCCGCTCTGTCTGTCATTTCCTTCCTCGTTGTCCCTGTCCAGGTGATTTAGGAGCCGCTCTGTCTGTCTGTCCCTCCGTCCATTCCCGAGTCTTGTCCAGGTGATTTAGGAGCCGCTCTGTCTGTCTGTCCCTCTGTCCCTTCCTTCATCTTGTCCAGGTGATTTAGGAGCCGCTCTGTGTGTCTGTCCCGCCGTCCCTCCAGGTCCCTGTCCAGGTGATTTAGGAGCCGCTCTGTCTGTCTGTCCCTAGGTCCCTCCTCGTTCCTGTCCTGGGGATTTAGGAGCCGCTCTGTCTGTCTGTCCCTCCGTCCCTCCTGGTCCCTGTCCAGGTGATTTAGGAGCCGCTCTGTCTGTCTGTCCCTCCGTCCCTTCCTGGTCCCTGTCCAGGTGATTTAGGAGCCGCTCTGTCTGTCTGTCCCTCTGTCCCTTCCTTCATCTTGTCCAGGTGATTTAGGAGCCGCTCTGTCTGTCTGTCCCTCTGTCCCTCCTGGTCCCTGTCCAGGTGATTTAGGAGCCGCTCTGTCTGTCTGTCCCTCTGTCCCTCCTGGCCTGTGTCCAGGTGATTTAGGAGCCGCTCTGTCTGTCTGTCCCTCGGTCCCTCCTGGTCCCTGTCCAGGTGATTTAGGAGCTGCTCTGTCTGTCTGTCCCTCCGTCCCTCCTGGTCTCTGTCCAGGTGATTTAGGAGCCGCTCTGTCTCTCTGTCCCTCTGTCCTTCCTGGTCTCTGTCCAGGTGATTTAGGAGCCGCTCTGTCTGTCTGTCCCTCTGTCCCTCTTGGTCTCTGTCCAGGAGATTTAGGAGCCACTCTGTCTGTCTGTCCCTCTGACCCTCCTGGTCTCTGTCCAGGTGATTTAGGAGCTGCTCTGTCTGTCTGTCCCTCTGACCCTCCTGGTCTCTGTCCAGGTGATTTAGGAGCTGCTCTGTCTGTCTGTCCCTCGGTCCCTTCTGGTTCCTGTCCAAGTGATTTAGGAGCTGCTCTGTCTGTCATTTCGTTCCTCGTTGTCCCTGTCCAGGTGATTTAGGAGCCGCTCTGTCTGTCTGTCCCTCCGTCCATTCCCGAGTCTTGTCCAGGTGATTTAGGAGCCGCTCTGTCTGTCTGTCCCTCCAACCTCCTGCTCCCTGTCCAGGTGATTTAGGAGCTTCTCTGTCTGTCTGTCCCTCTCTCCTTCCTGTTCCCTGTCCAGGTGATTTAGGAGCTTCTCTGTCTGTCTCTCTCTCCGTCCCTTCCGGTCACTGTCCAGGTGATTTAGGAGCCGCTCTGTCTGTCCCTTAGTCCCTTCTTTCATCTTGTCCAGGTGATTTAGGAGCTGCTCTGTCTGTCTGTCCCTCCGTCCCTCCTGGTCTCTGTCCAGGTGATTTAGGAGCCGCTCTGTCTGTCTGTCCCTCCGTCCCTCCTGGTCTCTGTCCAGGTGATTTAGGAGCCGCTCTGTCTGTCTGTCCCTCCGTCCCTCCTGGTCTCTGTCCAGGTGATTTAGGAGCTGCTCTGTCTGTCTGTCCCTCCGTCCCTCCTAGTCCTTGTCTAGGTGATTTAGGAGCCGCTCTGACTGTCTGTCCCTCCGTCCCTCCTGGTCTCTGTCCAGGTGATTTAGGAGCCGCTCTGTCTGTCTGTCCCTCGGACCCTCCTGGTCTCTGTCCAGGTGATTTAGGAGCCGCTCTGTCTGTCTGTCCCTCGGACCCTCCTGGTCTCTGTCCAGGTGATTTAGGAGCCGCTCTGTCTGTCTTTCCCTCTGTTCCTCCTGCTCCCTGTCCAGGTGATTTAGGAGCTGCTATGTCTGTCTGTCCCTCCTTCCCTCCTGGTCTCTGTCCAGGTGATTTAGGAGCCGCTCTGTCTGTCTGTCCCTCCGTCCATTCCCGAGTCTTTTCCAGGTGATTTAGGAGCCGCTCTGTCTGTCTGTCCCTCGGTCCCTCCTGGTCGCTGTCCAGGTGATTTAGGAGCCGCTCTGTCTGTCTGTCCCTCTGTCCCTTCCTTCATCTTGTCCAGGTGATTTAGGAGCCGCTCTGTCTGTCTGTCCCTCTGTCCCTCCTGGTCTCTGTCCAGGTGATTTAGGAGCCGCTCTGTCTGTCTGTCCCTCTGTCCCTCCTGGTCTCTGTCCAGGTGATTTAGGAGCCGCTCTGTCTGTCTGTCCCTCCGTCCCTCCTGGTCCTTGTCCAGGTGATTTAGGAGCCGCTCTGTCTGTCTGTCCCTCTGTCCTTCCTGGTCTCTGTCCAGGTGATTTAGGAGCTGCTCTGTCTGTCTGTCCCTCCGTTGCTCGTGATCCCTGTTCAGGTGATGTAGGAGCCGCTCTGTCTGTCTGTCCCTCTGTCCCTCTTGGTCTCTGTCCAGGTGATTTAGGAGCTGCTCTGTCTGTCTGTCCCTCGGCCCCTCCTGGTTCCTGTCCAGGTGATTTAGGAGCTGCTCTGTCTGTCATTTCGTTCCTCGTTGTCCCTGTCCAGGTGATTTAGAAGCCGCTCTGTCTCTCTGTCCCTCTGTCCCATCCTGTGTCTTGTCCAGGTGATTTAGGAGCCGCTCTGTCTGTCTGTCCCTCCGTCCATTCCCGAGTCTTGTCCAGGTGATTTAGGAGCCGCTCTGTCTGTCTGTCCCTCCAACCTCCTGCTCCCTGTCCAGATGATTTAGGAGCCGCTCTGTCTGTCTGTCCCTCTCTCCTTCCTGTTCCCTGTCCAGGTGATTTAGGAGCTTCTCTGTCTGTCTCTCTCTCCGTCCCTTCCGGTCACTGTCCAGGTGATTTAGGAGCCGCTCTGTCTGTCCCTTAGTCCCTTCTTTCATCTTGTCCAGGTGATTTAGGAGCTGCTCTGTCTGTCTGTCCCTCCGTCCCTCCTGGTCTCTGTCCAGGTGATTTAGGAGCTGCTCTGTCTGTCTGTCCCTCCGTCCCTCCTGGTCTCTGTCCAGGTGATTTAGGAGCCGCTCTGTCTGTCTGTCCCTCCGTCCCTCCTGGTCTCTGTCCAGGTGATTTAGGAGCCGCTCTGTCTGTCTGTCCCTCCGTCCCTCCTAGTCCTTGTCCAGGTGATTTAGGAGCCGCTCTGTCTGTCTGTCCCTCCGTCCCTCCTGGTCTCTGTCCAGGTGATTTAGGAGCCGCTCTGTCTGTCTGTCCCTCAACCCTTCCTCGTCCCTGTCCAGGTGATTTAGGAGCCGCTCTGTCTGTCTGTCCCTCTGTCCCTCCTGCTCCCTGTCCAGGTGATTTAGGAGCTGCTATGTCTGTCTGTCCCTCCGTCCCTCCTAGTCCTTGTCCAGGTGATTTAGGAGCCGCTCTGTCTGTCTGTCCCTCGGTCCCTCCTGGTCTCTGTCCAGGTGATTTAGGAGCCGCTCTGTCTGTCTGTCCCTCGGCCCCTCCTGGTCTCTGTCCAGGTGATTTAGGAGCCGCTCTGTCTGTCTGTCCCTCGGACCCTCCTGGTCTCTGTCCAGGTGATTTAGGAGCCGCTCTGTCTGTCCCTCCTGGTCTCTGTCCAGGTGATTTAGGAGCCGCTCTGTCTGTCTGTCCCTCTGTCCCTCCTGGTCCCTGTCCAGGTGATTTAGGAGCTGCTCTGTCTGTCTGTCCCTCCGTCCCTCCTGGTCCCTGTCCAGGTGATTTAGGAGCCGCTCTGTCTGTCTGTCCCTCCGTCCCTCCTGGTCTCTGTCCAGGTGATTTAGGAGCCGCTCTGTCTGTCTGTCCCTCCGTCCCTTCCCGAGTCTTGTCCAGGTGATTTAGGAGCCGCTCTGTCTGTCTGTCCCTCGGTCCCTTCCTGGTCCCTGTCCAGGTGATTTAGGAGCCGCTCTGTCTGTCTGTCCCTCTGTCCCTCCTGGTCTCTGTCCAGGTGATTTAGGAGCCGCTCTGTCTGTCTGTCCCTCCGTCCCTTCCCGAGTCTTGTCCAGGTGATTTAGGAGCCGCTCTGTCTGTCTGTCCCTCGGTCCCTCCTGGTCCCTGTCCAGGTGATTTAGGAGCCGCTCTGTCTGTCTGTCCCTCTGTCCCTTCCTTCGTCTCTGTCCAGGTGATTTAGGAGCCGCTCTGTCTGTCTGTCCCTCTGTCCCTTCCTTCGTCTTGTCCAGGTGATTTAGGAGCCGCTCTGTCTGTCTGTCCCTCTGTCCCTTCCTTCATCTTGTCCAGGTGATTTAGGAGCCGCTCTGTCTGTCTGTCCCTCTGTCCCTCCTGGTCTCTGTCCAGGTGATTTAGGAGCCGCTCTGTCTGTCTGTCCCTCTGTCCCTCCTGGTCTCTGTCCAGGTGATTTAGGAGCCGCTCTGTCTGTCTGTCCCTCTGTCCCTCCTGGTCCCTGTCCAGGTGATTTAGGAGCCGCTCTGTCTGTCTGTCCCTCTGTCCCTTCCTGGTCTCTGTCCAGGTGATTTAGGAGCTGCTCTGTCTGTCTGTCCCTCCGTCCTCCTGGTCCCTGTCCAGGTGATTTAGGAGCCGCTCTGTCTGTCTGTCCCTCTGTCCCTCCTGGTCTCTGTCCAGGTGATTTAGGAGCTGCTCTGTCTATCTGTCCCACTTTCCCTCCTGATCTCTGTCCAGGTGATTTAGGAGCTGCTCTGTCTGTCTGTCCCTCTGTCCCTCCTGATTTCTGTCCAGGTGATTTAGGAGCCGCTCTGTCTGTCTGTCCCTCTGTCCCTCCTGGTCTCTGTCCAGGTGATTTAGGAGCCGCTCTGTCTGTCTGTCCCTCTGTCCTTCCCGAGTCTTGTCCAGGTGATTTAGGAGCCGCTCTGTCTGTCTGTCCCTCACCCCTTCCTGGTCCCTGTCCAGGTGATTTAGGAGCCGCTCTGTCTGTCTGTCCCTCTGTCCCTCCTGGTCCCTGTCCAGGTGATTTAGGAGCCGCTCTGTCTGTCTGTCCCTCCGTCCCTCCTGGTCTCTGTCCAGGTGATTTAGGAGCCGCTCTGTCTGTCTGTCCCTCTGTCCCTCCTGGTCTCTGTCCAGGTGATTTAGGAGCCGCTCTGTCTGTCTGTCCCTCTGTCCCTTCCTGGTCTCTGTCCAGGTGATTTAGGAGCCGCTCTGTCTGTCTGTCCCTCCGTCCCTTCCCGGGTCTTGTCCAGGTGATTTAGGAGCCGCTCTGTCTGTCTGTCCCTCTGTCCCTCCTGGTCCCTGTCCAGGTGATTTAGGAGCTGCTCTGTCTGTCTGTCCCTCTGTCCCTCCTGGTCCCTGTCCAGGTGATTTAGGAGCCGCTCTGTCTGTCTGTCCCTCTGTCCCTCCTGGTCCCTGTCCAGGTGATTTAGGAGCCGCTCTGTCTGTCTGTCCCTCCGTCCCTTCCCGGGTCTTGTCCAGGTGATTTAGGAGCCGCTCTGTCTGTCTGTCCCTCAACCCTTCCTGGTCCCTGTCCAGGTGATTTAGGAGCCGCTCTGTCTGTCTGTCCCTCTGTCCCTTCATTCATTTGTCCAGGTGATTTAGGAGCTGCTCTGTCTGTCCGTCGGTCCCTCCTGGTGTCTGTCCAGGTGATTTAGGAGCCGCTCTGTCTGTCTGTCCCTCTGTGCCTCCTGGTCCCTGTCCAGGTGATTTAGGAGCCGCTCTGTCTGTCTGTCCCTCTGTCCCTCCTGGTCCCTGTCCAGGTGATTTAGGAGCTGCTCTGTCTGTCTGTCCCTCTGTCCCTCCAGATCCCTGTCCAGGTGATTTAGGAGCCGCTCTGTCTCTCTGTCCCTCCGTCCCTTGTGGTCCCTGTCCAGGTGATTTAGGAGCCGCTCTGTCTGTCTGTCCCTCCGTCATTCCTGGTCCCTGTCCAGGTGATTTAGGAGCCGCTCTGTCTGTCTGTCCCTCTGTCCCTCCTGGTCTCTGTCCAGGTGATTTAGGACCCGCTCTGTCTCTCTGTCTCTCAACCCTTCCTGCGTCTTTTCCAGGTGATTTAGGAGCCGCTCTGTCTGTCTGTCCCTCTGTCCTTCCTGGTGCCTGTCCAGGTGATTTAGGGGCCGCTCTGTCTGTCTGTCCCTCTGTGCCATCCTGGGTCCCTGTCCAGGTGATTTAGGAGCCGCTCTCTCTGTCTATCCCTCTGTCCTTCCTGCTCCCTGTCCAGGTGATTTAGGAGCCGCTCTGTCTCTCTGTCCATCTGTCCCATCCTTGGTCTCTGTCCAGGTGATTTAGGAGCCCCTCTGTCTGTCTGTCCCTCTGTCCCTCCTGGTCCCTGTCCAGGTGATTTAGGAGCCGCTCTGTCTGTCTGTCCCTCTGTCCCTTCCTGGTCTCTGTCCAGGTGATTTAGGAGCCGCTCTGTCTGTCTGTCCCTCACCCCTCCTGCTCCCTGTCCAGGTGATTTAGGAGCCGCTCTGTCTGTCTGTCCCTCCGTCCCTTCCGGTGTCTTGTCCAGGTGATTTAGGAGCCGCTCTGTCTGTCTGTCCCTCCGTCCCTTGTGGTCCCTGTCCGGGTGATTTAGGAGCCGCTCTGTCTGTCTGTCCCTCTGTCCCTTCCTTCATTTGTCCAGGTGATTTAGGAGCTGCTCTGTCTGTCCGTCGGTCCCTTCTGGTGTCTGTCCAGGTGATTTAGGAGCCGATCTGTCTGTTCCTCTGTTCCTCGTGGTCCCTGTCCAGGTGATTTAGGAGCCGCTCTGTCTGTCTGTCCCTCTGTCCTTCCCGAGTCTTGTCCAGGTGATTTAGGAGCCGCTCTGTCTGTCTGTCCCTCCGTCCCTTCCCGGGTCTTGTCCAGGTGATTTAGGAGCTGCTCTGTCTGTCTGTCCCTCTGTGCCTCCTGGTCCCTGTCCAGGTGATTTAGGAGCCGCTCTGTCTGTCTGTCCCTCTGTGCCTCCTGGTCTCTGTCCAGGTGATTTAGGAGCCGCTCTGTCTGTCTGTCCCTCTGTGCCTCCTGGTCTCTGTCCAGGTGATTTAGGAGCCGCTCTGTCTGTCTGTCCCTCTGTGCCTCCTGGTCTCTGTCCAGGTGATTTAGGAGCCGCTCTGTCTGTATGTCCCTTTGTCCCTTCCTTCATCTTGTCCAGGTGATTTAGGAGCCGCTCTGTCTGTCTGTCCTTCTGTGCCTCCTGGTCTCTGTCCAGGTGATTTAGGAGCTGCTCTGTCTGTCTGTCTCTCTGTCCCTCCTGGTCTCTGTCCAGGTGATTTAGGAGCCGCCCTGTCTGTCTGTCCCTCTGTGCCTCCTGGTCTCTGTCCAGGTGATTTAGGAGCCGCTCTGTGTGTCTGTCCCTCCTTGCCTCCTGGTCCCTGTCCAGGTGATTTAGGAGCCGCTCTGTCTGTCTGTCCCTCCTTGCCTCCTGGTCCCTGTCCAGGTGATTTAGGAGCCGCTCTCTCTGCCTGTCCCTCCTGGTCCCTGTCCAGGTGATTTAGGTACCGCTCTGTCTGTCCCTCCTTGCCTCCTGGTCCCTGTCCAGGTGGTTTAGGAGCCGCTCTGTCTGTCTGTCCCTCTGTCCCTTCATTCATCTTGTCCAGGTGATTTAGGAGCTGCTCTGTCTGTCTGTCCCTCGGTTCCTCGTGGTCTCTGTCCAGGTGATTTAGGAGCTGCTCTGTCTGTCTGTCCCTCACCCCTTCCTGGTCCCTGTCCAGGTGATTTAGGAGCCGCTCTGTCTCTCTGTCCCTCTGTCCCTCCTGGTCTCTGTCCCGGTGATTTAGGAGCCGCTCTGTCTGTCTGTCCCTCTGTCCCATCCTGGGTCCCTGTCCAGGTGATTTAGGAGCCGCTCTGTCTCTCTGTCCCTCACCCCTTCCTGGTCCCTGTCCAGGTGATTTAGGAGCCGGTCTGTCTGTCTGTCCCTCTGTCCTTCCCGAGTCTTGTCCAGGTGATTTAGGAGCCGCTCTGTCTGTCTGTCCCTCTGTCCCTCCAGGTCTCTGTCCAGGTGATTTGGGAGCCGCTCTGTCTGTCTGTCCCTCTGTCCCTTCCTGGTCCCTGTCCAGGTGATTTAGGAGCCGCTCTGTCTGTCTGTCCCTCGGTCCATCCTGTTCCCTGTCCAGGTGATTTAGGAGCCGCTCTGTCTGTCTGTCCCTTTGTCCCTCCGTGTCTCTGTCCAGGTGATTTAGGAGCCGCTCTGTCTGTCTGTCCCTCTGTCCCTCCTGGTCCCTGTCCAGGTGATTTAGGAACCGCTCTGTCTGTCCCTCCTGGTCCCTGTCCAGGTGATTTAGGAGCCGCTCTGTCTGTCTCTCCCTCGGTCCCTCCTGGTCCCTGTCCAGGTGATTTAGGAGCCGCTCTGTCTGTCTGTCCCTTGGCCCTTCCAGCGTCTTGTCCAGGTGATTTAGGAGCTGCTCTGTCTGTCTGTCCGTCCCTCCTGATCCCTGTCCAGGTGATTTAGGAGCCGCTCTGTCTCTCTGTCCCTCAACCCTTCCTGTGTCTTGTCCAGGTGATTTAGGAGCCGCTCTGTCTGTCTGTCCCTCGGTCCCTCCTGGTCCCTGTCCAGGTGATTTAGGAGCCGCTCTGTCTGTCTGTTCCTCTGTCGCTCCAGATCCCTGTCCAGGTGATTTAGGAGCCGCTCCGTCTGTCTGTGCCTCCGTCCCTTCCCGTGTATTGTCCAGGTGATTTAGGAGCCGCTCTGTCTGTCTGTCCCTCTGTCCCTCCTGGTCTCTGTCCAGGTGATTTAGGAGCTGCTCTGTCTTTCTGTCCCTTCGTCCCTTCCCGAGACTTGTCCAGGTGATTTAGGAGCCGCTCTGTCTGTCTGTCCCTCTGTCCCTTCCGTCATCTTGTCCAGGTGATTTAGGAGCCGCTCTGTCTGTCTGTCCCTCTGTCCCTTCCGTCATCTTGTCCAGGTGATTTAGGAGCCGCTCTGTCTGTCTGTCCCTCTGTCCCTTCCGTCATCTTGTCCAGGTGATTTAGGAGCCGCTCTGTCTGTCTGTCCCTCCTTGCCTCCTGGTCCCTGTCCAGGTTATTTAGGAGCCGCTCTGTCTGTCTGTCCCTCCGTCCCTTCCCGGGTCTTGTCCAAGTGATTTAGGAGCCGCTCTGTCTGTCTGTCCCTCTGTCCCTCCTGGTCCCTGTCCAGGTGATTTAGGAGCCGCTCTGTCTGTCTGTCCTTCTGTGCCTTCCCGAGTCTTGTCCAGGTGATTTAGGAGCCGCTCTGTCTGTCTGTCCCTCCTTGCCTCCTGGTCCCTGTCCAGGTGATTTAGGAGCTGCTCTGTCTGACTGTCCCTCTGTCTCTTCTTTCATCTTGTCCAGGTGATTTAGGAGCCGCACTCTCTGTCTGTCCCTCGGTCCCTCCTGGTCTCTGTCCAGGTGATTTATGAGCTTCTGTGTCTTTCTGCCTGTCGTTACTCATGTCTGTCCAGGTGATTTAGGAGGTGCTCTGTCCGTACCTCCTGGTCTCTGTCCAGGTGATTTAGGAACCGCTCTATCAGTCTATGTTTCTGTCCCTTCTGTTGAATGTCCAGGTGATTTAGGAGGTGTCCTCTCTGTCCCTCCCTGCTGTTCCATGTCCAGGTGATTTAGGCGCTGTTGTTTATCCGCAGTGCCGTTTCCCATTGTGTTCCATTGCGCCCTCTCCATTATCCCTGTCTCCCATTATCCCCATCCTTTCCTTTGCCTCTCCGTTCTCTGTCCAGGTGATTTAGGCGCTGTGTTGCCATTTCCCTCCGTGTTCCCGTTCCCCGTTCCCGTTGTTTTCCCTTCATTCCCGTCCCGTCATTCCCGTTGTGTCTCTCCGTTCCCAGGCCGCCAGTCTGCAATGGCGGCGCCGGGACCACCAGGACAGCGGCTTCCGGTTCCTGTTCTCGCTCTTCCGGCGCTTTTACCTGCCCCGCCTGTTCCCGGCCTTCACGCGCCTCACCAACCTCTACCAGCCCGTGCTGGGTGAGCTCCGCCTTTCCCGTGGCATTTGGGAAATTTGTGTATATCCCTCTATTCCCACTTTATCCCAAAACCCCCTAAAAATTAAAAAAAACCCTCCTAAAATTTCTTATAAAATCCCAAATCCCTTCTTTTCTCCCAAAATTCTCTCCAATTCTTCCAGCGATTCCGGTATCTCGCCCAAACCACCCCCACCGTTTCCAAACACCCAAAAATCCACAAAAGGTTTATTTAAAAACAAACAAAACCCTTACAATTCCCATTTTTTTCCCCAGAATCCCCCAATTTTTCCCAGATTTTTAAAAGTTTCCAAACTATTCCCCGACGCTTCCACAAAAAGTCCCAAATCTTCTCCAAACTCCCCAAATCCCCCTTAACTGTAAACTTCCAAATCCTCTCCAAATCCCCATAAAAACACACCCCAAAACCCCCAAAATTGAAATAAAACCCCCAAAACAACCCTAAAATCTCCACGTTTTTTCCCAGAATCTCCAACCTTTTTCCCAAATTTTCCCCCAAAAAGTCTCCGAATTTGTCCCAAAGTCCCTCCCAAATTTTTCGCCAAAATTCGCCGATTTTCCCATTTCCTCCGAAATTCGCAGATTTAACACGATTTTTTTCCCCAAAATTCACCAATTTCTCCCGCCATTCCCCAAATTTCCCCAATTTTCCCCTCAAATCCTGGAATTTCTCCCCAATTCCTCGTGAGTTTTTGCAGGAATCCCCGCGCTGGGTCCCGGGCGGGTAGGGCGCTGTGCTGGGGCTGTCGGTCAGGATGAAACGCTTGCCTGGGTGAAACTTTGGGGAATTTTTGGGATCTTTTGGGGGGGAATTTTGAGCCTTTTGAAATCACTTTTCCTTTCCCATTGGGATTTGGAGGGAGCTGCAATAGTTGGAGCGTTTCCCGAGCGCTCGGCTGCCCATTTCCTTTGGGAATCTGGCGGTGCTGCCTCGTTCTTTCATCCCATCTTTTCCTCCCTGGCCGCTGTTTCCCGGCGCGTTTTGCCGAGGTCGGGAAGCGCTTCCTGACATTCCCGCCTCGCTTTGTCCCTCCCTTTTTTTTTGTCCCCCCTCCCATCAGACATCCCCGACGTGAGACCCCGGCCCGCGTTTGTCACCGCCGGCCGCGCCAGCGAGAGCGTGGCCTGCGCCAAGGTCCCCTACATGGCCGCCCGCGTGGCCTTCATCAAGTGGCTCGTCACCTTCTTCCTGGAGCAGGAGTGCGTGACTGCGCCCCAGGGCAGCGGGGACGCGGGGGAAGCGCTCCCCAAAATTGTCCAGGTGGGCCTGAGGGTTTGCCTCCCTTCCCGCATCCGTGCCCGGCCGGCAGGGGAAGCGCCGATGTCACCCCGCAGGGAAGGAACGATGTCGCTCTGTATTTCATTTCATTTTCCTTTGGTGGAGGAGGCAGGCTCCGAGCAAAACCCTAAAAGTTGTGGTGGTTTTTTTTTTTTTTTTTTGGAGTTTTGGAATTTGCTCTGTGAACTGTCACACTCGGTGGTTCCACGCCCCCTTTCCCAGAGACATCCAAGGCTGCTTTGTTTTCCCCTCGGTTACAGCAGCAGATTACAATGAGACATGGGAGAAATATTCCATTTATAAGCTCACGGTGGAGGCTGCTCTGGCGTTAGATGCCTCACAAAGAATTTTATAGATCTATCTTTGGAGGGACTCTCCAGCTCCCTGTTAAGAATTTGGGATCACTTCCAGCTTATGGCTGGAGCCATGGGTGAGTGTCAGCAGAGAGGCAGCACAGCTCGAGAGGCTGCAAATGCACCCAGGGCAAAACCTGCCCCAAAGACTCTGGGCAGAGCGGAGTGCAGTTCCAAAATCCATCTTTTCCCAAGGAAAAGGCACCTGGGGGTTCCTGTCCCCTGTGCCCCTGCCTGCCGTGCCACTCTGAGCGTGCAGTGGGCGCCTCAGTCACTGCTGCTGTGCTGGGGGGAGTGTCCACAGTGTCACAGGCACCCGGTTCCCTCCTGGATGGAGCAGTGGACTGAAAATGGCTGTGCCTGCCCGCTGGGATGGCAGTGCTGGGAGGATCCCAGGATGATGGGACTGTCACAGTCTGTGCTGGGACGATCCCAGGCTGATGATGTGACTGTCACAGTCTGTGCTGGGATGATCCCAGGATGATGGGACTGTCACAGTCTGTGCTGGGACGATCCCAGGATGATGTGACTGTCACAGTCTGTGCTGGGATGATCCCAGGCTGATGATGTGACTGTCACAGCCTGTGCTGGGGTGATCCCAGGCTGATGATGTGACTGTCACAGTCTGTGCTGGGACGATCCCAGGATGATGATGTGACTGTCACAGCCTGTGCTGGGACGATCCCGGGGTGTTGATGATGTGACTGTCACAGCCTGTGCTGGGATGATCCCAGGATGATGTGACTGTCACAGTCTGTGCTGGGACGATCCCGGGCTGTTGATGATGTGACTGTCACAGTCTGTGCTGGGATGATCCCAGGATGATGTGACTGTCACAGTCTGTGCTGGGACGATCCCGGGGTGTTGATGATGTGACTGTCACAGTCTGTGCTGGGACGATCCCGGGGTGTTGATGATGGGACTGTCACAGTCTGTGCTGGGACGATCCCAGGCTGATGTGACTGTCACAGTCTGTGCTGGGACGATCCCAGGATGATGTGACTGTCACAGTCTGTGCTGGGACGATCCCGGGGTGTTGATGATGTGACTGTCACAGCCTGTGCTGGGATGATCCCAGGATGATGTGACTGTCACAGTCTGTGCTGGGACGATCCCGGGCTGTTGATGATGGGACTGTCACAGCCTGTGCTGGGACGATCCCGGGCTGTTGATGATGTGACTGTCACAGTCTGTGCTGGGATGATCCCATGATGATGTGACTGTCACAGCCTGTGCTGTCTGTGCTGGGACGATCCCAGGATGATGATGTGACTGTCACAGCCCGTGCTGTCCCCGCAGCCAGTCGCCGTGGGTCCTGAGAAGAGCTCGGAGCAGGAGGGCGCTGCGGGGATGGCCGGGGAGCAGGAGCGTGTCCCCAGCGGTGGCAGCGGCGGCGTGTGGGACCGGCGGCCGAGCAGCTGCAGCGTGTGCAGCGTGGAGGAGCAGCACCGCGGCCTCTATGCCATGGTGCAGCGCATCCTGCTCTCCACGCGGGGATACGTCAACTTCGTCAACGAGGTCTTCCGCCAGGTCACTGCCACCAGCGCCACCCCCGCTGTGCCCTGCACCCTGCCTGGGGGGGCAGCGGGGCTGCGACACCCTGGGGGGTCACTGGGCAGCCTGGGGGGGTCCCTGGGCGGGATTGGGGGGGTCACTGAGCAGCTTTGGGGGGTCACTGGGCGGGATTGGGGGGGTCACTGGGCAGCCTTGGGGGGGTCTCTGGGCAGCCTGGGGGGGGGTCACTGGGCAGGATTGGGGGTCCCTGGGCAGCCTTTGGGGGGTCTCTGGGCGGGATTGGGGCCCCGGGGATCACTGGGCAGCCTTGGGGGGTTCCTGGGCAGCCTAGGGGGAGTCACTGGGCAGGGTTGGGGGTCAGGGGTCACTGGGCAGGATTGGGGGGTCACTGGGCAGCCTTGGGGGGGTCTCTGGGCAGGATTGGGGGGGTCACTGGGCAGCCTTGGGGCTCAGGGGGTCACTGGGCAGGATTGAAGGGGTCCCTGGGCAGCCTGGGGGGGTCACTGGGCAGGATTGGGGGGGGTCACTGAGCAGCTTTGGGGGGTCGCTGGGCGGGATTGGGGCTCAGGGGTTCACTGGGCATCCTTTGGGGGGTCCCTGGGCAGCCTTGGGGCTCAGGGGGTCACTGGGCAGGATTGAAGGGGTCCCTGGGCAGCCTGGGGGGGTCACTGGGCAGGATTGGGGGGGTCACTGGGCAGGATTTGGGCTCGGGGGGTCCCTGGGCAGCCTTGGGGCTCAGGGGGTCACTGGGCAGGATTGGGGGGGTCACTGGGTAGCCTTGGGGCTCAGGGGGTCACTGGGCGGGATTGGGGGGTTCACTGGGCAGCCTTGGGGGGGTCTCTGGGCGGGATTGGGGCCCCGGGGGTCACTGGGCAGCCTTGGGGGGTCCCTGGGCAGCCTTGGGGGAGTCACTGGGCAGGGTTGGGGGTCAGGGGTCACTGGGCAGGATTGGGGGGTCACTGGGCAGGATTTGGGCTCGGGGGGTCCCTGGGCAGCCTTGGGGCTCAGGGGGTCACTGGGCAGGAATGGGGGGGTCACTGGGCAGGATTGGGGGGTCCCTGGGCAGGATTGGGGGTCCCTGGGCAGCCTGGGGGGGGTCACTGGGCAGGACTGGGGGGTCTCTGGGCAGGACTGGGGCTCAGGGGTCAGTGGGCAGGATTGGGGGTCCCTGGGAAGGATTGGGGGGGGTCCCTGGGCTGGATTGGGGGTCCCTGGGAAGGATTGGGGGGGGTCCCTGGGCTGGATTGGGGGTCCCTGGGCAGGATTGGGGGGGTCACAGCAGCAGCCTCTGAGGTCAGGCTGCTTCCTAGGTCTGAGTTTAACGGCCAGATTCTGGAATTGTTGTGGGAACTGAGGCTTGCTGCCTAAAGGGGCAGTGTGGGGGGTGTGTGTGTGTGTGCACCACATCTGTGGGGTGTGTGTGTGCACCACATCTGTGGGGTGTGTGTGTGTGTGTGCACCACATCTGTGGGGTGTGTGTGTGTGTGTGCACCACATCTGTGGGGTGTGTGTGTGTGTGCACCACATCTGTGGGGTGTGTGTGTGTGTGCACCACATCTGTGGGGTGTGTGTGCACCACATCTGTGGGGTGTGTGTGTGTGTGTGCACCACATCTGTGGGGTGTGTGTGTGTGTGCACCACATCTGTGGGGTGTGTGTGTGTGTGTGCACCACATCTGTGGGGTGTGTGTGTGTGTGCACCACATCTGTGGGGTGTGTGTGTGCACCACATCTGTGGGGTGTGTGTGTGTGTGCACCACATCTGTGGGGTGTGTGTGTGTGTGCACCACATCTGTGGGGTGTGTGTGCACCACATCTGTGGGGTGTGTGTGTGTGTGTGTGCACCACATCTGTGGGGTGTGTGTGTGTGTGCACCACATCTGTGGGGTGTGTGTGTGTGTGTGCACCACATCTGTGGGGTGTGTGTGTGTGTGCACCACATCTGTGGGGTGTGTGTGTGCACCACATCTGTGGGGTGTGTGTGTGTGTGTGCACCACATCTGTGGGGTGTGTGTGTGTGTGCACCACATCTGTGGGGTGTGTGTGTGTGTGTGCACCACATCTGTGGGGTGTGTGTGTGTGTGCACCACATCTGTGGGGTGTGTGTGTGTGTGTGCACCACATCTGTGGGGTGTGTGTGTGTGTGTGCACCACATCTGTGGGGTGTGTGTGTGTGCACCACATCTGTGGGGTGTGTGTGTGTGTGCACCACATCTGTGGGGTGTGTGTGTGTGTGTGCACCACATCTGTGGGGTGTGTGTGCACCACATCTGTGGGGTGTGTGTGTGTGTGTGCACCACATCTGTGGGGTGTGTGTGTGTGTGTGCACCACATCTGTGGGGTGTGTGTGCACCACATCTGTGGGGTGTGTGTGTGTGTGTGTGCACCACATCTGTGGGGTGTGTGTGTGTGTGTGCACCACATCTGTGGGGTGTGTGTGTGTGTGTGCACCACATCTGTGGGGTGTGTGTGTGTGTGTGCACCACATCTGTGGGGTGTGTGTGTGCACCACATCTGTGGGGTGTGTGTGTGTGTGCACCACATCTGTGGGGTGTGTGTGTGTGTGCACCACATCTGTGGGGTGTGTGTGCACCACATCTGTGGGGTGTGTGTGTGTGTGCACCACATCTGTGGGGTGTGTGTGTGTGTGTGCACCACATCTGTGGGGGGTGTGTGTGCACCACATCTGTGGGGTGTGTGTGTGTGTGTGCACCACATCTGTGGGGTGTGTGTGCACCACATCTGTGGGGTGTGTGTGCACCACATCTGTGGGGTGTGTGTGTGTGTGTGCACCACATCTGTGGGGTGTGTGTGTGTGTGTGCACCACATCTGTGGGGGTGTGTGTGTGTGTGCACCACATCTGTGGGGTGTGTGTGTGTGTGTGCACCACATCTGTGGGGTGTGTGTGTGTGTGTGCACCACATCTGTGGGGTGTGTGTGTGTGTGTGCACCACATCTGTGGGGTGTGTGTGTGTGCGCACCACATCTGTGGGGTGTGTGTGCACCACATCTGTGGGGTGTGTGTGCACCACATCTGTGGGGGGTGTGTGTGTGTGTGTCTGTGCCCTCTCTTGGCTGAAATCGCTGCATTTCCCCTTGCAGGCTTTCCTCCTGCCCCCTTCTGACATCTCTGCCACCCGCAAGGTGGTGAAGGTGTACCAGAAGTGGATCCTGCAGGAGAAGCCCGTGTTCATGGAGGAGCCGGACAAGAAGGAGGAGAGCCAGGAGGATGCTGCCGCTGCCCTGGAGGAGTCCCCAGTGCAAACAGACGGTAAACATGTATGGTATCCTGTTCCTTACTTCGTGCACTGCAGTGTGGGGCTCTTCACCTCCCGCTCCAGAGGAGTGGCAATTCCGAATCTGTGGGGAGCAAGGGTTAAAAAATCCTTTTATTGAAGGGTTCCCAGTGGAAACAGTTACTGGGAGGCACTTGGAGTGCAGGGCAGGATTGGAAATGTGTTTGGTAGCCCAGGGGTGGCTGTGCTGCACTCTGGGTGTGTTCCCTGTGGCTCACCCAGGCTGTGTTTGGTAGCCCAGGGGTGGCTGTGCTGCACTCTGGGCTGTTCCCCTGTGCCCTGTGGCTCACCCAGGCTGTGTTTGGTAGCCCAGGGGTGGCTGTGCTGCACTCTGGGCTGTTCCCCTGTGCCCTGTGGCTCACCCAGGCTGTGTTTGGTAGCCCAGGGGTGGCTGTGCTGCACTCTGGGTGTGTTCCCTGTGCCCCGTGGCTCACCCAGGCTGTGTTTGGTAGCCCAGGGGTGGCTGTGCTGCACTCTGGGCTGTTCCCCTGTGCCCCGTGGCTAACCCAGGCCGTTTTTGGCAGCTCTCCTCGGAGCCCTGTGGCCACAAGCGCTCCTCCAGCTGGGGCAGGAGCTATTCGTTCAGCAGCGCTGTCAGCAGGGGCTGTGTGCTGGAGGACGAGGACAGGGACGTCAAGGCTGGCACCCAGGCGGCCCTGCAGGTGAGCTGGTGGCATGGGGGACACCTGGGGGCGCCTGGCCTCGTGCATCCAGGTCCATTTCGGTCTCTGGGGTGCAGGGAAAGAGGCCTGGTGGGTTCTGTAAGGCACCGTTTGGACCTGATGTGTCACTCTCAAACACAGATTTTAAACGGCTGAAAGCCTGAGATCTGTATTTTAATGTAATTTTTTTCCTCCTGTGAGTACTAGGGGTTAATCAGAACCATGCATTTTTGGGGTTTATTTTGCTGAGCTTCGTTTATGGGAAATGGAGGGTGTTTTTTAAGGCTGTGGTGGCAGGAGATGAGTGGCTGCAGCAATGTCCTCCTGCCTGCCCAGGCAGAGGGGACACCCCCAAACCCCACCCTGAGCCTTGGTGGCTCCTGTGAGGGCACCTGGCTGGAATAACACGGGAAAACCAAGTGGTGGGTGAGACGTGGACCTTCTCTGAGGAAAGGGGTAGCTGAGGCTGCCCCAGTATTTTGCTGTATATTTTATTTTTACTTTACCAATTTTTTTGTTTTGCCGTTTTCGCCGTGCAATGCCTGCCCGTGCCAGGTGTTCATGACCAACTCAGCCAACGTGTTCCTGCTGGAGCCGTGCTCCGAGGTGCCCGTGCTGCTCAAGGAGCAGCTGGATGCCTGCAAGGCCGTGCTCGGCATCTTCAGGCGCATGATCATGGAGCTGGCCATGACCAGGAAAACCTGGTAGGTGCCCAGAGCGTCACCTGGGAGGAAAAGGTGTGACAACCCAAAGCCCGGATGCTCAGCAGACAGGCCCTGGGTGCAGGATGGGAGAGCGGGCACAGCCAACAGCCCCCTCTGTGCTTGGGCTCAGGGAGCAGATGCTGCAGATCCTGCTCAGAATCACCGAGGCCGTGATGCAGAAGCCCCCGGAGGGGCAGGCCAAGGACTCGTTTGCTCAGAGCTTGGCGGGGCTGCTGTTCAGGGTGAGTCTCTGGGGCTGGGGGCCGGGCCGTGTCCGAAAACAGCTGCCCACAGCTGTACGGGAGGGCTGGGGACCCTGCTGTGAGCCAGCCGTGCCGGTCACTTGTTGCATTTCCTAGATACATTGTGAATGGTGCATTCTGTGACCCCTGCTGTGCCCTGTATCTTGTCCCCTCTCCCCTCCTGGCCATACAGGGCTGGCTGGGATCCAATTTCTCCCCACCCCCTTTTCCAGACCCTAGAAAAGGTCAGTATCCCCTGGCCTCGGTCTCTTTTTCCCCCTCTTTTTCCCTTTTTCCCCCTCTCTCTCCCCCGCTCTTTTCCCTCTCTTTTCCCTTCTATCCCCTCACTACCCACAAGAAATAAGTCCTGTAACCTTATCTGGAAAAAGGGCCTCTTTTGATATCTTATCTATGTCCTGGTGGCTGGGACCCGGGGAAAATTCACCCTAACACCTGAGCTAGCCCGGAGAAAGGGTGAAAACCCCATTTTTGGGTCCGTAAAAAGCCATCAGTCACTGCTGTGTGAAGCGTGGCTAGCAGAGGGCGAGCTGGGCTTGCTGCGTCGCAAACCGTGGTGGCACACGCGGGGTGCTGCCGGTGAGTGTCTCTGAGGTGTGAGATTCAAGGATGTGTTTGCTGGGAGAGTCACCTGGGCAATAAAGCAGGTTTGTGCCTCCTGCGGGCTGCCCGCTGGGAGCGAGTGGCGGTGCAGAGCCGTCCCTGGCGCCGGGGACACTCCTTCCTGCCGCTGCTGTCCCACGGTGTCACATTTCGCTCGGGCCGAGGTTTCCCGCAGTTCCCCCCACCAGTAATTCCTCGCGGGGCTGTTTTTGGGAGGCCGGGCTGAGCCGCCGTCCCCCCGTGCAGACGCTGCTGGTGGCTTGGATCCGCGGCAGCCTGAGCGTGTACATCTCCCGGGAGCTTTGGGACGAGCTGCTCCGCGTGCTCTCCTCCCTCACGCACTGGGACGAGCTCGTCGCCGAGTGGGCCAGCATCATGGACTCGCTGACTGCCGTGCTGGCCACGACCGTGTACGGCGTGGAGATGAGCAGCCTGCCCCTGGACAAGCTCAGCGAGCAGAAGGAGAAGAAGCAGCGAGGCCAAGGTTGGTCTGTTGAACACCGAGCTTTGATCACCCAAAGGTTAAGCCGGGCTTAAACGCTGCCTGACCCGGTGTCCGAGCCCGGGTAATGCAATGGGGGAAGCTCCTGGCGCGGCTGGAAAGGCTGAGCTGGAACACGGGCCAGGGAGAGCAACGGGGATCCAATAGGAATTTATTGATAAAGGAGAAAATGGGGATTTATTGATAAAGGAGAAAATAGGTGTTCATTGATAAAGGAGAAAATAGGTGTTTATTGATAAAGGAGAAAATAGGTGTTTATTGATAAAGGAGAAAATAGGTGTTTATTGATAAAGGAGAAAATAGGTGTTCATTGATAAAGGATGAAATGGGTATTTACTGATAAAGGATCCAATAGGAATTTACTGCTAAAGGATTCAATAGGAATTTACCGATAAAGGATTCAATAGGAATTTATTGATAAAGGACTCAATAGGAATTTACTGCTAAAGGATCCAATAGGTATTTATTGATCAAGGATTCAATAGGAGTTTATTGATCAAGGATTCAATAGGAATTTACTGATCAAGGATTCAATAGGTGTTTATTGATAAAGGATCCAATAGGAATTTACTGCTAAAGGATTCAATAGGAATTTACCGATAAAGGATTCAATGGGAATTTACCGATCAAGGATTCAATTGGAATTTATTGATCAAGGATTCAATAGGAATTTACTGATAAAGGATTCAATGGGAATTTATTGATCAAGGATTCAATAGGAATTTACTGCTAAAGGATTCAATAGGAATTTACCGATAAAGGATTCAATGGGAATTTATTGATCAAGGATTCAATAGAAGTTTATTGATCAAGGATTCAATAGGAGTTTATTGATCAAGGCTTCAATAGGAATTTACTGACAAAAGGATTCAATAGGTGTTTATTGATAAAGGATCCAATAGGTGTTTATTGATAAAGGATCCAATGGGAATTTACTGATAAAGGATTCAATAGGAATTTGTTGATAAACGATTCAATAGGAATTTACTGCTAAAGGATCCAATAGGTATTTATTGATCAAGGATTCAATAGGAATTTACTGATAAAGGATTCAATGGGAATTTATTGATAAAGGATTCAATAGGAATTTACTGATCAAGGATTCAATAGGAGTTTATTGATCAAGGATTCAATAGGAATTTACTGCTAAAGGATTCAATGGGAATTTACCGATAAAGGATTCAATGGGAATTTACCGATCAAGGATTCAATAGAAGTTTATTGATCAAGGATTCAATAGGATTTTATTGATCAAGGATTCAATAGGAGTTTATTGATCAAGGATTCAATAGGAATTTATTGATCAAGGATTCAATAGGAATTTACTGATCAAGGATTCAATGGGAATTTACCGATCAAGGATTCAATAGGAATTTATTGATAAAGGATTCAATAGGAATTTATTGATCAAGGAGAAAATGGGTATTTATTGATAAAGGAGAAAATGGGGATTTATTGATCAAGGAGAAAATGGAAATTATTTATTGATCAAGGAGAAAATGGGGATTTATTGATCAAGGAGAAAATGGGAATTTATTGATACAGGAGGAAATGGGTATTTATTGATAAAGGGGAAAATGGGAATTATTTATTGATAAAGGAGAAAATGGAAATTATTTATTGATCAAGGAGAAAATGGGGATTTATTGATCAAGGAGAAAATGGAAATTATTTATTGATAAAGGAGAAAATGGGGATTTATTGATAAAGGAGAAAATGGGGATTTATTGATCAAGGAGAAAATGGGGATTTATTGATCAAGGAGAAAATGGGGATTTATTGATCAAGGAGAAAATGGGAATTATTTATTGATCAAGGAGAAAATGGGGATTTATTGATCAAAGAGAAAATGGAAATTATTTATTGATCAAGGAGAAAATGGAAATTATTTATTGATAAAGGAGAAAATGGGGATTTACTGATAAAGGAGAAAATGGAAATTATTTATTGATCAAGGAGAAAATGGGGATTTATTGATCAAGGAGAAAATGGGAATTATTTATTGATAAAGGAGGAAATGGGTATTATTTATTGATCAAGGAGAAAATGGGGATTTATTGATCAAGGAGAAAATGGGAATTATTTATTGATCAAGGAGAAAATGGGTATTTATTGATCAAGGAGAAAATGGAAATTATTTATTGATCAAGGAGAAAATGGGAATTATTTATTGATAAAGGAGAAAATGGGAATTATTTATTGATCAAGGAGAAAATGGGGATTTATTTATCAAGGAGAAAATGGAAATTATTTATTGATAAAGGAGAAAATGGGGATTTATTGATCAAGGAGAAAATGGAAATTATTTATTGATAAAGGAGAAAATGGGGATTTATTGATCAAGGAGAAAATGGAAATTATTTATTGATAAAGGAGAAAATGGGGATTTATTGATCAAGGAGAAAATGGAAATTATTTATTGATAAAGGAGAAAATGGGGATTTATTGATCAAGGAGAAAATGGAAATTATTTATTGATAAAGGAGAAAATGGGGATTTATTGATCAAGGAGAAAATGGGGATTTATTGATAAAGGAGAAAATGGGGATTTATTGATCAAGGAGAAAATGGGGATTTATTGATAAAGGAGAAAATGGGGATTTATTGATCAAGGAGAAAATGGGGATTTATTGATAAAGGAGAAAATGGGGATTTATTGATCAAGGAGAAAATGGGGATTTATTGATCAAGGAGAAAATGGAAAATATTTATTGATAAAGGAGAAAATGGAAATTATTTATTGATAAAGGAGAAAATGGGGATTTATTGATAAAGGAGAAAATGGGGAATTATTGATCAAGGAGAAAATGGGGATTTATTGATAAAGGAGAAAATGGGGATTTATTTATTGATAAAGGAGATAATGGGGATTATTTATTGATCAAGGAGAAAATGGGAATTATTTATTGATAAAGGAGAAAATGGGGATTTATTGATCAAGGAGAAAATGGGTATTTATTGATCAAGGAGAAAATGGGGATTTGTTGATCAAGGAGAAAATGGAAATTATTTATTGATCAAGGAGAAAATGGGGATTTATTGATAAAGCAGAAAATTGGTATTATTTATTGATAAAGGAGAAAATTGGTATTATTTATTGATAAAGGAGAAAATTGGTATTATTTATTGATAAAGGAGAAAATGGGGATTTATTGATAAAGGAGAAAATGGGGATTTATTGATAAAGGAGAAAATGGGGATTTATTGATCAAGGAGAAAATGGGTGTTATTTATTGATCAAGGAGAAAATGGGGATTTATTGATAAAGGAGAAAATGGGGATTTATTGATCAAGGAGAAAATGGGTATTTATTGATAAAGGAGGAAATAGGTATTATTTATTGATAAAGGAGAAAATGGGGATTTATTGATAAAGGAGAAAATGGGGATTTATTGATCAAGGAGAAAATGGTTATTTATTGATCAAGAGAAAATGGAGATTTATTGATCAAGGAGAAAATGGGAATTATTTATTGATCAAGGGGAAAATGGAAATTATTTATTGATCAAGGAGAAAATGGGGATTTATCGATAAAGGAGAAAATGGGAATTATTTATTGATCAAGGAGAAAATGGGAATTATTTATTGATAAAGGAGAAAATGGGGATTTATTGATCAAGGGGAAAATTGGTATTATTTATTGATAAAGGAGAAAATGTGGATTTATTGATCAAGGAGAAAATGGGGATTTATTGTTAAAGGAGAAAATGGGGATTTATTGATCAAGGAGAAAATGGGGATTTATTGATCAAGGAGAAAATGGGGATTTATTGATAAAGGAGAAAATGGGTATTTATTGATAAAGGAGAAAATGGGGATTTATTGATCAAGGAGAAAATGGAAATTATTTATTGATAAAGGAGAAAATGGGGATTTATTGATAAAGGAGAAAATGGGGATTTATTGATAAAGGAGAAAATGGGGATTTATTGATAAAGGAGAAAATGGGTATTTATTGATAAAGGAGAAAATGGGGATTTATTGATCAAGGAGAAAATGGAAATTATTTATTGATCAAGGAGAAAATGGGTATTATTTATTGATAAAGGAGAAAATGGGGATTTATTGATAAAGGAGAAAATGGGGATTTATTGATAAAGGAGAAAATGGAAATTATTTATTGATAAAGGAGAAAATGGGGATTTATTGATCAAGGAGAAAATGGGAATTATTTATTGATCAAGGAGAAAATGGAAATTATTTATTGATAAAGGAGAAAATGGGGATTATTTATTGATAAAGGAGAAAATGGGGATTTATTGATAAAGGAGAAAATGGGGATTATTTATTGATAAAGGAGAAAATGGGGATTTATTGATCAAGGAGAAAATGGGAATTATTTATTGATCAAGGAGAAAATGGGGATTTATTGATAAAGGAGAAAATGGGGATTTATTGATCAAGGAGAAAATGGAAATTATTTATTGATCAAGGAGGAAATGGGGATTATTTATTGATCAAGGAGAAAATGGGTATTATTTATTGATCAAGGAGAAAACGGGTATTATTTATTGATCAAGGAGAAAATGGGGATTTATTGATCAAGGAGAAAACGGGTATTATTTATTGATCATGGAGAAAATGGGGATTATTACAGTGCCAGCAAATGTTGTGCTCTGTGTCCAAGGTGGCGTTTCAGAGCCTCCGAAGGCAGCTGTGGTCGGGAGATCTTTCTCCTTGAGCTGGAAGAGCCACCCCGAGGTCGTGGAGCCCATGAGGTTCCGAAGTGCCACCACGTCTGGGGCGCCCGGCGTGGAGAAGGCCAGGAGCATTGTCCGCCAGAGAGCCACAGGTGAGGGGGGCACGGCTGGGCTGGCCCTGGGCAGAAATCCCGATGTTTGGCCCTGGCACAGCGTCAGTGTCCGTGCCTGGGTGTGTTGGCCGGTGAGTCCGAGCGCTTGGGTGATTGTCTGTGTGAGATTTGAGCCGCAGGACACGGGTGGGAGCTGGTGCTGCCCGGGGTTTTCCTGGAGAGGCACGTCGCTGCTGCCATTGCTCCCTAGGCAGGCGTTTATCGCTGCCGGGCCGGTCTGCGTGCAGCCATTTCCCGGCAGCACAATTCAGTGGAGAACACGGTCCCCTCTCGCTTGTTTTTTGTGCTTGTTTTATCTGCTGTCCCTGTCGGCATGCGGAGGTTTACAGGAGGGAGATGGGGCTGAGGAGGGCTCAGACCCCAGGCACGGAGCAGCCCCCGGTGTGTTCAGGCATTTCAGCGGCTTTAAAAGCTCTCTTGGTTTGCTGCCAGCAGTGCTGGTTTGCTGGGGCAGGCTCCTGGAAGTGGGGAGCACCCTGGGGTGGGGGGTTTGGGCTCCAGGGCTGAGCCACAGCCTCCTCTGGGTCCCAGAGCTCTTCAGCAGCAGAGCCGGCTCAGTCCCAGTTTCATTCCCACATTCAGGGAGTCCCTGGCTGTGCCCCAGGGAAGGATTGTCTCTCCTGCTGCAGCATTTGCACCTCTGACCCCCTGCCAGAGCAGTAGGGAGAGCCTGGAAGTGTTCATCCAGGGCTTTCCTTGTGGGTGGGCGTCCCAATTAAAGGCACTCCCACACTTGCTGTGGAGCAGAAATCCCTGATTATTGCCCAATATTTTATATCTGAGGGGAGAACTCTTGGGCTCGCTGTTGGGAACGTTTATCCCGAAGTTTGGGCTGGGTTTGGATGTGTTGTGACACTCAGAACAGGATGTCCCTGGGCTCGCTGTTGGGAACGTTTATCCCGAAGTTTGGGCTGGGTTTGGATGTGTCGTGACACTCAGGACTGCAGGATTTCCCCGGGCTCGCTGTTGGGAACGTTTATCCCGAAGTTTGGGCTGGGTTTGGATGTGTCGTGACACTCAGGACTGCAGGATTTCCCTGGGCTCGGTGTTGGGAACCTTTACCCCGAAGTTTGGGCTGGGTTTGGATGTGTTGTGACACTCGGAACAGGATGTCCCCGTGTTGCTGACACCACTGTTGCTCTGTTTTTTCCTGGAAGCAAAGCGAAGCCAGTCTATCAGCAACTGTGCCCACCTTTCTGAGGCTTTGCCAGCCACTAAAAGTGTGCCTGTTCTGCTTCACACTGTGAGCTCTCTCTTCCCTGGTATCTCTTACACTCCTTGCTCTCCCAGGCTGTCAGGTACTGTACTCTAAAGCCGCCTTTGGTGTCGCTGTTCTCGGTGGTTTTGAGCTGCTCTCTGTCTGCTCCTTGCTGTCCTCAGAGCATTTGCAGTTTTTGTTCCTGGCGATGTTAAAGATTGCCATCAGATCGGTGTTTCCTGGGATCTAAAGTGAAAATCCTCACGGATTTGGGACTGCTGGGTCCTGCCCAGAGTCGCTGCCTGCAGCCCAGGGGGAAGAGGGAGAGTTTGGTTTGGTGGCCCTGTGGGGATTCCTGAACCATCTTGGCTGTGTTTCCATCTCCAGTTGTCCTGGGGGGGGGAACGCTGGCGTTGTTGCAGTCAGTGAATTGCATTGCATGTTTTATTTTATTGCTTGCTGTCAGACACTGAGGCCAGTAAATACCAGAAATGTCAGTTTTTGTGCACGTGCCTCCCGGGATAACTTCCTGAAATACCTGCAGTGTTTATGGAGCAGCAGAGCAACATTAAAACTTCCTGCTGGGTGGAAGCACTGGAGTGTTGCTGGCTTTTTTTGGTTGTTTTTTTTTTTTTCCCCAAATGCTGAGAGAAATGCATTTCGAAAAACTCTTGGTCCCAAGAGTTCCTCCCCCAGCACCAATTTAATTTCTCTTTGGAATTTTCGTGCTTTTCTCTCCTCCTTTTGCTTCACAGCCAAGCCAAAAGCTGCCTGCCTGGGTTTGTCCTCACAGGCTGAGCCCAGGCTATTTGTAGCTCAGAGCTTTTTTTTTTTCACTCTGGGTTTTTGCTTTTCTTTATTCCTTCTCCCTTCCCCTCTGTCTGGAGGCGCTCAGGGCGTGCAGCCACCTTCTCCCCAAAAAGAAAATCTGCTTTTAAGGGAGTGTTGTTGCCTCTGCTCTGTTCTTTCTGTCTCCAGAACGAGCAGGGCCCGGCTGGGGTGTCCAGCACTGGAAACCCGGCTTTGGTCATGGGTCCTCCTGCTTTTTGTTGCTCCCAAAATCACTTCTCTCCTTTTCTAGACCTTTTACACCGCTCGTGTTTCTCCCTCTAAGGATATTTTGGAGAAGTTAAATTGTGAATTTTGCCTGGGGAGCTTTAGATCTTTGCAAGGGTCGCTTTTTCACAGAGCTTGCTTAGGCAAGGAGGTGGCAGGCGTGAGCTGCTGCAAACGCTCTGTGCTGGCATTCAATCCACAGAGGTTGAAGAATCCCAGCAGCTGGAAAATGCAGAAGGAGCAGAAGCCACAGACCAACAGCAGCAGCTGCCTCGGAGCAGCAGCACTTCAGACATTGCAGATCGCATTCCCTCGGATTTTTTTCAAGGTAATTTTAATCGAATCCAGCAGTGCCGTGTTTCTCAGGGAAAAGTGTCGAGGCTTGTTTGGCCTCACAGACGCTGCTCTTACTCTGGTTGGTTTCCAGCTCCCCTCCAAAATCTCATTTGCTTAGTCGCTGCATGCTTGGTAAGTCGTTGAAATAATTTTCTTTTTTAAGAAGTCGGGGAGCACGAATGCAGGGTGTGACCTTTGGTAGAGCAGGGAGGCCAAAAATGACACCTGGGATGTTGTGTGCGTTCTGTGTGTCGCTCTTGAACTCTTTCTCACCCGCCTTGCATTTGGAATTTTGTGTGTCCAAGCTGCAGTTGGGAGTGCAGTTCCTCTCCCGTGAGTGTTTGATGCCTCTGAAGGGTTTTCCACATCCTGGTGTCCCGTTTCAGTGTTGTGTGGCCCTTACCTGTGACACACAAACACGTGCTTTGCTCCCACAGCCGTTTGTTTACAGCTCTTGTTTCCTCCCTCTAGGTAAAAAGGCTGGAAATTCCAGCTCGGACTCCCAGTCAGTTCAGGAAAATAAGGGATATGCCGAGGAGCCCGAAGCTGAGCACGTAAGGCCAGCCCCACAGTAATTCCTGATGAGAATCCAGCAGCGTTCTGTTTGCAGTGCCTTTCAGCGTGAACACACGGGGGGCGGGGGAGGGCGTGCACGGACATCAATCCCTCATTTCCAGCGTGGAATGTGGCAGTGAGCTCCGGGTCCTGCTGCCCGGCGCCGCTTTGTCCCCTCTCTGCTCTCCTCTTACACGAGGCTTGGGCCCCTTCTTTAAAGTATGAAACGTGGACAAGAAGTCGGTAACTTTTCCAGGGGTCGATAATTCCTGGCTGTTGCAGAGCCAGAGTGCACAGGGAGGGGTGTTTGATGGTTTAGGGCGCTGATGGAGGGGCTGCAGCATGGCAGGTGTCACTGTGAGCTGCCGTGAGCACGGGGAAGATTCATCCATTTCTAATGGCAGCTTCGGAGTCCAACAATGAATGGCTCAGTCTGATCATCTCTGTCAAATAGGATGGCTGAATTTCTTTTTTTATTTTTTTATTACCTTAACGAATGATTTGTTGGAAAAAACACAGGGAAAAGGTGCTGTGGGGAGGATCAAGAGTGGGATGGATGTTTTCCTGAGGCCACTGGCACACCCTTGGCCGGTGTGACCATTGATGATGAGGGTGTTTGGGGCGGGTTGTGGGTCGTTTGCAGTGCCTGTGCGGGGCTCAGAGGTGTGTGTGCTCAGGTGAGCTGTTTGCCTGCAGGTGCTGATGAGGAGGAGCAGCAGCACGGCCGAGCTGGAGCTGAGAGCACACGAGCAGGAGGCCCCCGGGGGCTCCAGGGACAGAGAGAAAAGTGAGTGCCCAGGGCCTTTGGGCCACGGGCAGCACCTGAGCACAGCACAGCGGCCTCTCTGGGGCACTGAGCTGCGTGTGAGCTGGGCTCAGGTGTGTGCAGGTGTGAGCTGGGCTCAGGTGTGTGCAGGTGTGAGCTGGGCTCAGGTGTGTCCAGGTGTGAGCTGGGCTCAGGTGTGTGCAGGTGTGAGCTGGGCTCAGGTGTGTGCAGGTGTAAGCTGGGCTGAGGTGTGTCCAGGTGTGAGCTGGGCTCAGGTGTGTCCAGGTGTGAGCTGGGCTGAGGTGTGTGCAGGTGTGAGCTGGGCTGAGGTGTGTGCAGGTGTGAGCTGGGCTCAGGTGTGTGCAGGTGTGAGCAGAGCTGTGCTGAGTACAGGTGTGTCCTGTGTCCAGGTGTGAGCAGGGCTATGCTGTGCCCAGGTGTGTCCTGTGTGCAGGTATGTGCAGATGTGTGCGGGTGTGTCCAGGTGTGAGCAGGGCCGTGCCGTCTGCAGGTGTGTACAGGTGTGTACAGGTATGTGCAGGTGTGAGCAGGGCCGTGCAGTGTACAGGTGTGTGCAGGTGCGTCCAGGTGTGTGCAGGGCTGTCCTGCGTTCAGGTGTGTCCTGTTTGCAGGTGTGAGCAGGGCTGTGCTGTGCCCAGGTGTGTCCTGTGTGCAGGTATGTGCAGATGTGTGCGGGTGTGTCCAGGTGTGTGCAGGGCCGTGCCGTGTACAGGTGTGTGCGGGTGTGTCCAGGGCTGTGCCGTGTACAGGTGTGTCCAGGTATGTGCAGGTATGTGCAGGGCCGTGGTGTGTCCAGGTGTGAGCAGGGCTGTGCCGTGTACAGGTGTGTGCAGGTGTGTGCAGGCCCGTGCCATGTACAGGTGTGTGCAGGCCCGTGCCATGTACAGGTGTGTCCAGGTGTGTACAGGTGTGTGCAGGGCCGTGCCATGTACAGGTGTGTCCAGGTGTGTGCAGGTGTGTGCAGGGCCGTGCCATGTACAGGTGTGTCCAGGTGTGTGCAGGTGTGTGCAGGGCCGTGCCGTGTACAGGTGTGTGCGGGTGCGCCCAGGTGTGTGCAGGTGTGTCCTGTGTGCAGGTGTGTCCAGGTGTGAGCAGGGCCGTGCCGTGTACAGGTGTGTGCGGGTGCGTCCAGGTGTGTGCAGGGCTGTCCTGCGTTCAGGTGTGTCCTGTGTGCAGGTGTGTCCATGTGTGAGCAGGGCTGTGGTGTGCCCAGGTGTGCCCAGGTGTGTCCAGGTGTGTGCAGGTGTGTCCAGGGCCGTGCCATGTACAGGTGTGCCCAGGTGTGTGCAGGTGTGTGCAGGTGTGTCCAGGGCCGTGCCATGTACAGGTGTGCCCAGGTGTGTCCAGGTGTGTGCAGGTGTGTCCAGGGCCGTGCCATGTACAGGTGTGCCCAGGTGTGTGCAGGTGTGTGCAGGTGTGTCCAGGGCCGTGCCATGTACAGGTGTGCCCAGGTGTGTCCAGGTGTGTGCAGGTGTGTCCAGGGCCGTGCCATGTACAGGTGTGCCCAGGTGTGTCCAGGTGTGTGCAGGTGTGTCCAGGGCCGTGCCATGTACAGGTGTGTCCAGGTGTGTGCAGGCCCGTGCCATGTACAGGTGTGTCCAGGTGTGTGCAGGCCTGTGCCATGTACAGGTGTGTGCAGGCCCGTGCCATGTACAGGTGTGTCCAGGTGTGTGCAGGTGTGTGCAGGGCCGTGCCGTGTACAGGTGTGTGCGGGTGCGCCCAGGTGTGTGCAGGTGTGTCCATGTGTGAGCAGGGCTGTGATGTGCGCAGGTGTGCCCAGGTGTGCCCAGGTGTTGCAGGTGTGTCCTGTGTGCAGGTGTGTCCATGTGTGAGCAGGGCTGTGATGTGCCCAGGTGTGCCCAGGTGTTGCAGGTGTGTCCCGGTGTTCCTGCGTGCAGCTCTGCTCAGCGCTGTGCCGTTCGCAGGTGCGAGCCTGAGCAGTGAGGCGTGGCTGGGCTGTGCAGGTGACATGGACATCGCGCTGGTGGCCTGGCAGGGGGCGGGGGGTGACGCCGAGGCCGGGCTGGCCGCGGGGCCGGGCGGGGACCCCGCAGCGCCGCGCTGCCTCCGGCTCGGCCCGTCCCAGGAGCCTGCCAACCTCACAGGTACCCGGCCCCACCTGCCCGCGGCGCGGTTAATTCGCGTGTGTGTGAGCGGGGCTCTCCCCAGCAGCTGCTCTGAGCGAGCTTTGTAATCCTGCAGCGCAGAAAGGGGGAAAAATCCCCCCGGGCTGCTGCTTTTAAAATGTATTCAGGCATAAAAGAGTCTAAAATGCCTTTTATTTCACTCACCTTCCCGAGTCCTCAGAGGACACGGGTTGTTTCCCTCTGCCTGCGTGCAGGTTCGTTCCCTGCACACCTGGGCTGCTGCAGGTACGCCTGGAGCCTGGCATTAAAATGGGCGCTGCAGGGAGGGTTTGCAGGGCTCGGGAACAGAAATCCCATTGCCCTGGCCCTGCTTTCTCTGCGCTCTGCTCCCTCAGCAGCTGCTCTGTGCCAGTGCTGATGCCCGAGCACATTTCTCAAGGCTCTTCAGCCTCAGTGGGGGTTTTTTTATTCCTTTCTCCAGTTGCATTGCCATGTCTTGCTAGGCTGTGTGTGATCTTAAAAAAAAAAAAAAAAAAAAAAGCAAGTATTTTTATAAATGTAGCAATATTACCCATTAAGAGGCAGGTATTGATCTAATACAGCTCTGAGGTACCTCAATGTTGCATTTGGCTGCATTTGGCTGCATTTGGCTGCATTTGGCTGCATTTGGCTGCATTTGGCTGCATTTGGTTGCATTTGGCTGCATTTGGCTGCATTTGGCTGCATTTGGCTGCATTTAGCTGCATTTGGCTGCATTTGGCTGCATTTGGCTGCATTTGGCTGCATTTGGCTGCATTTGGCTGCATTTGGCTGCATTTAGCTGCATTTGGCTGCATTTGGCTGCATTTGGTTGCATTTGGCTGCATTTGGCTGCATTTGGCTGCATTTGGCTGCATTTAGCTGCATTTGGCTGCATTTGGCTGCATTTGGCTGCATTTGGCTGCATTTGGCTGCATTTGGCAGCGTTTCCCTGCTGGCACTGGGGTGGGGACAGCGTGGTTGGTGTGGCAGAGCCGTGCCCCGGGCCAGCCCCTTTGCCCCGTTTTCCTTTGGCTCGCGAGCAGCTCCAGCAGTGAGGGGGAATTCTGGCGGGAAGGGAGATGGCGGGGGGCAGCAATGAGCGGGTTTTATTGACCAAACCCAGGGTCAGGCTGCACCCCTGACCTGTGGGAATGGAACACGTTTTAAATTCCCAGACAGCAGCGAGTTCTTGGCCGATGACTGCAGCATCATTGCTGGTGGAAGCCTCAGTGGCTGGCACCCCGATTCTGCCGCTGTGCTCTGGAGGAGGATCCTGGGAATTCTCGGGGATGTGAACAACATCCAGTCGCCCAAGATCCACGCCAAAGTTTTTGCCTACCTTTACGAGCTGTGGTATAAACTTGCAAAGGTACGTGGTGGAAATGTCACGGTTTTTTTTCTGTCGTGGAAACGATTGTTAAACGGGATTTAGTGTGAGCACCTGGAGGGTAAGAGGGCTTTGTCCTGTTGGGTTTCCAGCTGCTAACTCCAACACAAAATCCCGTCCAGTGACAGGGGGATTTCGGTGGGGTGAGGAAACAGCAGCAAAGGAGAAGGAAGCACAGGGATGGTGTTTGTGTCAGGGCCCCCAGCGTGGCCCAAACTGGTCACGTTTGCTTTGGCCGGGGAGCAGCAGCTTTGGCTGAAGTGGGAGCAGTTCTGTGTAGCCCCTGCACGTAAATAAAGTCAAATTAAACCTCTGAGAACGACACTGGCTGTGTTGACGCTCTCCTTTAAACACCGCCAGATCCGGGACAACCTCGCCATCAGCGTGGACAATCAGTCAACTCCTTCCCCTCCCGTGCTCATCCCTCCTCTCAGGATATTCGCATCGTGGCTGTTCAAGGTGAGCTCGGGAGTTCTCTGTCGCAGCAGAAGGGACACGCGTTTCCTTTTGGCCTTTCCCTGGTGTGCAGCCTGCCGGGGCTCTGTGGAGGGGGCAGAATTCGGGTGTGCTGGGTGTGGGGGCTATTGGGGGCTGCCGGGGGGCTGTTGGGGGGCTGCCATGCAGGGGTGCGCTGATGCAGGGCTCGCTGCTGTGTTGCAGGCGGCCACGCTGCCCGGCGAGTACAAGGCGGGCAAGCTGCAGGCGCTGCGGCTGCTCTGCGCCATGATGAGCCGGCGCCAGGACCTGCAGCCCAACTGCGATTTTCTGCTGCACCTGTACTCCGTGCTGCACCTGGGGCTCACCAGCGACGACCAGGTACGAGCCGGCCACCCTGGGCCACCCTGGGCCACCGGGGGCTGCCCGAGGCTGCTGGCCCGGCACCGCGGGCACAGCGTGGGCTGCCAGGCTCTTAGTGGTGATTGTCTCACAGGAGCGGCTCAGGGCTCGTGGGAAAGCTGGGAAATGTCCTTTGGGTTGCCCAGAAACACTTCCAGGAGCGAGAGGCAGGGCTGAGCTGTGCTGGGAGCGGTGGCAGCAAAGGGCACGGGGACACTCGGGAAATTCTGGGAGTTGCTGGCGGTGCCTTTAGGAAAACGGACGGGTTGGGTTGTTTGTGAGGTGGGAGAGGGAAAGGAAATTGCCCCTGGGTTTCCCTCCTGGAAAGTCGGAGCTTTTGGAAAACACTCCTTTTAAACAGATCAGAACAGAGAGGCAGGGTTTTTGTCCTGGAAAATCCTACAAGTCCTGCTGCAGCTCCAGGGTTCCCCAGGTGTTTCCAGCCCCTCACTCCCCATCCCTCTCTGCTTTCCCTGGATATTTTTCAGCCCCACACTGCCCATCCCTCTCTGCTTTCCCTGGATATTTTTCAGCCCCTCACTGCCCATCCCTCTCTGCTTTCCCTGGATATTTTTTACCCCCTCACTCCCCATCCCTCTCTGCTTTCCCTGGATATTTTTCAGCCCCACACTGCCCATCCCTCCCTGGTTTCCCTGGATATTTTTTACCCCCTCGCTGCCCATCCCTCTCTGCTTTCCCTGGATATTTTTCAGCCCCTCACTCCCCATCCCTCCCTGGTTTCCCTGGATATTTTTCAGCCCCTCACTGCCCATCCCTCCCTGGTTTCCCTGGATATTTTTCAGCCCCTCACTCCCCATCCCTCCCTGGCTTCCCTGGATATTTTTTACCCCCTCACTGCCCATCCCTCCCTGGTTTCCCTGGATGTTTTGCAGCCCCTCACTGCCCATCCCTCCCTGGTTTCCCTGGATATTTTTTACCCCCTCACTGCCCATCCCTCCCTGGTTTCCCTGGATGTTTTGCAGCCCCTCACTGCCCATCCCTCCCTGGTTTCCCTGGATATTTTTTACCCCCTCACTGCCCATCCCTCCCTGGTTTCCCTGGATGTTTTGCAGGCTGCTGCTGCTCTTTGTTCTTGCTCCCCGCTCTGGTGGCCGTCTCTGCCTCTTGGTGGCACACTTGACCGCGGCTTTGCTGTCGTGTGTGTCCCTCCTGAGCTGGGGAAGTGGCTGAGGTGTCAGCTGGGAGGGAGGCGCCGATGGGATCCCTGTTCCTGCTCCCGTGTTCCCAAGGTGTGCCGGGTGCTCAGAGTGGGAGCCTTTGTGTCACACAGGGTGTGGAATCACGGGATCACTGGAATAGAGATCCTAGCGTGCTGTCCAGGAGGGCAGAAATAAAATTGTCTCAGGGTGGCCTTTTCAGCATTTTCAGATTGGGTTTGTCTGCTGAGCACAGGCATGAATTCCTCCCTGGTGAGGAATGCTCACGGGAGGAAGGGTAGGAGGTGTCTCACCGAGGAGTTTTCCTTCTCTGTGGATGGCTGGGGCAACTTTTAGAAAAGCCACGGAGAGACAGCCCAGCTCCAGGCAGTCCCCTTGGCTACTCCAGAAGGGCTTTTTAGGTGGTTACACGATTGAAATTATTGCATCAGGAGCCTCTTTGACCCGAGTGGTTTCCAGCATTCTGCTTGGCGTGACAAATGTTTTCTCTGCGTTTCCCCGTGCCCTCCTGGCTCGCTGCAGGATGCGAGAACAGGGATTTGCTGCTGTGCTGTGGAGCTGGAAAAGCCAAACCATCCCGTTGGGCACGAGGTGTGAGGGAGGGCGCTGTGACTGCCAGCCCTCTGTCCTCCCGGGGCTGCCCAGCAGAGCACTGAGGGTGAGCTTTGCTGGGAGGCTCCCAGCCAGCCCGGCCTGCAGCAATTAGCTGGGCAGCCTAATGAGCTGCAGCTAATTTGTCAGCAGGCATCCCTGGAGGAGTGACCAATTCCGTGCAGGGATTGCATCACCTCTCCAGGTGGGAGAAGCCTGGAGCACTCAGGGCTGAGTGGGCATCGGGGGGTGCCCCTGGGCTGGGCTTTTTCCTGGCTTTTTGTGAATTCCCTGAGGCTCCCTGCCTCCCCTGCAGCGTGCAGGGAAGGGCTGGGATGTTCTCTGGGATGGGGAAGGGGCTTGAGATGTTGCTGGGGGTGCTGTGGGGTAGCCTGCTGCAGCTGGGGTGGGCACAGCTGCCTCCTCTTCCTGGCTTTTGCATTGGGTCATAAACGCGGCTTTTTCAAATCAGCCCGAAATCGGACACTGCAAGGCACAGGTTCCACAAATCCCTGAGGCAGGAAAAGAAATGGGATTTTATTGCTGCTGTTTTATTGCTGCTGCTTACTGGAACAGCACTTTCTGCTTCGCTCACCTGGAAAAGTCAATAAGTGTCTCCTTGCTCTCCTTCTGCTGAATAACTGAGGTACCAAAACACTGAGCTACAAACCCCTCTGAGAAAATCTGCTGTTGGCATAACTGGGATTCTTCAGCTCGGGTCGTTGTGGCACTGAAATAATCCTTTGGGCTCGCTGGTGGTTGTCTCCTGAGAGTTCTGCGGGGTTTGGTGTCACCATTTCTTGTTTCTGTGTGAATTTCTGCTCGTGGCCTGGGAGGAGAAGGCCGTGCAGGGCGCTGTAAAGAGAGGCAGGTGTGCAATCCTTTTTCGGGTGTCACCCCCCCCTGCTCAGCGTTGTTTTTCACCCGGTCTCACCCTGTTAACCAGGGTGAGCATCTGTGCCCCGTGTCACCCGTGTTCCCGACTTTGGGAGTCAGTTTAACAGGTAAATTTAATGAGAGTGTGGCCATGCTGACTTGCCAGAGCACCTCTGGAGTAGGATACTTCTGGTTTTAGGGAGCGTGATCCAGGGTGGAGACTCGGCAGGTTCCCTGTGAAGGGACAGTGGATGGCCCAGGGAGGAGACTCTGCTGGTGGCTTTTTCAGTTCAGGGACACGGGGAGCAGAACAAGGCTCAGGATTTTATTTTATTTATTTTATTTCTTCCGTGGGAAGCTGCAGCAGCTCTGAGCTTGTGTACAAACCCCCACTGGAGCTCCTGCTGCGGGAAGTGGCTGATGGAAGCATTTTGCAGCAGAGGAGTCGTTAATTACCTGTTTGCATTAACACCGGTCTGAGATTAAAAATAAAACCCAGCGTTGGTGGGATTTTGTGGGCCCAGTTGTCCCTCAGCAGCCAGGAGCAGCCCTGGAAGGGCACAGTGAAGGAGCAGCTTGGCTTTTGTCTGTCCCCTGTGGCACGGGTGCTTCCTGCCTGGGTTTCTGCCTGAGGCTGTTGCACAGGAGCCGTGGTGCTGTTCAGATTCTTCCCCCGACTGCCATTTAGAAGGAAATAACCTTAATGTAGCCTATTAAGGCTTAGATTCCCCTCTTTTAGCTTCTCGAGGCTTGTTTCCAATGGGTGCCATCATTTCCTCTGCCTTTTAATCCCCCCTTACCTCATTTTCTGTCCAGAATTTGCCCGTGTGCTCCCATTATGTGTTTGGAGCAAGTGTTCCCACACAGCACGTGTCCAGCAGGGACAAACAAAAGTCCAAATGCCAGGGTCTCACAGGAACTCTCACATGCCCCTGGGCTCAGCCAGAGCTGGCTGGGTGGCCAGGGCTGGGAGATGGGCTGGAAGCAGGGGGGAGCCGGCTCCTGCCCTCTGCACCATTTGGTACTTTGGCCTGGTTCGGGTGGTTTGGGTCTTTTCTGTTTCTTTGGCTTCGGTTCGTTTGCCCTTCCCAAATTCTGGGTTTGTGGTTGGTGTTGTGTCTGCCAGAGCCTGGGGGAAATGTGTGGGGACACGGAGCCACCCCCGGGGTCCGGGCAGTGCCCTGGGGACACAGAGCCACCCCCGGGGTCCGGGCAGTGCCCTGGGGACACAGAGCCACCCCCGGGGTCCGGGCAGTGCCCTGGGGACACAGAGCCACCCCCGGGGTCCGGGCAGTGCCCTGGGGACACGGAGCCACCCCCGGGGTCCGGGCAGTGCCCTGGGGACACGGAGCCACCCCCGGGGTCCGGGCAGTGCCCTGGGGACACGGAGCCACCCCCGGGGTCCGGGCAGTGCCCTGGGGACACAGAGCCACCCCCGGGGTCCGGGCAGTGCCCTGGGGACACAGAGCCACCCCCGGGGTCCGGGCAGTGCTTTGGGGACACGGAGCCACCCCCGGGGTCCGGGCAGTGCCCTGGGGACACAGAGCCACCCCCGGGGTCCGGGCAGTGCCCTGGGGACACAGAGCCACCCCCGGGGTCCGGGCAGTGCCCTGGGGACACAGAGCCACCCCCGGGGTCCGGGCAGTGCTTTGGGGACACAGAGCCACCCCCGGGGTCCGGGCAGTGCCCTGGGGACACAGAGCCACCCCCGGGGTCCGGGCAGTGCCCTGGGGACACAGAGCCACCCCCGGGGTCCGGGCAGTGCCCTGGGGACACAGAGCCACCCCCGGGGTCCGGGCAGTGCCCAGGGGACACAGAGCCACCCCCGGGGTCCGGGCAGTGCCCTGGGGACACAGAGCCACCCCCGGGGTCCGGGCAGTGCCCTGGGGACACAGAGCCACCCCCGGGGTCCGGGCAGTGCCCTGGGGACACAGAGCCACCCCCGGGGTCCGGGCAGTGCTTTGGGGACACAGAGCCACCCCCGGGGTCCGGGCAGTGCTTTGGGGACACAGAGCCACCCCCGGGGTCCGGGCAGTGCTTTGGGGACACAGAGCCACCCCCGGGGTCCGGGCAGTGCTTTGGGGACACAGAGCCACCCCCGGGGTCCGGGCAGTGCTTTGGGGACACAGAGCCACCCCCGGGGTCCGGGCAGTGCCCTGGGGACACAGAGCCACCCCCGGGGTCCGGGCAGTGCCCTGGGGACACAGAGCCACCCCCGGGGTCCGGGCAGTGCCCTGGGGACACGGAGCCACCCCCGGGGTCCGGGCAGTGCCCTGGGGACACGGAGCCACCCCCGGGGTCCGGGCAGTGCCCTGGGGACACGGAGCCACCCCCGGGGTCCGGGCAGTGCCCTGGGGACACAGAGCCACCCCCGGGGTCCGGGCAGTGCCCTGGGGACACGGAGCCACCCCCCGGGGTCCGGGCAGTGCCCTGGGGACACGGAGCCACCCCCGGGGTCCGGGCAGTGCCCTGGGGACACGGAGCCACCCCCGGGGTCCGGGCAGTGCCCTGGGGACACGGAGCCACCCCCAGTGGCCTGTCTCTGTGCCCACTGTGAGCTCGGAGTGCTCCGTGTGTGCCCAATCCAAAATCTCTTTATTCCCGTCCTTTATCCCGGTGCTCTCCCCACCTGTGGAAGTGTCGGCCATGCTCCAAAACGGGAGGAATTTTTAAACCTCCCTGTGTTGTGTTCCAGCCTCGAGGGGCTTGGGCTATGGAATATTTTGGGGTTAGGGTTTGCCTGGCACCTTGGAGCTTTCTGATGTATGAATCCCACATCTCCCGAGGTTGTCCAAGTGCTTCATTAATTTTTGTTGCTGCTTGATTGTTGACAAGTGAACTCTTAGCTGCAGCATCATGGTAGGTAGGGAAGCTGGGCAAAAATAAATGGAAGCATTTGTTCCTTTAAAGAGGGAGAGGAAAAGGTGTCAGGTCCTGTGTACCCGGCCCACCTTTACCTGCCGTGGGGAGGTGTCTGTGGCCGAGGACAGAGCGAACCTGAGTGAGAAATCCGGGCACAACGGGAAAGGTGAGCAGGGCAGCTGGCGGCCTATTGGGTTACACCTGGGATGTGCCGGAGCTCCAGCAGAAATGAGGTGAGGAAGATTTTTGCCGTTGACCTTCGGGCGAACTCGCGTGAAATGTGTTCCGCTTGGCTGGGTGGATGTTTGCGACCTTTGTGATGGGAATTGCTGGATTAAGCCCTGCTGAAACATGATGCTGCTGATGGGGTTAATGCGTTTGAGGAGGACGGGCATGCGATTGCCCCCTCCTCTCCCCTCTTCCCCGCCTTTAACACCACCGAGCATCATTCGGAATCGAAATAGTCCATAATGGTCCTTTTTTTTTTTTTTTTTTTCACTTTTCTTTACCAACGTGAACGCTAAATTATAGCTGTGCAATTATGTAAACAATGGCAATGCTTCCAGAATGAATGCTTCCTTTTAAATTTTCATTTTGCGTAATTGCCGAAAGGTTTGGAGCCGTAATAAACCGAAATTATTTCACACATTTAGCGTTCTAAAGGTCAATTATGAAAGAAGCAAAGCAACAACACCGTGCAGAATGAGTAAACCAATTTCCCCGGCCGTCACCCCATATGTTTTTCCTATGCCTTGTGTTTGCCGGTTGCTGTGTACACAGCGTTCAATTACAGTGATTCACCGGCCGGCCTGGGAGCTGCTGCCCGGAGTCTGTGTGTGCGGGGAGGGACGGGAGGAAGCAGGGCCGTGTTTGAATTCCCTGATTTTGCCCTGTCGCTGAGAGCACAGATGTCCCGGCTCCCCAGGCCTCCCGCTGCTGATAAGCTGGCAGAGGGGACACACCTGGCAGGCTACCTGGGCTGGGCTGGTGCTGGCCCTGCCTGAGCCGTGGGCTCGCTGGGTGCAGTGACCCCGAGGGCCCGGGGTGAGGTGCTGGGTGCCCGGGGTGATGTGCTGGGTGCCCAGAGTGATGTGCTGGGTGCCCGGGGTGATGTGCTGGGTGCCCAGGTGAGATGCTGGATGCCCTGAGTGATGTGCTGGGTGCCCAGGTGATGTGCTGGGTGCCCGGGGTGATGTGCTGGGTGCCCAGGGTGATGTGCTGGGTGCCCAGGGTGATGTGCTGGGTGCCCGGGGTGATGTGCTGGGTGCCCAGGTGATGTGCTGGGTGCCCAGGTGAGGTGCTGGGTGCCCAGGTGAGATGCTGGATGCCCAGGTGAGGTGCTGGGTGCCCAGGTGAGGTGCTGGGTGCCCGGGGTGATGTGCTGGGTGCCCAGGTGAGATGCTGGGTGCCCAGGTGAGGTGCTGGGTGCCCGGGGTGATGTGCTGGGTGCTCAGGGTGATGTGCTCGGTGCCCAGGTGAGATGCTCGGTGCTCAGGTGAGATGCTCGATGCCCAGGTGAGATGCTCGGTGCCCAGGTGAGATGCTCGGTGCCCAGGTGAGATGCTCGGTGCCCAGGTGAGATGCTCGGTGCCCAGGTGAGATGCTCGATGCCCAGGTGAGATGCTCGATACCCAGGGTGAGATGCTCGGTGCCCAGGTGAGATGCTCGGTGCCCAGGTGAGATGCTCGGTGCCCAGGTGAGATGCTGGGTGCCCAGGTGAGATGCTGGGTGCCCAGGTGAGATGCTCGGTGCCCGGGGTGAGATGCTCAGTGCTCAGGTGAGATGCTCGGTGCCCAGGTGAGATGCTCGATACCCAGGGTGAGATGCTCGATGCCCAGGTGAGATGCTCGGTGGCCAGGTGAGATGCTCGGTGGCCAGGTGAGATGCTCGATGCCCAGGTGAGATGCTCGGTGCCCAGGTGAGATGCTCGGTGCCCAGGTGAGATGCTCGGTGCCCAGGTGAGATGCTCGGTGCCCAGGTGAGATGCTCGGTGCCCAGGTGAGATGCTCGATGCCCAGGTGAGATGCTCGGTGCCCAGGTGAGATGCTGGGTGCCCATGGTGAGCCCAGCTGAGCGTTTTCGTGTCATACCCACCCTCGGGCTCCTGCTGGGGGGCACTGCAGCCCCTGCTGGGAATTCAAAGGGAAGCCTTTGCGGAGGGAATTTCTGCACGGTTTCTCGCTGTGGAAAATGATTTCTTTTTAGCAGCACTGCGTCTGGTAAGGGCCGAGTAGATCCCTGGGGTTCAGTGCGTGCTGCCCCAGCGTTCCTGTGTGACAGGAGCTGCTCGGTGGCCCCCCGTGCCCCCCGTGGGAGGGGTCGTGTGGCAGGTGGGACCCTGCCGTGTGGCAGGTGGGACCCTGCCGTGTGACAGGTGGGAGCGCTGGGGGGGGACAGGCGTCGTTGCAGTTGTTTGCAGCAGCTCCAGGCGAGCCCGGGCTCTTTTATCGTGGCACATGGCAGCAGCAGCCTGCTCCCATCTGCTGCCCTGCTCACCTGGCCCTCACCTGGCCCTCACCTGTGCGGGTGTGCTGTGCCAGGCCAGCCCGGAGCGGTAATCGGCCCTTCATTAGAGCGAGGTGGGCGCTTTGTTGTGCGCCGAGGCAGAGTTTGCTCCCCCGCTTTATGAGCGGCTGCCTCCATCTGCTCTGCCCCCGGTGTTTGCACTGACCCCTACTGACTCCCAGTGTATCCAAGGGAGTGATTAAAACGAGTTTAAACATTAACTCGAGTGCCATTCCAGCTTACTCGGGAAAGTGAAAGCATTATCTGCTACCGTGTCAAAAACGAGGGCTGTTTATTTATTTGGGTGTGCAGCAGGGATGTCGTGGGATGCTGGTGTGGCAAACACCTGGTGGAACACCTGGTGGGGTGTGCAGGTGTTCAGAAAATTGTGGTGATGTTCGAGCATCTCTTCAGGTAGAGAAAAATTGGGAAGTCAGCTTTGGCTTCTGCTGTAGAGATTGGGTACGTGGACACGTTCTGGGGGTCTCTAGGTCAGGCTGTGACACTACTGGAACCAGTCAGGATGGACATGGAAAAGGGTTTTCATCTGCAGCTTTTCACAATTTTATTGAGTGGAAAAGAATCATCTACTCTGGATCTATAATCTAGAATATAGATTATAGAAATAGCTTGATGTAACTCTTCAGCAAATAGGGTGTTGCAGCTGAAGGATTATATGGATTTTATGCCTAATTTGAAACCTGCTGAAAGCTTGCAGGAAGGAAATCCTAAATACAGGAACAGTGCAGTGGTTTGGAGAGACCGTGAAGACTGGGGACATGGAGGGATTAGAGATGAAATGCTTTATGTGCTGTGCACCACAGGGTGATGGCGAGCCCAGCTGGGGCTGCTGCCCTGCTCCTGGGGCAAGGAATTCTGAAATTCTGAGAGCTTGGAGGAACTCACTCCTCTGGAATGCTGCAGATCCTAAATCTTAAATCCAGCCAGCGTTTGGAATGCAAAGTGTTGTTTAACAATGGTTGTGCTCAGGCACGAGGGGAGGTGAATGGCAGTGTGGGCTTTGAGCAGGAGTTGAGGGCTACAGACGTTACCAAAGTGCCAAATGCACTTGGGCTGCCGGGGGGTGGTGATGGCGTGGAGGGCAGTTTGCACACAGAGCTCTGGGGATTGGCACCTCAAAAATGTGGTGCTAGAGAACCTCAAAGTGAAATCTTCTGGAGCCTCAAAGCTGAATCTTCTGGAGCCTCAAAGCTGAATCTCCTCAAACCTCAAAGCTGAATCTCTTGAAACCTCAAAGCTGAATCTCCTCAAACCTCGAAGCTGAATCTCCTCAAACCTCGAAGCTGAATCTCCTCAAACCTCGAAGCTGAATCTCCTCAAACCTCGAAGCTGAATCTCCTCAAACCTCGAAGCTGAATCTCCTCAAACCTCGAAGCTGAATCTCCTCAAACCTCAAAGCTGAATCTCCTCAAACCTCAAAGCTGAATCTCTTCAAACCTCAAAGCTGAATCTTCTCAAAGCTGAATCTCCTCAAACCTCAAAGCTGAATTTCTTCAAACCTCAAAGCTGAATCTCCTCAAACCTCGAAGCTGAATCTCCTCAAACCTCGAAGCTGAATCTCCTCAAACCTCGAAGCTGAATCTTCTCAAAGCTGAATCTCCTCAAACCTCAAAGCTGAATCTCCTCAAACCCCAAAGCTGAATCTCCTCAAACCCCAAAGCTGAATCTCCTCAAACCTCAAAGCTGAATCTCCTCAAACCTCAAAGCTGAATCTCCTCAAACCCCAAAGCTGAATCTCCTCAAACCCCAAAGCTGAATCTCCTCAAACCTCAAAGCTGAATCTCCTCAAACCTCAAAGCTGAATCTCCTCAAACCTCGAAGCTGAATCTCTTCAAACCTCAAAGCTGAATTTCTTCAAACCTCAAAGCTGAATCTCCTCAAACCTCAAAGCTGAATGTCCTCAAAGCTGAATCCCCTGCAGCTGTCCCTTTTGCTTTTGGGGTTCCTGGCTTTTCTCACGGCTGCCTTGTGTTGCAGGACGTCCTGAACACGGTGGTGAGGCACTGCCCGCCGTGGTTCTTCTTCCTGGGGCTGCCTGGCTTCACCATGCTCATCGGGGACTTCCTGGGGGCGGCGGCGCGGGTGCTGAGCACGGACTCGCCGGAGGTGAGGACACCCTCGGGGGGATCCCGGGGCCGCGGGGGGAGCCCTGGGGTGAGGGGACACGCTGGTGCTGCAGAGGGGTTGGACCCAAAGGCTGAGGTGTGAGGACAGCGTGGCCCGGCTGACTGTGCTGCGAGCCGACACTGAGAGAGGGTGACGCTGCACCTCTGGCTCAACGTCAGCACCGGCAGCAATGGGACTCCAAACTATTCGGTTATCCAGGGAAAAGTACAACAGCGAATCGGCGAGGGGCTGCCAGGATAAAGGTGGTGGTGTGGCAGTGCTGGCAGCAGCAGGAGGGCTCTGCTGCAGGTGCAGCACCAGCTCGGGGCACACCTTTCTGTCCCTTCTGCCTCGGGGCTTGTGGCATTTGTGTGGCTGGGCGGGTGGCCCTGTGCAGGGTCACGGCCCTGTCCCGTTCCAGCAGGGCTGGGATGGTGAGCCAGCCACTCCTCTCCCGTCAGCCCTCAAAGAGCTTGCTCAGCCCCGCCGGTGATCCAAAGCTTAAACGCTAACGGGGAACGGATGCTCAGTTTTCCGTTCCAAAACGCTCCCTTCCCTTTCTCCTGCCTGCCCAAGTCCGGGTGTGTGCAGCATTTCCGAGGTGACACAGCAGTCAGCGTGGTCACAGCTCGTGCTGGGGCGTTTTGGGTGGCTCTCTTGGGGCAGGGGTCTCCCTGCACATCCCTGTCACCTCTGCGGCCGTGGCTCCTGCAGCCGCTCTCTGTGGCACAGGATCACCTCGCGGCAGGGCTGGGGTCGTGTTTGCCCCCCTCCCTCGGTGCTCCCCGGGGGCTCCTGTGCCCTCTGCCCCCATCGCAAGGCCGATGGTCACTGGGGGTCGTGGGGGAAGTAGTGACCGTGTGGGGTGTGCTCAGGCGTGGAGGGGCAGCTCAGCCTCCCCAGGAGAGCAGTGCAGCCTGGCCTGGGAGCTGGAGGCGGCTGCAGGAAGGCAGGAAGGGTTTCCAGGGAACATTTTTCAGGGAATATTTTCCAGGGAACGTTTTCCTAGTGACCTTTCTGCCGCCTTGCCCTTGGCCAGGCTCCCCGCTCCGAAGCTCACACCATCCTTGGTGCCCTCGTGTGCTTCCCAAACACCTACCCAGGGATGCCAGGGCTGGGAGCCGCCGCCGAGGCTGCTGGGGACAGCGTCGCAGGAGCTGCAGATGTGAAGGTAAAGCCACGTTTGTTGTAGACCTTGAGGTGACCTAACCTGGTTTCACTGTGCAGGGACTTCGTTCCTGCCCCGGTGGTGGCCCTGACACAGAGCTCTGTTGCTTGGGACAAACTTGGGGCACTGCTCAAAATGAGGGATGGCTGGGGAGGAATCTCCCAGTTCCTCACGAGGCCTGAGCAGGCAGAACCAGGGGGGATGCAGAAATCCCTTCACACGCTTGTCTCCTGTTCCTGCTTCTTCCTCAGGCTCTGCAGGGTCACTGCAGGTGTCTTACTCATAAAATTAATCCAGTTTTATTCTGTATTAAACAACGCACTGCATTTTCACAGCGTGTTTTGGTTGGTTCACATGGAGTGACCACCACTTGTCGTTTGTAACTGCCCCTTGACACTGCAAACGAATGGATTTCCTCTCTCTGCCTGTGCAGGAGTTGTAAGCTGATTTGATTTGATTTGATTTGATCTGTCCACGAGGGCCTGTGTATCTGTGCTGTAATCGCTGTTTCTCTCTTGACAAAACAGAATGGGAGTAGCAAAACACAATAGCATGAGGAAAAGGTGCTTTAGTGTCAAACAGAGAATTAAAGTGACCTCACCTGTAACTGTGTCAAAATCAAACAACTTTAACGTAGATGTATGGAGAAGATGCTGATTCTAATCTATTTTGTTATTTTAGTGTTGCCTCATAAATATTTTATTGAAGAATGCTACAGAGGAGCCAAGTGAAGCTGCAAGGTAAAATACCGAGTAAGAGAAATGGGAAAATACCCTAGAACTGGTTAGGTTGGAAAAGACCTTTACCGTGGCCAAGTCCAACCATTTATGGCTTGGAAAAGCCTTTTTTTGCTGTTTGTCTTCTGCTGCTGCCTCGTGGTTTGGTGCTGTGAAGTTGAGCCTGACTCTGCACCGTGAAGGTGTTGGGAGGGGGGAGAGAGAGAGATTTCCTCTCTGTGCATTTTTTCCCTTTTTCCCCCCTCCCTAAATGTTGCTGTACGTGTCCTGAGCAGCTGCCTTTTCCTTCTCCCGAAGGTGCATCGCCATCTGCGGGCTGGGCGTGTGGCTGTGCGAGGAGCTCACGCAGCGCACGGGCCACCCCCACGTCAGGAAAGCCCTCAATGTCATCGGGGTGACGCTGAAGGTACTGCTGTGCTGGCCTCTGAGTGGCCTCTCGGGGCGGAAAAAAGGCATTTGCACTTGGCAGGGGCGGCCGGAGGGCTGCTGCCGTGGTGTCCTGCACGGCAGGTGACAGAGTGTCAAACCTGCACGTTCCTCATGCTGACAGCACAGCGTTGTTCCTTTCCGCCAAAATCACGAAATGTAGAAGAGCCGAATGCGGGGTATTGTACCTGGACGCTTCATCTGGCTTGTAATCTTTTTTTTTTTTTTTTTTTCTCCCAGTTTTCCAGCAAGGTGGTAGCTCAGGTAGCGTGTGATGTCCTTCAGCTGCTGGTGTCTTACTGGCAGAAGCTTCAGGAGTACGAATCCTCCCTGTGCCGGAAAATCACCGAGGTGCGTCAGCCCCTTCAAAATGCCCGGAAAATGCGGGGAAACCCGTGCAAAGTTGTCTTCATCCCTTCCTCGGGCTGCTGGGATTCTGTGATTCTGACCCCTGCTGTGTGTCGTTGCCAGGGATGTGCTCGCTGCACTCCCCGGGCCGGTGCAGGTCCCTGGTTTGTAGCGACTCGTTGGCCAAGGGCTCAGCGAGCGTTTCCTTGCCCGTGGCCGGGGGCTGGCTCGGGCAGTGGGGCGTTTCTGGGAGGGTTTCAGCAGTGAGGGTGTGTCTGTGCAGAGCAGGAGGCTCTCTGGGTGCCTCTGTGACCCGGCCTTTGTTTGGCTGCAGATCCTGGTGGCCACCATCGCCTTTCTCCTGCCCGGTGCTGAGCACTCGTCCCTGGAGGCAGACAAGAAGGTGCGTGTCCCTGGCGAGAGCTCTCTCTCCATTCTTTGGGCTCTTTGGGGGGCGTTGTTTAATGAGATTGCTCTGACCCAGAGTTGAATTTTGAGCTTTCCAACTCGTGGAAGCCTCAAGTCCGGGGGGAATTTAATGGGGTGTAGCTACGGGTGCTCCGTGTTCTTGTTCAGTTCGTAGTTTCGCTGCTGCTTTGCCTGCTGGACTGGTGCATGGCACTGCCCATGAAGATGCTGCTGGAGCCCGTGTCTGCTGGGGCTGTGGAGGAGCAACAGGCACCCAGAGCTCCTCTGCTGGATCATATTTACAGGGTGAGTCGGGGGAAGGAAGGTGCTTTAAGGGTGCCTTTCACACACCCGGGGGGCACAGAAGCGCTGGGAAAGCCACGTCGTCCGGGTGAGGAGCTACAAATGCAACATGTTAGGAAGACAAGGTTAGAGATGTAGAGCGCACAGGGAATGGCGACAGCAAAGGTAAACAGCAAGCTGGGGAGAAGAATCTTGGCAGAAACACTTGGATTGTTTGAGGCGGGCTGTTGAAATCCAAAACGAGCCCTGAGGCAAGCTGTGAGAGCAGAGGATCCGAGCAGATGGAGGGTGTTAAGTTAGAGGTGCTGGCTTTGGAGCCGGCTGGGTCGTGCAGTGTGTCACAGCTGCGCTGGGGACTGTCACGGGCTCTGTGTCCCCTCCAGGTGCTGCAGTGCTGTGTCAATGGCTCGGGCACCTACACGCAGCAGATCCGCTCCGTGCTGGGCCTGGCCGACCTCTCCTCTGCTGACTACGACCCCTTCCTGCCCCTGGGCAGCGTCAGGAGCTGCTCAGAGCCCGCCCAGGGACCCTCCTCCACCGATTTGGGCAACCTGCTCACCGTGGCTGAAGGTGAGGGCGTGGCCCGGGCCGGGCCTGGGTCACTCTGGGGGGGTGTGTGGGTCCCAGGGCCCATCTCTGCGTGGCTCTCTCTGCAGGGACTGCAGGTGACAGGATGCTGGGGTGGCTCCTTGGAATACATTTGTGTTTAGGAGATGTAGAGGGAAGGGAAAGCCTGTGAACCAGAGGGTTTTCCATGGAATATGAAGACACCTGGAGCGAGGGGGTTTCTGCCAGGGGAGAAGGGCAGGCACGGCAGCAGCTCAGGGCACAGTCACTGGAGCAAACACCTGCCGCCTGTGCCGGGCTCAGGGGGACACCTGGGCCGCCAGGAGGTCACACTGGCCTGGCCCTGCTGCCACGGAGGGAGGAGCATGGCCTGGCAGTGACACCTCTGCTGGGCCTGGGCTGCCCTGCCCTGTCACCCTCAATGGGCACGGCAGATAGAATTAGAATGGAATAGAACAGGATAGGATGGAAAAAAATGGAATTAGAATAGAATTAGAATTAGAATGGAATTAGAATAGAATTAGAAATAGAATAGAATTAGAAATAGAATAGAATTAGAAATAGAATAGAATTAGAAATAGAATAGAATTAGAAATAGAATAGAATTAGAAATAGAATAGAATTAGAAATAGAATAGAATAGAATTAGAATAGATTAGGATTGGAGTAGAATTGGAATTGGACTAGAATTGGAATTGGACTAGAATTGGAATTGGACTGGAATTGGACTAGAATTGGAATTGGACTAGAATTGGAATTGGACTAGAATTGGAATGGGACTAGAATTGGACTAGAATTGGAACTGGACTAGAATTGGAACTGGACTGGAATTGGAATTGGACTGGAATTGGAATTGGACTGGAATTGGAATTGGACTGGAATTGGATTGAAATTGGATTGGAATTGGAATTGGACTAGAATTGGACTAGAACTGGAATAGAATTGGAATTGGATTGAAATTGGATTGGAATTGGAATTGGACTAGAATTGGAATTGGATTGAAATTGGATTGGAATTGGAATTGGACTAGAATTGGAATAGAATTGGAATTGGATTGAAATTGGATTGGAATTGGAATTGGACTAGAATTGGAATAGAATTGGAATTGGATTGAAATTGGATTGGAATTGGAATTGGACTAGAATTGGAATAGAATTGGAATTGGATTGAAATTGGATTGGAATTGGAATTGGACTAGAATTGGAATAGAATTGGAATTGGATTGAAATTGGATTGGAATTGGAATTGGACTAGAATTGGAATAGAATTGGAATTGGATTGAAATTGGATTGGAATTGGAATTGGACTAGAATTGGAATAGAATTGGATTGAAATTGGATTGGAATTGGAATTGGACTAGAATTAGAATAGAATTGGAATTGGATTGAAATTGGATTGGAATTGGACTAGAATTGGAATAGAATTGGAATTGGATTGGAATTGGAATTGGATTTGGATTGGAATTGGATTTGGATTGGAATTGGATTTGGATTGGAATTGGAATTGGGCTAGAATTGGAATTGGGCTAGAATTGGAATTGGGCTAGAATTGGAATTGGGCTAGAATTGGAATTGGGCTAGAATTGGAATTGGACTAGAATTGGAATTGGATTGAAATTGGATTGGAATTGGAATAGAATTGGAATGGGAATAGAATTGGAATGGGAATAGAATTGGAATGGGAATAGAATTGGAATGGGAATAGAATTGGAATGGGAATAGAATTGGAATGGGAATAGAATTGGAATGGGAATAGAATTGGAATGGGAATAGAATTGGAATGGGAATAGAATTGGAATTGGATTGGAATTGGAATTGGAATAGAATTGGAATTGGAATAGAATAGAATGAGAATGGAATGGTGGGTGGGATGTTTTGGGAAGCTGTTGGAGTTAGTTCCTTGCACAGGAAGGATCAGCAGGTGTCTCAGGGAAGCTGCAGGGTGGCAGCAATCTCTGTGTGTTCTCCCTTGCCGCTCTTCCTGACGCGCTGCGTTTCCCCGGCTGCTCTCAGAGAAGAGGAGGAGGAATTTGGAGCTGATCCCGCTGACGGCACGGATGGTCATGACTCACCTGGTGAACCACCTGAGCCACTACCCCCTGAGCGGGGGCCCGGCCGTGCTGCACAGCCTGCTGAGCGAGCACCACGACAATTCCCACGTGGAGTGCTCGGAGCTGTGCCCGGAGGTGTTCCGCAGCCCCAGCCTGCAGCTCTTCGTGTTCAACGACAGCACGCTCATCTCGTGCCTACAGGTCCCGGCCGAGGCCCCCCGGGAGGGCTCCCCGCCCTCGGCCGTGCGCGTCATCCTCAGGGACATCTCGGGCAAGTACTCCTGGGATGGCCACATGCTCCACGGGCCCCTGGAGGGCTGCCTGCCCCAGCACGGCACCGTCACCTTCGCCATCCCCAGCCAGGACGAGGCCTCGCAGGGGCAGGATTCCCAGGATTCCCAGGAGGAGGAGCAGGAGGCAGAGGACGCCCTGGAGCGGCTGCTGGAGCGGCTGGGCAGCAGCAGCCCGGAGTGCCTGGCTCCTCCTCAGCGCCGCCTGACCGAGCCCGCGGCGCGGCCCCGCGCCCTGAGCGCCGAGCAGGAGCGCGCCGTGGCCGAGGCGCTGCTGCGGCAGAGCGACCGCGAGGAGCGGCTGATCCGCGGCCGCGGCCACCGGCTGCCACCGCTGCGGCCACCGCCGCCAGCGCGGCCACGGGGACCATTCCAGTGCTGCCGGCTGCTGCTGGACCAGCTGGGAATGAACAACTGGGATAGAAGGTACGGAGACAGCGGCCGGGATGGGGAGAGGGGAACAACTCGTGTCTGAGCGTCAAATGTGGGCGGCTCAGAATGCTGGAATAGAATAGAAACAGAACGAGAATAGAATAGGAGGTGAATAGAAATAGAATTTAGAAGGGAATACGTGACATGGAAGAGAAATGGGAAGGGAATGGAAGGAGAAAGGAATGGAAAGGGAATGGAAGGAGAAAGGAATGGAAAGGGAATGGAAGGAGAAAGGAATGGAAAGGGAATGGAAGGAGAAAGGAATGGAAAGGGAATGGAAGGAGAAAGGAATGGAAAGGGAATGGGAAGAGAATGGAAGGAGAAAGGAATGGAAAGGGAATGGGAAGAGAATGGAAGGAGAAAGGAATGGAAAGGGAATGGGAAGAGAATGGAAGGAGAAAGGAATGGAAAGGGAATGGAAGGAGAAGGAATGGAAAGGGAATGGAAGGAGAAAGGAATGGAAAGGGAATGGAAAGAGAATGGAAGGAGAAAGGAATGGAAAGGGAATGGGAAGAGAATGGAAGGAGAAAGGAATGGAAAGGGAATGGAAGGAGAAAGGAATGGAAAGGGAATGGAAGGAGAAAGGAATGGAAAGGGAATGGAAGGAGGAAGGAATGGAAAGGAATGGAAGGGAATGGAAGGAGAAAGGAATGGAAAGGAATGGAAAGGAATGGAAGGAGAAAGGAATGGAAAGGGAATGGAAGGAGAAAGGAATGGAAAGGAATGGAAGGAGAAAGGAATGGAAAGGGAATGGAAGGAGAAAGGAATGGAAGGAGAAAGGAATGGAAAGGGAATGGAAGGAGAAAGGAATGGAAAGGGAATGGGAAGAGAATGGAAGGAGAAAGGAATGGAAAGGAATGGAAGGAGAAAGGAATGGAAAGGGAATGGAAGGAGGAAGGAATGGAAAGGGAATGGAAGGAGAAAGGAATGGAAAGGGAATGGAAGGAGAAAGGAATGGAAAGGGAATGGAAAGGGAATGGAAGGAGAAAGGAATGGAAAGGGAATGGAAAGGGAATGGAAGGAGAAAGGAATGGAAAGGGAATGGAAGGAGAAAGGAATGGAAAGGGAATGGAAGGAGAAAGGAATGGAAAGGGAATGGAAGGAGAAAGGAATGGAAAGGAATGGAAGGAGAAAGGAATGGAAGGGAATGGAAGGAGAAAGGAATGGAAAGGGAATGGAAGGAGAAAGGAATGGAAAGGGAATGGGAAGGGAATGGAAAGGGAATGGAAAGGAAGGAATGGAAAGGGAATGGAAAGGGAATGGAAAGGGAATGGAAAGGGAATGGAAAGGGAATGGAAAGGGAATGGAAGGAGAAAGGAATGGAAAGGGAATGGGAAGAGAATGGAAGGAGAAAGGAATGGAAAGGGAATGGGAAGAGAATGGAAGGAGAAAGGAATGGAAAGGGAATGGGAAGAGAATGGAAGGAGAAAGGAATGGAAAGGGAATGGGAAGAGAATGGAAGGAGAAAGGAATGGAAAGGGAATGGAAGGAGAAAGGAATGGAAAGGGAATGGAAGGAGAAAGGAATGGAAAGGGAATGGAAGGAGAAAGGAATGGAAAGGGAATGGAAGGAGAAAGGAATGGAAAGGGAATGGAAGGAGGAAGGAATGGAAAGGGAATGGAAGGAGAAAGGAATGGAAAGGGAATGGAAGGAGAAAGGAATGGAAAGGGAAAGGAATGGAAAGGGAATGGGAAGGGAATGGAAGGAGAAAGGAATGGAAAGGGAATGGAAGGAGAAAGGAATGGAAAGGGAATGGAAGGAGAAAGGAATGGAAAGGGAATGGAAGGAGAAAGGAATGGAAAGGGAATGGAAGGAGAAAGGAATGGAAAGGGAATGGAAGGAGAAAGGAATGGAAAGGGAATGGAAGGAGAAAGGAATGGAAAGGGAATGGAAGGAGAAAGGAATGGAAAGGGAATGGAAGGAGAAAGGAATGGAAAGGGAATGGAAGGAGAAAGGAATGGAAAGGAGAATGGAAGGAGAAAGGAATGGAAAGGGAATGGAAGGAGAAAGGAATGGAAAGGGAATGGAAGGAGAAAGGAATGGAAAGGGAATGGAAGGAGAAAGGAATGGAAAGGGAATGGAAGGAGAAAGGAATGGAAAGGGAATGGAAGGAGAAAGGAATGGAAAGGGAATGGAAGGAGAAAGGAATGGAAAGGGAATGGAAGGAGGAAGGAATGGAAAGGGAATGGAAGGAGAAAGGAATGGAAAGGGAATGGAAGGAGAAAGGAATGGAAAGGGAAAGGAATGGAAAGGGAATGGGAAGGGAATGGAAGGAGAAAGGAATGGAAAGGGAATGGAAGGAGAAAGGAATGGAAAGGGAATGGAAGGAGGGAGGAATGGAAAGGGAATGGAAGGAGGGAGGAATGGAAAGGGAATGGAAGGAGAAAGGAATGGAAAGGGAATGGAAGGAGAAAGGAATGGAAAGGGAATGGAAGGAGAAAGGAATGGAAAGGGAATGGAAGGAGAAAGGAATGGAAAGGGAATGCGAGGAGAAAGGAATGGAAAGGGAATGCGAGGAGAAAGGAATGGAAAGGGAATGGAAGAAGGGAGGAATGGAAAGGGAATGGAAGGAGAAAAGAATGGAAAGGGAATGGAAGGAGGATGCAAGGAGGAAGGAATGGAAAGGGAATGGAAGGAGGAGGGAATCGGAAGGGAATGGAAGGAGAAGGGAAGGGAATGGAATGAAAAAGAATGGGAAGGCAATGGAATGGGAAGGGAATGGAATGAGAAAGGAATGGGAAGGGAAGGGAATGGGAAAGGAATGGAATGGGAAGGGAATGGGAAGGGAATGGGAAGGGAAGGGAAGGGAATGGGAAGGGAATGGGAAGGGAATGGGAAGGGAATGGGAAGGGAATGGGAAGGGAATGGGAAGGGAATGGGAAGGGAATGGGAAGGGAATGGGAAGGAAAGGAGGAATAAATGGTAAGGGAATCGGAAGGAAAGGAGAAAGAAATGGGAATAGATTGAAATGGGAATGGAATTGGGCTGGTGTGGAATTGGAATAGAATGGGAATGGAATAGATTAAGAAGTGGGATTGAAGGAGTGGGAGTCGAATGAGAATTATATGGAATTGGAATGGAATAGGAATAGATGTTGTTATGGTATCGAGTAGGAGGGGATTAGGACTGGAATAGGATAGGAGTAGTGTGAAATAAGTATAGAGTAACATAGGATTAGGAGTTCATTTGAATCGTAATAGTTTTGGAATTAAATGGGAATCCAATGGGAATGGGAATGGAATGGAATAGAATGGAATAGAATGGAATGGAATGGAATAGAATAGAATAGAATAGAATAGAATAGAATAGAATAGAATAGAATAGAATAGAATAGAATAGAATAGAATAGAATAGATTTGGAATAGAATAGAATAGATTTGGAATAGAATAGAATAGATTTGGAATAGAATAGAATAGATTTGGAATAGAATAGAATAGATTTGGAATAGAATAGAATAGATTTGGAATAGAATAGAATAGATTTGGAATAGAATAGAATAGATTTGGAATGGGCATGGAATTGAATGGGAATGGAATGGAGTAGAATGGAATACGATAGTGTTAATCAGAAAGCAAACTCTGAAGCAGAGTGTTGAACTTCATGACTGTGTGACATAGACCCCAGTAGATGGTGCAGAATAATAGATAATTGTGAGAAATCTCATCGTGCTGATTCCCTCAGCTGTTTGGTGATGATATACTGTGTCTGCACTTTGCCTCCAAACCTTTTCCATTTGTTTTTTAGAAAAAGCTTTCACCTGCTGAAGAAAAATTCCAAGTTGCTGCGAGAGCTGAAAAATCTGGATTCCCGCCAGTGGTAGGTGACGTGTGCTGTGCACACCTTTGGCCAGGTTCGTGTTCCCCGAGGAGGAATGGGCCACCAGAACCAGAACCTCAGTCCTGGTCAACCCAGACACTGGAGTGGAAATGGGGCTGCTGGTTTCTCCGGGGTTCTGTGGCCTGAATGGAGAGGCCACCTGTGCTGGCACAGAGAATTCCCAACCGGTGGCAAACAACAGGACAGAATTTATTTTCAAGTTTGCTTTAGCTGAGAGGGGAGGAAATATAAAATATACAACACACAAAGCAGGATTTTCTGGAGGGTGACCCCTGTGTCAGGAGCTGCTGGAACGGAGTTGTGAATATTCCGTTTTATTTTTCATTACTTGGCACGGGGCTGTCTGCAGAACATCTGCAGCAATGCAGAGTTCTGAGGTTTTTCTCTCCCAGCAATTCCCCCATCGAATGCTCTTTGCACGATTTCAGAGAAGCCAGCTCTCCCTGTGAGCCTTGGAAAACTCTGCCCAGGGTCTGGAGGTCGATAATGCTTCCCCTGCCTTGTATGTCATCACCCTGGAATTAAAATTCCCTTTGTCCAGCGCTGCTGCCATTAACACCTGTGCCACAGCGCTGCCCAGATCCGAGTCATCAACCCTGTAATGGGAATTTGGTGCCCAGGTCTGTGCCTGATGCCCAGGAGAGGACCAGGCTTGGCTCTGCTCTCGGAGCAGGGGAGCTTTTGGTGGTGAAAAATCGGGGGGGAAATCTGAAAGCGTGCATAAAAGAAACGGGCATACAGAGCTCAATGTGGGCACGCGTTTAAATATTTTCATTTTTCATCTTTAATTTTTAAATTTTTTTTTTCTTTTTCCCTCCCCTGGCAGCCGTGAGACTCACAAGATCGCCGTGTTCTACATTGCCGAGGGGCAGGAGGACAAGTGCTCCATCCTGGCCAACGCCAGGGGAAGCCAGGCCTACGAGGATTTCGTGGCTGGCCTGGGCTGGGAGGTAACAGCCACAGTCTGGACAAGCTGCCTTGTTGCTGGTGGCACTGCACAGTTTTTAATTCACCCCAAAAAAAAATCTAAAAATTAAAAAAAAAAAAAAAATCGCTGCTGCTTTCAGCTCTTGCCGTGCTCAGAGCACACGCTCAGCACAGGAGCTCTGTATGACACGTGTGGGTTTAATTTGCTGTGTCCCATTTGGTGTTTGGGAAATCCAGGCTAGCTGCACATCCACGTTTTGAAGGATCCAGGTGCCACAGGGGGATGCAGCATCCCCGGGCTGGTGCTGGTGGGAAAACAAGCAAGCCTTGGGATTCAGGCTTGACTTCACAGAGGTGTTCCTTCTGAATGAACTGCTGGGATAATTTCCTCGAAGCGTCTTCATTCCGTTTCTTCTGCAGTTTTTCTGGTTCTTTTCCTCTCTGCCTGCTGTGGGAGTGGGAGCTCTGAGCCCCACAGAGCCCTTGGCCAGCAGCGTGTGGCAGAGAGGAGAAGATTCCAGGAAAAGTGCAGTTGTTTCCTTGCTGCCGTTTGCGGGAGGGAGGTGAGATAGCTGGGCGGGTGACGACTCGGAGATTTTTACTTTTAGTAAATGTCGGACACAGGCACGGGAAATACAACTCTAACGGGGAGATGGCAGAGCTGTGGGGTGAGGTTTCTCTCCTCTGGGCTGGCTTTGGGGAAGCTGGGGTGGTGATTTCTCGGCTCTCTCCGGAGAGAGGCGGGTGTCTCCGAGCTCTCGTCCTCCCTCAGGTTGACCTGTCCACGCACGGCGGCTTCATGGGCGGGCTGCAGCGCAACGGCAGCACGGGGCTCACGGCGCCCTACTACGCCACCTCCAGCGTGGAGATCATCTTCCACGTGTCCACCAGGATGCCCTCGGACTCGGACGACTCCCTGACCAAAAAGGTACAGCCTCCGTGCGGGTTCTGAAACGCGATTGACGTTTCCGCCGTGAGTAACAACATTAGCAGTGATTCCGTTTGGGCGCTGCCTGCCCGCCGAAGCTGTCGGGAGAACAAAGCCACCGAACGCGGCGTCGGGAGCCCCTCCAGCCGGCTCATGCCGAGCGGAGCAGCCGGGGCAGAGGGGCTGACGGGCTCAGCAGCCGCCGAGGCACAGCTCTGCCGCAGCCCGTGCTGCAGCCAGCCACAGCCCGGCCCAAAGGTCTGTCAGCACCGCTGCTTCAGGGTTTAGTCCTGCCTAGCGAGGACGGGTTTCAGCTCGTGCTGTTTGCCAGCTGCTGCTCGGGATCAGAGAGGATTTGTGGGGCAGATCTCCGCCTTGTGCATTAGGGCTGTGCTGCATCAGCAGTGTTGCAGCAGCAGCAGTGCAGCGCCCTGCTGTGAGCACTGTCACCCTGGTGGTCCCACAGTGATGCCAGTGCTCGTCTGTGAAATGTAAAGGTGCCATCTCTGAGTGCTCGTGCTGAAAAACTGCCCAGCGTTTCCTACTAAAGTCAGATCTTGTCTTTCTTACTGCAATACCTGTCGTTCAAAAAAAAAAAAAGACAAGCCAGCGAAACGACACGTTTCTCCTTCTGTGTGTAACTCACTACCCTCATGGACAGAAGGCTGCTGGACAAAGTGCTCTGAGTGCCTCAGCGTGGGGCAGTGGTGTGTCTCTGTGACCACAGCAGGGTAGTTCTGTCGTTTTATTTTTATTTTTATCGTTCCTGACCAGTGTTTGTCTGCTGCCATGTCTTCTCCTGCACAAACGGTGGCCGTTTATTTAGTCAGACCTCCCCTTGTAAGTGCTGGCTTTTGTGGAAGCCTGGGATAGGGTCTGGCTGTGGGGTAATTCATCAGGAGAGGGGAGAGCACAGTGGGGCTGAGCTGGCCCAAGGGGAGAAATGGGGTCTAGCTGCAAGGAATCCACTTGTTCTCCTAATTCTCCTCAGTGTTGGGGGTTGTCAGGGACACTGAGGGTCTAATGATTCCATTTGTCTTCCCTGTGCTTGCTCTAAGAGAATTCCTTCTCGGTGAGAAACAGAAACCAAAAGCATTTAGGAGCTGTCAGTCTCCAAGTCGTGCAGTGCCAGGAAAGCAGGCCAGCTCCAGCACGTGCTGTCTGCAGAAAAAATAACTGCAAAGGAATTGCTCTGGGACTTTTTCAAAAGACCTGAGGTCTGCTCTGCCAGTGGAGCCCTGATCCCACTGGGAATTGCAGCGAAGGGCACATCTCTGAGGAAGCTCCTGGGCCCGAGGGGCTGGGAGCAGGCGACTCTCAGAGGGTTTTTCAGTGTGTCCTCGCCCATGGTTCCACACACAGCAGTGCCATGCGGCTTGTCACAGCTCTGCTGTGGGCAAACAGGCAGCTCTGTGCCTGGGCTGGTGGCAGATGTGACAGAGCTGCAGCTGTGAGTGGAGGGAAGGTGCATTTCCTGCAGCGCTGCATTTTCTGGGAGGTGGGCGGCAGCTCCCTGGGCTTGGCTCCTCGCCTCACATCGCCGGGGCAGAATGTCCGGGGTAAAAAGATTTATTTCCTGTTTGTTACTTCTTTCCATCAGTGCTTTTGTTGGGTGGGAATGTGGCAGAGAAAGAGGGAAGCCCGGGGCGTCCTGCAGCAGAGCCGTGCCTGGTGATGCAGGGCAGTGGTGCTGGCAGGAGAAAACCTCATCAGGAGGCGGTGGGGGCCACAGCTTCTCTGTTCCTGCCCTCCCCCCGGGCCCTGAGGTGCTGCTGCTAATCTCTGCCCTCTCTGTGATGGCTGGGGTTTCCTCTCGGCTTGTTCTGCCTCGGAGCAGGAGAGGCTTCACCCCTGTCAGCGGGCTCCCGGCTGGACAGAAGGACTGGCCACCTGCTGGCCCGGCCACAAATTCCGGGGGCTGGCGCATTCAGCAGACGCGGGGATTTCACTGAAATTTGTTGTTGTGGTTCTTGGCTTCTGCTGAACGCAGGGATCAGTTCAGTTCTGCTCTGAATTCCCCAGAATAAGAGCATTTCCTCCGGGAAATTTCCTCGTTGTTGTGCAGTCGAGCTGTCGTTTGCAGTCTGCGTTTTTTCATTTGAGCCGTGTGCTGCCATTACATTGCTGATTCGGGAGGGAAGAAAGGGAAAGAGAAACGCCTCTCCAAATAAGTCTGGGCCCTGACAGAAATCTGTTCTGGTGGAGTAAACAAAATTCAGCGGGTCTCTTTTGCTGCTGTAGGGTTCAGCATCATCGGTTCCAAACTTTCTCTGCCTGTCTTGTGGCAGGAGTGAAAACGGATCCCAGGAGTGGCATCCTGCCGTCATCCCTGTCTTGTTCTGCTCGAATTGTGCCTCTGCCGAATTTCTCGGTGATTTATTCCATCCTCTCCGTCGTCAGGGCAGGACTTTTTCAATTCAGCAGTCTGGTTGCAACCCCATACTGAACTCTTGCTCCTTTGCTGCAGAAATTTGTTAGCCGGGGCTAGATTAGATTTTTAGCAGCTAATCTGACTGCTGTAGGGGTTTGCAGAGTGGGGACAGAGCCGTGCTATTGGATTTGTCCAATTCATTTGACTCCAGGACTATAATTGCACTTATGTCTTACAAGGCTTTTATGGCCTGGGGCTGGCGAGCAGCAGAAAAACAAATTGGCAGTGATACAGTGAGAGTGAAAGGGAATGAAAGGCACACATTATCAGTCTCCGGGCAGCCCTGCTCTGGCAGGAAGTTTCTGGGTTAATTTACAAATAAAACTTCGATTTTCGGACGGGCACACAGTCAGGCAGACAATGGGGATGTCAGGGCTCGCTGTTACTTAGCAAAAGTAGCAGCCGTGGCTCCCCCAAAGCAGGAATTCTTCAGTGCAGCAGACGAGTCGTCTCTGGAGCCAGCTGGCTGTGTAATGCAATTAGCAGGGAAAGGAGGTCATGGCAGAGGTGTGCGCCGTGACCACTGTGAGCCTGCCCCGCCTGCCCGCACACGGGACGGGGGAATGGGGATGGGGGAATGGGATATGGGGATGGGGGAATGGGATATGGGGATGGGGGGAATGGGATATGGGGATGGGGGGAATGGGATATGGGGATGGGGGGATTGGGAGATGGGGATGGGGATATGGGGGGATGGGGATATGGGGATGGGGAATGGGGATATGGGGATGGGGGGATTGGGATATGGGGATGGGGATATGGGGATGGGGAGATTGGGATATGGGGATATGGGGGGATTGGGATATGGGGATGGGGATGGGGGAATGGGGAGGGGGATTGGAATATGGGGATGGGGGGAATGGGATATGGGGATTGGGATATGGGGATGGGGATATGGAGATATGGGAATGGGGATATGGGGATGGGGGAATGGGGATGGAGGAATGGGATATGGGGATTGGGATATGGGAATGAGGGGATGGGGATATGGAGATGGGGGGAATGGGATATGGGGATATGGGGGGATTGGGATATGGGGATGGGGGGAATGGGATATGGGGATTGGGATATGGGGATGGGGGATATGGGAAGGGGGGATTGGGATATGGGGATATGGAGATGGGGATATGGGGGTGGGGATATGGGGATGGGGATATGGGATTGGGATGGGGAATGGGGTATGGGGATGGGGATATAGGGATGGAGATATGGGGATGGGGGAATGGGATATGGAGATGGGGGGATTGGGATATGGGGATGGGGGATATGGGAAGGGGGGGATTGGGATATGGGGATATGGGGGTGGGGATATGGGGATGGGGATATGGGGATATAGGATTGGGATGGGGATATGGGGGTGGGAATGGGGATATGGGAATATGGGGATTGGGATATGGGGATGGGGGATATGGGAAGGGGGGGATTGGGATATGGGGATATGGAGATGGGGATATGGGGGTGGGGATATGGGGATGGGGATATGGGATTGGGATGGGGAATGGGGTATGGGGATGGGGATATAGGGATGGAGATATGGGGATGGGGGAATGGGATATGGAGATGGGGGGATTGGGATATGGGGATGGGGGATATGGGAAGGGGGGGATTGGGATATGGGGATATGGGGGTGGGGATATGGGGATGGGGATATGGGGATATAGGATTGGGATGGGGATATGGGGGTGGGAATGGGGATATGGGAATATGGGGATTGGGATATGGGGATGGGGGATATGGGAAGGGGGGGATTGGGATATGGGGATATGGAGATGGGGATATGGGACTGGGGATATGGGGATGGGGATATGGGAATATGGGGATTGGGATATGGGGATGGGGGATATGGGAAGGGGGGATTGGGATATGGGGATATGGGAGATGGGGATATGGGACTGGGGATATGGGGATGGTAATGGGGACATGGGGATATCAGGATGGGGCTGGGGCTGGAGAGTGCAGCCCCAGGGAGGCACAGCAGGGCTGGGCTGTGTCCCTGCACCCCGTACCAGACCAGGAGCAATCCCCGTGCCCGCCAAGAATTCCTGCGTGCCAGGGAGGACATGCTGCCATTCCCAGAGCTGTCTTCCCTCAGTGTGCACAGCCGTGGCTCCAGACTGGTGCTGGGCTGTGCTTTTAGAACCGGTCTGATTTCATGGCCGATTCGGTGGTTTTTTAACATTTTCTCTTTTTTCTCTTTATTGCCCCACCCCTGCACCGGGGGCAGAGCACAGCCTGGAGCTCTGGCCCCACACACGTCGGCCGTGGGGCTTTGGGCATTTCAGCACAACTTGCTGAGGTGCTGCAGGGCACTGAGTCTGCCCCACAGCTGCTGTTTGGGACAAACAACACAGGAAAATGGCAGCTGGCTTATTGTCACTGATGAGATTATTGTAACGGCTTTTTATCGATGGAGTTACCTCTCAGTGGCAGAATTTCCGATTAATGCCAATTTTTAGTTGGTAACTTTACACCTCGTAACTGTGCTGCCTAAGGATGTGTGCCTTCAAAGCCAGGCCGGTGTCTGGAGCTCTGAAACAAGTCCCTGGCGCACCCTGGGCATCGTGGCAGACTCCTGAGCACAGCAAGTGTTGGTCCAGCCGAGTTCCCTTCTTCTCTAAATTGTGTTCTGGAGGGTGCAATATTATCAGTATTATCCTTACTCCTTGTACAAGTGCTTGGCTGTTATCAGAACAGTTCCTTGGGATTTTAAAACGGGTCCCTCAGGCAGTGTTTGGCCATATTTTGATGCCTGTTTTTCTAGCACTATGTGCTGTTTCTCACCCCAGAAGGCACAGGAGGCACAGCAGAGCTGAGCTGGCTTTGTGACTCGCCCTCTGCACCCGGGCCTGATGGAATTCCATGTCCGCACGGAATCCTCGGGCTTCCCGCAGCAGAGGTCGCTGGGTGGGCTCTCTGTGCTGGAGGCCAGTGCCAGAGCTGCCAAATGTGGGGCTTCCCTGAGCCCAGCTGGGCCGAGCTGGGCCCATCCTGGGTGGGCCAGGCTGGGACTAAAGGTGACATCTCGCTCCTCGTCGCTCTGGGGGTGACCTGGTGGCACCTGGGCACGGGGGGTGAGGTCAGGGCTTTGTCCTGGGTGCAAATTCCTGCTGCCTTGGGTACCTGCCAGCCCGTGGCGTTGCCAGGGTGTTTTCTTGCGTGTTGCTTTGTTTTTACCGGGCTCCTGCACAGACATCAGGGCCGTCACAAGATCGGCAGTTTCTGCCTTATTTGTGCACGTGAGAAGCTCTAGTAACAGTACGGTTGTGTTCTGTGAGCCACGGTCACGGCTGTAACTTTTTTGGATTTTTCCCCCTCAGCTCAGTGTTGGCTTTGTCACGTTTCTCTGGTGAACTGAGGGGTCCGCTTTGCCACAAACACGTGGGAGTGAAAGTTTTTCCTTCTAGGGGCACTGCCTGGTTCCGAATAGGGGAGTTTCATCAGCGCAGTGTGGGCCGGTCCCGGGCGTGCTGGGCTTAGTTGTTATTATTTCCCGGCGAAAATCGCCACCTCCTTTTCCCTTTTTTTCTCCCCCCACACAGGCTGAAGCAGCAGAGCTTCGTTTTGGCTTCTTTGTTCGGTCTATTGTGCACATTGTTCCGGGGGTAGCACCGAATTGGAGGGTGGGGGTTGTCTTTTAAGCTTTAAGTGGGACTTAAATTCTCTTTATGCTCGGAGCTGGCATTGTGCTGCGTGGATTACATTTTAACTTTAAAGCTTACAGTTGAAACCATTGTGCGAGGCTTGTACGTGATTGCCAAATAGTTTTTGCCATCTGTTAGATCACCTCCAGCTCCTCCGGCGGCAGAGCAAACTCACACACACGCACACCCGGATGCTTTCCGCGCGTGTCCCGTTTAAATTTGGCGTGTATTTGGTGCAGCTCCGCTCCAGATGAGCAGTGGAAGTCCCGCAGTATTTCCCGTTCCGCTGCGCCTCACGCTGCCCAGATATTTCTGCCGAGCCCCCTCCAGACGCAGCCAGCGAGGAGGTGTTTGTGGATAATAAATTGGGTCACGGTGGGTCGTGACAGGCAGCTCCCTGACGTTCTGAGTCGAGGCATTTCATATTTCTGTGACAGCTGCCGCGTCGGAGCAGGAACACGATGATGCTCCCTTGGTTAATGCCTTGTTCCAGTAATTCGGTTTTCCCCCTTAAATCACTGTAGGTAATGTACATTTACATACGATGCTAATGGCTAGTTTGATAATGACTTAATTAAGCCATCAGACAACAATGAGTTCTAAATGAAGCAAATTATTGAGCCGACGCTTTCATGAGCAACTGGAGAAAAACAATATTTTAACTTTTCCGTAATGAAATATCCCTGCCGCCGAGCAGCGTAATTGAATCCGCGGGCCGTGACCCCCGGCATTTATTAATCCCCGCCATTAATAAAGAGTAATCACGAGCCCATTTCCCCTGCAGCTCCGGCACTTGGGCAACGACGAGGTGCACGTGGTGTGGTCGGAGCACAGCCGCAACTACCGCCGGGGCATCATCCCCACCGACTTCGGGGACGTGCTCATCGTCATCTACCCCATGAGGAACCGCATGTTCTTCATCGAGATCCTCAAGAAACCCGAGGTGCTGCCCTGCCCCTCGGCGGGCTGCGGGCTGCGGGCTGGTTTGTACCCAGCCCGTACGAGATCAGGCTGTCCTCAGTGTGTGTGTGTCTGTCTGTCTGTCTGTCCTCCCCGGTCAGTGTGTCCGCCTCTGTCCATCTCAGGTGGAGCACGACCTGAGCCATGACTTTACCGCTGGAGTTACTCACGGTGATGGTGGTGGCTGCTCGTTCACTTCAGAGCCATACCCGGCGCTGGGGGAAGCCCCTCAGAGTTCTCAGCGCTGTGGTGGCACTGTCATTGTCACCTGGCTGGGAGGGTGGTGGTGGTGCAGGCACGGGGCATCCTGTCGTCAAGCACAGCGTGGGAGGCTCACAGCCGAGACGGTTTGTGGGGGGAAAAATGCGGTTTTTTTGCAAAATGTCAGAGGTGTGCGTGTGTGTGTGAAAAAGCCGCTTCGGTAAATGCTCGTCTGGTACGTTCTGGGTGCAAAAATATGCATAAAATACACTTGGTGAAAGTGGGCGGTGTGATAGATACCCTATAAATACCCATTGCCTTGCGTGAGGGACAGTGTTTGCCCAAAGGAGTGGCCAGCTGTGGTGAATGCCTCTGCCACGTCCCGTCCTGAGCTGCTCCGGTGACCTTTTTTGGGGCTGTGAGGGACGGAGCTGTTGGATGTTGGCGGCCGGTGCTTTGTCAGCAGGCACCTCAAACTCGGAAATTTGCTGATAGTGGGTGGCTGGGGTTCTTTCCCGCGGGTCCTGAGCTCTGCAGTTGAGTTTTGGAGCGTTTTGGCTTTTAGGGAAAGGAGAATGCAGCGTTAGGAGCCCGCTCGAGTCCTCTGTGGAGCGGCGCAGGAAAGCTGTGACATCTCGCATCTTAGTCCCAACCACCCGACGGGCAGCCAGGAGAAGAGCTAGCTGGAAATTTGGTGTGATCCCCACATTTAAAGTACAAACCATTACAATGTAATAAAATTAATCCAGACATTTCCAGGGCAAGTGTGGCTGACCTTTTGTTCACCAGCTACTGACCCCGGGGTGAATGAACGAGCCTTGCAGAGAGAAATGTCTGTTGTTTGGCTTCGGTCCCTGGCATTTAAATTGCATTCCCTAATCGAATGAAAAGGCTGTCCTCTCTATCAGGTTACAGAATCCATGGCAACATTTGGCCTTTTATATCCATAATGTTAGCCTTTTTGTTTGCAGCCGAGTAGAGACACCTGGAGCAATGTTAACATTAACCGCTTTAGCATTAATAGCTTCATTATAGAAGAATTTCTGATCAGATAGCTGTTACTTTTGTGATGTTGCTTCAGCTTGTATTGTTTTCGTTTCTGATCTCCCTGCTTGGCAACCGGGCAATGATTTGCAAATTTTTTTTGTCTTGATTAATTAAGCAATATAATTATCGGGAGCCGCGCCGCAGTCTTTGCCCGACAAAGCTCGGGAGGGAAGACAATAGTAAGTCTGTTGGTGTGAATGCATTCCACGCGTCACAGATGCACGAGGATATTGGGAACAATGAGAGGAAAAGCTGCCTGCGAGGGGGGACAAAGCGTGCCAGGCCGGCTCGGCACTGCACATACCGCCAGGGACATGCTGCGGCTTCCCCGGGACACAGATGCCTCGTTAGATTGCGGCTCGTCATCGGAGATTAATTCTCGGCCATTTGGTACAATAATTTACCCGTTCCCCGCTCCTTTAACTAGTGCTGCTCGCCGTGCGGGGGGAGCCTTTGTGCTCGCAAGGTTTATTTAACCTTGCCTACTTCTCCTGCGGCCGGCAGCACTAACGATTTTTGGAGGTCGGGACGAAGCAGGTGCTGGCAGCGGGCTGAATATTCATTTTTGCTTCGCGGGGAGCTCGCAGTGACGGTCGGGGCGCTGGCGGGAGGGGATCCTTGCCTCTGTGGATGAAGCCGGCTGTGGCTGCAGGGATCCTCCCCGGGGCACCGGGCACGGAAACGCTGTGCTGGCAGAGCCGGCCCCAGCTCCTGCTGCCCCCGAGACCGAGTCAAGTGCTCGAAGCAAAACCTTCCTGCCCAAAGAGCCCGGCGGGCAATTTCCCTGCCCCAGCAGCAGCTGCTGGTCTGACTTTACGTCTCTGCTGTCCGTGTGCTGGATTTGACCTCCTTGTCTGCGCTTTTGCCTTCTCCTCTCTTGCTGCCTGTGCTTCTGGCCAGCGCACGGGATAAAAATTACCGCTTGCAGACGGTACTGCCGAAAGAGGCAGAACGCGGTGTTCCATAACGTTACCGCTTTGGTGGCACACATTTGCCTCCGTCCCTTTCCCTTCCAACTGCCCGGATAGCAATGCCAGCAGTAAATTAAAAAAAAAACTTGGAAAGAAGGCAAAACCGCTATGGAAACATTTTAGACTTTTCTGATTTTTTTTTTTGTGGGGGGTGGGTAATTACTTTAAGTAAAGGAATGACAGAATAAGCGTGTTGCAGAGACAGCTGTCATTTGCAGATGTTACATTAAACCCAAATTTCTTCTGTAATTCATTGCCACTTCTAATTAGAGGAATTCCCTAGATGCAGGGGATTTATATTATTCCCTTTGTCCATTTATTGAATGACTGTCACAGTCACCCACAAGCAGTTGGAGAAGAATAATAGAGGGTATTTATTTATGTGATAAGCCTCTGTACAGATGGAAAAAAATCCATAGCTTAAATATTGATAATTGCTGCTGGCTTCTGTCTAGGGCTTGAGCTGGGGGCTTGGTTTTTTTTCATTTGGAGCCTGTGAGAGGGAAATGAGTTTGAGCACTTGCAAGTACCAAAAGTTACGTATTTAAACAGCAACAAATCCTGGGTTTGGCAGGCCCAGGTCCGTGCGGTGCCTGCAGGTCTGGGCACGGCTCGCTTGTAGAAAGCGTCTCTTGTCCGTGGTGCGGTGTTTGTGTGCAGAGCCTCGGGTCACCAGAGCATGTCACACGGGGGTTTCTCGTGGGGGTGGCCCTGAAGGAGCAGCCTTTGGGCACCTGGGCCCGTTTGTGCCTGCCCTGACCCTGTGCTCTGCCCCCGAGAGAGCCCCTCTCTGCCATCTCCAGCACCAGCTCGAGGCTTTTTTCTCTCCCGTGCAGTCCACGGAAGGAGTTTATAGAGGATTATCCCGAGTAAATACGTCTTTGCAAAGCCTCCTGCCGGTGCTGGAGTCAGCCAGTGAATGGGGCTCTCCTGGTGGGATCCCAGATGGAAACCAGCTCCTAATACCCAGTGCCAAAGGCGTGTGGATTGCAAATCCATCGACGGCCTCGGTTCCCGTGTGTGTGTGTGTGTGTGTGCTGAGGGCAGTCCCGGGGGGCTCAGCCCCTCGCCAGCTCGGGGGGCGGATGGCACGGCGCTGTCCCCGTGTCCTGCAGCGCTGCTGAAGCCATGCTCTCTGTTTTGGGCTGCCCAGGTGCCGTTTTTCGGTCCCCTCTTCGACGGCGCCATCGTGACGGCGAAGCTGCTGCCCAGCCTGGTGTGCGCCACGTGCATCAACGCCAGCAGAGCCGTCAAGTCCCTCATCCCTCTCTACCAGAGCTTGTATCCTTTCTCCACGGGGCTGGGCTGCCCCTGGCCGCCTTCCCAGCTGGAGCACCGTGCTGCACACAGGTAGGCTGCCACCACCATCCTTCCTGCCCGCTCCGGGCGCCACAGCTCCCAGGGTTTCCTCGCGTCCCGCTCCGTGTTCTCGGCGGGTCACGCCCAGCCATTCGGGAATTCCACCCCCAGAATGGACTGGTGACATTGCAGGAGTCTCTGCCCGGGGACAGCTGCCCTGCTGCTGCTGGCCTGGGGCTTGGCACTGGTGCTGGGATCTGTGAGAAGTGGGGACTCATTTCTGCTCCTAACTAATACAAGGTGCAGACTGTGCACGTCAGGCTGGTGGCCAGAGCTCAGCCCGGCTTTTGCCCTGTCCAATTAACTTCGCCTGGACTCGTTACATTAATGAGGAGGATGGGATTCGTCCTCAGGTACAGATGTGGCAGGTCCCAAACTCCACTTCCATTCCAGGCATAGCTGTGTTTGGGAATTTTCAGAACCCGTTTTCCCCCAGTGGCTGGAACTTAGCTGGAGGATGTGCTTCTCTGGGACAGCACTCGTGACACAGATTGTGCTTCTTTGTGATTCTTTGTAGGGGTTTTTTTGTGGTTCTTTGTGGGTTTTTGTGGTTCTTTGTGGGTTTTTTTTTGTGGTTCTTTGTGGTTTTTTGTGATTCTTGGGTGCTGCACAGCCCCACAGTGTTAGCTCTGTTATGCTGGGGTTGTCTCATCATGCATTTCAGGGCTTGTTTTGCTAATTGTGTCACTTAGGACAGACACTCACTGCACTTTTCTGACTCCGGGCAGCGTTTGATTTGAGTGTTTTTCTAATCACATGACTTTGGAAAGAATTTGTGAAATGTTTTGATCTTTGAAAGAACATTGAGGAATTACTTTGTGATGCACATTTTTAAAACACGGAATATCCTCGAGGTACCCGTTAGGGTTTTTTAAAGGCTAAATTTTATCCGGTATACTTTGCAAAAGTCATCAGAAATTAAAAGTATTAAAAAGAAATTGAATAGAGTTGTGTTAATAACTAATTGTTTCCTCACATGGCGGTGGTTGTGCAAACTGTGGCAGTGCCTGACAGGTGAGTCAAGGCTCGTTGTGTTTTCTTCTGTTTCTCGAGAGAAATCTAACAAATCCCTGAAACCGTGCTGTGCAGAATGTGGCTCTCTCCACCTTTTTCTCAGTGTTCAGTACTAAAGCAGCAGCGTAGTGAACGTAGCAGCAGCATCACTTTTAAGAAGGAAGCTGTCCCGGCCAGGACTCCCGTGTTTTGTTGTCGAGCTCCTGCTGTCCAGGGGGGTCTCCCTGAGGTCCGGGGTGTCTCCCCGAGGTCCAGGGGGTCTCCCCGAGGTCCCTGGGGTGGCAGAGCTGAGCAGGCAGCACAGCTCGGGGAGGAGGCAGCATCTGTCCCCGCGTTCTTCTCCGCCTCTTGCTGCTCCTGCCTTTGCGCCGGTGGCGCCCGTGGTGCCTGAGCTGCCGCCCGTCTGTCTGTCTGTCTGTCTGTCTGATGGACGGAGGTGGATGGGGGAGCTCCTGCGGCGCGCAGGGGGGATGTGCTGGGGCAGCAGCAGAGGAAGCTGCCTGTGGTTCATGCCGTGGGCAGTGCAGACCCCGGCGTGCGCCAGAGCCCGCACTTGGAATGTGAGTGGATGTGGAAAGGTGATCCTTGGGCTTGTCCCGTGCAGCTCCCGAGGGCTGAGAGGCTCAGGTGCGCTGTGCCAGCTGCTGCGGGCAGGGCAGGCCGCGAGTGACAGTGCCTGTATCCGACTGGGGACGGAAATAAGTCACGAAATGCCCGCGGGAGGGAGAACGGGAAAGCAGCGCTGTGGCACAGCGAGGGACGGGCTTTGGCACACCCCACTCACAACCGTGGTTGGCATGAGGGTGCAGGGCACAGTGAGGCCGGGCTGAGGAGGGTCGGCAGCTTCTCGTGGTAAAAAGCGTGATGGTTACAAAAAAAAAAAAAAAAATCTGTGGTGTCCAGTGGGATCGCGGTGCTGTGTGGAGCCGGGGCAGGGTGTGAGGTTCCTGCAGGGATTTATCCCCGTTTTCTTCATCCCTGCGAGCCGCTGGGGAGCCGGGGCAGGGTGTGAGGTTCCTGCAGGGATTCATCCCCGTTTTCTTCATCCCTGCGAGCTGCTGGGGAGCCGGGGCAGGGTGTGAGGTTCCTGCAGGGATTTATCCCCGTTTTCTTCATCCCTGCGAGCTGCTGGGGAGCCGGGGCAGGGTGTGAGGTTCCTGCAGGGATTTATCCCCGTTTTCTTCATCCCTGCGAGCCGCTGGGGAGCCGGGGCAGGGTGTGAGGTTCCTGCAGGGATTCATCCCCGTTTTCTTCATCCCTGCGAGCCGCTGGGGAGCCGGGGCAGGGTGTGAGGTTCCTGCAGGGATTCATCCCCGTTTTCTTCATCCCTGCGAGCCGCTGGGGAGCCGGGGCAGCGCCCTGCCAGCAGTGACAGCTGAAGTCACTTGTTGGAAAGTCTGCAAACTCCGGCTACAGCTGCACTTGTCAGGGGCTGTAAGGGAAGTGTAATCAGCCACAGAGATTAATTTGCATCTCAATTAGGAAGGAGTCAGGAGGAAGCTGTAGGGTCTGTTGCTGGAAGGTTGTGGAAGAAATCCCATCAGGCACAAAGGGCTCCCGAGCCGGTGCTCCAGGAGGACAATATCCCAGCCCGGTTTCCATGGGGACCGGAGCCGCGGGAGCATCTCGCTGCCCGCTTGGTCACGATGACACAAATTCCACATTTCTCTCGGAAATCTCTGTGGAACCAGCAAGGTAACTACGGCAGACCGCACCAGGCTTCTTCCTAATCGCTTTTTTTTTTTTTTTTTTGCGTTCACCTAACGCTTTTGGTTTGAGGGAATTCGTTAGAGCAACAGAGTGGTTAAAAAGCAATTAAGCGTGTTTCAAGTTCAGTTCGGAGCCGTTCTGGCTGCGGGTTCTTTGTGTCCATGGAAGGCCCAGGGTGGTGCCTGCAGAGCTCAGCTGTCTGTGGAACAGCACGGTCCCTGCTGCTGCAGCGCTTCCCAGGCCAGGGATGGCTGGACAGCAGCTCGTGTTCCAAATTCCCGTTTTATTCCTCCTTGGTGCCGTGGAGCACTGGGGCTGAGCAGCCCCTGCTGACTGGGACTCTGGCCATCCCTGGGCATGAGGCAGTGTGCTCCAGCAGCCTCTGCAGGTTGCTTTTTCAGGCAGCACCTGACTTTAAATGGGACTGGGACTTAAAACAACTGCGAGCTTAAATATTATTTTGTAAAATTCAAGCTACCCTCTTACTTACGATTTTTGTATTGAAAGGAATATATTAATGCAGGTTTTTGAGTGCATCCTTTGTGTGTGCTGGGGAAAGGAGGGAACAACCTCCCTTGCAAAGAAACCATTACGTGTCATAACTAAGCAAGGGTCTGTTCTGCTTCCAGCAATGCTAAATTTTTCAGGAACTGGTGGGAGTGGGGCTGTAAAAGTGCATCTCCGAGCCCTCTTGCAGCGTGTGTGCAACGAGCTGTGTGCTGGGGAGGATTTCGAGGCTCCTGTGTGGTCTGGAGTGCCGTGGCACTGAGGTGCAGCAGGGCTCCTGTCTGAGGAGAAACCTGGGGAAAGCAGGGTTCGCACGGAGCTGTTGCAGGTGTGAGTGGCAGCTGCTGTGTGAGCTGACAGGTTCCAAGCTCAGATGCTGGGCACCCTTCAGGCTTTGTGTGGCAGGTGTCAGGCGCTTGGCTTGGCCCATAATTCAGTCCTGGTCTCCGGGAAGACCTCGGGATCTGGGGACAGCGATGTCTGAGCAAAAAGCTCCTCCTACAATCCCCAGAGAAATGCAGTTCTCACTGCCCGGGCTGTCTTTCCAAATGGAGCCGTTTCTTTTCTGCCCGGATTGAATTGGCTGAATTTAAAAATTGTCTCACTGTTATTTCGAGTACCTTACTGCTTTGGGTGTTTCTCCTCCACCTGTACTCCCAGTCCTTCCTGGCTGGGATGCTAACTGAATTTAGAGAAAATTAGGACAGATATCCCAAAGTGTGTGAAGTGTTACTTCAGCTTTGAGGAGCTCCTTGTAACCTGCCCTGGCCAGGGTGGAAGGTGTCCCGTGTGCCAGCACCAGTGAACTTGTTCCCTGTGTTTTCCCGTGGCTTCTGGTAGTCTTTAAATTACATTCTTAGCAACTGAAGCTACTGCAGGTACTTTCTGTGAACGAGTAAATGGGGAGCTCGTTCTTGCTGGGGTTTATTAACACACTGAGGATAATTTTGTCTCTGGACCAGTCTCACTTTTGGGATGGGTTGGTTTGTTTTCGTGGGCAGCAGAGGGGTTTGTTTCTCATTCTGCCTGTGACACCAGGTGTCTGTGCACTGAACAGGCACAGATGAGCACGGTGGGGAGGAGAAGTCCCCGTGTAATCTCTGAGCACTGGATGTCACCATTTCCCAGCTCACGGTTTGCACTCCTTGGTGTGGGCCTGAGGAAAACACAGCCCTGGCCCTGGAGGAGTGATCTGATTTGTGAGTAACTCTCTCACGGGTTTCTCCACTGCAATGGCAGCAGCTCGGTGGGGTAAAGCCAAAACTCGGTCTAAACACGTAGCAAAGAGAGAGATCCGTGGCTTTAATTCATTGCATCTCGTGCAGATATTGACATACTCATATATCCTAGATGTGTTAATATCTGGAACCGAGAAGATTAGGCAAAGAACACGAGCTTCAAATTCTCAATGAAATCCCTTTCCTGGCTTAAGCCAATTTCTGATTAACCTACTAGGGAGTGCCTGATCTGCTTACCTGCTTCATCTGTGCAGGAAAGGTATTTTCTGTGGCGGACTTAACAGTGTGAATGGCTGTCAGATGTTCTGGAGGCTCGTGGGGTGCTTTGTGTCCCTCTCAGTGCGTGTTTTGTGGCCCTGGCATTGGGAGCTCCGCCGTGGGTAGTGTTTGCTGGAAAAGCCTGTTACTCCTTTCGGGGAGGGTTCACGCTTTGTCCCCTTGATTCCACCCCGAGGAGCGGTGCCCTCCGGCTGTGCGGACGCTGATGGGCACGGCTGTGAAATTCTCAAGCACGCGTCCCAGGGGAGCTGTGACAATTCGTGTGACACGGGCGGGCGAGCGCCTGGCGGTGGCCAGTGGCCACGGGGGGGGTGTGGGTGGCAGCCGTGCCCTCCGTGCGGCACAGCCCCCCGGGCTGTGATGGGTGGCCGGGCCGCGTCTGTACCAAGTCATGCGAGGCAAAGCTTTTAGGTGGCATTCCATGGGATTGTGGGGGCGGCTCCCCAGCTCCCATTCACGGAGCTCCTCATGGACTCGGGCAGAATCCACTGCGTCCCCCTGGTGCGGGTCTGAGGGCTGGGGAATGCTCACCGTGCCCTGGTTCGTGTCCCTGTCCGTGCCCGAGCCGGCCCCTGTGGGGCACACAGCGTGTCCCTGCACGGCTGGGGAGCAGGGAGCAGGCCAGCAGTGCTGTTTATTTTGGCAGCTACCGTGAGGCACCGCTGGCCTCCCCCGCGGCTGGGGCTGCCGGCTGCGCTGAGGGTCCTTGAGGAGGTGCCAGACCCGTTCTGACACCGAATTTTACACTGCACATCTCTGGGCAGCGCTCAATAACCCCCAGCAGCAGAGGCTCTTCTTTGCTGGCTGATGTAGTGGAGAGTTCCCAAAACAAACCTGGCGTTAAGTGGCATGGAGAATAGGATGTGTTTTTAAGTGAAAAGGGAGTTCACCGTGTGAAACGTGTCAGGGGAAAAAAAAAAACAACAAAACGAACTCAGCCTTGGGTTTCCGTGTGACATGTGTGCTGGTGTGTGTGTGCTGGTTGCAAAAAAGGCTCCTCAGACTCACGGCCACCTCTCCTTGAGCCCTGCCAGGGCCTGGGAAGTTGTGATCCGGCTGGAAGCGGAGTGGTTGGGCTGGTGTAACCCAGCACCATGGGGGATGCCTCCCAGGAGGACACACAGGCGGGACAGGGCTTTGCTGGTGAGCAGCAAACATCTCCTGCAGAGGTGCCAACACCCGCCCCGAGGCGCTTCGTGTTTTCTGCTGGCTTACACACAGAGCCTCCAAGCTGCGTTTGCTGAGAGGTGCTCACTCTTTGCTTCTTGCACAGAAGCAAAATTGGAATATTCGCGTTACAAACAAGCGCTTCATTCCATCTCGTGTGGCGTTCTTGCAAGGGATTCACATTCTGTGTCTTTTCCCGGCAATTTTTGGTGATTTTGCTGTTTCCCCGTGTTACCTTGGAAGGGGTGTGTGTAGCTCCGTTGTGTCTTTGCTGTGAATTCCCGCTGGCACTCGGGGTCCCCGGCGCTGTTTTTGTTTGGGTTTTGTCACAAACAGGTCGGTGACGAGCAGAGCAGGCTGGGTTTCTGTGCCTGGGCTGTGAGTGAGGGGTGCTGGCAGGAGAGGGGCCGCTGCTGCTGTTACCTGGAAAGGCTGACCTGGAACAGACACTAGACAGAGCAAAAGGGATAAAATAGGAATTTATTGAAAGGATAAAACAGGAATTTATTGAAATGATAAAATAGGTATTGATTGAAAGGATTCACTTTGGGCAGTGCAAGAGCCTGGCCAGGACTACACCCCAATCTAATCCAAGATGGATCTCAGTCATGAGTTTTACACTTTTATGAAATTTGATTCATCTAACATTGGGGTCAGTGATCCACCCACAGCCCCAGGCTATGAAGTCTCATCCCCCTGTCCCTCGCTGTTGTTTCTGCTTTTTGGGCACCAGTTGTCCTCAATTCTCCAGCTGGGAAGGGATTGTTTTGTCACTGCCCTGTGACCAGAACTCACCAGCACCTCGTATGAAGTTACACACCAAGCAGCAGAGATGCTGAAACATAGAAAACCTAAAACCCCCGAGGCATCAGTGCCACCGTCGGTGCGGTGCCATTGGCAGAGCAGTGCCACTCTCTGTGCAGTGCCACTCTCTGTGCAGTGTCACTCTCTGTGCAGTGTCACTCTCTGTGCAGTGCCACTCTCTGTGCAGTGTCACTCTCTGTGCAGTGTCACTCTCTGTGCAGTGTCACTCTCTGTGCAGTGCCACTCTCTGTGCAGTGCCACTCTCTGTGCAGTGTCACTCTCTGTGCAGTGTCACTCGTGGTGCCATTCTCGGTGCGGTGCCAGTGGCGGTGTCACTGGCAGTGCCACTCTCGGTCACTGCACTCTAGGTGCAGTGCCAGTGGTGGTGTCACTATCGGTGTGGTGCCACTCTCAGGGCAATGCCACTGTTGGTGTCACTGTCGGTGCCACGCTCAGAGCAGTGTCACTCTCGGTGCGGTGTCACTCTCGGTGCCACTCTCAATGCGGTGCCACTGTCAATGTCACTGTCCGTGCCACTCTCAATGCGATGTCACTGTAGATGTCACTTGCGGTGTCACTGTCAGTGCCACTCTCAATGCGGTGTCACTCTCAATGCGGTGCCACTGTCGGTGTCACTCTCGGTGCGGTGTCACTCTCAGTGCGGTGCCACTGTCGGTGCCACTCTCAATGCGGTGCCACTGTCGGTGCCACTGTCGATGTCACTGTCAGTGCAATTCTCAATGCGGTGCCACTGTCGATGTCACTGTCGGTGCCATTCTCAGTGCGGTGCCACTGTCGGTGCCACTGTCGATGTCACTGTCGGTGCCACTCTCAGTGCGATGCCACTGTCGATGTCACTGTCGGTGCCACTCTCAATGCGGTGCCACTGTCGGTGCCACTGTCGATGTCGCTGTCGCTGTGGGCGCGGTGCGGAGCGCGCTCTGCCGTGTCCCTCGCCCCTGGCCCTCGGGCGGCTGCCGCGGGCTCCGGGGTCGCTGCCCGGGGCTCGGGGCTTTGTGGCCGGTTCATTAGCATGCGGGGCCGTGCGGGGCTGATCCGGGGCCGAGCCGGGGCCGTGGCGGGGCCGTGCCGGCTTACCAGCTGTTCCTGCTGCTCCCGACAATGTCCGGCCGCGCTCCGCAGCCTTTCCGCTGGGGATGCCCACGTGGCAGCGCCCGGCCCCGCATGGCATATGGTGTCTGGATTCATAGCGCATGCAAAACTATTCCGCCGCTAATGCACAATGACTCATAGCATTGCTAATTCCGCCAACAAAAGCCCACTTCCACACCCACACTTTTAACCCCTCGGGCTAAAAAAGCCTCTTCTTTGGTTTCAAAGCCATGGAAATGTAAGGAGGTGGCTTCTGGATCGATATCTGAAACCCTATATTTATTTAAAGCATATGCACGCTCTAACGCTTATTTTAAATTTCTGTGAGAGCCGCTTTGCAAATCGCCGCTCCAACGCGCGCCGGGTTTTTTTGTTCCAAAGCGGGCTCGTTGTCAAGTGCTGGGATTTTTAAATTTCTCGGCAGCTAACGTGTTAAAAAAAAAAAAACCAACCCGTAAGTCGCCGCCGTAGATAACAAAAAGTTATTTTAATTTCGGAGGAGGCAATCCAGGCGCTGCAGGGTTACGTGTTCCAGAGCGAGGTCCCGAGCCTCTTGGTGTGAGCAGCTCGTGGTGTTCGGGGATCTTTGCTGTTTGCTGCCTCTTCGGGGACAATAATAATAATAATAATAATAATAATAATAATAATAATAATAATAATAATAATAATAACGCACTTTCCGACTAGAGGGAGCTGCCGGTATCCCCGATGCTGATTCTTAACCTGCCAGCCCAATTCCTTTGTGCGGATCGTGCCGACCTCTTAATAAAATCGGGTTCAGTCACCCCGAGTGGCTCGGATTGAAAGGTTCCGATTAAAAGTCTCAGTCCTCGCGGCGCGATCGTCACGTCGAAGTGCGGAATTCGGGGAGGCTGGAGCAGGTCCTGGTGCCTTTCTGTGGAGCGGGGCAGGTCATGGAAAGGCTGCTCGGGAGCGAGCGAGGAGCCGGGGCTGGCGGGGACAAAAAGCGTGCGGGTGCGGGAGGAAGGAGCACACAAAGGAACAAAGGGGCCCGTGGCCAGGCACCGAGGTGGCCCGGCTCGGGCTCCCCTGAGCCCCTTGCTCCGGGGGCTCCCGCAGCAGGGCTGGGGCAGGAGCCTTTGCCAGGGGATGGCCGGAGGGCTCCTGGGGGGGCTGGTGCGCCGTGTCCTCGGCAGGGACAAAGCCCAGCTGCTGGCCTTGGGAAGGCAGCTCCCATCCAGCGGGGCACGTCCGTGTGTGGGCATTTCCACGGGCACTCCCCAGCCCTCCGGGCACCCGTGGTGACACCCACGTGCAGTCTCCTGTACGGGTTCAGGTCATTTTTCAAACTTCTCTCCTGAAGAGACTTCAGTGTGTGGCTTCCACGTGCTGCAATTGCTCCATCAAAAGTTAAGGAGTAACTTTCTAAACAGGGAGAACGTTTTTAGGCTTAGATTTGGGTTTTCTTTCTGACTTTGTTTCTCTGTTGTTGGAAATGAGTGGCTGAGTTGAGTGCTGGAGGAGCCCAGACCCATCTGATTCCCCTGCAGCTGATACCCAAAGGAGGGAGGCACAGAAAATTTTGTGCCTCTCGTATAAAAGATACTTTGATGGGCAGCACCGTCATCCTCCATTGTCCTTTACAGAGGAAAGGAATCCCCTCCACCTGCATGTGAAAGGCTTTGAAAGCCATCCTTTTACTGGGGGGCATGAACATGGTGGCATCAAGTGAGAGGAGTAGGAGAAAGCTGCTTTTTGTAGCAGGTTTTCTGGCTGGCACGTTGGATTTGTGGGGGTTTTTCCCCTCAGCGTGGTAATTGTGTGTGTGTTTCCCAGAGCTTTGACCTGTCAGGGTTCTGGTGCATAAACAGGAGCAGTTGGCTCCTGACGATTTCTAAACCTAATGTTCAGTAACAATCCATGTACAGTGTTCCCTGTTAGACAAAGTCTCAGGTAGTTGTAATACTTCTCTGAATTGGCCTGGGCCAGGCTTTTCTGGGAGCTGTGACTTGTGCCGAACAGCTGGATTTGTGGCACTCGCTGGGGTCACCCGCCTGGCTGATTGTCACCCGCGGGAGCGTGCACGATGTGACACACCTTGCTGGCCTTGTGGCTTCCCCAGCTGCAGGGGTAGGAAATGGAGGATTTTTCTGTGCTGTCTGGAGGTGTGCAGGAGCAGCAGTTCCCCCTGCTCGTGTCAGGCTGAGCAATCCCGTGCCCTGCAGCCTCGGAGGGGCTGGTGCAGCCCCGGGCTGCCAGGGGGACAGCACAGCCAGCCCTGCCTCGCTGTCAGCCCCCCGGGACACAGGGAATGCTCCGGGCCAGCAGAGCTGCTGCTTTCAGACCCCTTTTCTTGCTGGGCTCCCGCAGAACCTGTTGGGTTTGGTGCCCCCCGTGCCTTATGACTTGTTGCCGTGATAATTCAGCTCATCTTACAGGTTTCTCTAATTGTGATTGATGTGCAATCATTCATTTTATTGAACCTCATTAAGGTCCGTGAACCTCTGTCCCAACTTAGAGTAATTAGAGCCCAGATAGCCATTCCATCTGTTCCCAAGCACTGGTTAATTAATGAACTTTTAACGTGTTCTTTGCCTTGTAAAAGCCCTCAGTATTCTCAAGTTGCTGAATGGGATTTGCGTGCCAGCGTTTCCGTTCGCTTTAAATGCCACAGCAACGTGGGGTTTGGAATCCCCAAAGTCAACACAGCAACTCCGGGGATCTCGGGAGGCAAAGGGGAGAGGTTTCACTCTCAGTTCCCGCTCTGTGCCTCACTTACAGTATCTGTGGAACCGGGGCTGGCAAACAAGTGCCCCGAGGGTCTCCGGTGTTCCTCGCTGCCCAAACCCAGGGGTTTCCATCTTTTCTTGCGGAGATCAGCAAGCCAAACGTTCCATCCTTCACGGCAGTGCTTCCTGGAAGGACGTGACCTGCAGACACACATTTCATCCTCGGGTTACATTTGGAGCATGGGGCCCGAGGCAGCTGTGTTAGTTTTTTGTTAGTTTGAAGTAGCACTCGCAGCAAGGAGATGCTGAGGATGGAGCAGGGGCCACCGGCGCTGCTGGAGCTGTCAGACTGCTGTGGTCCAGGAGTGGCAGGAACGGGCAGGACCCGAGCCCCTGAGTGCTGGGAGCTGGTGTGCCTCAGCCCTGAGCAGGACCACGCTGAGTCAGCGGGACAAATCTCTGCATCCTTAGGGAATTCGCTCCGTTCCTGTTTGAGAGGCAGGGCTTGCAGCGGCAGGAGCTTAAAGAAACTGTTGGGTGGGTTTTTTTGGTTTTTTTGGTTGTTTTTTTTTTTGCATTGCTGTGCTCGTGGTGTGCTGCTGGCTTTTTTACACCCAGCACGGCTGTGCTCTGCCTCCTCTGGATTGATCTGTGTTTACCTTCAATATTCAGGACAAGAATTAAGTCATAGTGCTCAGCTCCCTCGAAATCCCTTTCAGCATCCAAAGGCCGACCATCTGTCCGGCCCAGCCATTCTTTCCTCCCCCAGGATGTGTTTGAGCCGGGGCTTTGAGCAAGCCTGTGTCCTGCAGCAGCAAAATATGAAGGCAAAGAAAGGTCTTGGGCCTGGGGCCATGTTCAGCAGGGCGAGCCCTGCAAATTGCAGATGGTTTTTGTGAAACGAGTGCAGGCAGCCCCCGGGTCTGTGGCACGGTGGGTGTCCGAGGCACAGGCAGCCTTCTCTGTGGAGGGATTTCCAGAGCAGCTCCTTTTAATTCCTTTTCCAGTGTTTCTGTGTGCCAGCCCGGCATCTCATCCCACATTTCAGACAGTCCCCTGGGCCAATCCACGTGTGCTCCCCTGCTCCCTTCTGGGACCCCAGCCTTTGGAGTTTCTGGCAGATCTGCCAGAAAAACTGATTTTTTTCTTTATATTATTTTTTTTTCTCAAGCTGTTTGGGAAGTGCAGGTGCTTTGTCTGGCAAGGTGCTGGTTGGTGTGTGGGGCTCAGCCGTGGTGCCCCCTCTTCTCCATTGCTGATGTGGTTCCACTGGCTGAGACTGGGGTGGGAACAAACCCATTCAGCGTGTGCATTTACCACCGTGTAAAAAAAAAATCATATTTTATGGGGTGCAGTTCCGTGTAGGTGCAGAAAACGGGGATGCTCCTCCTGGGCAGCCCCTGTCCCGCCCTCCACATTTGCGCTCTGCTGAGCACGTTTTGAGATGGACAAACGGTGCAGACAGTCGTGGTGAGGCCTGGGCAGCAAACAGGGCGGTCCTGGTGCAGGGGGAGAGGAGGGAGCTCCTCTGCCGGGTCCTGCTGTGCCTGTGCAGGGATGTCCCCAGGGCTGGCTCCTGGGGGTGTCAGGAGGCCTGCGGGCACAGAGCTCTGCCGGGATGCCACAGCACGAGTTTAGAGGCTGCTTACCTATTCTGGCCGTGTTTCCTTTTAAACCTTCTTAGGCGGGGGTCGCAGCCCACCCTTAGTTAGCTCGGTGGAAGTGTTAATTTAGGGAATTACACCTAAGGCTGTTCTCTGTCAGGTGTAACTGATTTTACACAACAGGCATTTGCATTAAGATTTTATTACTGCCTGTGTTCTGTTTAGTACTAACTTACTTTTATTTTTAATTTAAAATCTTTTAGCAGCCTTTCTGTAGGTTAAAATGTTGGGTGTTATTTGGGTTTATTAAGAGAGATAAGAGGGATGTTGTTCCGTCAGCTGTTAAATATCGTTGCGTGTTAATCCATATTTTAAAAGTTCAAAGTGTGTGCTAGCCCGTGTTTCTCTGTTGCCGTTGTTGCTGTATGGAGCATTCCCATTTGTGTGAAAAACAGAATTCAGCTCAGGCCGTGCATAGATTGTCAGAAAGATTAAAGTGTGCATCGTGCAATTTTTCCTCTTTCAGAGAGGGGCCTTTGATGTGCTAATGCTCACTTTCCCTCCTTTCATGGCCAAGTGCTGGGCATTGTTTGGGGCTGCCGAGCAGTGGCTGCTCCGGAGGGGCACATCCCAACCTCGGGCAAGGTAGCAGCACCTGCAGGGACACTGCTGGCATTGTCGGGGGGTCCCACAGCGCTGTGCCCGCGCACATCGGCACCGGGGCGGGCAGCGAGGGGAGGCATTGCCCAAAAAAACCAAATATTTCGTGCCCGGCGTGCCAGGGCTCCTGCACGCTGCGGGTCCAAAGCACCCCAAAGCTCGGCAGAGCAGGAGGCTGTGGGTCTGGAATCACACCCCAAGGCCGGGCTGTCACGAGTTTCCAAAGGGAATCGGCAAGGGAAATGATTTGGATGGGCTCGCCCTGGGTTGCAGTGGGCATTTTCCAGCGCATGGACACAGTTTTGCAGGCTGCTCCTCTGGAGCTGGCGTGGCAGGGGCCTGGTGTGGGTGGTGGCAGCCGTAGTGACAAAGGCGTGTGGAGAAAGGCTGTTCACAGCCTTTCTTGTGCCGACAGACACCCAAAAGTCCGTTTTGACTGGGAAGGAATGTTCTCCTGAGCTCCTCAGAATACTGGGGAGAGACAGTGTGTAAGTGGGCAGGAGCGGGTGCAGTGCTGGTTGTGTTCTGCACAGACAGATTAGTTGGCAACTGAGCGATAAAAGCCTTCCTTTTGGAACTGGGTGAAATCTGAGACGGTAAATTAAAACCTGGAATAAATCCTGGATGCAGGAAAGGCTGGCAGCAGCACGCTGTGCCCCTGCTGTGTCACTTCTTCCCTGGGTCACTGTCCCTGCATATTCCCCCTTCTCCCCTTCCACCAGCACCAGAGCTCATTAAAAATCCACCCTGTGCTCCATTCCTTCTCTTTGGGATCCTCGGGATCTCCTTTAATTCCTGGCATGGCTCAGCACTCAGGGATGTCAGAATATCCATCCTGTGCTCCATTCCTTCTCTTCGGGATCCTCGGGATCTGCTTGTATTCCTGGCATGGCTCAGCACTCAGGGATGTCAGAATATCCATCCTGTGCTCCATGCCCTCTACTTGGGATCTTCGGGATCTCCTTGTATTCCTGGCATGGCTCAGCACTCAGGGATGTCAGAGAATCCATCCTGTGCTCCTTCTCTTTGGGATCCTCGGGATCTGCTTGTGTTCCTGGCATGGCTCAGCACTCAGGGATGTCAGGCAGCTTGAGAAGTTGAGCTGGGAGCAGCAGTGGGAGCACTGAGGACGGGAGGTGCTCGAGGGGAGGTTTGCTGGGCTTGTGCTCAGGCTGGGTGTGTGGGGAGGCAGTGCCAGCTGGGCACAGCATCCCTGGCACTTTTTGGTAGCCTTGCACAAGCAGCCAGAGCAGCTCACTTGTCACCAGCTGCCATCCGCCTCTCCTGGCCGTGCTGGCTCCCAGGGACCCGCGGCTGTCCTGCAGCATCCCCCCGGCACAGCTGTGTGTGCAGCAGCCCTGGCTGGCTCGTTTGCCGTCTGAAATCAGATTAATTGTCCGTTTTAACAAAGCGCCGCCGCTCTGCGAGCTGGCCCTAATCTCATCGTGCTGCAAGTGGGTGCTCCATAACCCAGACACCTCGGGGAGGCAGGAGTGGCCAGCCCCGGGCTGGCACAGCAGAGCTGCTGTGTCCCTGCGGTGTCCCTGCGGTGTCCCTGCGGTGTGTGACCCAGGCTGGGCACAGGTCACACACCTGAGTGCAGCTTCCCCTGCAGCCCCAGCCCGCTGTGCTCTGTCAGCTGAACACACTCAGTGCCCCCAGCTGCTGCTCCAGCAGCACCCCGGCTCTTCCGTGGGACTCCTTGTTTCTCTCCCCTTTATTCCCACGGGTGGGAGTTTTGGTTTTGCACCGTTCTGGGGCTCAGCACTCGTGTGTGTTAATCCCCGTGTGCAGTCTGTACCTGTGGACAGCAGCCTGCTTTCTGCTCTCATTCTCGCTCCTTCTCGGGGCTGGTTTGGACCCGGCCAGCCCTGGCTGCTGAGGCAGGCTCAGGTGTGTCAGCTCAGGTGTGTCCCCAGCCAGGCAGCTCTCTCCACTTCCCCCATCATTCCTCTGGGGCTTGCCTTTAGAACTTGGTGGTTCAATAGTGTACTGTACCTCTCTCTCAGGAACCTTCCCTGCAATTAATTTAGACTTCCTGGCCACCCTGAGTTACTTGAGACTCACGGGGAGATTTTTTCAGGAGCAGTAGAACATTTAGGAGGAGCTAACAGCAGCTAAACCAATGCATTGACTTGCCTTTCCGTGAAGGAGCCACTTGTATTTTCAGTTCTGCTCGCTCTCCACTCACACCTCCTGAGTTTTAAAAAATCAGATTTCATAAATACGCACCAGAATTTAAATTTACCCCTCAGGGAAAATGAGGAGCCATCACAGCGTGCAAAGTGGGATCCAGTTCCCCTACTGGGAGGTCACTTTCAGGGTTTCAGTGGCCAGAGGGACCTGCCTGGTGGCACGGGGACAGCATGGCCAGGGACACAGGGACACAGGGACAGGGACACAGGGACAGGGAGCCCGTGCCGAGCCCCTGCAGCCTCCAGGGCTCGGTCACACCTGGGAGTGGGTGCCCACTGTGCCACCCACAGCCCACGCTCAGCCCCTGCTTTGCAATGCCCACAGACGTGTCAGGGCAGCGTTTCCGACCTCCATCCTCCTCATTCTGGTTTTGATTTACAGCTGGGACATCCCTGCTGGGCTTTGCTCCAGCCTGTTCTGCCGTCCTGCCCTCGAACGTGGAGCCGTTTCCCTGCCTGTCTCAGCACAGCAACAAGTCCGGTCTGTGTTAAGCGTCTTGCAAACGGTGTCACTCGTAATGGATGTGTTAATAAGCCCCAGTTACCTGCCCCCGATTGTAATAAATGTAAATTGCCAGCTATAATAGACCTGAAACGGAGCCATTTAGTGTGAGACCCAGAAATAATGAAAAGATCTGTAATAAACTAGAAGGGGCAGAATTACTTTGTGTAATTATATTTTGTTCTGCTTGTAGCTGCCAGATCAGTGTACTCTTATCAGACTGACAGGGTTTGGTAACATTTAGCCTGTGAGGAAATGTATTTATAACTTGAAAAGGCTTGTTCCTTAATGAGTGAGTGTGACAGTCCATTGGTTATATCCCAGGTGTCCCTGTCTGAGATGTCGTTCCACTGGCTGTGATTCCCTTAGAACCAAACGAGTCGAGCTTCCTTTAGGAACAAATCCACTCGTATCCCATGTAATTCCAGGAATCCCTCTGTCTGTGTGCTGCTGAGCAGCAGCTCAGTGAGGCCGGTCTCCTGAGCCCACAGAGCCACCCTCGTGTCCCTGCAGTCGTTGCTCAGGGTGGGAATCACACCCCACGGATAGCAGCGCAAATAATTCTTTTCTAGACCGTACAAAAACCATTTTGTGGCACGTTCTCATTTAAAAAAGAGTCTGGCATTATCTCCCCTTCCCCTGTGTCTGGTGGTTTAGGTTCAAAGGTGGGAATTGCAGGGGCTGGCACCCTCAGGTTCTGCATGGTTTGGAGCGTGCTGTTATCCCAGGAGATTCCCAACTGTGCCTTACCTGGGCACTGCTGTGGTGGAGCTGGAGCTGTTCCTTGTCTCCGGGTGCACTGTGGAGCACATCTCGTGTGGCATGTGAACTCTTTGGGTGACATTGCTGGCTTTGGAATATCCTTGAGTTTTGGGGAGAGGAGTGGCAGTGGCCACGAATGCAGGAATGTTGAATGTACGTGGCTGTTAAACTGGAGACACTGCAAGTCTCTGCAGTGACCAAAGTATAAGAGCACCAGCTCAGAAACCTTCAGCATTTTGCCATCAGCTGATGTAATTCACGAAATAAACCCACAAGCCTTGTGGACGAGTCTGCCCCTTTCCTACACCTCTGGCTACGGGATAGGAGGGCGTAGCTGGCCCAGCATCCCCTGCCAGCAGCTCCTCTTCATTTCTGCTGGGAGGTCTCCTTGCCTGGCTGTCCTGGCTGCACCACCCTGGGGGCTGGATCCCTGGGAGCTCCACCTGGAATTTCACAGTGGAGGCAGTGCAGATCCGGGCCGAGTGGTGCCAGCACGGGGTCCTGCTCTCGGGAGAGAGGATCAGCATCGCTGCTCTGGGGCACTGGGGACGTGGCTTTCAACTGCACCCAGGCAGCTCCTGTGCCTGAACCTCTCAGGACTGAGCAGGTGGCTGCTTCCAGGGAAAGGATATTTGGGGGAAATCATGCCTTGTGCCTCGCTGGTCACATCTCGGTGTGCCCTGCACCCTGAGTTAGCAGTCAGGGCTGCTAACAGCCCATTGTGTGGGCATTGGAATTGAAATATTCCCGTGGTGAGCACGGGATGCAGTGGCTGGCAGGAGCCGGGTGGGCACAGGGCTGTTGGCACCATGCAGAATGTACAGTGTTGTGGTTTAGGAACAGCTGTGTGGGGTTTGTCACCTCTGAGGCACACGAGGAACACGCTGAATGGGAGGGGGATGAGGGGGAGGCTCAGCTTTTCCTTCCAGCATTGCAGGGACTGTGCTAGAATTACAGAGCTCTGTAATTCTGTAATTCTCGGTGTCCTTTGCTCCTGCTGCAGAGTCTGTCGTGGTACGTGTGTCTGCTCCCAGGGCCTTCCTGCCTGCCCACAAATTAAGATGGAAGCTTGTTTTCTGCCTTACTCATAACAGATGCAGGATTCTCCCCCGAAGCCCTTGGCATGACTAATGTGGCACATATTCCTGCTGTCGCCGAGTGAGTGCTCCTGCCAGGCGTGTGCCCCTGCACACCTTGAGCCAGGCACAGCCAGCGTGAGCTGAGCCTTCGGCCTCGGGCCACCTTCAGTGTGGCTTTGCTGTGACACTGCTGCGTCTCCACAGAGATGCTCTGAGACCGTGGTGCTGGTGTTGTTCAGCTGCACTTTCCCCTTTAATTACCATTACAATTACAGCGTGCCCGGTGAGTCGGGGCACCCGCGGCTTCCCCGTCTCTGCCACTCAGCATCCAGGTTCTTCTGTGGTCCTGTGAGGGACCCCGGCCCTGCTGCAGGGAGGGAGGTGGGACAGCTCCCGGCACGCTGCCTGTGCTGGGCACCCGCTCCACCACCGAGGAGGAATGCGAGGAGGAATCGCTTTGCAGAGCTCGGGGAGAGCCGTGTCTCCTGCACGCCGGGGCGTGCGGGGCTCCAGCCGTCCCCCAGCGCTCAGGGCTGCCTGCCAGCGTGATCGGTGCCACAGCAGCACACCACGATGCCGCGGAGAGGATGGGCTCTTGGTTTTGGCAGCAGAGGGTCGTCTGCCCGTTTTTGGATAAGGAGGAGGAAGAGCAGCCCTGGCACGGGCTGGCCCCGGCTCCCCTGGCTGCAGCGTGGACAGATGGCCGTGCTGGGGGCTGGCCGTGCTGGGGGCTGGCCGTGCTGGGGGCTGGCCATGGGGACAGTCACACAGGGCTCTGCTCCTGCAGGGACCCACCTCAGGCAGGCGCCACTGGGAAGTTTCCGTCTGCGCTGCTTTGGTTGATGAAAAGCACATGAGTGTGCGGTCGGTGACAGGTACAGCTCAGTTGCACCTGTCCCGTGAGGGGTGTGTGTTACTGAAATTCCCCCAAAAGTTCTCGGTGAAATTCGCGCGGTGCTGGCGCTCGCTGGACCGTAAACGATGGGAGCCCGATCAGGCAGATGGGGTTTCACACAGAACTGCCTAACAGCACGTGGTAAAAGCACTGTAACTCCATCCTCTGCAGAGCTGGGGAGGCCAATTAGGTGCAGAAAGGTCATCAGCCGACACATCTCTGCTAACCTCAGTTTCGTGGCCCTGGCTTTTTTGCTGCTTTGGTAAGTCCCAAACATTTATGTTCTGGTTTGTTTTCCAAGCTGCTGTCAGAGTGTCAGGAGCAAACCCTTTTCGTGAGGCCTCTTTGGGCCCCGTGGTACCATCAGGAGGGAACTGAAGTAGGTGTTCCCTGCAATGAACAGTAAATCCAAGGGTTTTCTGCAGCTCTCCCTAACTGGGTAGAGAAGGAATTGGCACATGGGCGTGCAGCCAGCTTTGATGTCCGATGGGCTGGAAGGAGCTGTGTCCCTCTCTACTCAGAGCTGCTCCGCTGGCCCCGTGCCCCAAAAGCCCCTCTCTGGGTGGGCTGCACGGCGCAGATGGGAGCTGCAGCAGGTCCGTGCCAGCAGGCTGCACGGGGGCCCTCTGGAGCTGCAGGGACAGGGCTGCAGGGAGTGCTCCCCACGCACCCTGGCAGTGCCCTGGGTGCCCCTTGTGGCACTGGTGCCCCGGGGTGTTGGCACCACCCTTGGGCCATGGAGAGCAGCCAGGTGCTTCTCCCCAGCCTGGCCACAAACCCACAAACACTCCTGTCTTTTATCTGCCCTCTGCATCAGCACAGCTCACTGCTCTTTCCGGGTGTCGGTGACAGTGCAGAAATGCTGCCAAAATGATTTGATTTTTGAAACAGCAGCATGGGGCAGGACGGGCTGGCCACTGCCATCAGCAGGAGTGCGGCCCTGGGAGTTTTGCTTGAGGTCAGCAGGGAGTTAAGGTGAATAAGCAGAAGTTCTGTGTTTTCAGGATCTGCTGGAGTCACGGCCGTGTGTATTCCCTTGTTTCTCACCAGGGCAGTTGGGCATGGTTCAGTGCCGTGTGTGTGTGTGTGCAGTGGGCACACAGTGGGCAGACCCCGGCCCTGGGATGGCTCAGGTCACCTGCAGAGCCCAGACGATGAGGACTTGGAAGGGTTGTCAAGGTCATTGTGTTTTAAACTGCGTGTCTGAAACTGGCTCAGTGTTGTAGAAGTGATGCTGGTGGGCTGGCCGGTCCCCGCCTTCTCTCTGAATGAATTTTCAAAAGCTTCTGCCTTTTGTCTTCTTGTGCATCTGGTAGGATGTCCTGTGTGTTTCACTTTGCAGGGGTCCTGCTGCTCAGTAAGATGTTGTGGTTTATCACAAATAGCTGATGTTAACGTTTTAATGTGTCGGGTTTTTTTTTTCAAACAGCCTTCATTGTGTGGTTGCAATGGTAAAATAATTGGTGTGCTGATAAAACACTACTAGGAGCTCATAATGTTAAAATATTGAGATTTGATTGCTGTATTCAAGTAGGACCAAAATTCCTGCTCTCCCACAGTTCTATATATATATTCATGGATCAATAATTCACACCTTGTCATGTCATTATTTCATATGAAATGAAAAAACCCCCCAAACCTGTTTGTGTCCGTGTAAAACATTTTGCTCTGGAGTTTCGCCTCGGCAGAAGCAAAATGTAAGATAATGCAGCCGTGGAGGGGCGGGTCAAATTGCCGTACATATTAAAAGAGGGGCTTTTGATCAGCTCCTTCCAGGCTCTGGTGTGACTCCATTTATCTGCAGATCTCAGGGGATGCCCCAAGTTAGTTAATCAGGGCAGCCAGCTGTCCAGCTTTCCATGGGGTAGGGTTCAAGCTCCCAGCCCATCCTCTGCAGCCGGGCTGCCACAGCAGTGGCTCTGTGCTCCCTGCAGCGCTCCAGCCCCCAGGCTGCTCCAGGAACGCCAGCCAGGCACTCGGGGCTCCCTCCCAGCCCTGCTCGCAGCTGCGGGGCTGCTGACCCATCCACGCCTTGCGTTTTTACATCAGCGCCCGATGCGGTCGCAATGGTGCTGGGGACACCTTGGTGCCGGGTGGGCTCTGCCCAAGGCGTGCAGGAGAGCTGTGACACCGCGGTCGGGGTCCAGAGGTGCAGTGTGAGGGTCGGACGTTTGTGACTCAGTGATATTTCGTGGTTGGCTCTTAGGCTGAAGGCACAGCTCGTCTCTGTGGGGCGGCTCTGACAGAATTGTTGCTCCAGGGATTTTCGGGACAGACGTGTTCCTACAGGGAGATAAATAGGGAACCTCGTGATGCTTGTTTTACAGGACGGAGGTGCTTTGGGCTCTTTTACAGCTTGTTCACCATGTCTCCCCATTCAGATTCCTAAACAGCAGTAAAATTTTAGTTGGCTTTTTCTTTTTTAAATAAATCCCAACTGTTCTCCCAAATGCGCGTGCGTACTGAGAGATAGCAGGGAGTTTAATTTCACTTTCCACTGATTTTTCACTTAATTGAACTTGACTTTCTCTGCAGTCATTTGATGAAGCTGTGGGTACGGGCACGGGCATCCCTCTCGCTGCCCGTCTGGGGAGCCCAGGAGGGCACAGGGAGTGCCAGGGCAGGGTGGCCGGTGAGGGTGTGCGGGGGGCACCTGCACCCCCTGCTTTTGGCTTCTCGGCGTGCAGGGGAGCTGCCGAGCTGGGATCTTCCTTGCGTGCCCCAGAGTGCCAGCGGATCTGCGGGGCTCTCCCGATCTTGGGGTGTTCTTGCTCGGCTGCTTGTCCTGTCCGGGCGGTTTTTCCCGGCTTTTTTTTTGGGGTGGTGGGCAGCATCCTCCAGCTGGCAGTGGGATTTTACCGGGTGCAGAGCAGAGCTGGGCAGCGTTGGCGCGCAGCGTTTATCCCGAGCGGTGTGTGAGATGCGCAGAGCACCAGGGAGAGCACGGAAAGCCTCTGCTCGTCCCCCGGCCTGGCTGGAAGCACCACGAGCAGCCCCGGCCGGTGAATCGAGCGCTGCCGGCCGGCCGGCGCGCAGGCTCAGGTGGTCGCCATCCCGCGGTGTCACGGAGCCCTTTCAGCGATTTGTCACGGCCGGGCCCGCTCCCGCTGCGGCAGCACGTGCCAGCTCCGTGTTCCAGGGGCCGCTGCCAGACGGGCTCAGCCCCCGCAGCCCCCGGCCGCCAGCGAGCCCCGCTCCCTGCGCTGCGCTCCCTGCGCTGCGCTTCCTGTGCTCCTCTCCCTGCGCTCCCTGCGCTGCGCTCCCTGCGCTCCCTGCGCTGCGCTCCCTGCGCTGCGCTTCCTGCGCTGCGCTTCCTGCGCTCCGCTCGCTGCGCTCCCTGCGCTCCTCTCCCTCTGCTCCGTTCCCTGCGCTTCCTGCGCTCCCTGCGCTCCTCTCCCTCTGCTCCGCTCCCTGCGCCCCGCTCCCTCCACTCCTCCTCCCGCTCTCCTCTCCCTGCTCTCCGCTCCCTCTGCTCCTCTCCCTGCACTCCACTCCTCTCCCCGCTCTCCTCTCCCCGCTCTCCTCTCCCCGCTCTCCTCTCCCTCTGCTCCTCTCCCTGCGCTCCGCTCTCTCTGCTCCCTGCGCTCCTCCCGCACCGCCCTGGCAACAGCCGAGCTCCCGGCAATCGGCATCTCGGTAATGAGCAGTGCGTGGCATCCCCGCCCCCCGTCCCTGCAGAGCTGGGCCCGGCCGTGCGCCTGCCCTGCGCGCAGCTTTGGCAGCCTGGTCATCAGCCAGAGTGGCCGGGAGTTGGGGCCGGGCGGGGCCAGGAATGCGTTCTGCCGCCAGGGCAGGAAAAGCGAGCACATAACGCTGTCAGCAGGTGCGAACGCTGCAGTGCTGCCCGTCGGTTTTCTTTCTTCAGGCTTCCACGGGAAGTTTGTAAGAAGATTTATCACGTACCAATCGCCCCCTGCGAGCGTTAAACGCAAAATTCTTCCTTTCTTTCTGTCCCCTTTGTTGGCACCACGCCTGCAGGAACTCGAAGATGTGCTTCGCTTATTCCCTTCGAGGTCCACGCTAGACCATCGTCTCCTGGCTTTAAGCACTGCTTTTCTCTGTTTTTTTTTTATTTTTTAAAATAGTGTTTCAGAGTGGTTTTGTTAATGTACTGCAAGTCACAAATGGCACTTCAATATTAATTAGTAATGCTTTTCAATTCTAAATACCCTCACCTGCATTCTGTTGTCACTGGTGTTATTCTCCTGCTCCTAATTTCTAAATTCAGCTTGGCCTTTGCTCCCACCCAACAGCCTCGCGGAGCTCGAGTGCATTTCCCCATAACAGGAGCACAATGAGGCGCTGAAAACTTTTGTTTTCGCCGAGGAAACGGAGAATGAGATGTCATCCTGGCTCCTGCGAGCCCTAATTCACAAAGTCATACGTGAGGCTCTCCAGCCCATTGTAGGTTTGTCCCAGGCGTTATCCTGTTATTGGAAGTGTATGATTCACCTTCTGAGCAGACAGAAGCTGCACACAAAAGGGGAAGATTTGCTTTCTCCGCTCTGAAAGGCAGCCGCAAGCAGGGGTCCTATTAAGACAGCTGGAAAGTTGCTTCAGCTTGTTACGCTTGTAAGTTTTATTGGTGACTGGTTTTTGATTACACATTTGAATGCTGTGTGTTCCAGGTTGCCGAGTTTTAATTAAAAGGCAATAGTCTCCGTGTTAGCTCGCTTTGTTGTCTGCATTATTCAGGCCATAATGCATGCGAGGCGTGGGCTGGGTTTGTCCACCGTGCATCGTTTATTTGGGATACATAAATGTCGCACCTTCTAGCACCTGCCCTAAAAATAACGGTCACGCTTTGGGAATTGGTTTATTGTGCTTAATTTCTCCCAAGAAGTCCAGTGATCAAATGAAGCGGGGTGGGGGGGCAGAAGGGAGGGTGTTGTACCCCTCTGTCCTGTAGCTTTTTTTTTTCCTCCGACCTAATTACTTTTCTGGTCATTGGAACAGGAGTATCGTGTGCCAGGAGCTTCCCATAGTGGCACAGGCTGTCTGTTACGGTGGGTTTTGATCTGGGGCTCTAGAGGGCAGCTCCCAGGCCACAGCTCCCGAGTCAGGAAGCTCCAAAGGTGTCACCCTGAATGTCCAGCCCTGACTGTATCCCCCTCCTTGTTCCCGTTCAGGACAGCTGGGCAGTTTGCTCCGCTTCCCTGCCCGTTCCAGCGTGGACGTGGGGCTCGGGGAGGGACAGCCTCGAGTCGGGCACACACCTTTCCTTAACGGGGCACCGCAGCTACGAGGAGAGAGCTCTGTACCTCGAGGCCATCATCCAGAACCACAAAGAAGTGATGACGTTCGAGGATTTTGCTGCTCAGGTCTTCTCTCCCTCTCCCAGCTACTCCCTCGGTGGAACTGGTGAGTCTCTGCACGTTGTTCTTCTCGGTAGCCCCAAGAAGCACTTGAGCAGCAGATGTACACCTGTTTTTTGTAGATAAATGCTCGCAAATTTAAGAAGACTATTCTTCCCCTGAATCGACTAATGAATATCAAAAGGAACGATGACATTCATTTTAATTTGTTTTGCATCAGGGCTATTCACACTGCTCCTTTCTTCAGCTATCCTGTTAACCCCCAACTCGGGCGAGGTTAATGAACTTTCTCGCAGCGATGGGCCGGGGCTCATTCAGGACTCGGGGTTCTTGCTGAGCCGGGAATATGCTGTTCAAAAGCGAGGCCTGAATCGGGGCTCACTTATCAGGAATAGTTCCTCGCAGGGGAAGCTGCTGCTAATGCTAAATGGGGATTACTCTGCTGAGCTAGCGGGGTCGGGGATTAATGCGGAGGGGGCGCAGGAACGGGGTGCTGTGGGGGAATGAGCCCTCAGTGCAGGCAGCCCCGCAGCCTCTGCAGGGCCCGTGCGGGGCTGTGCGGGCCGTGTGTGCGCTCTCCGGGGCTCACGGGGCCCGCGGAGAGGGGACAGCAGCGTGCCCGACTCCGGGAATTTATTCCTCATGGACGGTTGGGAGGTTAATGTGCAGTCGCGATCGCTGCCCGGCTGGTTTGGTTGAGTTTAAGGGAACCTCTCCTGAAAGGCGGTTTGGCTCTGAAATGCACATTTTCTAGCGCCTTCAAAATGTGGGTTTCTCCCAGCATCCGGAAAGTATCTGGTCGCCGTGTGCTGGACTGTCTGACAAAGATTCCTTAATCCATCGTTGACACTCCTAGGGTGACACTGGCACTTTCTAATCATTCCCCGCTTCTCTTTTGGATTGCTGAATAGATTATTTCCAACCCGTATAAACGTTGCAGGACATCTGCTCTATTTCTCTTTAGCCCGACTTGTTAGCAGCTATCTTCCATCTAAACTGAAACACTGGAGGAAGAAATTAAATTTGCTCGCATAAATCACTTAGGAATAAAACCAGCCGTGCAGCATTGTCTGGCGTAGCTGGCTCCGGTCCTGGCGTGCTCGGAGCTTTGTGAGGAGATAAGAGGCGTGTGCTGGCCGGGCAGTGGTGGCCAGGAGCAGCAGGCAGAAGGCTTTGGAGATAAGCGCTGGCAGGAGGGGGGAGGAAGCCGGGGCCATTTACATAATCGCGCCTCCGCGTCCTGGAGAGGCGTCGGGGAACACGGGATGGCTCTATTGATCTCTGCTGAACTGGAATACTAAACAACGCTCGGAAAGCTTATAACTTAAAGCTTTGATTAATGTTTCCTACATTAAAAAGTAGAACAGCTGTGCATTAAATTCTTTTATACACTCTGCCAAAAGTCTGGGACAAAAACCACGGCCGGTTTCAATGGGAGCGCGGCGCGTGCCCAGGGCTGGTGGTTAGCACTTGAATCCTTTCTCTGTGGGCGATCAGCAAATGGAAACGTCGCTGCGGCGAGCCCTGCCAGGCGTGCGGCTCTGCGCGGAGCTGTGCAGGGCTGCTCGGGTCGTTCCTAGCGCAGGGTGTTGTGCCACATGTGGTTTGGCAGGGCAGCCCCCTGCCTAGCCCCACTTGCTCGCGTCCGCCCAGCACTTGAAATGCGTTTCCCAGTAGCTGAGGATTTCAGAACAGTCGAATCGGGAGTAGCCGGCTACGATTTCGTTGTTTTAATCGCTTTTCGGTGCAAAGCCTCCCCCACTCAGGTCCCGATTTTCAGACTTCCGAGCCTCAGAATTAATTTCCCACTCATGAACTGGAGGCTGGCCGTGACTCGTGGTGTCAGAATCTCTGCCTCAGAGAGCCTCCTGCATATTTAGCGAGTGATGAGCAGGGGCCGTGTCAGCCGTGTCCACGGGGACGTGTTTTCCATCAGATGCCCCTCAGCAGTCAGCAGGGAGGCTGCACGCAGCCCTGGCAGCTCTGCTGTTCCCCAGCCCGTCCTGCACCTGCAGGAATCACCTGTCTGTCACTTAGGAATACAGGGGACGTTTTTCCATTCTGAAACAGAAAAGAGGAGTCAGGGAGCCCTTTTTCAGAAGCACTTTTCTCTGAAGGAGTGGTCAGGCACTGGGTTCCCTTTATCTGGAAGCGTTCAGGAGGGGTCAGGATGTGATTTCGTGGTGAGGATGGTGGTGGTGCTGGGTTGGCCACTGGACTTGTTGATCTCTTCCAGCCTTGTTGATTCTGTGGGATTCATGGAGCTGGCACAGGTCGCAGTACAAGCCAGCTGGTACTGCTGCCTCTGCCGGGCACGAACTGCTCAGGTAAATTTAAGCTGAATTCTCGTGCGATCTGATTCTTACAGTGCCCATCAGGTGTGACCCTGTGTGCAGCAGGGAGGCTCAGGGAGCGAGGGTGCTGCTTACCACAGCAGGAGTTACCACAGCTCAGGGACAAATCACACACAGCTCTCAGTGGCACTTCACTGGGGTATGGCTGGCTAGGAGATAATCATTTGAACTGGATGCTTTTGTGCTTTCCGGTGCTGCCCCTGGAGATGCTTCCCCAGGCTCGTGTGGGATGTGGTTTTCCTGGCCAGTCTTGCAGGCGCTGCATTTCCTGCAGGAAAATTGTCCAGTTTTTCCAATTGTCCAATTGATGTCCTTTGGTGTTCTGAGAAGCATAGCCCCGGACTCCCTGTACGGCTCATGGATAGCCCCGGTATCTTCAGCGCTGCAAGTGCAGCCCTGCAGGCAGAATGGCCATCCCCAAACTCATTTAGGGGATGTGCAGATTAGGAACAAAAGCTGGGAATACGGCCCTTTGTTGTTAAACTGGTGCATTACATGCTGTATTCTAATTAGGCAGGGTTTGAGAGGCAGCCCAGGAAATCCTCCATAATCCAACACTATTGAATTATCCTCATTCTTCTTTCCCTCTGTAGATTTCTCTCCTTTTAGTGGACGGGCTTTAAGCTGCTGCTCTTGCTCCCTCGGCCAAAACCAGAAAGAAGTTATTCAACAAAATCCTCGCGTGTTCTTTAAAAAGAGGGGTGAGGCTGGAGTGGGCAGAGCAGCGCCTCGACTTCAGCTGCCTCCGTGGCTCCTGGCGGTTCCGTGGGGCTCTGGGCTGGTTTCGTGTAGGGTCAGCAGGCAGAATCACGGTGTTGACCTCGGCGAGAGGAAGGGGCCGCTGGATGTTCCGGCAGAGCCCCCCGGTCGTTGCTGTCGCGGCACCAGGACCGTGGCCGAGGGGTTTGTGCTGCCCACGGCAGGTTCCTGCCTTGCAGGGAAGCGCCGGCACCTCAGGGGTTAATGGGAACGGGCACACTTGACTGCTGAGAGGACTGATCTAATCACTGCCATATCCAAGTGCATCTGTTCACCATGAGGTCATTCTTGTGCATGCTAATGACTTGGAAAATAAAGCACAATGCGGAGCGTTATCAGGGAGGATATAGTGTAAATCTTGGCTTTTTTAGTTGCTAATGGCTAGTGTGGAATGGGCAGAGAAAGCATCTCGGGTTCTGGCTTCATGTTTTTAAAGCATCCTTTTCAGTGGAGCATCAGAAAAAACTGTGCTGGAAAACTTGGACATGTGGTATCTGTTGATAAATGGATTCTTTAATGAATATTATGGCATTGCCCAGGAGCAACACTTGAGTCGAGGAACTATTGAGGTTTTCAGCAGTCCCTGGTTTTAAAGCCTAGGGAGCCGTGCCTGCTGATTTACATAAAACCGAGATTTTGCAGCCTTTTTGTTGCAAAGGTGACACACGCTTTTCTTTTGTCTCTGGACTTTTACACGCTCAGAGTTCTTGCAGAAAACATTTGAAATGTACAGCGAACAAGATGTGGTTTATTGTAAACCACTTTTGGTTCAATGCTGAGCTTCATCTTTCCCACTTTAAACCGAAAGGGTTATTTAAATTGGACGCGCAGATTTCAAGTATATTTCTGACAGAAACAAAACCAAGCCCAGAGCGCTTCTTGTTTTAAACAGGACTGATGCTTCTTGTAGCAGTTACTAAGCCAAGGATTCCTTTTGCATCGGTTGAGTTTTTTTCTGGGGTTTTTATACTATTCTGGGGTTTTTTGTTCTTTTGTCTTTTTCCTTGAAGCTCTGTAGGGTGTTCTGGCAGCTCTGTCTCCGGGTTCTGTGTGTGTATATATAGATATATAGATATATATATAGTATTTTTGCCTGTTTTGCTGGGAACATTAGAAACGTACACATCTCAAAGTGAGTAGCTGTGCCACGGTTAGGGAGCACATGCAGCGTGTGTGCCAAGAGTTTGGTTTGAGCCGTGTCAGTGTTGCCTGAAGTGGAACTGTTTGTTTCTAATGGACGGGATGTAGGGAATTGCCGACTGTCCTGGTTACCAGTGAGACAGGCAGCAGTTGCTGGCCCGGCTGGAGCCTGCCACGCTGGGCTGCCCTGGGGGAGCCCCTGCGGGGGCACGGCTGGATGTGGGAGCTGCTCCTCGCCCGGGTGCTCTCGGCTGGCAGTGCTGCACTCTGCAGGAGAGGGGGTGGCGAGGGAGGGCTGGTCCCAGCATGGGTGACAATAGGACACTGAGCCGTCCCTTGTGCCGGGGACAGCTCCAGCTGCTCCAGCTGCCAGCTCCGAGGAGGCTCCAGGCAGTGTGGCCCCTTTGCATTTTCCCGGAGCAGAACCAGGGCTCGGGCTGCCCTACCTGACACCCCATGAGCCCCAGCACTTGGGGGGGGTCCCCCTGCCCGAGGCTGAGCCTTGCAGAACTGATCAGCGGCTGCTCCAGCTTGTGAGTAATTAAACTTCAACATGCACGTTTCAGGCTTATTTCCTACGCCCTCACATGGGGGAGGCCCACACGGGTGCCAGGCTGAGCTGGGAGCTGTGGGTGCTGGTCGAGGGTCTGTCCTGTCCCCGTTAACTTGTGCTGTCAGATTGTCTTTATGTGTCACTTAGAGCTTTCCAGGGCACTGCAGGATGCGTGTGGCTTGGGTTAACCCAGCTCCAGTTATCCCTGGGTTCTTCCAGGATATGATCCGGGATCAGGATGCTGCTTACAGTGCACATGGAGCCTGGCTGTGGGAGTCGGAAGCAGGAATGCTGTGCAGATTTACTGCAACGGTTCTGTCTGGAATTTTATTAATTTTGCATTTACTAGGAAGGAAAACAAAGATTTCTACACACCTGTCCTGGCTGCAAGGTTAATGGGGGCTGGAACAGGTCACAGCCCATGTGAAAACTTCATGGTTCTTCCTAAGTACCAATCTTCAGGATCCTTACAGGTCATGGTCTTAGCCACCCTTGCTTTCAGGGGTGTTGAGCTGCTTCATGAGCAGTGGCTAGAAGGCCATTCCTGGGGCACATGCCCTGGGAAAAATACAGGTTCGTTCTGTGGACTGGATTTAAGATGCTGTACACCACACCACCTCTGTCTGGCATCCTGCAAGGTAACCCTGCATTTGAAGTGCTTTCATCTAGATTTTAATGGTTTTTAATTCTTCCTGCAAGAAATGTGTTTTAAAAGCTTAATGCTCTCTAAGCAGCCTCACCTGTGAGAGGCCCTCATGTGTGGTGTGTGTCTTGTCTGAGTGCAGGTGTGTGACTGTTCATGGACAGCTTTTGTGCACTCAAGGACTTCCTCCTCTGGGAAATCGATGTGGCACCAGGATCACTTTGCTGCTTGCTTCCTGGAGTTCTAACCTGGCTATAGTATCACAGACGTTTAGGTCTCTGTGAAGCCTTGAATTTTTTAGCCACATTGAGATGGTGTGACAGCAGCAGTGCTGGATGTGGAGCTGAGACGTGCAGCAGCTGCACGCCCCCATCCCGCAGCAGCAGGTTTGGCAGAAGATGAAGGGCAATGAATATTCTTTCCAATTTTTTCCAGCATTGTTTGTTTCGGTGCTCAGACCCCAGGAGGAGTCACATGGGCCCATGTTTCTGCAGGGCCCTGAGGGGAGCTCCCCTTTCCACCTTTAGTGGGGTGTGCTGGGTCGGGTTGGTTTGTCCCCCCAGCTTTGGTCCTGCACTGACATGGTTTTGTTTTCTCCTTCAGATTAGAGTGTGTGTGCTCTCGGTACACGGTAACGGCCTCAGGTAAGAGTGACACTTCCCACAGGCCCCTTTGCTGCTGCTGCTGCTGCACTTCATCACTAACAGCTCTCCTTCCCCTCCTCTGCTCCATGGGCAGCTCTACCCCAGTGCTCCATGCTGGCCTCAAGCCTCCTCTGCTCTGCCTCCCAAGCTCGGTGTGTGCCTCGCACCTCCCGTTGGCCCCGTGCAGTTCTGCCTCTGTGCTCCGTGTGCACTTCTGCCTCTGTGCTCTGTGCACTTCTGCCTCTGTGCTCCGTGTGCACTTCTGCCTCTGTGCTCTGTGCACTTCTGCCTCTGTGCTCCGTGTGCACTTCTGCCTCTGTGCTCTGTGCACTTCTGCCTCTGTGCTCTGTGCACTTCTGCCTCTGTGCTCCGTGTGCACTTCTGCCTCTGTGCTCCGTGTGCACTTCTGCCTCTGTGCTCTGTGCACTTCTGCCTCTGTGCTCTGTGCACTTCTGCCTCTGTGCTCCTCTCCTCTTTCTCCTTCTCTCTTCTCCGTGTGCACTTCTGCCTCTGTGCTCCGTGTGCACTTCTGCCTCTGTGCTCTGTGCACTTCTGCCTCTGTGCTCTGTGCACTTCTGCCTCTGTGCTCCGTGTGCACTTCTGCCTCTGTGCTCTGTGCACTTCTGCCTCTGTGCTCCGTGTGCACTTCTGCCTCTGTGCTCCGTGTGCACTTCTGCCCCTGTGCTCTGTGCACTTCTGCCTCTGTGCTCTGTGCACTTCTGCCTCTGTGCTCTGTGCACTTCTGCCTCTGTGCTCCGTGTGCACTTCTGCCTCTGTGCTCTGTGCACTTCTGCCTCTGTGCTCCGTGTGCACTTCTGCCTCTGTGCTCCGTGTGCACTTCTGCCCCTGTGCTCTGTGCACTTCTGCCTCTGTGCTCTGTGCACTTCTGCCTCTGTGCTCTGTGCACTTCTGCCTCTGTGCTCCGTGTGCACTTCTGCCTCTGTGCTCTGTGCACTTCTGCCTCTGTGCTCTGTGCACTTCTGCCTCTGTGCTCCGTGTGCACTTCTGCCTCTGTGCTCTGTGCACTTCTGCCTCTGTGCTCCGTGTGCACTTCTGCCTCTGTGCTCCGTGTGCACGTCTGCCTCTGTGCTCTGTGCATGCCTGCTGCACGTGCTCCTGCACCCAACCCAGCAATGCGGGCTGGCCCCGATAATGCTGCGTGTGCATGATACCAAGTCCCACAAGCACTGGCCAGTAATAAACCCTGTACATGATAAAGATGCCCCAAAGAAATGTGTGGCAGTACAGCCAACGCCCGTGTGTGGTAAAAAACGTCCCATACACGGTAATCACTCCCAGCAGCCAACACAGAGCCCACTCATAATAATAAAGATGACAAAAATGATGCGCGACGCTACCGCCAGCATCCGCGTGCGGTAAAAACTGCCCGTACGCGGTAATGGCGCCGGCCAGCCAATACAGAGCCCACTCATAATAAAGATGACAAAAATGATGCGCGACGCTACCGCCAGCATCCGCGTGCGGTAAAAACTGCCCGTACGCGGTAATCGCACCCGCCATCCAATATAGAGCCCAATCATAATAAAGATGACAAAAAAATGATGCGCGACGCTACCGCCAACATCCACGTACGGTAAAAACTGCCCGTACACGGTAATCACACCCACCATCCAACACAGATCCCAATCATAATAAAGAGGTCAAAAAATAATGCGCGACGCTACCGCCAGCATCCGCGTACGGTTAAAAAACTTCCCGTACGCGGTAATCGCGCCCGCCATCCAACACAGATCCCAATCATAATAAAGATGTCAAAAATAATGCGCGACGCTACCGCCAACATCCGCGTGCGATAAAAACTGCCCGTACGCGGTAATCGCGCCCACCATCCAATACAGACCCCAATCATAATAAAGATGTCAAAAAAATAATGCGCGACGCTACCGCCAACATCCGCGTGCGATAAAAACTTCCCGTACGCGGTAATGGCGCCCGCGTACGCTAACACATTCCCGCCATCCGCGTGCGGTACTATTGAGCCAAACCAAATCTGGGTTACCGCCATCCGCGTGCAGTACTGCTGGCGATGGGAAAGAAAAAATCCATAATGCAGATTACCGCGATCGCACAGCGTATTCCCATACGTGTACGCTAATACGCTCATGGCGGCCTTCCACATACACTCATGGCGGCCTTCCGCGCGCGCTCATACGCTCATGGCCTCCTTCCGCGTGCGCTAATACGGTCATGGCCTCCTTCCGCGTGCGCTCATACGCTCATGGCCTCCTCCCGCGTGCGCTCATACGCTCATGGCCTCCTTCCGCGTGCGCTCATACGATAATGGCATCCTCCCGCATACATTCATGGCGTCCTTCCGCGCGCGCTAATACGGTCATGGCCTCCTCCCGCATACGCTCATGGCCTCCTTCCGCGTGCACTAATACGGTCATGGCCTCCTCCCGCGTGCGCTCATACGGTCATGGCCTCCTTCCGCGTGCGCTCATACGGTCATGGCCTCCTCCCGTGTACGCTCATACGCTCATGGCCTCCTTCCGCGTGCGCTCATACGCTAACGGCATCCTCCCGCGTACATTCATGGCGTCCTTCCGCGCGCGCTAATACGCTCATGGCCTCCATCCGCGTGCGCTCATACGGTAATGATTCCCGTACGCGGTTTTTCTTTTTTTTTTTTTTTTTTTTAAGTCATGCAGTGTTTTGGAGCCCCACAATCCATGCATTGTTGTGTGTGGGGTTTTTTGAGGCCTATAATGTTTTGCATTCCCGCAACCTGTACGCGGTAATCCTTCCCGTACACGGGTGGTTTTTTGAGTCATATAATGTGTTGGATTCCCGTGATCCGTACGCGGATATGTTTCGTTTCCCGCAATCCGTACGCGGTAATCCTTCCCGTACGCGGTTGTAGTTTCCTGCGATAGACACCTGGTAATTTTTTTTTTTTTTTTTTTTTTTTTTTTTTTACTTCTGAGCTGCTTCAGCCTTTGCATTTTGAGAGAACTTTATTATTTGGACCATCTGCCATCCTGCCTCACTGCAGGAATGTCAAGCACAACACCTCCCTCGCAGCCCTTCCCTCCTCCATACTTTCCTCCCCAGCCAATAGCACCACAGGTTTTGTTTTAATCCAAAATTGACAGCTCTGCATTTTTCACAGAAAATGCCTTTACAGGCTAAGTCACACTTTCCACCTTTTTTAAATGTGCTATTTCCCCTCAGCCAGTTTTCTCAAAGCACCAATCTGGTCAGTCAGGGCTGTCTTTGAGATGCAAACGCAGCGCCCAAGGCAGGCGGAGGGGTTCACACTTGGGGCTGTGCTGCTGCTCTTCACTGCTGCTTTCTTCACTCACTCAAACTCCCAGAGCTGCTCGGGCAGACGCTCAGCTCACACCTCACCTTGGACGTGCAGCCAGGGTGAGTCTTTGTCCTCAGACAGCAGCGAAGGCGTGGCCGTGTCCCCACCTGTCCTGCAACGACAGTGCCCTGCTCACCTGTGCCCGAGGGACAGCTTGGCCATGGCAGCTTCGGCCCAGGCCCTGGCTGTGCTTTGGGCGTTGTGCACGTGTTTGACCCTTACCTGGGCTCGGAGAGTGAAGAGAGGATTGAAGAGCTGTGGCCTGGCCAGGCTCAGCTTGAACACAGAGTCCGCTGCTGCTCTGGCAGTAGGTCTGTGCTGCAAAACACAGCAGCCCTGAGGAGGTTCAGAAGTGTCCCTGTGCTCTCCTTGCCCGGCTGTGGGGCTGTTCCTCCCTCCTGCCTGTAATAAAAAACTTGTGTTTACACGTCGGAAGAGAATTGCAACATGGTTTAAAAATACTGTTTCCTGAGGGAGCTGATGAAACACTGTTCCCGCGGGGAAATGCCAGGTCCAGCCCTCAGGAGCAGGGCAGGGCGTCTCCCTCACAGCAGCTGCACCTGCTTTTGGTCATTAGTGTCTCACTTAATGACCATGTGCTCACCTGTTCCCCCTCAGCCAGCCTGTGCAGGTCTCTGGGGAACAACCAACAAATGACTCCACTCAACAACAAAGCATAACCCCCATACCCACAGACCCTTCCCCAGTGGTGACCATAAGCCATTAGTAACAAGGGTACCTGTTATGTAGTAGACGAAATCCTGATTCTTTAGAATTTTTCCAGAGGTTAAGGCACTTTCCAGGCAGAGTTCTGTGCCAGCCCTCGTGCTGGGAGTCCTTGTTTCCAGCTCTCTGTAACAGGCCAAATAAAGAAGAGCAGTTTAATGACACGCAGCAAAAACCAGTTTTCTGTCACCCACACAGAACTATTTTATGTTGGCAGGATGGGAGCTTCCTGCCTCCCTCCTTAGGGGGCTCTTGGCGCCCTGAGAACCATGGGGGGCTGCAGGGGCTGTGCAGAGCCAAAGGGGGTGATGCTGGGGGGCTCAGTACTCACCTGGACACTGACATCCCCTCACAGCCTCGCTGCTCCTCACTTCTGCGAGCTGCCAGAGAGAAATCGCTGATTTCTCTGGGAAGTGCCGTGCCAGTTCAGCTGCCTGGAGCAAAATCCCCCTCTGGAGCTCCAGTTCACGGGAGTGCTCTGCAGGAGAGGCTGGCAGGAGGCGAGGGGAGGGGCTGAGCGGTTATTCTGGGGGGACAGGCTCTTTTGTCCTGACCTGGCTTTCCCTGCCCGCTCTGTTTTGCAGGCTGCCTCGCCAAGCAGTGCCCTGACTGCCAGCCCTGGTGTGGAGCTGCTGGAGCCACCCTCGCTGCCACGTGTCCCCAGGAGCAGGGACAGGGAGGCTGCGCCGCTCTGCCTGCGCCCTCGGCACGGCACCCGCCGGAGGCCCTGCAGCACACGTCACAACAGGCCCCTCTGGGTGAACCAAGGGGCCAGGCGAGGGCTTGCCTCTCTGAAATGGCCTTGCCCCAGTCTGCACACACGTGGCTGGGGAGCGGCTGTCACCTGTGTCACCATCACACCGCACTGGCCCCCGTGCCGCAGCCAGGGGCTGTGAACCAGCACTGAAAGCAGTTATTTAATGTACCCTGAGAGCATCACTTCAGTCATTCCAAGCAGCACTTACCTGTGCATTAGGGAATTCCTTCTCAAGAGGGGTTTTCCTGTGACTAGGTAGCCAGTGTTGCCTGCTGGAGCACAGGTGGACGAGGGAGGAGCTCTGCAGTTTCTGTGCTGTGTGCGATGGCTGTGCACTGGACCTGCTCCTTAGAGAAACAAAAATTAGCAAATCCCTTTGAGAAGAGCAAAAGCCACACTCCTGCCATGACCCCTTGCCAGCACAGTGTGAAGAACTGAGTAACCCCCTCACCTCATCCCAGCAGGCTGTGACCTGTCTCTGGCCAGAGGACAGCACAGCTGAAGGCTTCTGAGGGTCCTCCTGGCACCTGCTGCAGTGAGCAGAGCTCGTGTTGGCACTAGCTGATGTGTCTTGGTACAGACGCCTTAAGCTGATGGGGTGAAAATTTTTATAGTTAAAACCCTGGTATTTCAAAGCAACAGAAATCTGAGATCCAGCAGCCACAGAGCCGTCCTGCTGCAGCTTGGTTCCTCCTGGGCACACACACGCACTCCTCCCAACAGAATGGGAGCTGCTTAAAGCAAAGGGATTGTGGGTTTTGGGAAGTGCCCCGTTGGGCCCTCATTTGTTTTTGCACTTACACTTGGTGTTATGGCCATCTGTCCATCTGACAGCACCTGGCCAGGGGCCACCCTGTGCCTGTGGGGCACATTCCAGCTATGGCCAGTGATCCCGAGGTGGCCCTTGGGCTCTGCCGTGCTCTCTGTGCCCAAGGGGCAGCAGCTCAGCCCCAGTGCCCAACAGGAACTCACCTGGTGCAGGTGGAGGAAGGAGCCTCTGTCACTGAGGGCGTGGACAACTGGTTGGATTTTCTGCCTCACAGTTTGGTTTTGGTTTTGCTTTTGCTTTCTATTGATCTTCTGTCTGTGAAGGAACCTAGAAAATGAGACATGTATTTTAATTTATTTTGCATTCAGGGCTGGACAGGCAAGGCTGTCTGGCACTTAGTTATCCAGTAGCTGGTCTGAAACAATTTCAAAGGCATCCTTCTGAGTAAGGAGCACTTTCTCCTTAGAGCAATATGTATGTATGTACCTCTAATTCAGGGAAGAATTAAGACATCAGTGAAAAGCGTGTTTTCCTGATGTCAAAAACTATTAATTTGTATAAACTCCGCTGTGGTTTTGCACCCCGAGCTGGATGCCGAAGCCGCTGTGTTACCCCCCCGCGATGAAAGTGTCTTTGCTGCCAATAAAGTTTGTCCCCGAGCAATGGAGGGCGGTACCTGTGTGCTGTGTGCGGCGGCGGGCGGGACGCGCTGGCGCTGGCGCTGCGGCGACACCGGCGCTGCTGGGCTGGCTCACGGGGCACAGGGACAGCCCTGCTGGACACGGCTCCCGTCCCTCTCTGCAGGAACTGCCAGCGGGTGCAGAGCAGGCAGCAGCGATGCCAGGAGTGCCCCTGAGGAGCTCACGACACGCTGTGACCGACACGGGGGCACACGGGCCCCCCATGGCAGCAGGGCCACTACTCACCCTGAAGGGTGGCAGCTCCTGCCAGCCCGGCCCTGCCCACGGCCCCAAGCACAGAGACAGAGCTTTGGGGCCCCCACAAGCCCCTGTCCATAACCTGCTTCCCTGCGACGCCTCATGGCCCAACCACCCACATCAGCATTAAAAACAAGAGGTTTTTAGTGCCGATTTCCTCCTCCACACAGACATTCCTTCAGCAAATGCAGGGGGCTGCACACAATCATAATGATGTCTAAAATGACAAAGGAAATGTCCCTTCCTTTGCTGCAGAGCCACAGTCAAGTCCTCTCCTGAGTTGCTTTCAGGTGCACTCGAGCTATCTGCACACAGAGGTGCCTTTGCACGAGTGCACACACTGAGGAGCTGGTGGGAGCCCTGCTTCCAGCCACCCCTGCAGGGAGGGTCCCTGTCCCAGGCCCTGGGGTCGCTGTGAGCGGGCAGTGCCCCACCAGGGCTGGCACAGCCGTGTGTCCCACTGCCCTGGCCAGAGGGCACGCAGCTCCCACCCCGATGGGGGCCTGGCACTGGCACCCCGGGGACACAGCCCCATGGCACCCCCAGCCCTGCACCCGTGGCAGCAGGCGCCGAAATGGCATTACAAACAATTTACTGAATTAAATCTTACATGGACTAGTTTACCCTTACATTGGAGTCCCAGAATGGGTCGTGGTGGAAAGGAACTGAAAGTTCATCTCATTGCACCCCTGCCAGGGCAGGGACACCTCCCACTGCCCCAGGCTGCTCCAGCCCCAGTGTCCAACCTGCCTTGGGCACTGCCAGGGATCCAGGGGCAGCCACAGCTGCTCTGGGCACCCTGTGCCAGCCCTGCCCACCCTCACAGCCAAGAATTTCCTCCCAAGATCCCCTCTAATGATACCTTCCTTCAGCTTTAGAAGGATGCCTAACATTTTTTACAAACATTTGTTAGAAGCATGATCTCATTCCTACACTTCTTAATATGCTCTCTGTAACTACAGAAAATATATTAGGGATCTCATCTTATGCTCTATATATTCTAGAGAATTTCAAATTACATATCTAATATTTGATATTATGCTTGTCTGTATATTTCTATTAGCTAGAGTATATGTTATAGATATTAAATACACACAAATACAATGTGTATATATTACATTAAGAAAAGTATATGCAATCTGTGATCTATAATCTAGGTATAAAACAAGGTATATACTGTAATATGCATTATATATTATGCAAGGTATTATATCATATATACACTATATATTGTATCTTATTGATACCTGGTTTTGAATATCAAATACTGACTATAAAGGTAATAATTTTATCCAAAAATTGGTTGTAGGTTACATGAATACAACATATTACCTTTACATTATATGTGTCTATCTACATAGGCACACATCCCTGGTATATATTTTACCTATGTGTACATAGCATGACATAAACTATAACATTATTTTGCTAACTGCAATACTGTGTGCATTTATAAATGCATAAATATATGCATTTAATATATTTAATATCTATTTAATGTATTAAATAGATATATAATATATATATATAATATACATATAATATATTGCCAGGTGTGCACACACACGAGCACCTACACTCTGTGCACTCTCCACAGCACACAAATCCTGGCTGTCAGACAAGTGTTCCATTATATCAACATTGGTCATGTATCAGTAATTATATATAATGCACAGATGATATTATATACTGTAGATAATACATTTAATATATATTTTTTATATATATATGGTAATATATAACAGACATATACTAGCATCTATTGTATAATAGAATATGCTTTGATATAACACATGTAATATATTATACACTACCTACATATTCTGAAGTCTACTTATATAGATCAGCTATATAGAATATACTGCTGTAAAAGGAATCTATTTTTTACAATTGTTTTATCACAGAATCCTAGATTAGTTTGGGTTAGATGAGCCAGTAAAGCTCATCTCATTCCAGCCCCCTGCCATGGGCACGGGCACCTTCCACTATCCCAGATTGCTCCAAACCCCATCCAACCTGACCTTGGACACTTCAGGGATCCAGGAGCAAATACAAAATACCATTTGCTGTATGTAAAAAATTCTGATTTTCTGCTGTGTGTGACTAAACCAAAACCTCCTAGCTCAGACACCCCCAACCGTAACATCATTTTCCTCAAATTACTCATTGAACCCGTGTTGCACTACAGGCAATTTCCCTCTGAAAAACTGCAAAATGAGCCAATAAAAACCCCGTGGTCCCATACCCTGAGAAAGCAGACCGTGTTTTAAGCTGCAGCTGAGCCATGCTGCTGTCCCCACGCAGAGCCTTTGCTCTGCTGAAACCCTCCCCACTCCCGCAGGAAGGCTGAGAAGCCTCAGCAGAGCACAAGAGCTGCGAAAGGACTGGGCTGCCAGAGCTGCGAGGGGGCTTTATTGGAGCTTACAGAGAGGGGGTCTCTTCTCAGGGGGATGGAAGGGGAGGTTTGAGTGCACCTGCCTGCTGCAGTGCTGTTCCCGTTCCCGGCTGGGAGGCTGTGCTCCTAGGAGGGTCCCTGTGCCGGCCTGGGGCTCCTGCTGCCGCCGCCGTGCCCGGCTCTGCCCAGCGCCGCTCCCTGGCTGCCTGCGGGGAGAGAAGAGCACGGTCAGAGCAGCCCAGCACGGTCAGAGCAGCCCAGCACGGCCAGAGCAGCCCAGCAGGGTCTGAGCAGCCCAGCAGGGTCTGAGCAGCCCAGCACGGCCAGAGCAGCCCAGCACGGCCAGAGCAGCCCAGCAGGGTCTGAGCAGCCCAGCACGGCCAGAGCAGCCCAGCAGGGTCAGAGCAGCCCAGCACGGCCAGAGCAGCCCAGCACGGCCAGAGCAGCCCAGCAGGGTCTGAGCAGCCCAGCACGGTCAGAGCAGCCCAGCACGGCCAGAGCAGCCCAGCACGGTCAGAGCAGCCCAGCACGGCCAGAGCAGCCCAGCACGGCCAGAGCAGCCCAGCACGGCCAGAGCAGCCCAGCAGGGTCTGAGCAGCCCAGCACCTGGAGCCAGCACCTGGAGCCAGCACCTGGAGCCATCAGCACAGGCGAGAACCCAGCCTGGCTGTGGAGCCGGTACCGCAGGACAGCCCACGCCTGGCAGGTCCCAGCTCACGATTCATGCATCAAACGTTGCCAGAGACAGGCCTTTGTTATGTGGGCTGTAAATGGAAGGGTCTGAGGTGTTTAACGCCACGTGCAGGATGCACCTGCACACCCGGATCCTTCACCAAGGGGAGCTGCCTGGGTGTTCCAGGGAACTGCTGTTCCTCCCAGCCCAAAACACTCACCACAAGCCAGCACTCCTGACCCGGGAGCAATGGGGCTGGAGGTGTGTTGGCACTCTGCAGGCCCCAGAGAAATACCTGTGACTCCATGAGCCATTTCCCAGCTCATCAACAGCAATGCCTCTTTTTAAACAGGCTTGTGTTGTGAGGAAGCATCCGAAATCCAAGGCAAAAGTCTGTCATTGCCCTGTTTCCAGGCTTGCCCCGATCCCATGGATACTTCCCGGCTGGCCACCCCAGAAACAGACCGGGAGGTGCTGGCCAGGAGCCCCCAGAACCTCGAGCTGTGGCCAGCTGTTTCCCAGCGAGGCAGCTGACAGATGCCTTACCGCACCAGTGTCTGCAGGGGACCGTGGTGTTGGTACCAAACCTTGCAGAAACCTTCCCTGGCGACAAGCAGCCTCCAGAGCAGCTTGGCCCAGCTCCAGACCAGCTCTGAGCCCACGGGGCAGGGATGGTGTCCCTGCTGCAGTTCTCAGGACCCTGCAGGTTCCTCTATCTGCTCTCCCAGCTCCTTTCCCAGAGCGCACATTTGCTCTCGGTGTGCTCAGGGAGGAGGAAGGCTCCGGCACAGCGAACCCCTGTGCCCGAAGGCACAGGGCGTGGGCAGCCTCTGTGCCAGCTGCCTGCACTGCGGCACGTCTGGGGCAGGATCCGAGCCCTCCGTGGTGCCCGAGGCTGTTGGTGCTGCATGCACCGGGAGCCAGCAGCAGGGGCTTTGTTAGCTGACAGCAGGAGGCTTTGTTTGCACAGCGGGCCGGCCGTGCTGCCAGGACATGGCACCCACCAGGCAACACCTGCATTCCCAGGGGCTGCCACGGGAGCTCTCCTGGGCCAGCCAGCGAGCCACACGGGGGCTGGGCACCTCGCAGATACTGAGCAGAGACCCGGTGCCAGGCAGGGACTGGAGAGGGACAGGGACTGATCATCCCCAAAATACTGTCCCCAAAGGATGCTGGTGTGAGTGGGAGGCTCTGTGACCTGGCAGGCAGTGCAATGCCCTTCACTGCCAGCTGGAAAGAGACGGAAAACCATCGGAGGTGATGCCAATGGCTCCCTGTAAAACCCCTCGGGCACTCGGGGCTCACCCTCACAAGGAACCTCTCCAGAAACCCCTCGGGCAGTTGGGATATCATCCTGACAAGGGCCCTGCAGTGCAGACCAGGGGAGGAGAAAAGCAGCAGGCACAAAGGCACAGCAGCTCTGCCCAGGCTGCTGCGGCCCGGGGATGCCAAAAGAAAGAAAATGACGCCCCTTTGACAGGATGTCTGTGAACAGAGCCAGTTCCAGTGTACTCCACTGCCACCTCTCCTTACTCCTCCCCAGTACAGGTCTCCACTAATCAGCCTTTCTGCTCAGCAGATGCAATACATCCGTGCCGATGGTTACCCACGCAGCTCAAAACGCCTGGGGAATTCTGGCCCTCAAAAATTCCCACTGATTCTTAGCAGGACAGACACGGATTTACTCGACTGTTAGGAAATGGACAGCGGTACGAAGCTGTTGTTTTGCGGCCTGTGGGTGCCACAGGCTTTGAGCGTGGATTTCAGCAGGGACGCTGCTGTGACAGTGTGGATGGAGCCATTAGGCTTGTCTGGAGGATGTGCGGGGCATCGCTCTGGAAATGGTGTCCAGTGGCCCGAGAGGACGGCCATGTGTGTTGGCAAAGCCCCCTCGGGGAGCAGCGAGCCCGCTCCACCGACAGCTGTGACACCGTCTGCGACAGCCCAGGAGCTGGGGCTTTCCAGGGCCAGGGAAGCCAGGAAAGGCAAAACTGCACCTCTTGCCAGGCAGGCTTTGCTGCCTGTGTCTCTCGGGCTATGCTCTTTTCCAGTGTATTGATTTACAGCTAAAACCACAGCTTTGCCTAGGTCTGCAGTCAGCCCTGGAACTACCAAGTTGGTTTCCTAGGAATCAAGAGAGCAGAAACGTACCCATACACCGGTACTGTTCAGCCTGACTGAACAAGGAAAAAAAAAAAACAAAAAGCAAACAAATCTCTCTCTAGAAAGATGTTCTTTATCTACAACCTTTGCTTTATCATAAAATAATCAGCCAGTTCCTGGGAAACTTTCCTCCAGGAAGCTCCACCACCTGCCTTTCCCATAGTAAATCAGCCTTTAGGTGAGAAAAGATGGCAGGAACAGGCTGGAAACCTCTTCCAGGCAGCCAAAAAGCACTGCTACCCCAAGGCAGAGCAGCCCCTGTGCCCACACCAAGCCCTCGCATTCACCACTTTGGGAGCAGGGACTTGCTCTTGGGGCTGCCAAGCAGATTTGCATGCAGTGAGGTTGGCTCTGTACCTGCTCCTGCTGGCCAAGGGGGAGATCGTACAGGTGCACACAACACCTGTCCGTGAGACAGACCCAGCACGCACCTTCCCCCTTTTACACAGATTTTTACAACCGTTCTGACCAAACCCGGCAGATTCCCACGTACAAACACAAGCCCTGCGGAGAGACCTATCTGCACAGCTATGTCAATATCCGCAGGTACAGCTACCGGAGGATGCTGCAGAAACCCGACTGCAGGGCACAAGGAGCAGGCAGGAGCCGCCTCCAGCCCTGCCAGGAAGCAGAGCAATGCCTGGCCTTGCTTGTGCCAGGCTCTGTAGCCCGCAGCCAAAGCAGGATGCCCTGCTCTGCCCTGCACCTCAGCGCCGAGCACACGCAGCAGCCACCCAGCAAACGGCACAGCCCTCCCAGGCAGGGATTTCTGCAAGTTCTGCGCTTACAGCTGCTCCCTGTCCTCGGGCTCGCCCAGAAACACCTTCCAGGGAAGGTCCCTGGCAGCTGCCCCCAGCAGCCGAGCACGGGGCAGGGCTGTGCCCGGGGCCGGCCAGGGGACCGCCGTGCTCAGGGGACAGCCTTCCCCCCGAGCAGCCACGCCGCACCTCGCTCTTCTTCTCCTCCCTTTAATTCCTTTTTAATGAATCTCACCAAACGGCGCAGAGCAGGCTGGTGCCTATGGAGGCACCCTGCCAGCTGCAGTGCCGAGCCACTGGGGTGCCAGCCCCCCACCCCGGCCCCCAGGGATAAAGCAGAAGGAAGGGGTGGGGGCACGCTTGAATTTGAAAATATTTTATTTGAATAGTAAATAATTATACAGTTGAAACAGTTCTATCGAAGCACTCTATAAATAGCTAACAGTTAAGAAAATAATGTGTGTAGAAAAAGAGATTGCATCTAAAAGTAAGAGCTGTTGGTTGCACGGGATAAAATGGTTAAGATCATGTGTTATTCTAGGTATAAAAGTTAAAACCTTTTTAGCAGATCTCTTAAGAAAAAAAGATCTTCTAAAACGCACAGTGAAATGGCAGGCGGGGAGACAAAAAAGCGCATTAGAATATCTGCAATCAAATAATATCAATCTTCATAATTAATATAAATAAATAACGAATAAATAACATAATTACTCAAACCAACATATACAGATAGACAACTCATGAGCTACCTTAGTAAGGGCAAAAACGAACAGAAACAGAAAGTTGGCATGTCACAGTTAAGGCAGTTTCTACAGCATTTTCTGGAGACCATCAACAGCAGAGTCAAGGCATTTGTGGCTACACTAAAGGAAACGCTTGTTTCTCTCGAGCAGTTTGTTCACATCGATAAAAACCAAGGCAAAGGAACAAAATTTAAAAAAAAAAAAAATTTAAAAGGAAAAAAAAAAAAAAAGAAAAAAAAAAAAAGAAGAAAAAAGAAGAGAGATAGACCCCGGGAAGGTAAGTGTAAAGCCAGATTCCAGCAGGTCACAAGCTGTATTAAAGCTAATCGTGTGGCGGCCCCGGGGGAGCGGCGCGGGGCGGCGGGGAAGGCACGGGCGGCTCAGCAGGCGGGGCGCAGCGGCACCTGGAGCAGGATGACCTGCCGGTTCTCCGACGGGTGGCACTTGTTGATGTGCCGGGTGAGGCCGGGAGAGCTGTAGAAGGTGGCCGGGCAGTACTTGCAGGGGAAGACCTGGGCGGCGTGCAGGAGGCGCAGGTGCCGCTCCTGGCTGCTCTTGCTGGGGAAGGTCTCCCCGCAGACGGGGCAGAGGCGGCACTCGGCGGCGGGCAGCTCCTCGGCGCTGGGCTCCGGGGCCGCCGCGGCTGCCGGCGCGGCTGCCGGCGCGGCGTGCCCCAGCAGGTGCTTGCGCAGGTAGGCTTGCCGGCGGAACCGCTTGGCGCAGCGGGGACACTCGAAGAGCCCCTCCTCGGAGCCCGCCTCCGAGGCTCCGCCGGGGCTCGGCGTGTCCCGCTCGCTGCCGCTGCCGCCGCTCGCCTCCTTCGGCGTCTCCTCGGCCGGCGCCGGGCTCGGGCCCGCGGCCGGTGCTCGGCCCGCCTCGGGGCCGCTCTTGGTGGCGGGCGGACGCGGTTTGTGCCAGCGGCGGTGGGAGGCGAGGTTGGCGGGGCAGGAGAAGACCTTGTCGCACTCGGGGCAGCGGTACTCCACCCGGACGATGCGGGAGCAGCGGTGCTGCGCCAGCGCGAAGGGGTCCCCGTACTCCTCCTTGCAGAGCTGGCAGATGAACTCGCCCAGCGGACGGGCGCAGCCGCCCCGCGCCTTGGCCGGCGCTTCCACCGGGCCCTCCTTGATGCGCAGCCCCAGCACGGGCGAGGTGGTCACTTCGTCCTCGAAGGTCAGCTTGCGGATCGCCTTCGTCTTCTTGCCCGACGGAGCCTTCTGCCGCCCGGCTTCGGACGCGCCCGGCGGGCGCTTGGCGGGCAGCGGGCGGCCCGAGGCGGGCGGCGCGGCCGGGGCGGGCGGCGCGGGGGCCGCGCCGGGGCCGGGGTGGGCGGCGGGCGGCTCGGCGTGGCCGGCAGCGGCCCAGAGCTTGAGGTCGGCCGGCGCGAAGAGGATGGGGTCCATGGTGCCGGGAACGGCCGGCGCGGGGAAGGACTCGGCCGAGACGGGCGAGCCCAGGCTGAAGCCGCGCTCCAGGTACTTGTCCCTGCTGACGGGCCGCGTGGGGCTGTACAGCGCCTGCACGGCGGCATCGGGCGTCCCGAACGGCACCGGCGGCGGCGAGTCCCGCGGCGGGGGCGGCGGCGCGGCGGGGCAGGCGGGCGGCGGGGCGGCGCCGGCGNGGACCAGCGGGCCGGCGGCGGCCTCGCGGCAGCAGCGCGCCAGGTAGGACACGGGTGTGGGCCGCCGGCTACGCTTCACCAGGAAGCCCCGGGGCATCTTCGCGCCGGCTCCGGGCCGCCGGCGGCCGCGACGGAGGCTCCTCGCTCTGCTCGCGGCGCGGCCGCCGCCGCCTTTAAGCGGGCCGGGGCCATTGTTCGGGCCGGCGGCGGCGGCACGGGCCAATCAGCGGCGGCGGCGGCGGCGCGGCCGCACCTGAGCCCGGAGCGGCACACGCCCGGCCCCGCCCCCGCCCGCCCCGCGCCGCCCGCCCGGCACGCGCGGCCTTTGTGTGCCGCCCCCCGCGCGGCTCCCGGGCCGCCCGCCAGCCCCGGCACGGAGCGCCGGCCGCTCTCGGCGGGCCGGCTGCCTGCGGGGACCGCGGAGTTCGGCGCGCGGGGAGGCCAAAGTGGCGCCGGTGGCGGCGGCACGGAGGGGAGCGGGGCTGCCCGCCGGGGGTGCAGCCCGGCGGCGGCGGCAGCAGGTGGCCAACGGCGGGTCCGCGCGAGCGGGAGGAATATCGAACGGGTCATCGGGGCCCGGCAAGCCCGCGAACGGAACAGCTCCGCGCTGCTGCGGGCAGGCGGAGCCACAGCCCCGGCCCGGTGGCAGCCGAACCTGTTACTCTGACCCTGACTCTAACCCTAACGGGTCCGGAACAAGGCAGGGACGGCGACGGCGGCGCTCGGTTTCGGCCCGAAACGCCGCGCGGCGGGTCCGAGGCGCGGCGGCGGACGGGCAGAGGGTCCCCCGTCCCCGCTCGCCGCGGTCCGCGTCCAAGCACAGGCGGCCGGCGCCGCCGAGGATGCGGCAGGTGCAGGGCGGCGGGGACAGGCAGCCCCGGGCCGCGGCCCCGCTCCCGCAGCCCTTTGTCCGCGGCGGCGCGGGGCTGCGCGCGGGGCCGCCCGCAGGTGGCGGGACCGGGGGCGCGTGCGGGCAGCGCCGTCCCCGCCCCCCGCCGGGCCCTTTGTGGGGGGCGCGGGGCACGCGGGCGGCACGCGAGCGAGCGGGGCCCCCCCGCGCGCGCCTTTGTGCGCGCCATTAGCATAAAGCTGCGCGACCCTCGGCACAAAGGGCGGCGGGCCCCGCTCCCCCGGACACCCCCCCGCCGGGCCGGCCCGGGCGGCGGGGGGGGGTCGAGGGGCCGCCCCGCCCGCCCGCCCGGTGGGACAGGCGTGCGGCGGCGCGGGGCGGGGCGGGCGGGCGGCCCGCGGCGCATTAGCATACAGCTGCGGGCCCGCGGGCACGCGCCGCCGCCCCCCCGCCGGGACTGCGCACCGAGACCCCATCACCGATGGGGCTCCGCACCGAGACCCCCAAATCACTGCCGGGGCTGCACACCGAGACCCCATCACCGATGGGGCTCCGCACCGAGACCCCAAATCACTGCCGGGACTGCGCACCGAGACCCCCAAGTCACTGCCGGGGCTGCACACCGAGACCCCCAAGTCACTGCCGGGGCTCCGCACCGAGACCCCAAATCACTGCCGGGACTGCACACCGAGACCCCATCACCGATGGGGCTCCGCACCGAGACCCCAAATCACTGCCGGGACTGCACACCGAGACCCCATCACCGATGGGGCTCCACACCGAGACCCCCAAATCACTGCCGGGGCTGCACACCGAGACCCTGTCACTGCCAGGTTTCACACCAAGAGTCCCCCCATCACTGCCGGGGCTGCACATCAAGACCCCAAATCACTGCCGGCGCTGCGCACCGAAACCCTAAATCATTGCCGGGGCTGCGCACCGAGACCCCAAATCACTGCCAGGGGGTACACACTGAGACTCCCCCCCGCCCAACCAACACCGCCAGGGCTGCACACTGAGAGCCCCGTCACTGCCTGGGGGTGAACACTGAGACCCTCCCCTCGCTGCCACTGCCGGGGCTGCCCACGGAGACCCCATCACTGATCACTGCTGCGGGTGCACACCGAGACCCCCATCACTGCTGGGGGTGCACACCGAGATCCCCCCCACCAGTGCCCGAGCCCCCGCTGCCGTGTCTCTTACCTGCAGCCGGCAGTCGGTACGGGTCGGTCGGGGCGTACATGGGCAGCTGGGCGCGGTGGCGGCGCAGGTAGCGCAGCACGGGCTCCCGGAGCGACGGCGGCCCGGGTCTGTGCTCAGGGCGCTGCTCGGCGCCGGGGGACACCTGCGGGACAGAGCTGTCAGACACAGAACGGGACTCGGGGCACAGCCCGCACGCACACAGGGTCCCACAACGGCCTCAAAACGTGTCGGGGCTGGGACACGGGGGTCACGGAGCGGGGCTCATACTGGCGGCACCGAGTGCACCCTGGGGCCGGTGATGCTCGACTGTTTGCCTCTCCCTCCCACAGGTGCCAGGGTTGTGTGGAACAAACCCGCGTGGAACAAACCCGCGTGGAACCTCTGGCTGTCCCCACACGGCCTGTCGGGGTGGGGGGAGTCTCGCAGAGCAATTCCACACCCGCCCCCCTCCGTGGCCGGTGTGGACTGTGGCTTTGGAGCCAGCCTGGGCACGGCCCAGCTGCAGCCCGAGCAGCAGGCCATTATTGCTGCCGGACAAGCGCTGTTCCGGAAGGGCTGGCGCGGCACGTGTGCCCCCGGCGAGCGGCAGCAGGCGGCAGCTGATGGAGGTGCAGCCCCCAGCCCAGCCCTGCCATCTGCATGTTTGCATCGCCGGAGCTGCACAAACACATGGCTGCGATCCCCCAGGGGTAAACACGCCCCGCGCTGCCAGGCCAGCCTCGGGTGACGGCTCCGGCACGGGCTGAACGCACGGCCCCTGGCCCCACAACACAACTGGCTTTTCCGAGCGCTTAGTGCTTCTACCAGCAAACGTCTCTGTAAATACTACCCCCATTGCAGGACACCGATTTCCACTTTCTCTAGAAACTAACCAGAAATATCCGACTTCTGTGCGCTTGCTTATGCCCGCAGCTCTTAAACATCTCTTTCCCTCATTTTTACACTTCATTAGTAATTTTTCTGCGTGCTGAAACAAGCTAGAATACGAGCAACATGAGGCAAAGATAGTAGGTCTCTTACTTCATATAGAAGTACAACCAGTCTTGAGGCATTTAAGAGATACTCCATGAGCACATGGTACCTACTCTGGATGTGGCAATGTGCCCAGAAGGAACACCCAGTGAAAACACAAATGACATTTAGTAAATATAGTTAAAATCACTATTAGTGAATATAGTTAAAATCACCGTGAAAAAAAAATAAAAGTCCAAAATGCCAAATCCTCACTGAGATGTAAATGCCATCACCTATGTCCATAGGAACAATCCTGACTCACACAGAGCTGCTTCCAGTCCATGCAGGGAGACTCTCTGTGTCAGGACTAATGCCACAAAGACAGGGTAAGGCAAGTGAGTCCCTCATTTGTAGGGCGCAAATTTCCCTTTCTCTCAAGTTGTTCACACTTACAGCACGAGAAATATATTTGAATGATGGCAAGAAAAACACTTCACATCAGGCCTTTCATTCTGCACAGAACTTAATTTTGTACTCTTTCACAGAGACCTTCCAAGAGAACCCCAATTAAACTGCACCGAGGTCCTTTCTGGGTCAGGACAACAGGAGGCAAATTGCTCTGAGCCCTTCGGGGAGGAGGCAGCTGGGATGCGGCAGCACCGGGCCCTGGAGATGGGTGGGCCACGGGCACCACGACTTCCCTTCCTCCTGCCACTCTGCCTCCATTTACACCCAACTCTGCTCATTTTCCACACAGCTAAAACCTCCGTGAGCGCACGTTTAAAGCCCAGTGCCACCGTGTGGAACCGATGGGGTTAAACAAAGGCAGAAGCGGCGTGAGCAGGGGCAGGGTGAACTGGTCCCAGCTAGCGGGGTGGAAGCACGGAGGTCAGACCACAGACCCAGGCTGGGATCAGCCAGACGTGGCTCAGGAGGTGGCGGGGGCAGCTCTGGGGCTGCTGCTGTGACGAGCTGTCCCCACGGAGCACGGGGACTTTGGATTTTGGGCAGGCAGCTTCAGGCTGCTGACGCTTTCTGCCTCTGTCTATGGTGCTAGTGCCAAAGCTGTAAACAGCACAGCAAACATTTGAATTTCACCCGTGTTCAGGAAATCCACTTATCACTGAAAAAGCCAGTTGCTTTCACCCTTTGGACTACAAAAGCCATTCCCTGTGGGGAACTGTTGAAAACCCTACCCTCGGGCTCAGCTGAGACAGGTGGAGGATGGCCCATGGAGTGTTCCTATTAGGGAACACTCCTAAACCCAAGGGGATACTCGGACAAGCCAGGCTCCAGATTCCACTGGGCGCTTGTACTAAATCGCAGCTATAATGCAAAACTGCAGTGAAGGACAACAAAGTGAGTTCAAGTTCTACTGGCAGATTTGAGAATATGTCCAAAGGAGAAACCTGAACACTTGAGCTGCACGTGGTGACCCCCCCTGTGATGTACACAGTCTGCTCAGGCTTCCCCGGAGAGAGAGGTAAACAGAAACATAAAGCTTCAGGATAAAGATGGGAGAAGAAATCAAAGTGAACAACACTAACAAATTGCCCAAATATAAAATGCACTCGCCGGTTGTTTTTCTTACCTGTTCTGACATCAGGGTTTGGCGCAGTTCCTTCTGCAGATCAATAAACCGATCGTGATAGATGGCCATGGACCAAGGTTCCCTGAAGTAGCTGGGTAAAAAAAGAAGAAATTTAGTTATCTTGTGAACCTCTCATTAACCACTAATAAAGTATTTACCTGCTTTTTTGCCTTTATAAATTACAGTTCTGGACCCATCACGATCGTTTGTTCATAAAATGCCTCCTTGTAACAGCATGGTCAATCAATTCTTTTAATGGATGTTCCTGATGTACAGCCAGCTTCAGTAATTACATTTAAAGTGGCTTAATTCAGAGCTGTGGCAAGACCCAGTGAAGAATCCTGATTTTATCAGAATTTAAAAGCCTGAAGACCTGTAAAGAACGGTGTCTCCATTATCTGTCCTCATTTGAGAAAAGCAGATTGCAGGATTAACTGAACTGCTGCATAAACAAATTAAATTTGTGTAGACAATGACACAAATGTTGTTCATCATTAAGGTTTCTGGATTAATAAAAGCCAGAAAAACAGGCCACCACAGAGCTGCAATATGTTCTTTGCACTAGTGTGATGAAGCTAAATTGAACCGATCCTAGGAGGAAGCTCTTGTGACTTTTTCTTTCAGTGACAGCATTCACAGCAGCATTCTTCCATGAAAAAGGAGAAAAAGGATGGCGAGGACACTGCTCCCTCATGGCTGTAAATACGACCAGGGACAGCCAGATGACAAAGCTGTGATTCACTTCTCTCTATAATGCCAGGTCATTCTGACAGCTCGGGCGAGTGTAACTCCTGCTGGTGCTCGCTGCGGTCAGAGGTGCCCACGCTCATGCCCATCGTGACCGAGCAGATGTCAGCAGGCTCAGCCGGGAGCTCGGGACAGGGGGGCAATTGTGTGGCTGCCACCAGCACTCAGGGAGTGGCAGCAGGACCCTGGCACTGCCCTCAGGAGCACAGGAACCTTCGTGCCTGGTTCAGCTGGGTGCCCTTGAAGCGAGCACCCGCATAAGGACACTTAAACTCGCTGCACGGCTTGATAATCCTGAGACACCTGTCCACAGAGAGCTGCTGAGCAGTTTCCTCGCTGCAGACTTTGCTGCCAGCATGGAAAGGACAGTATTTCCTGCTCGGAAAGACACTCAGCTCTCCCTCTCACCATTCAAACGCTCTGTGCTCCTGGCACGCTTGGCTGGATGCCCACGCTTGGCCCCTCTCTGCCCCGGTTCCCCACTGCCCTCTGCGTGCCAGCCTGGCTGGGGCTGCCCCTGGGAATCTGCACGGCCTCCAGCACAGCAGGGCTCTCTCCCATCGACCTTTCCACAGTGTAAATATTTATGGACACCATTCCAAGCACGGCATCCTCGCTGCAGCAAGTGCTGCCCAGCCCTGGCCTTAGCAGGACTGACGCTGGCCTGCCCACGTGGATCTGCAGGTTAGAAAGGATGAGCTCAGCTTTAAGGATCCTTGTTTCAGTCACTGCACACCCCAAAGGTGGGCAGAGAGCTGGAGAAAAACACAATATCCCACAATATTCCACAAAAGCCCTTCAATTTCAGAAGAAAAACCCCATCCAACACAAACCTTTGATACAAACAGCACAAGCACTGCTGATAATAAACAGCAAAGAGAGAAAGGGAGGTGTTACACAAGAATACATTAAGGTAATTAAAGACTGTTTTTACAGGTATGTTGTGGTAAAAGCCATGTCCCACTAGCCAAATGTTTTGTCTTCAGGCTGGCATCTTAATTTTGACTACAACCCTGAGTAGATGATTTCCTGTCTCAACCTTCCCAGCTGCCTTACCTCAGTTTAGGGGCTCACCTGCCTCTCTGAGGTGTTGCACTTCATGCTCCTTATAAATGTTTCAGGGGTGCTATATATTCCTGCTGTTGTTACCAGCTCCATCTATAACACAACTCTAACTGTGCCTGTCAATATCCACAGATTTGGAGCTCAAAGCCTAAAATGTACCACCCAGTTTGGAATCTTTAATGCCAGTAAAACGCCAGTTCTTGGGGAGCAGAGAATGCCTTGTCCGTATTTTCTAGACAGACTGCCAGAAGGAGCTCCCAGTGACCAACATTTACTCCCAGATTTCCTTCCCTTCACCTGAGGAACGCCAAGGGCCATTTGGAGATTCAGCTCACAGGAACAATTCACTTTCCCTGCCAGCTCTGTGCTTTCATCTATTTATCTTTTCAGTTTGAATCACCTTTCTCAGGGGGAACATGGCAGTCTTGACAGAGCAGCTCTACATATGGCTGCTAAAGGGACGCTTCATAATGAAAAACCCCATTTGAAACCAACAAGTTGACTTTCTGAGGCTCATTCTGAATTTTATTACCACTTCAGCAGCAGTCCCTCAGGGCAAGCTGTGGAAGGCTTCAAAGTATAAAGCTCTTCAGTGCAGGAGATGGAGCTGGCACGCTCCCAGCAGGGGCTCAGCAGCTCCTCTGCTATCCCGAGAGCAGCATCTGCCACATGTGTGTGCACCAGTGAGTCTTTCACGACCCAGCACGGTGCTCAGGCCACATTTGTAAAGGTGACAGTGCCTGCCAGGAGCACAAGGGCTGTGCACACTGGGTCACTGGCTAGCAGGGATCCCTGCTGGAAGCCTTTGTGGTGGCTGGGACGGAATGGGCTCCTGCAGAAGACAATGAACAACATCCTTGGCGTTGCTAAGGAGCTGGTCTCACCTTTCAGGGACAAACAACGTTTCCAGTCTGTTCTGCCTCATTTGGGAGGTGTAGCCTACATTAGATGAGAGGCGAGGGGGAAGGAAATATTGAGTGGTGTCCTGTACAGAAGGCACAGAATCCTTCCCTTTGCAAGAGACATCAATAAAATGGACAGAGCTGGGCACTGCTAGCCAGCAAAAATGGAATGTGCACGTGGCTGCCCATCTGAGAGCTGCCTCGAGTCACTCTCCATTCCATTTGCAGGGACACACCATGTTTGGAGCAGAAGCCTCTGCCCCTCTGCCCAGCTCTGTGTCCTGGCAGCAAGGACCCAACACGCACCTGCCATCTGGGTCAGGCCTGGTGGCACAGGGTATAGCACTGGCAGCAAGGTGTGAAGGCAGGAAACCTTAAAATCCGAATGAAACACCTTCAGAACAGCACTCTTGTTTTGTACAAGGATGAAACAAAAAGCAAGTTACCAAGATAAAAGAAGAGATGAATGATTTCAGCTCTGTGGTACCTCTGTCCATGCCAAGTGCCCCACGCTCTGGCCAAGGGTCCAGTTCCAGGGATCACTGCTGGCCCCTGAGCTGTGCTCTGGTGCCTTCTCACTGCAAGGAGGCTGGGACGAGGAGGGGATTTTGCACTGCTCAAAGGGCAGGTGGCACCTCCTGATGGTGCCTTTGAAAAATCCCTCTGCAGACTGGCGTGCCAGGGACTACAGCTTTGGGGGATGATGTGTCCCTGGCTGCTCTTATGCTACTTGGGACTTGCATGGAAACAATAAACCCAAATTTGATCCTTGCATCCCTACTACCCCTGCTCTTCCACCAACACACACACTCACACACTCAAGGGAAGTTCAGGAACTCTGGCAGCCGTTGATGGGGGCTCAATCTGCAGGTCTCTCAGCAATCCTGAACAGAGATCTCTTGAAATCCCATTTGTTTCTTCCCAAAGCCACCCCGAGTCACCAGTGCCCTGCCCTCGTGGAGGGCAGGGATGCAATGCAAGTTTAATTTTCAGGCCAAACTGACTATACTTCCCAACCACAGCTTGCAGATAAACAAAAGCCTTTCCTCCAACACAAGCAGGCAAGATGGAGCATCCCATCTTGCCAGGAAAATTCAAAATGTGTTGCTTTGAGAACAATATATGCATGTCTTTAAGACTCTTAATTACAAAGATACGGTAATACCAGCAAAAGATACAAAATATTTCCTGATATACCTTGGGTAGCTGGACCAGGAATCACAGTATGTTAATTTAAAGACAATATAAATAACTGCTCCACTGAGCATTTCCTGCATTCATCTGACCAATAATTTCAAAAGACAGCTTGTTTACACAGGTAAAAAGCAAGACCAATTTGTGTAAAATCCCCTAGAGCAGCACCTGAGAGCATTGTTCTTCAGCACAAAGGACATAACATATTCCCTGACCTGCCATTTCTTAGCATTCACCTACAACAGCTGAACAGCAAACGGGAACCAACAACCTGTTTGTAGCAAGAAGGGTCTTTACTCCCTCACTCTGCAGTTCTGATCTCTCAACACCTGCTTGTCCAGGTTCGAATATCTCTGTTAAATTCAGCCATCCTGGACTCTGTTACTGCTCTGACCCGGTAATTAGTGAAACCAACAGCTTCACGGACAATAAACCTGAAAGGGAATCCACAGTAACAACAGTGCTCACCAATTCACAAGCTGACATTTCTTTGGTCCCTTTTGAGAAGCAAATCCTGAAAAGGAAGCCTGTGCTTTTTTAGCTCTTCTCACAGAACCCGCCATGTCCTGTCTTTGGAAGATGATGGTTTAAACCTCGTGGTTTACAATCCCCTTTTAAACACAGCTGCAAGGGCGAACCAGAGCAAAGGACAAGTGCTCCTGCAGTTCTTGTTGTGCAAGAATGGCCACAGAGTCCACGCAGAGCTGGCAGAGGTGACACTGCTGCTGCTGGCCCAGCCGACGTCAGGGGGTGACACTGCATCCTCCCTTGGAATACACCCGTGGTCCATCACGACTGATAAATCAGCTCTGCTTGCTGCAGTTTTAATATCCTGCCAATGGTACAGCACTGCACCCAGGGGCACCTTCAGAAAGCAGATCCTGGAATGGAGATAAGGCCGCCCTTTCCTGCTCTCCTGAGCGTCTTCAGGAGACACTGCTACTGCAGCACTGGCACTTGGTAAACTTCAGACACCTTAATAGATCACAGCAGGTGTGGTGTACTGACTGTCCCTGAACTGCTCTCTAAACTTTCTACCCTCTGTGCTCTTTAAAGCTGACACAGAAGCACTGCTCTCGGTGCTCTGACCCTGAAATCAGGCTTACTGCATTTTTTTTCACATAGTACTATTTCACACATAATGTACTATGGAGAATGATTTAAAGGAAATTAAGCTCGAGGCACAAAATCATCAGACAGGCTGTGTGCCGGGCTATGATTGCTTTTCTGCAATTGTTTATGGATTCAGAGTTCAATCATTCATAATGGTTTGCATAATTACTAATATAAATCAGCAAGGTTCGGCTGCAAATGAACGTGGTAGGGTTCAGCTGATGAGCTTTAAGTTACTAATTCGAACGTGGGGTTTCTTAGTGACATGGCTCCTCACTGGCAAGTTAGCTGCTCCTTTACGCCTCCAGTGCTACCTGGAATCTGCAGCCACGGGTATGGATCTGCTGTGAGTGCAGCCCTCATTCCAGAGCTTTGATTTCCCTTCAGCGTGGTCCTCCCTCCGGAGCCTGCCTCTCTCTGCAGCACCAGCACACACATTTCCCCCTAACTGGGCTGCAGGCCGTCCAGAGCAGCACTAGTCCCTCTCAGTTACGCTCGCTACCTGCCACAGTTCCTTTCTGGTCTTTTTTGACCCTGCAGAAAAAGCATCTCACCGTCTGCCCGATGAACAAATGCCTAAGGTGCAATCCCTCAAATGCAATCCAGCGTGCTAATGGTGTGGGATCCAGCAGATTCCAGACAGCAGCAGGACATTCAGTGCTCCTCCTAACAAACAATCACTCTTCGTTTCACAAAGCCTGGGTTAAAACCAGCTCTTCTATGTAGTATGCATTTCATGTTTCAATAATCACTGATTATCCAGCCTGTAAGTAATGAACTTCTCCCAACCTTTAAACAATAAAGCTGAAAACATCAAATGTTCTTCTTTTCCTTAATGCATCTGTTATACTGTGAGCTTTATTAGCGTTGAGTCAATAAACAGTCCAGTGTGGTGTTTCTGCTCAACAGATCACCTTCAGCCTAATGTTAACAGCACCAGGATGTGGGAATGGAACTGCAGTGGAAAACCAGAAATGGTTTACTTCAAAATAAGTGAATGCTGTTCATGCAGCTCAAAGTACTTTTGAGCATTTAGCTTGTACAGCCAATATGAAAATGCAATGTGAAAATAAAAGGGTTTGAAGAGAGCAGCCAAGGAAACACCCGGTGCTGTTATCCATGTTTACAGTTTCTGGGTGGATTTTCCAAAGCCTCTCTCTCAGGAGGAGGGAGCTGACTCCCTTCACATATTCCTGCTGCAGCTTTGGCAGCCTCACGCTCTGTGACCTGGTGCAGTTACAGCCGTGCCACTCTGTGTGATTTTCCTCAGCGTGCCCAGAGCCTGGACAGCAGCACACAGGCCTGGCATGGATCTGGCATAGATCCAGGCATGGATTGCCTGCTCCCTTCCTCAGTGAAAACGGAATCCTACCTGTATTCTGGCACTGGGAAAAGCATTCCTTTGTGACTACAACTCACCTGAATCCCCTGTGCAATACACTGCCATAAAACCCGCTCTCCCATCTCCTTCCTGCCACAGAGCCCTGGTCATTTCTGCTGGGGCTTCTCCCCCCTCATGGTGCCCCAGACTCCTGTGCAGAGCAAGCCAATTGTCCCGTTTGAAAAGTCCTTCAAACGCTGGGAACAAAGCTATTGAAACAAAAAATACCCAAGGGGTTTTGGGCTCTGCCTGGATGGCGTGGGAGGTTTCTCTGCTCATGCCTCACTAAAACGTGCCCTGCCTTTGGGCACTGCTCCCCAGGCTGAGCCTGTGCCCCTGCCCCGTGCTGCCCTCACCTCACTGCCACTGCCAGTGCCACACGACAGGACACAGGGGACACCGAGGTCATTAACACACTATTACAACACCCCAAGTAAAAGCCACTCACACCTCATTTGCGAAATAAGCTCCTTAAGTATTTTAGAAACTAGTGGGTCCGATTTTTATGCATTTATGTTAGATTTGATTTTCATTAATGCCAAATGAAGCTCACATGAAGCACTTCTATGTCATATTAAAGGCATGATGCCAGTGAGCATCCATTTGGTTGCCAAGTATCAGGAGACCTCTCTAATTATCTGTTTTGTACTTAGGATGCAGCAGAGGGAGATTCCACCGTTCTGTGGACATGTTCCATAACTTGGCAACTGCCTTGCAGCTGCCTGCAGCTCAGGACGACACAAAAGGGGGTCACTGGCTGGTTGCATTCCTCCTCTGGGAAGCAGTGTGGAGGACTGATGGCCACTAAACCTATAAACTTAAAGAGAAAAGGAAAAAAGCTTCAGACCTCTCTCCCCACCCCTCCCTTTTATCTGCTGCTAGGGCAATAATAATGGAAATAATCTGAAGGCCTTCCAGCAGGCAGGAGCATGGCATGCAGCATGGGATCCCTTCAGGGCACACCACTGGAATTTGCTTTCTTCTTCCTTCGGGAGAAGACTCCCCTCAAGAGTGAGCCTTGCTCTTGTGGACTCAAATTCTAGCTGACTTTTTGAGATGCAGCCTGGTGGGAAATGAATGAAAATTGCAGAAACTCCTTCCTGGAATGGATTGCAGATCCAGCGAGTAATGCCATCAAGTCCCAGGTGCCAAGCCTTGGGTTCTCATGTTTTTCCCTGCCCTGGCTGCAGGCCCAGGGGCAAGGAGAGCACCCACTGCAGGCACGGGGCACTGGCAGGGAGGGCAGTGTGTGCCCACTGCTCCACCTCCTCCAAGAGCCCCGGTACTGAGGCAGGGCAGGGCCAAGGCTTCCTTTGCTTGTGGGTCAAGTCCTGCAGCTTTTAATTCTGCTGAACTCACACCCAAATCAATGAACTTCTCTCCAGACAAAAGGAAATGCTGTTTCTCTCATTATTCCCATTAGCTGTGGCTCCAGGAAGGGGTGACTCTGTCAAGTTTGCAGGATCTCAGGGGCCTGTTGTTAAAGCTAATTTGAGAATGGCACTGGCACATCGTGGCCAGGAAATCCGGTACCATGGGGTTAACTTTCAGCTCTTACACCGAACGCAAATCACTGAGGAAATTCACTGCTAGGTGCAGTCTCTAATTATTTAAAAGATAATTTGCATGCTACACAGAAATAAATTAGCTCCCAGGTGACAGCTGTTCCACTGTGTCCATTCCTGGAACGAGATGCCATGCTGGGAAATCTAAATGCAGACCAAAAGATTAAATCACTGCCCTTTCTTGCCTCATAGCAAGGCTCTTCCCAAAAGAGAGGCATAAAGAAGAGAGGAGGGGAAAGGATGCTTCAAACCATCAACTTTACCAGCCTAACTAGCACACCACGTTTCCACAGTCTAGACTTTCTTTTCACTGAGGGCACTTCACAGTCGACGTGGCTGCAAGTGTAACGTGTACTAGTTTAAAGGGAAGCTTTGGAAAGCCAAGGAGAGGAACCCAGTGCTACCACCAGGTTTGTGTTCATGTGGGATCCATACAGGCCACGTGAACAAGGCCCAAAACAGTTGCTCTTTTATCACACACACAGAAATCAGTGAATGCATTTTCCTGTTCTCTACCAAAAGCCAACCAGGCACCACTTTTCCTCTACATAAAAGCCTCAGGACAACTCACAGGAGATGCTAAACCATTTTTCAGTGCAATGGTTTTCTAACAAACAGCCTTCTCATTTTAACAGTGCCTATTGCACACTGCACACACCTGTAGGCACATTTTGTGTGACACTGTACTGTGGGGATGCAGATGTGTTGCAGATGTGATATATTATTATCAGAGTACATTTTACTTCCAGCCTTCCTCCTGCAAGCAGCAAATTCCTGTGCCAGCTCGTGTGCCAGGAGTGCTCCATGGGGATGCCAGGCAGTTACCTGCCACACCTGCTGGAGAATGCTCCCTCTCCTCCCCCAGGATGGACATGTGGAACAGCAACCCCGAGCTGGGATGAATGGGACTGTGTGTGTGTGTGAAAGTGCCACAAGAACTACTCGAGCAAGGATTAAACAGCAGCATATGTTCACTGCTGCAGAGCAACATATGGGATTTCATTCATATGACCAAAGAGCAAGAAGAGAAGCAACAAACCTATCTAAAGATAAGGTAGAAAGAAGACTGAAAACGACTGGAGGCAATAAAACAAGCAGATAAGAAAAACCTGGCAACTGTAATTCAGGAATTCTGCCACAGGCTAATGAGAGGTGAGATAAAATAATGAGGCAAAAGGTCCCAAACAACATCACTGTCTAACAGCTGTAAAAGACAAGTCCAAAATTAGTTCATCATCACTAATGAAGGAGAGCTGAAGGGATGTGATGAGGCCCTGATATGTGGTGTCCCTCTGTGCAGCACACCAGTGATCCTCAGGTCAAGGTCAGGAAAAGGCTGCTACCCGTGCTGCAGGCTGAAACCCCAGAGCAGCACCATTTGTTCTTCCAGATGTTGCTACTGGTGTGGAAGTGGCTGGTGCATCTACCGGGTGGCCCTGGCCACAGCCCAGTGTGGCTCACAGAGAAGGGGAGCTCTCAGTGTGTGTGCACCCTGCAGTGGCCCAGAAAGGACTGAGGGTGCCTTGCCACAGCCTGACTGAGGAGTTCTCCAGTGCTCCCAATGTGCCCCCAGCACGGGCTGGGACAAGGACAGCAGGTCACCTGCTGCCTTAGCCCATCTCCCATGCTCTTGTGCCACCCTCCCTGACAGTGTGAACTCCACACCTGCTGTGCCCTGCTCCCCTCTTGTAAAACAGCCCCAACTTTTGCTATAAAGCACAATCAAGTCCAATAATTCACAAGCATCTTCTGGACCACAGCACAACTTTCACAGCAAACTTTTACAAACTGCTACCTAAATAACAAATCATTTTGCTACCATTTGTGCCTTTCTTCTAATCACTTGTAAATAGAACAAAATCAAACCTGGAAATGTTCCAGGCACCACTATCAGCTTTGTACCACAATAAAAACAGATTATTTGTTGAGCCTGGCTTTCTGTCTCTACCCAGCTGATGTAAGGCAGTACTTCACTATTCCATCTGTGACAGTTTGTGTTCCAAAGCACCATTCGTGAGGGATTTCTTCAAATGAAAATCAAAAGCAATGAAACATTCTCTCAGAGGAGATGGCACATGACTAGAGCTAACCAGGACCTTCATACCTCTCACCAGATAAAAATAGGCAACTTGTTGTGCATGACTGTCACTGTGAGTTATTTAAAATCTCCCTACAAATCTTTGGCTTAAAAATTTGATTCAAAGCAACAAAAAAAGCGACTTTTGAACACGAGTCTTCAGTAATCAAGGATTGTCCAGGTTCAGCTTAACGATTAACCTACTGAATATTCTAAACAAAAGTGATAAAGACACTGAAATGCTCATTCAGATGAAAGATAGTCAAGTAAACCATTGCTCCTCCTCTGAGCAAATCTCAGACACAGAACCCTTTCCAGGGAGATCCTCAGGACTTGCATTTTGACATGCAAGCCAGGTGACAACCGACAACTTGGCCAGGTAATGGAAAACACTTTAAAATCTGTATTCCCACCTTTAGTTCCAAGCACAGAGGAAGCACGCTGAGCCCAGCCTTAGGCGCTGGCAGATGGAGTGGCCCAGGGCGAGCTGCTCTCACCTGTAGAGGTCGGGGACGTGCCCGGCCCCCCGGCGGTAGCACAGGTCATTGAGCAGCCGCTCGTGCTGCCCGTACAAGCACACGATGTTGGACACGGGCAAGGGCTCCTTGCACAAGCAGGTGATGCCGTCCACCGTGTTGTAGCTGCTCAAGTGCAGCCTGAAGTAATTCCCCTGAGCAGCCTCCCCAGTCACAACCTCGGTCCCCTGCAACAGAAAGCACAGGGAAGCTGTGGGGATGCAAGAGCCCTGGCCTGGCACAAGCCCCGAGCTGTCACTGCCCCACGCCCAGAGCTGCAGTGCAGAGACACCCTGGCACAGCACCACGGGCACCCTGCTGTGCCTGGACACACAGTTCTGGGTGCTGTGGCCTGCGTGCTGCCCACCCCACCGTGCACAGCAGCCAGGTGCCACCGCAGACACCTGGGGGCCCCCAGCAGTGTGACACGGGATCCACGGGCACCTGTGACCTCCTGCAGCAGCAGCTGGAGGCACGGGGGATGCCCCGGGGCATCCCAAACAACACTGCAGAGCTCTCTCTGGGGAACTCAGCTGAACTCTGCCCAGCCTCCTTCATGGCACACAGCACACACGTTTATTTACTGCCAATGAAAGAACACCGGGATTGGATGGTCATGCTCAAACTGTGGCATTTAGCTTCAGCTACTTAAATTAATCACTTACACAAAAATGTAAAAATTTGCTTCAAACCTCCCACTGCAGTGAGATGATCAGATAGCTTGAAGTTATTTTTTCCAGCTGTACTCCTGTCACAGTTTTATACATTTCTACAACCTGTTGCTAGGCTACAGGAACCTTTAGTATTTCCACATCTAACCTAGTACTTTTCACTAGCTTCTCTTACTTCTTTCTTAGAAAATTCTTCTAGGATTTACAAGAAGTTGCTGGAGTGGCTTTTAAAAATATGGTCCCTTTTCAGGTAATCAGCAGGTAATCAGAGTGGCAGCAAAAGAATTCTAATCATATTCCAGCAATTTGGAGTAACAAAACCAACTCCTCTCTCTTTCTGCTCTCCACTACATGCTGCTATGGATGGCTCATCCTGGATCTGAAAAGCAAGGTGAGCCATGCTTTGATTCCTCTCCCTAAACCATTTTCTTTTTTAAAAGCCCATTTGTTTCATTGCTGTTCAGGTTTTAAAATCAACGCTGAAGTAGCTTTTAAAAAGCTGCTCCTTAAATCACCTGCAGAAATGGGCTTGATGGAGAAATTCCCAAGGGAAAAAAGTACAATCTCTGTGAAAGAGGATCTGGCCTAGGTGGAAAGTCCTCTCTGGACATTAATCCAGTCCTTTCCTTTAGCCTCAAGCCAGGTTCTCCAGTCAAACACCTCCGTGTTTGTATCGTGGGACAGGAGCCCAGCATGGACAGTGTTTCCCTGTGCCCCGTTCCAAGACAACTCTCACAGCTGCGGGACCTCCCATTTTCTATCCCCACTGACAATCTGTCCCACAATACTCCCTGCTCTCCTAGAAACCTGCTGCCTTCCCTGCCAGACTGCCATCACCTGTAAGCACCACACTGCAGGGAGCACAGAGCTCCTCACAAAGGCTGCACGCCTGAAATCCTGCCAGTGCTGCCCTGTGTCCTCTGCAGGTGTCTTTGGAGAAAGGCAAATACCAGGACAAAGGGGTGCAAAGGAACACCCGAGAGGTTCAGGAGCTCTGGGACTGCTCCTGGCTCTCTCTGCAGCTGTACCTGGTGTGTATGGTGCCTCCAGACCCAGCTGCCCTAAACGGGAACATCCTTTCAAACAAACAGGGGGGATGAAATAAGAAAAGTTCCATTATTTAACTTACATGATCACATGGGTCACCTTCTATGTCCAAGGGCGTGGGGATTCCAGGCTTGGAAATGTGCAAATAGTTATAACCTCCAGGAAGAACACCACCTGCCACGAGTGAAAAGATAAGTCACTAACAATGAAGAAAATCATGTATTTGTTTGTCCTCCTTCTGCCATCACCTTCTTCTAGCACATAAGGAGCCCTGAGTGCTGCACTGCCCTGAGCTGGCACCTGAGGTGAGATGGACATGCCTGTACTATAGAAGAGCAAAAACTCCTGAGAGGGGTTGGAAGAGTGACAGGAATGCAGGTGGCCATACCTTGCACTTTGCACTTTTTGTATACAGGGATGAGTCTGTCTGAGCCTTGTGGTGGCTCAGAGCTGGCCTGAAGGGTTGGATCAAAGAGACTCAGCATGGAAGCAGCAAGCTCAAAGCCAATCTCCTTGGAGTTGAAGTTGCTGTGTGTCACATCATCCCTGTAGTATCTCCGGGAGAACTTTGTCAGAGGACCTGCAGCCCTGATGCTGGCATCATTGGTGTGGAATTTGGCATCAATCACAAGTCTTCCATCAACAACAAGGCAAGCATCACTGAGGGCCTTAAAGGTTTCATAATCCAGGGTCTTGTAGGCAAAGCTAAAAAATGCCTAAAAAGAGATGGAAATAACTGTATATTACTGGCTGATTTCATAAATCAAAACCCAGACTTTATTCTGAATGTTATTTAAAAAACTAGAATGTGAAATACAGTGTGATTTTAGCAACACTGTGACCGCAAAGAGATCCTTCTGATCCAGCACTCACAGCTACCAAAGATAAAACTGAGACAGCAGAAAGCAGAATTACTGAACTAGGCTCATCTGTTCAGAAACTCCAACATTTGCCACGTCAAACAGCCTGAGTGGCTGTGTCAGCCTGTGTTAGCCCAAGCATGGAACATAGACCTGAACCTTTTGTGAAGTTTGTTTTCTTTCAAATGCTCAAGCCAACCTGAAACCCCAAGGAACAGAAAAGCACAATGTATTTGGAATTTAGCAGGATAATTGTGAATTACAAGTGTTTTCCCAACTGTTGAGTCTGTTTACCAAGAAGCTGAGTTACTCTGGCTAGCTGGCACAGGGACAGTCAATGAAATGGAAAGATCAGAAATTAAACTTGTTCAGAGGAAATGTCATCCTCATTCCAGCTATAGCAGCAGAATTTCAGACAGTGGAGGCTGCAGAGGCCGAGGACCTTAAATCTGGAAATTCCTGCTCGGAGTCTCAAAGGAAAAATCCAATGATAAATGTCAGTGATTTGTCTTCCCTGTGCATGGACACAGTCCCTCTCCTGGGGCACTCGAGGCAGAGCTCCTGTCCCCAGAGAAGCTGCACTGCAGGGCAGCTGCTGCTGGCAGCAGATGCAGGAGAAGCCACAGCCATGAGCAGTACCCTGGCCAAGGATAAACTCCGAGCTGGCACAACACGGTCCCTGAACAAGTGTAAGACAAGAGTGCCCTGGACAGGGAGGGGTGAAAGGAATAAGAATGGCAAGGCTGGGAGGTGTTTGGAACAAGAGCACAGGCTGCAAAGGGCCCACATGGACGGACTGTCTCATCACTCCCAGGGTTTGTGAAGCCCCCGAGCCCTCACACAGAGCTTTTCCCACCAGCAGTGCTCCCACCTCTTAAAACCATCGGACAGCAAGCTGCTGCCAGCAAGAAATATTCCTTTACAGGCTGAGGAAAGGGTGCAAGGGTCTCAGACGAGCTCATTTTCCCCTGCTGCCTTCATCCTGGACAGCCCAAGCCTTAACTGTGCCAGGCCAAGGCAGCATCTGTGATCTGCCCTTCCCTTAGAGCCAGCTCAGGACGGATCTGTGACTGGGGTAAAGGTGATACCCAGCTGTACCCCCGAAGAGCTTTCCTGGGGACTAAGGGCAAGCGTCAGGTACTCGACTGCCTGAAAGAAAAGGCACAGACAGCTGGAAATTTTAGCAGCACTGGCATAAGCAGAGATGTGGCACTGGAGAAGCCAGAGCCCCTGGGCTTGTTCACAGATAAACTGAGTGATGAACTATGCACAGCTAAGGGAATTTGGACCAGCTCAGAGAGCCAAAAATGAAGGAAGCCCTGCCCATGAGGACAGGAGGAGCACAGAGCCCCACATGCTGCCGGCTGACAGGCAGGACAGTCACCAGAGGGGAGGGGAGGGCTGCAACCTCCAGGCGGGAGCCATCTGTCAGCCCGGGCAGGAGGGAGGGAGGAGGGAGGAGGGAGGCTGCTGCTTTCGGCAAAGAAGAGATTTTCTCCTGTTGTTTTTATCCTGCAGGACTCAACAAATTAAGTCCCCAAGAACTGCCAATCAACAGTTGATACTGGCTGCAGTCCCAAAAGGCCCAGAGCTGCTGCAGAGACGGTTCCTGCAGAGCCTGGTGTCCTGCGAGTGCAGCTGCCTTCCTGGTGGAGCCACTCTGCAGAGCCCACTGCTCGCAGCCCAGCCTCGCCGGCGGCCCGAGGCACACACGGGAGCCCGGCACGGCAGCTGAACTGCTTCGGGAGAACACAAAGCCCTTGACATCACAAGTAATTGCAGGTCTTTCATCTTAGAGAAAGAGAGACCTCCGCAGGGAAGGACCATGGATGGATGGAGGATGGAGCACGAAGGGGCAGGAGAAAGAAACCCGAGGCATCTGAGGGAATAGCGTGGGCCATGCAGGCAAGGTGGTGGGGAGAACAGGGGGGCTGAAGGACAGCTGGGCAGTGGATACCAAGTTGCAAAAACAAGAACCACATTGAGATCCGTGTGGAAGGATACAAATAGAGTGATTTCAAGGAAAAAGGAGAAAGCTTAAAAAGCTGCACACAAGGAGAGTGGGGAAAACATCACTACTGATACAGAGACCAAAGCCAGGAGACTGCTATGGAGAAAATGCTGAGTGAGGTCTTCACCCCCATCACGAAGGGCTTCACCAGACCTATGGGAAAAAGAAAAGGGGAGCAGAGCAGGGGGGCCAGCAGGGACCCCGACACGTGGGGGGATCTCTGGGAGAGGCACAGGGCACAAACTCCCCAGAGTTAAACCCAACAGCTGCACAGAGGGGACACCCCGTGCACAGGGCACACACACACAGGGCGCACACACACACCGTGCACAGGGCACACACACACAGGGCACACACACACAGTGCCAAGGGCAGAGGGCACACACACACACACAGGGCACACACACACAGTGCCAAGGGCAGAGGGCACACACACACACACACAGGGCACACACACACAGTGCCAAGGGCAGAGGTGCTGGTGGCTCCCCACACATGCAGGTTCTGTATGGACTCACTCCTGTGGATTAGCCCAATAAAGGAAAACCGAACTATGCTGACCCTTAGGAAAGGCTACAACATTTCCCCATTCTCAGAGCAGAGCCACCACTCTGAACATGCCTACAAGTTCCATAAGATACTGGTACTGCAAGTGAAAAAAACTACAGTCATTGATTAGAGGGAAAATAATCTGCTTAAAATATGTTTTCATTAAGTTACATACTGTCCCAGGGTTTTTGGCTTCTGCTATGATAATTAAATGCACATAACTCTAGACAGGAGTAACTGCACATTTAAATAAGAAAAGGATTTCTGGAATTACTTTGAAAATGAATTAAAAGTATTTGTCACTCAGCAGTGAACAATTACTTTTGTGTCATGTGACTCAAGTACATTTTAATCCAAATCAGTCAGGGCATTAACAGTAGCTTTATTTGGATTTTTTAGAAACAATCATTGAGACCAACAAGTCAGTGTTCAATCTCCTAGGGACAATGAGGAGATAAATCTGTGAGGAGGGCAGGGAAATGTGATGGTTCTGTGAGGCTGGCACACGGAGGTGTACTCACAGCACACTGCAGGCAGGTAAAGGTGATGGGTTTGAGAGGCTGGCACAGGGGCAGGTGTTGGGGGGCTGGCACAGGGGGCAGGTGTTGGGAGGCTGGCACAGGGGCAGGTGCTGGGGGGCTGGCACAGGGGGCAGGTGTTGGGGGGCTGGCACAGGGGGCAGGTGCTGGGGGGCTGGCACAGGGGGCAGGTGTTGGGGGGCTGGCACAGGGGCAGGTGTTGGGGGGCTGGCACAGGGGCAGGTGCTGGGGGGCTGGCACAGGGGCAGGTGTTGGGGGGCTGGCACAGGGGCAGGTGTTGGGGGGCTGGCACAGGGGGCAGGTGTTTTGGGGCTGGCACAGGGGCAGGTTTTAGGAGGCTGGCACAGGGGCAGGTGTTGGGGGGCTGGCACAGGGGGCAGGTGTTGGGGGGCTGGCACAGGGGCAGGTTTTGGGGGGCTGGCACAGGGGCAGGTGTGGGGGCTGGCACAGGGGGCAGGTGTTGGGGGCTGGCACAGGGAGGTGTTGGGGGGCTGGCACAGGGGGCAGGTGTTGGGGGGCTGGCACAGGGAGGTGTTGGGGGGGCTGGCACAGGGGCAGGTTTTGGGGGGCTGGCACAGGGGGCAGGTGTTGGGGGGCTGGCACAGGGGCAGGTGTTGGGGGGCTGGCACAGGGGCAGGTGTTGGGGGGCTGGCACAGGGGGCAGGTGTTGGGGGGCTGGCACAGGGGGCAGGTGTTGGGGGGCTGGCACAGGGAGGTGTTGGGGGGCTGGCACAGGGGCAGGTGTTGGGGGGCTGGCACAGGGGGCAGGTGTTGGGGGGCTGGCACAGGGGCAGGTGTTGGGGGGCTGGCACAGGGGGGTGTGGGGGGCTGGCACAGGGAGGTGTTGGGGGGCTGGCACAGGGGAAGGTTTTGGAGGCTGGCACAGGGGCAGGTTTTAGGAGGCTGGCACAGGGAGGTGTACTCACAGCACACTGCAGCTGGAGTGGCCCCGTGGCACTGCTGAACTCCGCCCAGGTGATGTGGCCGTGCTCGCCCCGGCCCCACCGTGCCAGGACGAGCCCCGGGTGCACGGCCACGCCCGCCTCGGCCAGGGCTTCCCGCACCCGCAGCTGCACCGCCCTGTCCCCGAGGCACGGGCTGCCAGAGCCCTGCACGAGGTGGATGCGGGAACCATCAATCCCGAGGGATAAGAGGGCTTCTACCGTGGTGTAAATGTCAATTGTATTCCCATAGACAATGACGCTCCCTAAGAGGAAAAAAAAAGGGGGAAGGATTTCTAAGACATACAATGAAAACCTTATTAGTATAACTCAGATGATAATAACACGGAATTGCTCTCTTTGACCCGCTTATTTCTCTGATGCTATGAAGCAAACAATGTTACCTAGCAACAGCAGCTAAGACAATTTAGTGAAGAATCTGTACAAAACATCCCACAAAGTAGGCAAGTACTTCACACAGAAGTATGATATTCATCCTGACCCCATAATCTGAATTATTTTGATTAAAAAGCCTCTATGGGTAAATAAATAAATAAATCGCCATTTTTATCTTGCTCTCCCCTGTCTCCCTAATTTTGCTCATTCAAAGGACTGATGGAAGGGGGAGCAGACAGAATCAAATTCAATACACCACACAGAAAACGCCCACAGACCATGGCAAGGCCAAGTTATAGAAAACAAGCCCTTGTGCCCCATGGCGGTCACCAGTGCTGCCTGTCCCTTCTGCCAAAGCCTGATCTCCAGAGAATGGGGGTGGCCCTGCAGAGGTTCCTGTCCCTGGTGCTGGGCAGAGCTCGGCACCGCCCTGAAGGCAGCTGCTCATGGCCCAGTGCCAGCCCAGAACCACTCCCATCCCTGCTCACTGCTGGGAGCTCGGTGAGCTGCAGGCACCCACCCATCCCTCCATGGATCCATCCATCCATCCATGGATCCACCCATCCCTCCATGGATCCACCCATCCCTCCATGGATCCACCCATCCCTGGATCCATCCATCCATCCATGGATCCACCCATCCCTCCATGGATCCACCCATCCCTCCATGGATCCACCCATCCCTCCATGGATCCATCCCTCCTTCCATGGATCCATCCATCCATGGATCCACCCATCCCTCCATGGATCCATCCCTCCTTCCATGGATCCATCCATCCATCCATCCATGGATCCATCCATCCCTCCATCCATAGACCCATCCCTCCATGGATCCATCAATCCCTCCATGGGTCCATCCATCCATCCCTCCATCCATCCATCCATCCATCATCCATCATCCATCCATGGATCCACCCATCCCTCCATGGATCCATCCCTCCATGGATCCACCCATCCCTCCATGGATCCACCCATCCCTCCATGGATCCATCCATGGATCCACCCATCCCTCCATGGATCCACCCATCCCTCCATGGATCCACCCATCTTTCCATGGATCTATCCATCCCTCCATGGGTCCATCCATCCATGGATCCATCCATCCCTCCATCCATGGATCCATCCCTCCATGGATCCATCAATCCCTCTATGGGTCCATCCATCCATCCATCATCCATCCATGGATCCACCCATCCATCCATGGATCCATCCCTCCCTCCATGGATCCATCCATCCATCCATGGATCTATCCATCCATCCATGGGTCCATCCATCCATCCATGGGTCCATCCATCCCTCCATGGATCCATCCATCCCTCCATGTGTCCATCCATCTATCCCTCCATGGGTCCATCTCTCCATGGATCCATCCATCCCTCCATGGATCCATCCCTCCATCATCCCTCCATCCCAGCAGCTGCAGTGACAGCAGTGTGTGGAAGCTGCTGCTCCTTGTGCAGAGCACCAACAGCAGCACAGAAACCACCCCTGAATCCAGCTCCAACCTCCTGCACTGGGCAAAGGGAGCTCAGAGCTGATCCAGCCTTCCAGAGCTGCAGGGCAGGGCCCTGCTCACTGTCCTGAACTTCTCCTGTGCCACTTCCAGGGGCACAGTCAGAGCTGAGCAGGAGCATGAGGAGGGGAGGGGAGGGGAGGGTCTGTTCTGTGTGACTCCTCAGCCTAAGGGCTACAGCCGTCCCGGCACTGAGAGAGGCAGAGCCGGGAGGCAGCAGAGCCGGGAGGCAGCAGAGCCGGGAGGCAGCAGGGCAGCTGCGTTTGATCTCAGGATGGTTTCATACAGGACACACCAACGATCCTCTGAGCAGGACCGAAACGTGCTCCTGTCCTCCCCACTGCCCCTGCTAGGAGCAGGAAGCATTTGTGTGCTCTGTGACCCACCAGCCTCTGAGCAGCTCCGAGCCCAGCCCTGCCCTGCAGGCTGTCTGTGCACACCTGCACCTGCCTGCCCCTGCCCACACCAGCTCCTGTGCCTCACGGCTGAGCTGTGAGCACAAGGATGCCTCCAAAGCACCTTCCTCATGTCCCTCACCCGGGCAGTGCTGCAAGCAGCTCACACGTTCGTCTCAGCAGGGCCATTCCCCTCTTGCCACAAGTGACAGCACCCCCGTTGCCCTGAATTGCATTATTGCACGGGCTAAACTCATCTCACTGCAGCACGTTTCATTGCATGAGATGCAGGGCAATACTAAACCGAGCAGGCACACAGCCCCAGCTCCCAAGAATATTAACCATAAAAATGTTAACAGATGTTCTACTATTCCCCTTTGACTACACAGTTATTTTATTCATAACCTATCAGCTTGGCTACTTGTGGCTGCCAAAGAAACATCTCTCTTCATAGCTGCCAGACAAAAGACCTGCCCCACGAGTACACTGCACATCAATGACACAAAACATGTTTTTACTGTTCACGGCAATGACCTGAGGGACAGAACCATTTTACCTGCAAATCTATCAGTTTGAAAGCATCAGAAGAAACCTCTCACTACTTCCATAAATATCATATAGAATACAGGAATGCTCCAGCGTGTCCATCACTGACCTGACTCCCCAAGCCAGAAGAATCTATCCCCTAGCTTGTGTCTGCCAGGACACCTGTGTGCAGCAGCACTGGCCTCAGGAGAGTGCCAAAAGAGAAGACAGATGCAAGCCTGACTGTTTTTTCCCTGCTGCAGCAGGGTGTAATGCAAGAAGCGTTACAATCCCCTGCTCCAGCTGGTGAAGAGCAGCTTTGCTATACTCGTTTTTATAAACACCACGTGCTGACAGCCTCACGCTGCATTTCCACCTTTTCAATTGCAGGCAGTGAAACGTATGAGGAGTGAAGAGAGGTGGCTGGAGAAGGAGGATGCTCCATTCTGCCTGCAGGGCAAGGCTGGGCTGAGACCCTTCACCCTCGGGCAGCAGAGCCCCCTCAGAGAGCAGCTCACTTCCTGCATTAGACACTGGCATTTGGGGATGGACAAGATCAGATCAGGGCCTACATTTCTCAAGGAAAATTAAAATTCTGTTTTATATGGTAATATTAAATACAACTGCATTAGATCAGGGAAAGCAATGCTCCTTTATTGACCTCTTGTAAATCAACAATTTACTGCTTCTGCTTATTACAATATTAGTGGCTTTTTAGATGACAGTGCTAGTAGTCTAGGAACTGCAGATATTCATTATGGACTGAAATTATGTCCACTGAACAGAGAGCAGTTCCTCAGGATGCTTTTATTGTTTAACTACATGAAAATGTATGTAGCTGTGAGTAAACATAATAACCTTCTACAGAAAAAAACAGCCATAAATAAAGATCATTACAGTAGTTTTATCGTTTATTACCTGAATGTCAGCGTCCTGCTGCAGAGCAGACTCATTAATTTTCCACAAGTAGAAGCACAAGATTTCGGTGACCCTAATGTGACCTGAATCTTTGCAGCTTGCAAAAGCTGAAGGAGAAACCCAGTATGAGCTAAAGCACTGGTGGCTCCAGTCAGTGATTCATGCACTAGAATTTTAATGCAAGAGTATTCCTACAAACACGCTTTTAATAAGGCAGTAAACTATGCTTAGGTGAAGAGAAAAAAATAATTGCTCCATTTTGGGCCATTAAAGCAGTTTTGTTCCTTACTTTACTTCCATCCTACTTTTATTTTCATGGAAAGTGCAGAGCTAAGAGGAGATGAATTTCAATTAGTCCCAATTACAGCTGTAATGGGTTCCATGCATTAGGTGGCTGGGTTTCATCACTGCAGCCACAGTGGCAGCCGTGGGGCCAGTGCTAGCCCTGCTCCCAGGCCCGAGACCCGTGTTTGTAAGAAAACAGCTGGAAAAAGCAGCAGGCTGAGGAAGAATGGAGAAACACGTCAGTGGGGGAAGTCCTCTCCAGCTGGGCACCCACACAGCAGGACACAATGATGGCAAGAGCAAGGAGAGGGAACTGAAGGCAGAGCAGGGGGAAGGGAAGGTGCCACATCTCTCCTAGACCACGAGTCCCTCCAGGCCAGCCCCGTGGGTGCTGAGAATTTCCCTTCTGTCTGCACAAAGCCAGGCACGCACCGTGGCCGTGCCCTGTGCTGCAGTGACTGACCCTCCCGGGCACACCCCTGGGCACACGGGGAGCCACAGCAAGGAGGGACGAGCAGCAGCACACAGGGAAAGCCAACACCTCACCTGCGTGTGCCAAGGCAGCTGCTGTGCCAGCTGGACACCAGGTAGGGCCGTGTGGGCAGGGCTGGGAGCAGCTGGGGGACAGCTGGGACAGCACTGCTGCAGGACAGCAACACCTGGAGCACCATAAAGGAATTCCCAACGTTTTTAGAACTCCCAGGCAGGTGTGAATCTTGCAGCACACCAGTCACTGCCAATTCTCATGACACTCCACAAACAAGGCAGGTGAAATCCATCTCCAGCAAAGTCCTGCTCTGGCACTCTGCCCACAGGAATTCCCCACAGAGACACCTTTGCTGCTCTGAACTGTCCTGACATCTCATGAATCCATTGACTCTTGGGTCTCTGTTTCTCTAGTTCAAAGCTGACTCAGAAACCTGCACGGTCCCAGGCATTTCCACAGGGGATGAACTTGTGAACAGCCAAACAGAGCACACACGACAAGGCTGAGGAAATACAGGGATGGTGCACATCATCATAAACATTGGATTTTAAGGGTTAAAAAGTACCAGGAACTTGCAGTTCGATGTGAAAATCTGCAACTGAATACAATGCTGACAGACACTTTCTAATTTAGACTTATTTTCTTTGTGTTATGCCACAAGTCTAGATATTTTTCCATACTGTAGAAAACTACATCCACCGATTAAATTATTATTTCATTGGCTAATGAACAACTCTGGACAGATTTGCGTTTGGGATTAATTTGGTTTCATACAATAACTGCAGATAATTAATCTATCTCAAACCTTTCCTTCCCAGCTAAAAATGCTGGGTACCAAAAACAACAAAAACCTGTAAATTAATCAGGAAAACAAAGTGCAGCAGATGAAAGGCTTGGTTAGAATTCACGAGGCCCCGGCGATAGCAGGGAATGAAGGAAGCAACGAGGCTGGGAGGCGTTTGTGGGAGTGGCAGTGCAGCCCCTTACCTTGGGAGCTGTGCAGGTTGTCCTGCAGCCAGCGTGCAGCCTCCCAGCAGTCCTGGCTGTCGTTGAGGGTGAAGTGATTGGGAGGGACTCTCTGTGCCCACTGAGCCGGGGCTTCCCTCTCGTCTGCTCCTGCAGGAGGAGCCAGGGGCTGCAGAAACACGCTGGGTGAGTGGAGCCATGGCACACACCTCGCACACCTTCGATCACAGCATCGCTCTCACTTTGGCGACCCAACTTTGGCACATCCCAACCCTCTGGCACAACCAGCAGCAGCAAACGCTCCCAAGGCCCCAGGAAACACGGATCCCACCTACCTGAGTGTCCACGTGTGTGCAGGTGCTCCCTATTCCCTGTGAAGGGACCTGGGTGAGCACCTCACACAGCGCTGCCAGTGCAAGTGGAGGCACCCGGCAAACACCAGGGACTGCAGAGCAAACAGCAGCAATGTCCCAACACACAGCAGGGCATCTCAGCAGCTCCCTGAATAACAGGTCACTTTAAACGGCCCTTGGAAAGTCTTTGTAAAGCCAGACCGCCCCCACTTTTTGTCAGCCAAAATCAACCTTCTGTAATGACAGGTTTTGTCCCAGAGACAGTGATCACAACCTGCCTGATGGCTCAAATGTGAAGATTCAGTAACAAATTCACTGTGTAATGCTGCTTTACAACCACAAACTCAGTCTGAGCTGTACAAAGCAAAAAGGGAATCTGTCTCTGACTTCCTCAGCACCACCGAGCCATATCCTGAACCGTGTTGTCACTGCCAGCTGGGTCATCTGAAACACTGCTGTGTCATATAAAACCAGGCACGACACCAAAAGATCTTACTCAACAAGTAAATCTCTAAGTCATAACACATAATGTTTTACTAAGCATCAATTTGACTGCTTATCAAACAAGGAACAACTTATAAAAAAGGTGGACTAGAGCTCTGTGTAATAAAACAGAAGCCACTGACTTCTTCCTATCCTTTTGTATAGCTTGAAAGTGAGAATAGATGATGATGGGATTTCTTCTCAAAGGCAGATAAAACCTGCCTTTTTCCTTGCTGTCTTTATCTTTCTCCCCCACTGCAGTTACTTGCCACAAATTGTTGTGCAAGTCAGAGTTACCTCCAAACACCTTTTCCTAGGAGCATTTTTCTAGCCCACACTTCAGCTTTTGTTTCACCCCTGCTGGGCAGTGCCCACGGGCTGCTCTTGAAGCGTGGCTCTGCTCTGAGAAGGGGTCCCAGACAGCAGAGCCTGCTGTGGGACGAGGCACAGCACTGCAAAGCTGCAGACATTGCTCACATCCCTCTCCTGCTTTTAAAGGCAAAATGCCTTGCTCACAGCTCCTGCCCCAAACCACCCAGGTAAGGCAAAGCCCTGCAGCAAGGGGGCTGGGCCAAGCTGGACACATTTGGTTACGTGGCCTGATGGTTTCATGGGGATCCAGGAGCCAGAAGAGAAGCCACCCTGCCCAGGGAGTCTGAGGGGAAGCTGACCCTGTGGGGCTGGAGCTCAGCTTGATTCCACATCTTACCCAGTCTCACTGGAAACTCAGCTGTGTGCTCCAACACCAAGCAGCACCACGGACGTGCCTGGGCATGGCCATCACGTGAGATGAGCAATTAATTTGATAAGGAACTCTCTCCATTTCCAAAACTAGGTGAAATGGTATCAGAGCAGCTGGAGTTAAGTCTCCCGTGGCTGAGGCCACACGTCAGCTGAGCCTGCCCCTCAGCAGGTGTGATGGTTAGGGTGGCAGACACGGCGGCAGCTTTGCCTCCTCCCAGGTCACATGCTGCTGGGAAACTCCGTCCAAGCCTCCTCTCCCTGGGGTTTGGCAGCAGCACCCCCAGAGCCCAAGCTGCACCCACCCGGCTACGGCTGCTCTGCCCGGTGTCCCAACACCCCGAGGGAGCGTGGGGAACGTGGGAACGCTGAGCTGCCCCCCTGCACACACGGCTCACCTGGTAGCTCTGTCCCGTGCACAGAACCAGGTAGTCGTAGGGCACTGGCTCCTCCCCGGACACCACGACGTGCTTGGCACGGCGGTTTATGGCCGTCACCTTCCCCACCACGACGCTCACCCAGGAACAAAGTGACATCTGTGCATGATCTTCATCACTAAAGCAGTGGCTGCAAGGAAAGAGTATCTGTAAGGGACGTTTGGGCGGCTGACAGCAGGCATTAATGAGACATCTGGTGAGCCCGGCCCAGGCCCCAGTGGTCCCTGCTGGGAGCTCAGGGCAGCCCAGGGCTAAAGATGGGGCGTGAGGAAACCCCCAGTTACACACTGACAACTTCCTGCTGAAACCAAACACTGCAGCACCGGGCCTTACAACCACGGGATTTAAGAACCAAGTCAGAAATCTCTGCTTTACTCTGCTTTTCCTTTGCAGGCTGACGTGAGGTAGAAGCTTTTGAACCTGCAAAGAAAAGAATTCAACAATCCAGTTCTTCCTCCAAGACAAGACTTCCTTATTCAGCTTTTCCCCAGCTTTCCTCCCCTTGCTATTCAGCTTCACCAGTCATAGCTAAGGTGAGACACAAATGCAGGCAATGCACCCTACCATTTTAGCACCCATATTCCCAAACGTTTACAAATAAATAGAAAGTTAGGAAAATGGTTGTCAGAGCTAGAAAGTAAAAGGCAGAGAAGTCAAGCCTCCTATGGGTGGCCCTTTTCCACCACGCAGGGATGACAAATACTGGAAGCACACGGAACTGGTCCTGAGCTGTGCTCTCCAGGATGTTTGGGGTGTGCATGGAGCACTCATCACAAGCAGCGTGCTCTGACACTCTGAATTCCCCATCAGTGCCCCAAAATCACGTGTTGGCTTTGATGGTCTCGGACAAGGTGTGCTTTTCTCGTGTTTTAGGGGTGTTACAGCCTGTTCCAAGCAAAAAGCATCAGATATCATCTGTGAGAGAAGTATCAAAGATCTGGAAGCTGCTATTTAAAAAAGACAATTTTAAAGCAAAATCCAAATGGAACAAAACCTCTTTTAATGTCTCAGTAAAGAAAATTACAATTATTTCCAAAGGCCACTTACTTATTACTGCATTTGTAGCAGCCTCCCTGTTTGATTCCAGCCTTCTGCAAAGCCAGAGGTTCCTGAAGATAAAATACTTCCACAGAGATGTGCAATGGACACGTGACTATAAAACGTGAGGAGAACCAGACAGAACATCCCCAGCCAGGTCCATCACGACCCCTGAGCCTGGCAATGGCCCACCATGGAAAAGCTCCAGAGGCTGCTGAGCACTGTGCACATCCAGCTGGGCTCAACTCCATCCCTGCCCAGTACTGAAAACCCACAGCAGGCACAGCCTGCTCGCTTGGGGTCTTTCAGTAGGACTGGACAAACCCATTTATAGATTTCAAAGAGAACACAATAGGTTTAAAACAAAAAAAAAAAAAAAAAAAAAAAAAGAAAAAAAAAGAAAAAAAGAAAAAAAAAAAAGAATGGCTGGTGTCACACAGGTGTCTGGTTTGTGAGCCCAGAGCAGCCCAGCAAGAAGAAACACTGAACAAACCACGTGAAAGAAGCTGAGTCTCACCCCAGCCAGCACCTCAGGAGGGGCATGGCCAGTACAGGGACCCTGGGAAGCCACCACAGGAAATACATCCCACCTGCCACACTAAGCTCATGGCCACTCAGAGGCCTGAAAACTCGGCTTTCTATGTATACTTAGTGATGAAAAATATTCCACTTGCTCCACGGGCCTCTCAGTGATTAAACAGAAGGGGCTGGGCCCATGCTCAAGCATTTGAAGCTTTTCTGTGGCACCAGCAGCTGCAGCAGAGAGTGTGGGTGGGAGCAGCCCTGAGAGCTGCTGCTCTGCCATTGATACCAGCACACACCTCCCAACACAGAGCTCCTGCTTCCACGGTAATCATTGCTACCAAACTCCCAAAACTGGCACTCAGGATGCCACAGGAACAAACACAGTTGATTTCACAGCCTGGGGAATTCTAGGATTGAACTGCCAGGCTTTCTGTGACGCTCTGCATCCTCTGCACTCACAGATACCAGAGGAAAATAAATAAGGGAAGAAAACCACTGACAATTCTGAACTGTAATAATGCAGAAATCTATAAATAAAATGGACATTAAGGACAGAAGAAGGTTTTCAAAAGCACCTCTATAATTGAGGTGCACAGCTCCCAGGAGACTGACACTCCAAAATCACAGGGATGCTTTCAGAAATCACACCCTGCAGAGTTCAATTTTCACTCTTGATCTGCTTTCAGATTTTAACAGCTAAATCTGGTGAGGCAGCTCTGAACTGCAACTTTCTGCCAGGAAGGATCCTTTATTAGTACAACTCTTTTCTGCAGTGAACTTAGGAAAAAGACTGCATGCATTTATGTGAGGATCTAATTCCTTCATTTGCTAGATTTGCACTTGAACACGCCCCTTTCTACAGCACACAAAGTAACACAGGTAACTACTTGTACAAAATCCCAGGTGAGATCAGATGGTTTTCAACAGGTTCCCACTGCACTGTTGTCACATCTTGGGAGAGATTTCATTTGTAGGGTTCAGCAAGCAGACGTGGAGCTGTGCTGTCTTTTAAAGGGCACTGCAGCTCACTGAGGAAAAGACTTGGTGAAATACAACGTGAAGGCTCCAAAGAGTCACATGCCAAATCCAAATAACTTGGTGTAAGTTCATTCCCTAACTGTTCAAAATAACTGATCCATTTTAATTCTATGCTTCCTGGTATTCAAAACAATCATGTTCAGGTCCACAGTGATGATTTATTCCAAAATTAAACCCAAAAATACTGCATTTAAATGAGAATGACACACTGGGAATTGTAAAGAGGTGAGATGTTATCTGACCAAATGGAAGCTATTATATTTATAATGGCCATCAAGGAAGCCCATAAAGCCTCTGACAATCCCTGGACACAGCTCTTGCACCATTTCCTTTCAGCTGCACACAGCCCTGGCCTGGGACAGGGGACAGACTGGCACAGCCCAGGGACTGGCACTCACAGCCCCTGAGCAGCAGAACTCACACAGAACAGTTCTGCCCAACTCATCAACAGCAACAATTCCCCAGTGCCCAGCAAAATCCTGCCCAGCACTGCTGGGCCCTGCATCCCCCCACAGGCTGCTGTCACTCAGCCCCTGTCACATTGCCACTGCCCATTCCTGCATCATTTACAGCAAAACTCAGCGAAGCTAAAAACCAAACAAGACGTAAAAAGCAAGCAGACATCTCGTGTCATTTGTCTGCAGCCTGGAAATTTAAACAATGTGAAAAGCCTTGGAAAGCAGAGCCCACTGTCCAGGATTGCTGTCCTGAAGTCACTGCTCTGGCACTGTTTCCCTTCTCCTAGTTCCACCCAGCTCCTGTGGTAGGGCACTGCACTCTGCACAGACACACTGGAGTATCTGGGGGCTCTCTACGGATGTACCTAAAATTTAGGACAAGTTCACCAGAATTCCAAAGTGTTATGTTTCCTGCAGGAGCTATGGAAGTGTTTAGACGTGAAGTCAAACCTGTCAATTAAAAATCTTCTATACTTGGAGCTCTGTGGGTCTTTTCCTGGAAGTCCATGAGTGGAAATCAAGGTCAGGTTGTTGAATTTCAGACGTGGCCTGTGGGAAGAAAAACAAACAGCGACAGGCAGAAGAAATCCGGAGGGCATGTCACAGGAACAGCATAGCTCAGAACTGCGTGTGCAGGAGGACACAGAGAGCCATTCCTTTACACAGGGACACAGCGTGTGACTCTGCTGAGGCACGGGTGTCTCTGCACACAGAGACAAGAACAATCTCACCACGGTTCCAGTAATGCTGGGGCGAGGAGGGCGACAAGACTGACAGTATGTTGAACTAAATGTGATCTGACATTTGAAAACAAATAAATATTATGAGTGATTAAGCCTTCTAATCTTCAAGGCTTTCTGTAAGTTAAGGATGGACTGATGCAAATGGTACAAAGGAATCAGAATGTTTTTTATCAACCAATGTTAATTTGTTATTCATACATTTAAAAAATATATTCAAACAAAGTTAAAGGTCATACTTAAACCAAGGAATTTCAAGGTTATGGCTGCCCCTCTCAAAATGCATATTAATAGTTTAATTCTGGATTATGGATTATCTATGGTAAATCTCCATGCATACTCAGGCCAAGCACAAAGTAATAAATAACCTTAATGTAACAGAGTGCATATATTTATACAGATTATGGGCCTGATTCTCATTTAAATTAAGGTCACTCTGCAGAGGTGGATGTAAATAGAATTTGCTTTTCATTTATGGCCACCTTATGCTGCCTGAGTGGTACAAAATGGTCTCCATGTAAATGAGAGTGAGCCTGACCCACGGAGCTGAAGGCAGGGTGCAAGGGTGATGCCATCTGCACACCAGGAGTGCTGCTCGTGGGGTGTGAACAGCAACTGCAGGAACTTGACAGCGACAGAGCACAGCTCCTTGGCCTTTGTTCACACGGGATTCATCCCATCAACACCCTACCTATCCCCCACCCTCACAGGAAGGACGCTGCCTTTCAGTGTGGAGCTGAAGGCATCTGGCCTCTTGCCAACAGGTGCCACATCCAGGGGCTGCAGTAACATTAGGTTTAAATATTTAATTTAATAATATTTAGGATGGAAACCTTGTGAGCCAGCATCAGAAGCATGGCAGAATCCCAGTTGCAGGCACCATTAACGTGCCTCTTGTGCATGACTGCACAGTGCTGCCCTTTATTGATCTGGTCACACACACAGCACTTTCCTCTGCAGATGCTCTGTGGAGTCCACACGCAGGCATCCAGCACTTCCCAGTCATCTGGTGCTTGTTCCCTTCTTCCCCACTGAGCAGGAGGCTTCAATCAGACCTTTCAGCCAGTGCCATTTACTAACTAATGATTTACTTCTACCTCAGTGCTCCCATGGCATCCCCATATGCCCCAAACATCAATTCACGTTTCCCACTCGCTCACCTCGTAGGCACCAAAATGTCGATTAGCATCTCCTTGGAGGAGACGAGTGGCACTTGGATTTGCCCTGGAGGCAGAGGAGAAGGCAGGGAAGGGAGGCAGCAGGGCGGCTGGCAGCTCCCCAGGGCCAGGGTGCTGCAGGGGCAGAGCTGCCAGGCTGGTGCCCAGGCTCTGAGAGCCGCCCAGCTCCTGGCACAGCTCCACACAAACACACAACAGCGCCACTTCCACACGCACACACGGCCCCTGCTGCTGCTCAGTGCCACAGCCTGCTGCTCGTTGTGCAAATTATCACAATCTTTGACTAAGTGACCACTGTAAGTACCTCGTGCCACAAAGGCCTGGCTGCAGAAGCGTAGCTGGCAGGGCAGCCCCAGGATTTAAAATACATTTACACACACCCAGAGGGGAGCTGTGGCTCCTGCCAGCACAGGTGGGGCACTTTGAGCTTTATTACCTCTAGGCTCATGTACCACAGCTCGGGATTCCTGACTGGTGCCCAAAAGCTCCCAGCTGAAGGACAAGCAAGGCCCTGGACACGGGCAGTGCTGTCACGACAGGGACTGACTGAGATGCTGCTCACAAACACAACAATGCCCAACATGAAACTGGGCAGAGTGGAGGTTCCCATCTGGGAAAAAGTCTTCAAGTTAAGAGCCCTGAGCCAGCACAACGTTAAACAAGTGCACCTGCATTTTCGAAGCAAATAATTCCAGCAGGGATTCACGTTGCTGTGGATACAGAGGGAGGAACAGCTCGAAGACACTGGTAAAGCAGGGAGGGATTAGAGTATCTAGGGAAATAAGTAAAAGGTGTTGGGTTTCAAGGCACTGCTCTAGAGGACGGCCACAAAAAAAAACATCTGAACACCCTTGTCCTCAAAATAAAACAGGGTCACCAATTTACTGAGCACAGTCCAAAGGACACACAGAAAAGTTTTAGTACAGTTTCTTTACATATATCCTGGTGTTTGTTAACCTGTTAGAGCATTCCTTGCTCATTTTGCTGGATTTTTATTTTGCCTGATGTCTTGCTACCTTTTTTTTTTCCCCCTCTTCTGTGTGTGGCATAATGATGGAAGCTTAGATGGTGGAAGCTGCCTGAACAAATAATTTAATTAATTGCTTTCATTAAACCCCTCATTATCACAACAAGTCAAATCACTTCTGGTACAAAAAATAAAGCGCAGCAAAGTAGTCTCCATGAACCCGAGCATTTAAATTTATTTGAAATCCTGCATTTTTAAAGATTATTTTCCCAGTCATCAATAAAAACTAAAATAAAGGACTGACAGAAGATAATGCTTTATCTGCCTCCTAAAATTGGTAACTATGTGAACTGTTCTCCTGCGTACATAATCTTTAAACAATAATATCTGAAATTACAACCCATCCAAAAAGGAAGTCTTAATGACACTGGATCCTCAGCTTCACTGCAGCAAAGCCCTTATAAAAATGGCATTTCAACATCATTCTGAAAGTGGTAAAAAAACCCAACAAACTGATTTCAGCACCGAACGCTGAAAAGCAGGATGTGCTAAAGTCATGCACGAACAAAACTTAGAAATCAGGAAGATCTCTGTCCTGAAACGAAAAAGGAACACAAAGATTTTTGCAGGGAGGAGAGAGCCCAGAAGCAGAGATGATGATAAAAGTCTCACCAGGCCATAACCTGTGCTCAAGGCAGATGGAGACAGCTCTCCTTTTGCCTGCCACTGTGACAATTCATCCAAAGCAGGACTTGTTATTGAGGAAACATTTCAAGAACACAGCAATGGGGACGTGACTGGGAGTTCTCCAAAAGGAAAAGGCATTCTAGCAGATTGCCCAGCTGCACTCCAAGCTGCAGCTGCCCACAGGAATAAGCAGAAGGAAATGCCCCTCACTGAAGGTGTCCCTCCAGGATAAAGGTGCTAACCCAGCACTAGAGCCGTGCTTGGAGCCCCTTTCAGAGCAATGTGCTCCCGTGCTGGCTCTCCCTGTGCCAGCCCAGCATCCTCCTTGCCCTGGGCTGCCTGTGCCTCCCCACACCGCTGCACTTGGCTGCAAGTTTTCTTCCAAGGGTTTCTTGTCTCTACCAACACCGACCACAAGCACCTCCAGTCCAGACCCTTCTCCGAGGGCACCAATTCCAGCCCCAGAGCAGGACTGCAGATTCACTGCTGACCAACACATGTCCATCTCCAAGTTACCCCTCTTCAATTAGCACTCAACAAAGATTAGCCAGTTCTCCCTTGGATCAGCCTAGGGAAAATCGATTTTGAAGGAATCTGCTCAACAAAAGAAGGGCAAACAGCACAGTGTTTACTGGGACACTTGTCAATGCAAGGGCCAAGGAGGGGCTTTCCACACAACCTGGCCCATGACAACTCTTCCTGGCTCAGCAAAATATTTCATCATGCGCCAGTTGCTTCCTGCTGGTATTAAAACAACAGGGTCCCTTCAAAAACTTCTATTTTGATGCAGCAGTGCTTTGGTTTTTTCTTTTCCTGCCGGGTTTATTGGTAATTTTATCAGATGCTGTCATCCTAAGAAGACCAGCCTCTAAGTCCAGGACATGAAAGCCACCCCTGTCACCACTTTTGACATCTTAGCAAGAATCCATTCCAGAGCTAAAGAACATTTCCTTCACTCTTTGACTAACACCCTTCAAGGATGTTGGGGGTGCTTCTCTCTCCACCTCTGCTAGCTGGGTCTCTCACCAAACTTTGAACTCGATGGCTGCTCACTACTCAGTAACAATGACATCAGCGAGTTATCAACACTTTCTCATATGCAATCCAAACACAGCTATTAGAAAATTAACTCCATGCCAGCCAAACCCAGGGCAATCCTGCCTCAGAAGCTCTTCTTCTCCACTTCAATTTGGATTCTCCTGCAAGGTGACATGAACTACTCCTCCCACTCTTCCCCCTTCAGGTGGTTAGTCCTACATTTCCTTCTCTGCAGTTATTTTCCTGTGCTTACATTGCTTGTCTCTCATCCTCTGTGCTGATCCTTTCCCATGACAATGTAATTAAACACACCAGCAACTCGTTGTTGCCTTCCCATTCCTTTCCTAATTCCTAGTTTTTTAGGTGGCTTTACATCAGCCCACAATCTTGATTTCTCACTGAACATTACCAAACATGTATTTTCTAGTTTGCTCTTTGGAACTCCCATCCACCTTATGAACTCCTTACTCTGAAACACCTCAGCCCCCTCCTGTGGCTTCACTGCTTTTGTCCCTTCCAGTCACCTCTCACTTCCCAGCTACTGGTTTTGCTTAAAAAAAACCAGAGCATCCACTCGGGATTTGCAGCATTTTCTCAATCTAGGTAACTAAAATCAACATGCAAAGTTCCTACAGTATGAATTGGTCTGTAACAGGGCAGGGAAATTTAAAGAGCTCTTTACCTTGCCCACTCACAGCTAAATCCAACCCATGCACATCCTTTCACAGCGTTCACAAGGGCAGCTCTGCCATCCCAAATCTCAGTCAGCTTTGAGTCTGACCTAATCACAGCATCATCCAGGCACTGCTTCAGTGACAGCACCTCTTTTCTAAAACTCCAATTTCCATTCCACAACTGTTATGGCATTTCGTTTTCTTCAAAAATTCTTTTTCTAGATAGAAAAGGGGGGATATCTGATGATGGCCTTGCTAGTGAGTCTCTTGCTGTTTAATCACCTTGCAGATTCCAAACCACAGCTGAGAGACATCAACACCGTTTTCCACAAATAAAGGCACCATAAATTGGGCAGTAAAACTAAAGTGTGGTAGAAACTTCATGGATATACCCACTGTTGTGTGAGTGCTTCAGAGAGCAACACACAGTGCAGGTTCCAGCTTGCTAACAGGACATTTTCCGTGTTCGTGGCCAATTTAGAACTAAGGTGGTGGGATTTTTATGGCTGTGTACTAGCCTGCAATTTTCCAACCTGGAGCAGAGGAGAGAAGTATTCTGACCCCACGATGCAGCCTGGTGCCAATCTGGCAGTGCTGCCACCAGGCAGACCATCCCTCAGCCTGGAAGCCTTGAGGTTTAACCACTGGTGCTCCTCCTGCCAGCAGGAGAACACAAAACTCGTGGAAGCTGCACCTTCTGAGGCACCCCCAGTGCCAGGCTGCGGTGACATGAGGCTGGCAGCTGTGCAAGCACAGGGACACAGCTGGCAGAGGAGCCAGCGGGGCCCAAACCCCTGACCCCAAACATCCATCCTACAATTAGTGACCTTCACGTGCCAGCCCCCTCAGAGCACACACACACACAGGAATGACAGCCACACAGTCACCAGTGGGAAGGAACACAGCTTAGCCACACAAGCCATTTTCTCCAGTGCAGCACTGCCCTCCTCCCAGCTCTGGGAAGACACTTCAAAGCACGAGAAAGGTGAGCAGAGGAGACAGAGTGGTGCCATGTCCGCAGTGATCACAGGGACCAGGTGCCCAGCTCAGGGCTCTGCATGTCCTCCTGACTCATCACCAGGAGGGGACGAGGGATGCAGCCCAGTGTTCTACAAAAACCCCTGTGACTCATTCCAATTCTCAGCAGCCTTTTTATGAGAAAACTGCCATTTCCAAGATCAGCCTTATCACTCACCAAGAAGTATTCAAATATAAATAGTAACAAGAGAAAATCTCCAAATGCTTACAAATTTCAAGTGTGAATGAGCAGCTTGGCTCAGAGAAGTGTTTGCATATGTTCACAGGGCAAGCATTTAAAGCTGAAATAATCTTATTTAAAGCTGCAGACAGTCCCAAAAGCAAGACTGTAGCTGTAAAATAAGGCCATGCTGATGCTACCAGAGTGCCATTGTTTGGCAGAGGCTGTTGGGAAGGCTGATGGTGACCCACATCTCTGCCATCAGTCTCTGTGTGACACGGCCGGCTCTGACCCATGGGATTTCTCTGTGTCACAGCCCCAGCTCGGCTCACCACGGGCCAAGGAAGGCAACAATGGCTGAGGGATGGGGGCTGCTGGCTCCAGGGGAAGGCACAGGGAAGCACACGTGTGTCAGCTCGTGTGGCAAAGACAAATAGGACACAACAATGGGCATCACTAACCCATTCATCGCGTGTTAGCTCTGTGATCAGCAAGTAAGCACTAACTATTTAATTAGTCAACTAATTAGTGACAGGCAACATGGAAGGCTTCAGATGTTCCCAGACAAATGCAAAGATAAAAAGCCTAATTAACCAGCAAGCATTATGCTAACTACAGCCAAGCAGGCCAGATGTGCAGGATATTGTGTGCCCCGTGCTGCCAGACAGCGGGCTCCCAGGAACCCTGCCCAAAGCTCACAGCTCCTCCTGGGCACCCCCAAAGCTCACAGCTCCTCCTGGGCACCCCCAAACCTCACAGCTCCTCCTGGGCACCCCCAGCTCCCAGGGGCAGACACTGTCCTGCAGAGAACAATTCAGGCTTACTGTGCTGGATTCCAATTCTATTCTAAGAAAAAAACTCCGGGCTTTGACAAAAATCTACTTTAATCCATCTGGTTCGTAAATGCAATAACTATTTTAATGCACCCAAAGGGAGAAGGCAATAGATTTCATAACAGTTTCACACTAAAATATCGTGATTTTAGGCACCATTCATTTATGGCTATCTCAGGTAGCATGTTATGTACACTCCAACATCCTCAGAGAATAAGTCATTGTTTACATCAGGGTTTGGACTAAGGAGGTTTTCAAACCATGGATTAAAAACAGTTTTCCCTACAATCAAAACCAATAGTGATTTCCACAGCCATATGCAAAGAAGTGGAAAAAAGCCAGTGGGTTCCCTGCACTGGAACCAGTAACAAAACACTGCTGGGAGCAAGCTCCACGATGCTAAAGCCCAACTTCCATCCCTGCTGCCTGGGTTTGCACTCTGCTGCAGGAACCAGGAGGAACCAGCCCCGGGATCAAGTGGAAACGCTGGGGTTTGTAATCCTGTGTTGTTCTGGTCTAACCCTGCTGCCCTGCCCATCCCTTTGAAACTAGCAAAGGAATGTAGAAAAAAAACCCAAAACCAAACGGAAATCACTGTCACAGCTGCACCCCCAGAGCCACTGTCACACCACGAGCTCCCAGGCACCAGGCTCTGCCCCTGCAGCGCTGCTGCCTCCACCAGCCACTGGCCCTGCAGTAAAAAAACCACTTTACAGAATCCCTGTGCATCCTGGAGAACAGGGGAAAAGCTGCCTGGGGGTTAGATGGGTGAGCAGTGCTCCAGCAGCACTGGGCCCCAGGATGTGCTGCCTAAGGCACAGCACGACGTGTCCTGCTGCCGGGGGCCTGCAGGGCTCCTTCTCAGGGGCATGTCTCTCCCTAATGAAAAATGTCTTCCTTCAGTCTCGAAGAAGTTGGAAACACTTGCAAGATCGAGTTCTAATAATTGCCACATCGGTAAGTGAATTACATTTGTGTGTTTCTATGGCGACTGGTAATGTAAAATAATTAAGTATGAAGAATAATGATGAGAAAACGACTTCCTCTTTTTAAGGATTAGGGCTCACAAATTGATTCAATCCAGCTATTTTTAGTGCATGTAACCGTCGCAGGGAATATTAGAAAATTATGAGTAAATTAAACTAAATTGTTTTAAAAGGCCTTCACATTGATCAGGAGGCTATTTGCTGCTGATGTGAAAATTAAAAACTGATCTTTCCCAAATTTATACCTCTATTAATATAAATTCTGTGAAACTGCACTAAGTGCTGCCTGCTGGCTCTGTGGTTCTCTGAGCAGCACCCCGTGCCTCAGGCTGGTGCCAAGACAAGCCCGAGGAGGATGTGACTGCAGCAACTGTGCCAGAGAGGGGGCCACACTCAAACCTTGGCCGAGGGAAACACCTGCAAAGGTTCTTCTCTACAGACACACCTGGAGCACAGAACAGCACCTGCAAAGGCTGCCCAGCACAGACACACCTGGAGCACAGAATAGCACCTGCAAAGGCTGCCCAGCACAGACACACCTGGAGCACAGAATAGCACCTGCAAAGGCTGCCCAGCACAGACACACCTGGAGCACAGAACAACACCTGCAAAGGCTGCCCAGCACAGACACACCTGGAGCACAGACACTGAGAACAACACCTGCAAAGGCTGCCCAGCACAGACACACCTGGAGCACAGACACTGAGAACAACACCTGCAAAGGCTGCCCAGCACAGACACACCTGGAGCACAGAACAACACCTGCTAAAGGCTGCCCAGCACAGACACACCTGGAGCACCCCCCCCCCCCCCCCCCCCCCCCCCCCCCCCCCCCACCCCCCACCGAGCACAAACACTGAGAACAACACCTGCAAAGGCTGCCCAGCACAGACACACCTGGAGCACAAACACTGAGAACAACACCTGCAAAGGCTGCCCAGCACAGACACATCTGGAGCACAGAACAACACCTGCAAAGGCTGCCCAGCACAGACACACCTGGAGCACAGAACAACACCTGCAAAGGCTGCCCAGCACAGACACACCTGGAGCACAGAACAACACCTGCAAAGGCTGCCCAGCACAGACACACCTGGAGCACAGAACAACACCTGCAAAGGCTGCCCAGCACAGACACACCTGGAGCACAGACACTGAGAACAACACCTGCAAAGGCTGCTCAGCACAGACACACCTGGAGTACAGACACTGAGAACAACACCTGCTAAAGGCTGCCCAGCACAGACACACCTGGAGTACAGACACTGAGAACAACACCTGCTAAAGGCTGCCCAGCACAGACACACCTGGAGTACAGACACTGAGAACAACACCTGCAAAGGCTGCCCAGCACAGACACACCTGGAGCACAGACACTGAGAACAACACCTGCAAAGGCTGCTCAGCACAGACACACCTGGAGCACAGACACTGAGAACAACACCTGCAAAGGCTGCTCACTGCAGACACTCAGCTGGCACACCTGGAGCACAAACACACTTTGGCTTCCCCACAGTGTTTTATAATGAAATGGCAGCAGCAAACTGCACAGGGTGAGCAAGAAGAAATGGGTTAGAAGCTCTACAGGACAGGTTTAACAGAATTTGAGTGGAAGAGAAAACCTAAAGGTGCTGAGAACAGGAGGATGAGAGGAAACTCTTTACCCTGGGATGCCTTACAGGAAGTCAAGAACTAAGAGAAGGGCAGAACTAAGCAGAAATGTTCTTCTGCACTGCTCCAGCAAGACAACATCTACAAAGCAGTTCAACTTATTCTTCTCTTGATGCATTGAAAATATCACTTGTGATCTTATCAATGGTTGTTGCAGAAACACAAATTTCTGGCTTAACTGAAAAAAGGCAGAATTTTCCATTCTCCACCTCCCATAAAAGCACCAGACTCTCTCAATTCTTGTTGCATTTTGTTTTAAGAATCCTGTTCAGATTTTGAATTTTATATTCATTTCTGCAAGTCCTTCATGACATTTCTCGTATGGTGATGAAACTCCTCATCACAGGAGCTGCATCCTCACAGTGTGACTCCCCAGTGAGCCCCTGGGGGTACAGCACTGAGCCGTCAGGGACAGCGCCCTGTCCCCGAGCTGGGAAGGCTGTTGCACAGCAGAACACAGCCACAGCTTTCCCTGCTCAGCCCTAGGGAAGGGGCCATTCACACAGGGCTGGGAGCCCAGCAGGGACAAGGCTTTCAAGGCCAGAAGTGCTTGGGAGAACACGCCAAGGGCCACTGACTCCACCTCCCCCCACAACACTGTGGTTCAAGAACCAAGGCCAAAGTGGCTTCAGCTATTTCCAATTCTCATTTTCAGTACGTCTTCTCCTTAGGGATCCACGTGCAACTGGGAATTGCCTGGAATCTCGTGAGTCCCAAAGCATCCAGGATGCCAGCACCCATCCCTCCATCCACGGGTGCTCAGACACTGAGCACCCAGTCACTGAGTCAGACTCAAGGAATGCTTGAGTCCCTCTCCATACAAAAGGGAGCACATCCTTTTCAGCAAAAGGAAATAAAATTAAAACCTTACCAAAAAACCAGTGTTTCCAGAAAAGAGATTCCAACATCAGATGCACCAACCACCACAATTCTAGTGTTGATACACACTTTTGATTCCAGCACCAGCTTACGGTTTGTGTGGTTCAAAGAATATTTCAGCTGTAAAAAAATATGTAAGACACAGAGATGCTTTAAAAAAACAGTCACAGCCTGCTAGGGATCATTAAACTCTCAGTGATGCATTACCTTGCATTCACACAAAACTTCCTCTGGCTCACTGACAAGACTAATACCATTTTATTGTGCACAGCACCAGGTAAGTGGTACTAAAATATGTGGAATATGTGCATGTTTAATTGGTCACAGAAAATTAACACGAGCTGAATGGTCTGGCTTGTCCTGAGCAAGATGCTCTGGAATCCTTGCAGGAGAGCACAAAGCACTGCCTGTGCTATCACTCACTGCCGTTTATCAAACACCTCAAGAACTTGTATTTACATATTGCTCAGGCCATTTTTATACCTCCTAGAGCAGTTTTCACTCTTGCTGGTTTATTTATGGAAACGGTTTTACTTGTAAATAATTAGGAACTTCTAGTTTGAGTGGTTTTGGGTGCTTAATTGAAAAAGTCCTTTCCAAAATTATCCTTTTCTTTTCTTAAACACAGAGCAGCTCCGTGGAAAGCCAGGCTGCCACACGAGTACAGAGAACCTCAACACCACTGGGACCAGTATTCCACTCACAAATCTTAATGCCACGTTGGTAGTTCCCAATTTCAGCTTCCACACCATTTCATGCACATTCCAGCTAGGGGAATCAACTCCACGTGGAGTTTTTTTCCATGTTCTCTGTCTCTTGGTCTTGCTACCTAACCGTGATTTTTTGAGAGATTCTCAAAACAAATATCCAGCGAAGAGACAAGAGATATTATTGCAGTTGACAGGGTTGTTTTGGTTTTTTTTTTCACCTTGACTACATTCAGCTTTCAGATTTCTGATGAAAGACAAGGGAATACTTTCCATCTCACAGTACAATACACTTTGCATTTTCCTACTGCTCTGGGCTGCTTACATTCCCGTTTCACAGAATGGGCAAGTGCAGGTTCATAACTGCACTGGGAAGACCAATACAGGATGGAGCCACTTTTGTTATTTGTCAGACACTTCCCCCATAAATTCCTGCTGTGGCACTTAGGAAGGAAGCAATCTAAGGCTTCTAACAGGTTTTCCTCTACTACAAATAGGAGACAGCACTAATAAAATTAAGTCCTCTAAATTCCTCCTATGGAAGTACATTAGAAATATATTCTCTACATACCAGCTGACAGAGTAACTCAATAGATGAAGAGTAAGTACTTGCTTTGAAGGCTGTGGTAATTACATGGGCCTTCTCAATTAAGTATATGGCACATTGAGATCCCCAAGAGATCTTTTATGCCATGTCTTTGCACTGGTGGAGCTCCACAGCTGAGGTTTCAGCACAGCCCCACCACACTCTGCAACTCACTAGAGTGCTGTCCTGTCCCTTTAGGAATCATTATGGATCAATTCCCTGCCCAATGGCACGACTGCACAGCAAGTCATTCAGGATGCAGCAAAATTAAATGTCACCTTTGGTCAGGCAACGTTATTTTTTACTGCCAGACAAATGTTCTTTGAGCTGCAGTTCACCACAGTGCAACGATGACATCCAGTGGTGAGCCACATTCATCTCAGGGACTGGACTGCCCTGGGAAAATTCCAGAAGATATCTCCAAAAGTATGCCAGCCCAGGGTGGCTGCTCAGCAGAGCTCAGCTGGGTGGCAGCCAGCACAGGCCCACAGTGAGGAATGCCTGGGCAGGGGACAGAAGCACCAGAGAACACAGGCAGGTGCCTACAGAGAACCTGCACAATGCCATTCAAAGCCAGAGCTCCTGCAATGCTTGAACACTCCTTACACAAGGATCTGCCAGCAAAACGGGTTTTAATCATGAATTAAATCATGCAGACTACATCTGTAACACTTCCACACCTCAGAGACTAAAAAAGCCCTTTGTATTTCCCTGAAAGCATCCATCTTCAGAAGAGATTCTAGGAAACAAGAAGAGCCCGTGCCAAGTGTTACAGACATTTCCCACGCCTTCAGATCCAACTCTGAGTGTATTTCCTATAACCCACGAAAGGCTCACAGCCCGGCCACGGGAGCTGCTCCCTGCCAGTGCTGACACGTGTGGAGCCCTCCCAGTGCCACAACAAGGAGAGGAGGACTCGGTGCCCTCCCCTTGGCACACAGCAATTCTGACAGCCTGGCTTGTGCTGCACACACAGACCCAGAAGAGCAACGGCTTCTGCAAGAAAAACGATCAAGTCACGTTTGTGTTGAAATGCAGCTTTTTATAAATTAATAAAATGGTCAAAACCGTGAAAATAAACTACTTGTGATGTACCTAATCAATGAAAATAGGCAGGAATGCCAGCAGCAAACAGCATAAGCCCATCAAGCCTCAAGGCAATGCCAAGCTCAAACACCTCCTCCTACTGCTGTGCTGGTGGTTTATTTTAATGCACTGCAGCAATTAAAGCAGAAATAGAACTTCCCTGGGAAGAGTTGTGTCTAATTTATGAAATGGCTTCTGTGTCAGTGACACAAAGGCAGGCTATGAGCAGAATACAACCCGTTTTGTTCCCCACACAATGGCCCCAGCACCAACAGCTGGCATGCTCCAGAAATCACCTTTCTACAGCTCAGTACACTGCACGGCCCCAGGGAGGGAGGAATTAGGTGGATTGGTCCCATAATACCAGCTATTCTAACAAAATGTCAGGACAAATGGCTACCTGTGTTCCCCAGAGGGGTAATCACACATCATAATTGATAGGTCAATAGCAAACTAGCACATTTATTTTGTATCCAATCTATTAAAGAAGCCAGTAATCATTAACTAATGCAGGGTAAAAAGCATTAATTGCCATGGGTAGATGTATGCAAGGCAGCACATGTAAGGCCAGAAAAGAGGGTTTTCTTTGGTTATCAAATGATTATTTGGGGCACTGGCACCCCTGTCTCCCATGCTGTTCCTGTGTGGGGGCAGGGGTGGCCCTTTGGCATCAGCCCATGGGCTATTCCTGCACACGGACGGGCAGTGCCACCCTGAGCCTTCAAACCAGGGCTGGTCAAACGCTGTGCAGCCCCAGGCACTGACCACACACACCCTGCACGGAACCACAGCTCTCTCTCCTCATCTTCATCTGTGGCATCCACAACTCACACATCCTTCCAGCCCAAGCAACCAATGGAAAAACAGAGTCATGAAATATTGATTAGGTTTCAGCAAACACATCGTTTTCTTTGCACTTTCCAACCACACACAGCTCCACGTCCAGCTTTGCTGTTTGCTTTGCACATGCCTAGGGAATGGATTCATGGTGCATTTATCCTCCACTTCACATTACATGTTGATGGTACAAACTCACATCCAGAATATTTTGAGGCTCCTTTTAGTTCTGTTTTTAAACGTTGGACCCTGGGCTAGCTGTAGGTTTTCTACACATATTTATAATAATTGTTTTACAATAGGTCAGGGTTTATAGCAAACAGAGCTTCATTCTAACAAACAAAACCATGGAAACTGAACACCCAAAAATGCAAGAACAAAAATCTGGAGTTGGTATTTCAGCCCTGACAGGAAGAAAACAGCACTGTGTTCTGAGGTGGGCACTGGAAAGTCTATCCCAGTAACACTCAGTGGTGCTGCAGTCCTCTCTGGGACTCCTCATGTAAGGGCTTGGCAGCATGACAGAATCCTTTAGTTTGGACAAGACCTCTAAGGCCATCAAGTGTGACCATTGATCTTAGGCTTGACTTTGTGAGACCCTGAGGACGTGGGGCTTGCCCAGCCAAAGGCAGGGCAGCGTTGGCAGAAGGGCTGCTGGGACTGCCCCGCCTGTCACAGGCTCGGCATCCTCACTGGTCCCTCACTGCTGCTGCCAGGGGACCCCCCACCCCTGCCCTGGGGGAGTCTACAGCTGCCTGCAATGCTTGGTTTTATGGAGATTTGTGACTGAGAAAGCCCAGAGGCAGTCAGGGCTCCAGAGCAGCCGCAGGAGCCGAGCTGTGACTGCAAAACCCACCAGGAGCAGTGAGGGCAATGCACAGACCTGGAGAGCAGGAGTGCTGAGCTCAGCGACAGCGGCAGGCAAACAGCAAGGTGAACAAACACAGCTATTTTCATTTCAAGCTCCATTTGAATCACAAGTTAAAAAAAGAAACATCAATGTTTGCCAAGGTGATATGAACAAAACTGATTGGAAAATGCACGCTTTTTCAGCCTGCATTAGGAATTGTTTTCTAAATACTAGCTACATTCCAAAAAGCCTCATTAGAAATCTCGGCAAACATGTTTTCAAAAGCTGTTTCCAAGCATTCACAGATTTAGACAAACACCAGAAACTGAAGGAAAAGAAAACAGAAAAAGAAGCTGAGATGAAGAGTGCAGCCTTAATTGTTCTGTCTTTGTCAAAGAACCCTTCTCTGGGAGCTGGCTCGGACAGATAATACCTCGCCTTTACAGAATATTTTCATCCACAGATCCCCAAGGCCTTTTGGAATGAAGTCGGTATTATTACACCATTATTATGTCTATGTGGGTAAAAGCTGATCTCCAGCTTCTGGAAAAAGCCATGTCTATGTTCATAACCAATCATATGCCAATGCCTATAAGATCTGTAGGAAACCAGGGATTTCCTGCCTAACTCCAAGCAGCAGCACAGGAGAGCAGAGCAGCACACATCTATTGAATTTCCTCGCAGAAGCACTGTTACCATGGCAAAAAGCTGCTCTTTTTCCCTCGGAGCACTGACATTCTGACATTTGGATCCCCAGCCCAGAGAGGGCCGGGCAGTTCACACTCGTGTAAGGACCTGAGCATTGCTTGCTGCTCTGCTTCAAAGGCCACAGAAATGGACTCAGAAGGGGGCCACTTCCAGAGAGCTCAGTTCTCCCCCGTTTTTCTGGGAAGAAAGGGAAGGACAGGAAGGCACAGGAACTCGATCAAAGCATTCAAGCTGGCAAGGAGCTAAAGCACAAGGCTGGCTCTAGTCCTCTGACAGCAGGCACAGCTTCCCAGGTCATCTGCCTACAGCGAACTCTGCAGGGCACGAGCAGAGAGAAGCAAACCCAAACTCGGGCTGTGGCCAAGGACCAACTCCTGTGAGACAGGAGCACACCTGGCCGCCCCTGGGGAAAGGAGCCACACGGCAGGGCCTGGGATCAGAACGGGAGCAGCAGAAAAGCCACAGCTCACAGTGCAAAGGGCACAATGAGCCAGCCTGCAGAGACACCTACACACACATAAACAGAGCACAGACACACAGACACATCCACACAGACACACAGACACATCCACACAGACACATCCACACAGACACACAGACACACAGACACATCCACACAGACACATCCACACAGACACACAGACACACGGACACATCCACACAGACAGACACACAGACACAGACACACAGACACATCCACACAGACACACAGACACATCCACACAGACACACAGACACATCCACACATCCACACAGACACATCCACACAGACACATCCACACAGACACACAGACACATCCACACAGACACACAGACACATCCACACGGACACACAGACACATCCACACAGACACACAGACACATCCACACAGACACACAGACACATCCACACAGACACACAGACACATCCACACAGACACACAGACACATCCACACAGACACACAGACACATCCACACAGACACATCCACACAGACACACAAACACACAGACACACAGACAAGTCCACACAGACACACAGACACACAGACAAGTCCACACAGACACAGACACACAGACATATCCACAGAGACACACAGACACATCCACACAGACACAGACACACAGACACATCCACACAGACACAGACACACCACACAGACACACAGACACACACACACAGACACATCCACACAGACACCCCCCCCCCCCCCCACCCCCCACCCCCCCACCCCCCCCCCGCGCCCCCCGCCCGCCCCCCCCCCCACCCCCGCCCCCCCCCCCCCCCGACAGACACACAGACACATCCACACAGACACACAGACACATCCACACGGACACACAGACACATCCACACAGACACATCCACACAGACACACAGACACACCACACAGACACACAGACACATCCACACAGACACACACACACACACACAGACACATCCACACAGACAGACACACAGACACATCCACACAGACACAGACACACAGACACATCCACACAGACACACAGACACATCCACACGGACAGACAGACACATCCACACAGACACATCCACACGGACACACAGACACATCCACACGGACACACAGACACATCCACACAGACACACGGACACATCCACACAGACAGACAGACACATCCATACGGACAGACAGACACATCCACACATCCACACAGACAGACACATCCACACAGACAGACAGAAACATCCACGCAGACACACGGACACATCCACGCAGACACATCCACACGGACAGACAGACACATCCACACGGACAGACAGACACATCCACACGGACAGACAGACACATCCACACGGACACACAGACACATCCACACGGACACACAGACACATCCACACGGACACACAGACACATCCACACAGACACATCCACACAGACACATCCACACAGACAGACACACAGACACATCCACACAGACAGACACATCCACACAGACAGACACACAGACACATCCATACGGACAGACAGAAACATCCACACGGACACAGACACACAGACACATCCACGCAGACACACGGACACACAGACACATCCACACAGACAGACACACAGACACATCCATACGGACACACAGAAACATCCACACAGACACACAGACACATCCACACAGACAGACACACAGACACATCCACACGGACAGACAGACACACACACATCCACACAGACAGACAGACACATCCACACAGACAGACAGACACATCCACAGGGACAGACAGACACATCCACACAGACACACAGACACATCCACACAGACACACAGACACATCCACACAGACACACGGACACATCCACACAGACAAACAGACACGCAGACACACAGACACATCCACGCAGACACACAGACAGACAGAAACATCCACGCAGACACACGGACACATCCACACAGACACACAGACACATCCACACGGACAGACAGACACATCCACACAGACACACAGACACATCCACACAGACAGACAGACACATCCACACAGACACACAGACACATCCACACGGACAGACAGACACATCCACACGGACAGACAGACACATCCACACAGACAGACAGACACATCCACACGGACAGACAGACACATCCACACGGACAGACAGACACATCCACACGGACAGACAGACACATCCACACGGACAGACAGACACATCCACACGGACACACAGACACATCCACACGGACACACAGACACATCCACACGGACACACAGACACATCCACACGGACACACAGACACATCCACACGGACAGACAGACACATCCACACAGACACATCCACACAGACAGACAGACACACAGACACATCCACACAGACACAATCCCAGGCACACACAGACACAATCCCAGGCACACAGACACACAGACACAATCCCAGGCACACAGACACACAGACACAATCACAGGCACACACAGACACAATCCCAGGCACACAGACACACAGACACAATCCCAGGCACACAGACACAATCCCAGGCACACAGACACACAGACACAATCCCAGGCACACAGACACAATCCCAGGCACACAGACACAATCCCAGGCACACAGACACAATCCCAGGCACACAGACACAATCCCAGGCACACAGACACAATCCCAGGCACACAGACACAATCCCAGGCACACAGACACAATCCCAGGCACACAGACACAATCCCAGGCACACACAGACACAATCCCAGGCACACAGACACAATCCCAGGCACACAGACACAATCCCAGGCACACACAGACACAATCCCAGGCACACACAGACACAATCCCAGGCACACAGACACACACAGACACAATCACAGGCACACAGGCACACACAGGCACCATCACAGGCACACAGAAAAAAATACATACACACACACACGCACACAAATACACACAGGCACAAACTCCAGGCAGGCACACACAGAGGCAAACACACAGACCCGTGACAGATCAGTCAGAGCCAGACTCGGCACAGTCACTTCATGTAGAGACTCAGAGCAACACAAGATACTGAAACAAACACAGTGAATTCACTGAAAAAACTAACAGATTTTTCAAGTTAAAGTTTGAAACAAATAGCGTAAGTATCATAATGTTTCATACTGAAAACAATGAACACGAGGTAACAAATAGTTCATGTTAGGAGGGGAGATTGATTTCTAGGGTCAGAAAATCATGTTTTAGAAAAGGCAGACGTAGTTCTCCATATTATAATGGCAAACACTACCTTTCCGTGGCAAAAATATTTGTTTCCTCCTTACAAGCTGGAATCATCAATTTAACAAATGGCTTAGAAAAAGCTTTAAGCCAAGTCTGACCTGCTTGTAAGCAGAAGTGCCTGTTTCAGTTTACTGCAAATGTCATTAACACCTGTACAGCACTGACACCACGCTTTCAAAACAAAGATAGGTCATCTTACTTTTAATTTCACACATGCACATAAGTGGTAAACATTCCTGTTAATGATGCCATCTGGTGCCTCCCACAACGGTGTGACACTCAGCCTTCCAAACAAAATGTAACGGCAGCACTGCACCAACCCCACTGACATTTACAGCGAGGAAATTTGTTATCAGCCTCACTTCAGAATGCCTGCTTGTGTGCCTACTGCTGCAATAAAACCATCACCTTCACCAGCCAAGGGGAAGAACAATAAATAATGGATTTTCATCCATGCACATACTACAAAGGCATTAAAAATTCATTACTCACGCACATGAGCATCTTAAGCAACAGTTACTGCTTTAAAAATTAATACTACTCCCCTGGTTAAGTGAAAACTATCTACATCAAGCCTTTGTTTGCAATCCCAGTGTCCACACACAAATTGTAGCACAAAGGAACTCTGCTGTTTTACGTTTGATACATGAGCCTTGATATTTAAAACGCAGGGAATTTTCTTGCCCATCCTCCCTAGGCTCTCTGCTATATTTGCTCTTTATCTTAGTAGAGGCCTAATGATGAAAACCAACTCCAAACCCGGAGAAACCTTCCATCTTTTGGCCATATTCAGTACATTCCAGTGCTTCAGCTGCACACCAGCAGAACTGAAACTGCCAGAATAAACCTTTCATTGCCACAGGTATTCTACCAAGCCAGCACACCCTTGGCTCCAAGCAGACAGTGAGGGTACAAGAGCAGTGAGCTCGATCCCTGAGTTACTCCAGGCAGTTCCTGCTGTCCCAGAAGCACCTCCAGGAGCAGAGCTGGCTGTCCCTTGGCCATGCCTGCAGACAGGGACATTCCAGGACAGCGAATGGCCAGTGCCCAGGACGGACACACACTCCAAAGCAGAGGCTCTGCTGCTTCACAGCACCCGTGCCTCTCCCTCCCCACCTTCTTGGCATTTCTCTGTGGACATGGAAGGTGACAAACCATGCACTTGGCACTCTCAGCTGCAGGCAGAAGCAAAGAGCTTTGTTTGCTCCAAACAGATCGTTCTGTGTTTAAAAGTCTGTTTTCAAGTCCTTGTTTTTATTACCTTTGAATTACAACTGAGCTAAAATTTTCAAGCTGTACGCTGTGGACTGGCTGGCACTGGACAGCAAGGTGCTGGCAACAGTCAGTCCATCAGTTCCGAGTCCTGTCTGCTCCTCTGCCTGCACAGCTCAGGGTAAAGGCTTGTGCTCAGTCTGGGCACCACTCAAACACTACAAAGTAGAAGCCACAGAGAGGGAGTAAATAAAGCAGAGCCCAGGAGTTTGTTGGAGGGGACACAAGCATCTAGGGATGAGTTTTCTATGCAAACACTCATATAGATCAGTTTCATTTCTGTTTTTTAAACAAGCTTCCCCACAAGAGAAAGATCATCAAATTCAAAAATGTTTTAGATTATTTTTTTCTGGTTTCACCTGATAGCTAATCTCTCCTTTTCACAAAACATGGTAAATATATACTCTTTCAAAGTCCTGCATTTCTATAATGGACATAAAAAGCCTCACAGAATAGAGAATCATCCAGGATGGCTCCTACATTCACAAATCATTTGAGTATGTAGTTGGGAATGTACACTGCAATGGAACAAGTTCTAAGATGAATCTGAAAGCAAGGATGCATTTTCCTCTCATGTTCTTGATTTAATTACTATTTAAACTGCTCTCAGGCCATTCACTCATAGCCTTTACCATAAGCATCATCGTGGAATCACACAAACACACAAAAATACCTCCACACTGCACTGGGAACTGTTGAGTTTGCCGTGCCTTGGCCTCCACTTTCTATTTGAACCTCACACGGAAATAACTAAATTTATACAACACTTCATGGGCTTCTGCAACTGTTCTGTCTTTTTATGAGCTGGAGCAGAAAAACAATTCTAAACTGTGCAATAAAGCCTGACAGCTTGAAAGCAGCCATGAAATAAAAATATAATAAACCCAATAGCATGAATAATAATAAAAGGGCAAAGCCAAGGAAATAATTCAACAGATGTGTGACATTTTTCTTCTTCATTGTGGATCAGTTATTCTTGTTAATTATATCACCTATTCTTCCCTTACATTGATAATTACATGAAGCAGATGGAGAACAGAATGCTTCCAGATGGTGAGAAAGCAAACAAGTTTACAAATTGTTTATTTATGAAGAAATAATTAAAAATTATTTCATTATCTATAGTTTTCTACTCCACCAATAATGCCATGCACCGTGAAGGCCAGCAGCACTTGATAAGATATTCAGGATTCTGCTGTAACCAACTGCTGTTGGTGTAACATGACGGCAGTGACTGACAGACCAAAATAATCATCTAATCTGTTTTAATGCTGAGGGAATTAAGAGTTTGGATCTTTGGATCTCCTGCCAGTTGGCGCTTCAGCGCCGGTTGCTGATCCAGAATACAAAAATTAGAGCTTTCCTTTGGCTTTGGCACAGCTGTACAAAGTGTTGGATGCCATGAGCAGGCAGGAGCTGTGTCAGGTCTGTGCCCTGCACCCCCGCCTGGCACACGGGTGGCCAATCCAAGTCTGAGCCAAGATGTGGCACCTCTGCCACACTTGTGCTTCAACAGGTGTCCCAAAGCCTGGACACCTCAGGACCAGATGCAAATCAGCAGCTGTGTCATTCCAGAGGGCTGCAGTGGGACATTTCATGGGAGGCAAGTTTAACATCTCCTGCTTTGTGCCTTCTCAGTCCAGTCTTACCCAATTTAGCCAAATCTTGCACCAAAATGTATTTCTAATCCCAAAGCATAAGAAGAAGTAAGGAATAATTGACAGCCTTTCAGGAAATGGAGCCACTGCGTGGGGGTTGACAGGGTTTCTGAGGCAAAGATGAAGCAGCACAGAGCTGTGGTTTAAGAGAACAGGTGAAAATGCCTCTGATAGCCTTAAAACATATGGCAAGGCATTCATGAAAAGGATGGCAAATGGGGGAGGAGCAGGGAGAGCTCCTAAGGTCTGTACTTCTCTGGAGCCTCGGTCACTTGAGCAGTAAGCACCAACAACACACACCAAAAGCCTGCCTCAAACCAGAAACAAGGCCAAAGCAGGGGAAATGCCACGAGAGAACAGCATGAGTGGAGAAGTGCAGGTAAATGGCCACACAGGTAACAGCTGGCTGTGAGGTGCTAGGGTAAACTCCTGGAGTTTGGGAGTTCCTTTCTCCAGCTGACACCTAGCTCTGCCAGAGAGCCCACAGGAGGAAGATCTATGCTTCCTTTAAAACCACGAGACACAGCTCACACTCCCTGCACGAGACAGGAGGGAGCAGGTCAGCAATCCATGGCAGGGGGACACATGGCACTTCCCCCTGGGAGGCTTTTCCAGACACCACAGAAGAACAGAGGGAGCTGACAGAGGGACAAGAACAAGTTCCCACACATGGTGCTCATCTGTCTGTAAGAACTGATCCAGACCTGCAGGAAAAGCATCTCTCCAGCACAGACAAGATCCATCTGCCCTGGCAGAGCTTGGGAATGAGCTGAGAGCAAAGCTGCTGTGGTTTAGATTGCTGGTTTCTCTCCTGGCTTTGGCAGCAGGCAGCAGGACATTGCCTGTGTGTGCCCTGGGTCTGGGTCTGTGAGTGAATTCCCTTTGTGCCCTGGGCAGGCTGGAATGTTCTGGAGACACACAGACTGAGGGAGCCCCAGGGCTGAGAGCAGAGCTGCTGAGGGCCCCCAGCCATGCACACACACACCAGGAGCTGTGCTGTGCCCTCATACAGAGCAGATGAGCTGCTCAGCCCCACGCTCTCACTGGGGAAAAAGGCACTCTGCAGCTAGAAAAGGAGAGCAAGAGCTCGAGAAGGGCTGGAACAAGAGGAAGGCAGCTGAAAAAGCAGTAGATGAGAGGCAGATGTTGATTTGTTGATTACTAGATATCAAGGGGCATCTTGTGGGTATCAAAGCAAGAATATCACCACAATTATCTCCATTACGAGCAACAGATACTCAAGCAATCAATTAGGGCAGGCAATCAATGAAAATTTTGCATTTCTGAAATCAACTTGCATTTACAATCCTCATCTTGTAGTTCATGTGACAAACCCTGCCACTACTGCAGAGCACTCTCAAGCAGCAATTACAGTGACAACCTGCCCTCCAGCTCATGGGAACAAAGCAGGCACGGATTCACCTCTGGAGGAGCTGCTTTCTAATTGGAGAAGGCAAAGCCCCCTCGGTTGAAACCAGCACGGTGAGCTGGGATAGAGACAGGGGATAAAGAAATGAGCAGTGGTCTCAAATGCTTGGAATCCCTGATCTCTTTTAAAATCACCAAAACAAAGATAGGAGGCATTTTCTCCTTACTCCTCTGCAGGTGCTGGCCTCAGACATCTTCCCACTAAATTCCTACTCCAGACTCTTGGTTTGCCTTTCACCTTTCTCCCTCTTTTCTCCACGCTTTCCTCACAACATTGTTCTCCCACGCCCTTTTCCCCTCACTTCCCAGCCCTTCAGCATCTTCTACAACCAAAATGGGTTTCACCTAGTCTCACTATTTCATGAGGTGACAATTCTCAGCCTTTCCCTCCTGCAGAGCTAGCACATTTATCTCCTTGGTGGGACAGGCTGTCCTCTGCCTCACAGATTACACCTTGCTGTTTTTACAGTAGGTCTGAGCAGCCTTTTAGTCACTAACAAAAGGCAGAGAGATAATATTGTGCCTACTGAAACTTGGTTATATTAGTTTATAAAATACACCTCAGTTTATTTGTAAGGTCACTGCAGGAACTGGCAGGGCAGTGTGGGATTATTGATGATTATTGAGATTATCTGAGCAGAGAGAGGGCAAGTGCCTGGGGCCTGCTGCAGCCCAGGGTCTAAAAGCAGCACCACCTCCCTACTCAGGAGCACACTCAGCTCCCCGTGGCAGGCTGCTCCTTCTGTTACACAGCTTCCCAACGTATGGTGGCCAAAGGTCGCTCCATTCACTCCACACAAGAGTCAATTTAGCTTTACACGGTTTCAAGTTCTTGGTATTTCACAGAAGCCAGCAGCAGCAGCAGCAGACTAGCTTTATCCTCAAGTTACCACGCAGCACTTAGCCCCAGATGTCCATTCTGATAGAGCACAGTCTGTCAAAAATCTATAATTCATGCAGAGGCAGATGCATGGATGCTTACACAGTGGCTGGCCTTGAGCTGGGGCTTTTCCAGTACAAATTCTTAGCAAAAATTTCACACATTCTATTAAACAGGAATTTGAATCTGAGATTTCAAACCATTATACCACTACCTACAGAGAAGCTCAGAAAAGCTCGGGAAGAACATAAGCAGACAAAAGATATGCAAATCTTTCAAACACAGCAAGTCTGTGATTTTCCAGCTTCCATAAAAATGCTAAGATGAGGTATTTTAGGTAGAGAGCAATCCCTTTCGGGAGTAAGAATAAGAAGGAGTTTAAAAAAAAGCACCAGAGTTCATTCTGCAGAGAAGAGAAGGGCAGGGATGGCTGTTGAACAAAGCCACCCAGACCAGCAGCCTCAGCCGTGCTCTGGATTTCGCTTTGCCAGCTGCTGCCTAATTAAGAGTTTTAGGTGCCAAAACCTACTGACTAACTGAGAAAAGGACAGCACTAAAAATATTATATGGAAGCCCATCTCAGCCAACTGGAAGTTACTAGACAGACATAAAGCTCCCTAATTATGTTTCTCTACCAAAATGCAACTACCTACTGAGAGAATCCATCACTAATTGTGTTTTTCCTAATATTTCAGCTTCACTAGTTACTCTTCTGAGGAATCACCTTCACGTCAAATTTAGTTACTTAAAAATTATAAGGGAATGGGGCTTCAAGTTATTTTAAAAATGAAATTTTAAGAGACTTTTCATTTAGAACCTCCAGGCCACACCAGCTCTTTTTAAGTAAAACCGTTTGCTAGTGAAATAATCTTTTCCTTTGCTGTTAAGTCGCTTGGTGTTTTAAGGGTCTCTCATGCATGGAAGAACCCTGACTGTGGGACTGAAAAATCAAAGGCACTTAAGCAACCTCTACAGAAAGTGTCATGCTGGTGACTCTGCGTTCTTCCTGCTTGCAGAGCACGACACCCAAACACAGCTGGCAGCAGCAAGGGCTCAGCAGCAGCAGCAGCAGAGCAGTGAGAGGATGCTGGGACAAAGTGCTGGGGAAGGAAAGGGGAAGGGGAAAGGGAAAGGGGAAGGGAAAAGGGGAAGGAAAAGGGGAAGGAAAAGGGGAAGGAAAAGGGGAAGGAAAGGGGAAGGGAAAGGGAAGGGAAAGGGGAAGGAAAAGGGGAAGGAAAAGGGGAAGGAAAAGGGGAAGGAAAAGGGGAAGGAAAAGGGGAAGGAAAAGGGGAAGGAAAAGGGGAAGGAAAAGGGAAGGAAAAGGGGAAGGAAAAGGGGAAGGAAAAGGGGAAGGAAAAGGGGAAGGAAAAGGGGAAGGAAAAGGGGAAGGAAAAGGGGAAGGAAAAGGGGAAGGAAAAGGGGAAGGAAAAGGGGAAGGAAAAGGGGAAGGAAAAGGGGAAGGAAAAGGGGAAGGAAAAGGGGAAGGAAAAGGGGAAGGAAAAGGGGAAGGAAAAGGGGAAGGAAAAGGGGCAGGAAAAGGGGCAGGAAAAGGGGCAGGGAAGGGGAAGGGGCTGTGCAGGCCGGCGCGGCGCTGCCGCTGTAATTAAGGAGCAGCCCGTGGGCACCGGGAGGGAAATGCCAGCCCATCTGCCAGGCCCTGCACGAGCTGGCAGCGTGCCCCCCGCCTGCTGCCGCTGCTGTCACCCACCTGATCCTGGCAGAGCGGCTCGGGCGGAGCGCTCGCGCCCAGCTCGCGCAGAGGATACACAATCTGCCGTCTCGGCCGCACGGGAGCCATGAAATGAAGGGCAGATGTCAGGGAATGGGCACGGGGACGCTGGAACTGCAAGACAGCGATCCATATGTGAGCAGGGAGAGTGGCAGGGCGCTGCAGCGCAGATGGCGGCCGCGCGGCTTCGCAAACACACAATCCTTAGCTCTGTTGGCTAAATCCGAGACAAAAATCAGCAAATAAACAAACACACTCCGAGCAGAGGAATGAATTGCAGATAATTCCTGACACTAATGAAGATAATTATGAGAGTAATTACATTACTATCTCTGTGGGAATGACAGATAAACAAGTGGTTTGGTTTATGGGATTTTTCAGCACAAGTATTTTCCCCAGGAGGATATTTTTCTCCATAGCGATCATGAATCAGCTTGATTTGACCTCATTAAGTTGTGTTATCTGCTCGCTGCTAACCTTTGCTCACCTGGCAAGGAACGGAGATGAATTTATACAGAAATTCTACACCGACTGAAATGTCTGGTTCATCCAAGTGATAAATGTTAATAAACTGGCAGAAATGTGAAATGAACAAAACCCTAAAGCTCATCTGAGCAGCCTGGATCATTAGAAATAGCTGTATCTGTCTATTACAGCATGACTGGCTCTGGCATAACTTACAGCATGAAAGGGAAGAAGAGAATTACAGGAAATACAGAATGAACATTAATGCAAACTAAATTACACTCAAGTGCCATTCCGTCCACAAATATTAAAAACTTGAAGTTACTATGTTGAGAACTAAGTAAAATATCACACTTACACTTATTAGATAATGATATTAGATAAGCTAAAGTAATTCTGTAGCCTGGTAGCCTGGAAACAGTCAAAACTGGAATCACTGGTACAATTTAGCTTCTCTTCCATCCAGTGCCATTAAACTGCATTTTTGTGAGAGCCTCTTCAGAATGTGAGAAGCTAATGCTACGCAGGAACATCGGCTCCTCACGGGAACACTCAGAGCTCCACAGAAGTGCACAGGAAAACACATCCTCCTGCAAATGTGCCCGAGCCTAACCTGTCAAGAGTTCACACACAAAAGCCAGTGGTGGTTTCAAAAACACCCAAGTCAGCAAGGACAGATCCCATCTCAGTCACCTGTAAACACCAGGTGCCCAGTGCAGGCAGCAGCCCGAGCTGCAGGCCAGGCTGCAGGGGAAAATTCCATCTCGAGACAGGCAGGTATGGATGAACTGCCCTCGGGATGCACTGTGTGTTTCCATCCGTGCTGCCAGGAGCCTGGGTCACTGCCCAGGCCAGACAGCAGCTTCAGATGGCTACACAGGCTTGCATTCTTACCTTGAGTTCCCTTTTCTGACTCGAGACTGATGACAAAACACAAACGTGAGCGTTTATGAATTAAGTGCCTCTCAAAATGGATTTTCTCCATTGGAACTTCAATTCTTACACTTCTCCCACGAAAACTGCAGGAACACAAGACCCCCTTCAAAAGCCAGTGAGGTGCCCAGGTCCCACTGACTTTTGGTGAAGCAGTCTAGAGTACCTGAATCCCTCTGGAAGAGTTTTTCTAAGGCACCTGGATGTGTTTAAGATGATCCCCTTGCATTTCCTCGGGCTACATTACCCTTGTGCTGGGCAGGGAGCCAGGGCCAAGGCCATTCCCACTCTCTGCTCCCCAGCACACTTCCTGAAGACACCTGTGGACACCACAGATCAGTCCTGCTATGCCAGATCTGTGTCCATGGGTCCAGAATATGGCAGGCAGGAAGAAAAGAAAGTACAGTTTGCTGCAGATTGACATGAAAATCCATGTTTGCAGTCATTCATGGAAGCAAAGAAAAAATAAAGTGAGAAAATGTGTCAATATTTAATACAAGAAATACTAATTACTTTCTCCTTACCTTGCCCTCCACATATTCTGGATAAACAGGGTAGTAGAGAGAAGTTTTGTGACCCAAGCGAAGAATCTCCTTTAGAAAGTATTTTGTATAGTGGTGAAATACAGGATTCAAGACAAAGTGGCAAAGATGTCCATGCTCCTCTTGCTGGTGGTGATTAAAATGAATGAAGTCCTCAATGTTGTAATGTGCTCGAATATACTCAATATCCTGGAAAATTAGGAATTGCTGAGTCAGCAGTGATCAGCAGCTACCTTGACAGGACTTTAGCAAATACCAAGCAACCAGTCACTTTCTATCGATCAACAAACTACATTTGAGCACTGGAATCAAGTGTCTTTGAGAGCTCTCCTCAACTGAGGTGCACTGACTGAACAGACTTTTCTCAAAAATCTCTTCATTGTATCAAAACCTCTCCTTGCAGCTTGCCCCTCTTTACAAGGAATGCACACCCGACCCTTTCCCCACAATGCCTGGTACAGGTTAACAGACATCCAAGGGAGGGAAAAAACCCTCCACCCGTTTGTCTGTGTTCAAGGCACAGAAGCCCAGGCCAGCCCTCTCACCAAACTCCAGCTGAAAAAGGGAATTCCAGAGCAGAGCACGGCTGTGTAAGAAATGCCCTCTGACAAGTCCTCCCTGTTGAAGTGATAAGCTGATATTTTTGCACATTTGTTCAATCTGTCCTCCTAGCTCTTAATATAATCAAGAGAATTACTCTCAGAAACAGGAGTAACTTTTCTATTGTAAAAACTAAGCATTAGAACAGCTGAACAACCTAAAATCCACCTTTTCAGTATTAGCAGAATGCCACAAAAGTAAGACTTGGAGAACGTTCATTTTTCAATAATAATGTGCAATGTCTTTGTTTACTACATCAGGGAATAGGCTTTTGTTTTCAAGTGCATGATTCACAATCACTTAGACTCTACTGTTGGAGAAAAAAGTTATGAAAGCTAATCTAGAAGAAGAATTACTGCTCTTTGCAGAACTTGTACCAAAGCTGCTTATTGACTTGGAAAGTAGAAGGGAAAGAGGTGATTAAACATCTATTTAGAGGCAGAATGGCTTTGTGCTAAAGCACAAAAAAAGTACAGGAGGAAAACTTGCAGGACATAGCAGCAGCTTCTTGAAAGTAAGGGGATCATTTTTTTCATCTGTGGGTCAATCATGACCTATGAGCAGAGAAATAATACAGTGGCCATAGGCTGGAGAGCACGGGAGCTTCTACAAGCAGCATTTTTACACTTTGTTAGGCACACGTACAGTGCCAAGCACAGAACTCAGCCTTAGTGTGAGGACCAAGCATCACAGAGCTCATGGAACACAAACTGAATTTACCGTTTCATCCCTAGTGACACAAACACCAACGATTTGATCCGAAACTTCTGCTACAAAAGCCTGTACTGGCATCCCATCCTGCAAGGTAAAGGCAACAGATGCACATTTCCAGTTTCAGTAGAACCTCTAATGGTAACTGTGTATTTCCCCACAGAGTCCCAGATAACACACTTTTCTCCCCGTGCAGCCCCCCAGCACCATCCCAGTTTAACCAGCCTGCTCCCTGTTGGAGCCATGTGTGTGACTGGACTCTGGAGCACACACACCTTTCCTTACTGACACTTCAGTTCGGGTACAGCTGCTGCAGGAGTGCTACAAGCTCAGCCACTGCTTCATCCTGGGCTAAGTCCTGATCTTAGCACAGAATTGAACACATATCAGCAACAAATACTCACTGGCTCCCTGCGAGCCTCAGTGAATATCTTTGAGTCATTCCATATCCTTTCATTCAAGCTAAGATTTTCAACGAGTGTCTTTATGCCCTGTAGGTCGCTGGTTGCTGCTTTTCTTACATTAAATGACCTGGAAAAGGACAAAAAAAGAATTAAAGTTTGTGACAAAATAAGGACAACTGCCAAGCTTAAGACAACACACCCTTCACAAGTAGCAACCACATCGTTCAGAAATTGTAACTGAATGCTAAATGACACTTGTTCAAAGGCAGATATGAACTTACTGCATGGTAACAGAAAAGATCAGAGCATCTACTTGAGACAACTCCAGAATCCTCCTTTATCTGCTATTAAACACTCAGCCCAATCTATAACCCCAGGTATCACCTGCCTTCAAGTGAGTAAAAGTCAGCAATAAAGGCAGCCAAAGAACCATAAAATGAATGTGGAATCTGTAGCTGAACACTGTGGCACATGGGGAAAAGAGCAAGATAAAAACAGGGAAAGGCAAGAAAAGGACAGAGAAAAATAAAACTGAGCCAGCTTCATGGTACAAAGCAAAGCAGGAACATCAATTTCCCCGAGAATGAATAACTTGTTTGTGATTTTTGTGTTAGGCCTTGGTGCTTCCAGCAGTACCACATGAGGATCAACTTCCATGACTGCAACTCCTCTGCTCAGCATGGGGTGCCAGGTAGCAGTGACACAGCAGTGACTGGTACCAGAAGGCCTGTGCCACACATGGAACACTCCCCCACTGCTCCAGACAGCAGTGACCTGCCACTTGGCTCATTCACAGGCTGTTAGCAAACATCTTCCCACATACCAGTTAGGAAATAAATTCACATCACACTGGCAGTCTGCAGCAGCTGAGGAGCCCTCCCCGTGTCTGCCAAAGGCAGCAAGCCCTTCTGCTTACACACAGCTGGTGCCACCAACACTCGTGGAGTGCTGCTCAAGAGGCTCAACTACAGCTCCAGTTCCAAGAAGTAAGTTCTTTCACCCACAACAAAAAATTGTGATTCATGCCCTATAATCTTTTTATTCCTGTTCTTCCTGCTTTCAGTTTAAAAGTGGATGTGCTGTTCTTCAGCCTCAGTCACATTGAGAGGCATCTTGTGGAATATGGGTTTAATGAATAGCACCTGTACCTTAAAAAACACAAATTTGCCAAGATTCTGGTATGAGAAATTTCACAGCTGAATTCACTGACCATTTTGGAGTGCTCGAAAGCACAATTTGGTTACTGAAGGACAAAAGAATCCTGACCTTCTAAGCCAGCATCAGCCGAGCTTCCAGAGCTTTTCACACCCCTGCACAGCCGATGGCAAGAGCCAAGAGCAATGAGGACTGTGCAGCCCCAGCGTGCCCTGTCCCACCCTCTGCCCCACCCACGCCCCAGGGAAGGCGGCTGTGCCCACAGGGAGCTGCATCCCCAACACGACAAAAACACGGCATGTGAAAAGTTGAAACTGCCTTTTGCTAAGAGTAAGCAGATACACCAGCTCCACTGGGAGTATGGAGCAGGAGGAAGGACTATCCAAGGTCTGCACTTGTTTCTCTCCTAGCAATGAATTAACTCGTTCTAGATGCTCAAGTCCTTTGACTGCTCAGAGACAAGGACGCAATTATTATTATTATTATGCTTTTTGGTGAAAATTGAGGGAAAGTATCCATTAGGAGCCTCAGCCTATGCCTTTGCCATCTGTTATTTTTTTCTCCTTCACTGTTAAGTAGCAGACTCACAGTTCCATTTGCTGCACTCTTACTTTTTGTGTACTTAACACTTTTTCTTATTCCTTTTACTACCTGTACTAATCAGGAGCTCATTTTGTGCCTGTGCCTCTTCTGACTTCGCCCTCTCACGTCTTCTCATATTCCCCTCTTCTTACCCTGTTTTTCTTTTAGTCCATTTTCTGTGAGTTCCTCTTCACTCACACACTTTTGAAAGCCATAGGTGCAAGTACAATGCGTTGATCTTTCACAGATTTTGGTTATTTCCAAGAGAGTATCTGCTGGTGCACCCTGTGGGTTTTGTTCTGCAGAAACTTTGCAAAAGATTACTCTGGTTTCTCCCAAAGCTTTTCTGATCCTGAACCTCAATGAGCAGCTATTTTTCCTTACTTTCCTGCAAAGCTGCAGGGGGAGTTGGAAAATGCTACTGACGACCCTATTTTGTTTTCATGAAAGGACTGGTGTCATTTGGAATATGCACAAATGTAATCAGGATGGTAACTTTTTTTAAAGAGCCTTGATAACAACTTGAATTTTGCCCAAAATTGCAAGGGGACATATGACTCCCAACCCTACTGATGGATTACTGAGCAGCTGGGCCTGAGATTACCAGGAATTATTCCAGCAGCTCTTTCTCCAGCCAGCTGGATTTTTACTCAGGACACAGGAGCAGAAGTTTCATCCCAGGGCAGAAAGCTTCTGCCTTGGTCCAAGAGTAGCTGGCCAGCTCCTGCATGAAGTATTTGTGCAAAACCAAAGGTGATTAGGTACCCAATTAAACCTAGAAATATTTTGTTAAAACCACACAGTATTTAGGTACATTAGGACCAAAACAAAAAAAAAGAAAATAAAATCGTTAACAATCTAAGATTGGTGTTTGGACCAGAATAGGCTTGGTATACAAGAAAAGCTTTGGAAAACTAATTCCACGTAACAGAAGTCACAGCAAGAAAGGTTTGGTGTCCCAGTTCAGATATCTCAGCCTACAGAAGTGTTCAGAGCATCACAGAAACTGAAGGCATGAAATAAATGATTCAACACCAAAAGGGAAAGAGCAGTGACATAGGACAGATACTCAACAAAGTTCCTGCTGTCATCTGTACGTCCCAGAAACACATGACTACAGCATCTTTCCAAGAATTAAACCTACTCCAGGCTATCGGGTGCCAGTGTCACAGCACCTGCCCCACATGCCCAAGGCCAAACACAGCAGCACGTTTCTCTGCTGCCTTTGGCCCACAGCCAGGGGCCTTGGAGCCGCTGGTCTGTACCCATGTCCATCCTGCCCATCTTAGCGCTGGACACCCAAATCCCCAAAGCATCCTCTCTCAGCCTGAGGTTCCCCTGAGAGGACGCTGGCTGTAAGGGCAGCAGCAGGGCTGTCCCAGGAGTGACTCACGTGAGCAGTGCTGCCCTGTGGAACACGTACAGCTCCCGGCCCAGCCGCCACGGGCAGCAGGGCACGGCGCGAACAAAGCTCCGCAGCAGGGACGACTCGGGCACGTGATGTGGCACCAGCATCACACACAGCTCTCTGTCCTGGAAGACACTGGCAGGCAGTACAAGCGTTCTCTGAGCTCTACCCAAAGCCCCCCAGAGGGGACAGACAGCCCTGAACACGGGGCTGACACTGCACAGCTCCACGCACGGCTCTGCCTGGGCAGCACCAGCCACTGACAGCTCAGAAATGGCTTCACGTTCACCCAGCTATGGGGTGACCCTTCCTTACTACATCTGCCAATTCCATCATGACATTGCTGTTCACAGACTGACAGTGGATGGACAAATGACCTAAATTTGAAATGCTTCCTGGGCCAGCTGTCTCTAGGAGCTTTCTTTGGTGGTAAGCAGTGTTTCTGAGTGTGCTGGTTCCTAGGGCCAAGTCAGTGCCTCTGGTAGCCAGGGCCTGTCTCTAAGGCACACTGCCATGCAGGTATTTGTAACACGGCTTCACAGCTCTCTGGTGTGCATTAAGAAAGGCTCAAAGTGGACTTTGTTACCTCAGACAGAGAGATCACACAGGGCATGAGTGGGAAATACCACAGTGCCACTGTTCACTCTGCAGGCAAATACTGTGAATGCTATGCTAGTATAGTTTTTTAATTTTGGTACAGTCTGGATCTGTACACGGTTTTAAAGGAGTTTGAAACATTTCTTTCCTAAATCTGCATCTCAGAGAAGTTCCTATGGAACATAAACCAGGGAGCCTATTTGCAAGAGCACATAGTGCCAGGGAAATGCCTTCACACTGACAGAGAACAGGTTTAGATTACATGGTACAAACAAATTCTTCCCTGGGAGGGTGAGGAGGCCCTGGCACAGGCTGCTCAGAGGTGTGGCTGCTCCACCACTGGAAGTGTCTGAGGCCAGGTTGGACAAGGCTTGGGGGAACCTGGGCTAGTGGAAAGTGTCCTGCCTATAGCAGGGGTAGAACTGGATGATCTTTAAGTTCCTTTTCTCCAGGATTCTAGGAAAAACAGAGGACTTAGGTATGCATTCCATGAAGTCCAGAAGCAGCCAAGGAGGGGAGCAGCTCAGCCCAGGGTGACCAGGCCCAGTATGTTTGTGTGGGGCACACACTCACTGGAGCAGCAGACCCACCTCCCCTGGCTGCCAGCTGCACTGCTGACCCACCACACACCACACAAAACCATCCCAACTTTGCTTATACTCACTGGGAAAACGCTGAAAGCATATTGCAAAAAATCCAGTGACCTGCAACCAAGAGCAAATATTGGCAAATAAATATCAGAATGATCTGATACACTGCGATATTGACATCCCTGCGAGTGCAGGAACATTTATTCAGAGCTGATCAGAAAATCCCGATGGATCATCAATAACCAACTGCTGATGTTGCATGCTGCACAGCAATTTCTGACTTCTAGCGCCTACAGCATCATTATTAACAAGAACAACCAGGATCTGTTTGACATAACACATGAGGCTGCTCACGAAAAGGGTGGGGGGAGAACAAACATCACATTGGCTCTCGTGTCGTTGACTGCAGCCTCTTCAGAAGCCATTCCTGGACTACCACAGCAGCGTTAGCTTATAGCAAATATCACTCCAGCTTACAAACAGTTGTTGCTATGTTCCACAGCGCTGTCAGCCAGCACCAAGGGCTCTGTGACTTTGCACTCAGGAAAACCTGCCCAGTGTGCTCTGACAGGAACGTCAATACTTACAATTGCTTCTGAACACTCTTTCCACTTCTCACCCACTGACTTAGAGCTATCCGTGTCTCTTTTCCATGGTGACAGCAAACTGTGACATCTCAGTTTAAAAAGACTTGAGAAATCTCACCAAAGCCCTGCTGTTTTTCCCATGTGTAAGGATATTAAAGAGCTCAAAACCCAGTTATGCTCAAGTTTCATAAAACACTTTTCCACCACACAAGATGTATTTTTTGATGAGATTCATACATATATGTCACCTATAAATACTGATAAATCCTCTCCCTCCTTTCAGAGCTGTAATTACCTCTTTAATAATACTACTTAAAAGAGAAGTAATTTCTAATTGCAATATCTATGCTTGAATGTAAATTTAAAGCTGCAAGTACATATCAGGCCTGGGGTATTATATATTCACCTATATAACCAGGACTAGTTAACAGAATAGCTAACCAGGGGAAAGGAAAATGCCATTGCAACTACATTGGATTGTAATTTTCTCTGGCATCCAGGACCTTGTTGGCAGCAAGGACCACAAGAGTTGAGGTGGGAGATTTTTCAGGGGGCTTAGAAAAGTATCCAACACCAGCAGATAGGCCAGCAGTTCAGCTCCTTCACATTTCCCTCTCAATGCACTAACAACATCACAGCTCTGGGTTCAGGAGATGGAAGCCTGTAGCAGCTTCAGTGGGTAACAACTCCCAGGGAGCAAACTTCCCTCAGGGCTCAGATGCAATCACACCTACACTTGAAGCCAACTGCTATTTCTGGGTCCGTGCTGTGCAAGGCCAGCAGGAACTCCCTCAGGACAAGATTCCAGGCTGCAGCCAGCATCACCTTGTGGCCCCCGTTACATACATTTGCTTTGCTAATATTTCTTTTACAGGCAGGTGCATCAAGCAAAGGCAAGCCAGAGAAGCATACAAGCAAAACGTTTGAAAACACCAAGATCTACAGAGTCCTCAGCTCTGCATGGGGTAATCTTAGGAGAAGTCTTCTGACAGGAATGCTGTCTCCTCCAGATGCCCATCTTGGAATCCACACTGCTCCACAGATGTCTCCAGGTAAAAAAGACTGGGAGCACAGCATTGAGTGATAAATGCAGTGAGAAATGTCTTGAACAGAAACAGCAAACAAAGCACAGAGTCAGAAGGGGGCAGAAACGGGATAGATCCTTATCCTAAGCAGGAAACTATGAGCAGAGAACTCAAGAAGTCTACAGGGAGATTATTTCCTGACATAAATCTCTATCACAGCTCTCCACTGCTGTTTCAGTATAATGGAGTCATTCCAGAGCAAGCTCCTCACCTCACTAAGATTTTAAAATAAAGCTTTCTTATTCTGCAATAATTATCTTGCTCAGATTTTTACACTAGATTGTCCCTCAATTAACTGTTCTGGAACAGTCTGCAGTGCAGTTGTTGTTATCACACATTAGTTGGTCAATGTTTCTAAGTACAACACAGATGTTCTGTGCTGAATTCCTGCATTTCACTAATTCATCTAGCTCTTCACAAAATTCAGCTACGTTACTGGGTATGTCACTTGGGAAATATGTACCCAAAAGGCAATGTCTTTGCTTTGTTTTGGTAACTTGGGATATTTTGCATGTTCAGCATTTGACCCCCTTGGGTAGGTGCCCTCCTTAATCAAGAAATAGCTCAATAAATAGCACCAGTTTTCAAGGAATTCTCTTTTTCTTCTCGGTGATGTTTGCCCTTACACTTCCTTGAAGGCAGAGAGTTCAGAAGCTGCTGCTGACCAATGACTACTACTACAGACAGATATTTTTCCAACCTGTACTACACATGTTCAACTCATCTTCCAAGTCCTTATTCCTGGTGTCTGCAGACATGACATGGATGTGAAAGCATGGCAGATCCCGGGTGTGCTCAGCTGCTTCATCTGTTCTGTATCTTCCTTTCTACCATCAGATTGAAAAGGAAAAAACTTCCAGGAGAAGTTTCTGCTGATGTGGTTGAATATAGGTTTGCTCTTCAAGGGTGGAGAGAAATTATGGGAAAAAAGTCTAAACCCCATTTATAGCCCTATTCTAATGCACCAGGATCTAAGAGTGCAGGGTGAGCAGCAGCAATGGTGTAAAAAGAAAATTCCTTTGTCTCCCCCAGCTGTAGAGGACTCTAGAAAATAGAATCCTTTCTTTCAGTGGCTGGAGACAGTGTTTAGAATGGGAACATTTACCTGCAGAGCTAAGAACAGCTCTATTGCCCCATGCAGTGAGATGAGAACTACTGTAACATGTAGCTCCTCTTGCAGCTAGCCAGCTTCAGAATGAGCATCTCCATAGAAGGAAGAAGCAGCCTTTTCCCACAACCTCAACTCACATTTTTTCCAACACAAATGAATTCTTCACAGACCTGTCAGAGCTAGGAAGTTGCAAGTGGAGGTTGAAAACATTACTACTGAAGAGAAAAGAAGGAGACAAGAAAAAGGTCAGAAAAAATCCCACCTACCCACTGCAGATGCTGTCACTTTCTGATTTGTCCCAGACCATAACCTTGGGAATGGTTATTAAGGGAAAGCAGTGACTCTCGCTGTGTACTTACCTACTTTCATACTTGTCATGGATACGGAGCAGCCGGATACAGAAAGCATTTGAAGCTCCCCTGTAGACGGGATGGAATTCCCGCTCCCCATCAGTGTCCAGGAGAGGCGCGGCTGAGGCTGCAGAGCCTTCCCTGCTGACATCCCCTGCGGGCAGCTCAGCCTGGGGCACCGCCAGGGCTTCGTGTGCCTGCAAGGCAACACGCAGGGCTCACTCACAGCACTGAACCCAGTGTCTGCGTTAGTGAAGCCCCATCCTTTCCCTCCTCCGTGACCCTTTCTTCCCGCCCTGATGGCTGCTCATGGCGAACTGGATGGGCAAACCCACCCTGCCCAACAACGCTGACCCTGTCCCTCCACACCCTGCCAGGGCAGCTTCTGACCTGTGCCCCACACAGACGGGCAGCAGGGGAACTCAGCACTATCTGCTTGTCCTCGTCTCTGCCATATTGCTCTGTATCACTTCTGAGAGCCACTGCTGGGTGCAGCAGCATTACCTGCACAGCTACATCTGCACCAGGAACACGCTCCAAGTTTTGAGAAGAAACAGGCTCTGGCTTTTCACTCGTTTGGTTGCTTTCATCTTCATCTGAGTTAAGTAAAAGAGAAAGTGCACAAGGTATAATAATGTGAGCTTTAGCCTCAGAACCACAGCAATAGCTGGAGTGGGCCAGGCTACATCTATCAAAATATTTCATTTTAACAACCAGAGTTACAACAGACTCTCCCTCCTACAGTTACTTGGCTAGAGCTTCCTTAGACTGTTGGATTTCAAAGCAAAAAAAAAAAAAAAAAAAATCCAGGGAATTGGTTGTACAATAAGACCTGAACAAGAGAGTTTGGAAGCAATTCCTAACTTGTGTGTGGGTCCCTATGTCAAGCCTTTACCCCATCTGAACTGAAAACCATGAGTCAGTGGATTGACTGATACATTAAACCCCGTGTGTTGCTAACCTGCTTTCTTGATCACAAGGACAAGCAAGGGCTCTTCATTCTCAGATTAGTTCTCCCAAAAGAACTGAAATTCAGGTTAAATCCCAGTCAAACCAGAGCTCTTACCAGAGCAGTAAGAGAAAGAAATAGGAATTATAATTCCTTTATAAATTTTACACAATAAACTCTTGAGTATGAGGAAGACACTTCAAGGCAGGACACCCTTGCATTTGGAAGATCCAGTAACATCAAGGAAGTCAAGGTTTCTGAGCTCCAAGAAGAATACAAAATAAGCTACAGAGAACAACAGAATTAATCCCTTCTCCCTCTGAACTTGGCCCGGGGATATCCACATAAGCTACACTCACAGACAGAAACATTTCTTCACACAGTAATGGGCACATTTAAAAAAACAAACAAACAAACAAACAAACAAAAGCTCAAAGGTATAAAATAATTTAGCCAGAAATATTTAGGAAAAAATCTTATCTCAAAATCAGTTTATCTGTCGCTAAAAGAGTGCAGATGCAACATGCAGGGCAAGGAGAAATGTGAGGGGTAGGAATCATGGGTTCTCTGGGGGTATCACAGATGTGAGCCTTCACAGAAATGATCAAATGTCGTCTTGATTAACCAGCTCCATTTCTCATTACCAACAGCCTTGCAGGTGTCAGAAGTTAATTAATACAAGTCTCTTGTTGTCATGTAAATATTGATATGTTGTTTCTGACTTTACACTAAAATGCAAATCCTTAATGGCTCCACCATCCACTCCCTGTCAGACGTGGCTGCATTGCTGTTTACAGACACGCTGCACACGAGTGATGTCAAGAACTGCAATACTGTCACTGAATCAAGTAAAAACCACAAACAAAGAAAATTAAAATAATTCCGTGATTGCTGGGTTATTAGCTGAGGTACAGTCAGCAGGATCAAGAAGCCAGTTCACCATGAGGCCTGATGAAAAGCCCTTGAATCATTCCTACTGCATCGTGTTTGCTAGCAACTAATTCATGACACCATATAGAGTAACAACCAAATTACTGTAATTACCCTGAAACCTAAGTGGCATATCAGTACAGACTGTTGTATAGTCTTTCATTATTATTCAGCATTACATATTGAAAGGAAAAAAAAAAAATCAACCTGTGGTCTATACTTAAAAGCTAAAGAGCTTGAAAAAATAACCTTTTTATATGTGGGAACATAAAGTTACTGTACAAAGGAATGCGGCTTGCATTTTAAAATTTCCAGCCTTCAGATTCCGTATAGCCAAGGTCTCCTATGGATGTCAGTCAGTGAACCTGCCGTGCCCTGGCAGCAGGGCTCTGTCCAGCAGCACGATTGCAGTGCAGCCTCTCCATGGAACGGGCGTGGCTCTGCAGCAGCACAAACGCCAACGAGATGGGAGCACCAACGCCGGAGATTGCAAGGACACGAAAGGCTGAACCACGGACTGCTGGGAGGCAACTCTTCTATTCTACAACGTGCAAAGCTACAACAAAAATGTTCACGACTATTCTGTGGTCACAGAATTCGTGTTCCTGAGCAGAGAACACACAACTCGCCTATTGGGTTTCTAGTGACTCTCTCTAGGAATAGCACCCGAGTCAGGCTCTCACCTTACGATATCAAGTTTCTCCACATGGGTCCAAGACCATTAATGATTTTCACTCGAGCTACCCAAAAGTCTACAAATCGTTATTTTTCCCCAGAGCTGCCCTTGTCATCCCAAATAAAAGACTACCACTACTTTAAGAAGTCTTACATGAAGGCATCCTGCAGGACTGCAACTACCATCAAAACTACTAAAGTTTTTAATTGAAGAGAGAAAAGAAGGGAGATAGATTCACAGGACTGCTAACCGTGCTGCTTTAAACATTTCTAAAAAGCACTCGGGGCCAGATTCTCAGGAAACGGAACAGAACAGCTGCTCATGCTAAGTTCTAACATTTAGAACAAGTCCCATAGATTTCCTAGATGATAAAAACCATGTAACAGCTGTGTTGTCACGCCCTGTAACCCTACACTCACTGAAAAGCTCAGCAGCACAGAATTTGCCACAAACCCCAGACCCACGGCTTGCAGTCTGTGGGGAAGGAGGGGACACCAGACGCAGGAACAGCCCTGGGATGGTAGGGCTGGGAGGGAGCCCTGGTGGTCGGTCACCTTGCCCAAGCCCCTGCTCAAGCAGGGTCACCCAGAGCAGACAGCCCAGGACTGGGCCCCAGCTCCAGAGTGATCTCTCTCCCTCCTCAGTCCCATTCCTCCTCCTCCTACCCATGTCTGTCACCTCTTCTGAACTAACTCTCCAGCAGCTGCAGGAGCACACGATCAAACAGGCAGCTTCCTCCATCTCCTACGTGCAAGATGCTTCCTTGCAGGGGAGGGGAAGGCCACGGGAGCAGCTACAAGAACTGTTTCTCTCCCCTCTCTGTTCTGTGACTGCCAGCCTCGAGGTACCAGCTGGTGACAGCCCTGCAGCTCCCTGGTTGCCTTTTATGCCTGCTGCTTTGTGTTCAGAAAAGCAGATACGTAACAACCTAATGGTGGTGGAGGGGTTTTATTCTACTACTGATAATTAGGAGATAGCAAAGTGTTGCCCTTCTGCACAAAAAGCCCTTTGACACTGAAAAATAAAGACAACAACTGTAAATCATTTACATGACACTTCTGTTCTACAAACAGGTGACATATTTGTGCTACTGGTTTTTATCACTGGCAGGAAGGTGGCTTGCACACGTGCTGCTGCATCGGGCACAATATAAAAGCAGAGCAAAGAGACAGTCCTGATCGCCCAAAATCTTGTAACCCAGGAGACTGCAAACAGTAAGCAAAGAGCAGAAGCTGAACAACAAGGGAAAAAGATGACATGAGTCAACAGGACAATGTAACAGGCACAGGTCGCCAGCTGCTCAGCTACTCACAGACCTCACCTCGCCAGCAGATTTTACAATCACATCTTCCTTTAACAGCACAATTGTATCTGAGACACAGTAAACCCCACACGACAGCTTTCTGAAACTTGAAGCCTACATTTATCCCACAGCTGGTACAGGCCAGCTCCCCACAAACAACAATCACTTCTGAGGCACACACCAGGGCTATCAAAAGCCCCCTCCTCAATTAAAAAACACCAGGCATCCTGCTTCCAAAACAGCAACGTTAATTTGTGTTTTCTTGCTAGTAAATCTTTATAGCCTTTTCCAGCCTTCTGCAGAACCTACTCAGACACAAACACACCTTGAATTTATTTAGCACTTTAGAACACAGATACCTCCTTGAACGCTTGGCTTCCGTGGCACTTGGAGAATATCCTCAGGATGTGGCTTACAGAGTCCATGGAAAGGCCCCAAGTCAAAACACTCTTGCAACAAGGAAATGTTCACGTGAGAACATAAGCTCATGAATCCTACTGCAGTGCCATCAACCTGGAAGAAAAAAGCCACATCACACAATCAAACCTGTCTAATTTCTAGGTCAGGAAAAAAAAAACTGAACAAAAAAATTCTGAAACATTAACTTTTATGTTCCAACTCTGACTGTGCATAAGGGAAAACTATAAAGGAGCTATTTCAGCCAAAGTTAAACATGCTCTTTTGTTGTTTCCTTGTAATGAATGTATTTGGACATCTACAGTAGATGTTCTAACTTTTTTTTAGTTATCTCTTGCAAGAATTGGGTTTACACATGGGGGCCAAAAAATGGCCTGGAGTTTCACTAAAACCTTTGTTATGGCAAATACACAACATATTTCCAAAAACGTATCATTTTGTTTAACGTGACAGTGCAGCTGAGGAAGAAGCTGCATTCAGTTAGCTGTAATAGCTGACTCATTACTGGGCACTGATTTGGACCCAAATTAGGCTCAAAATGAAGAGTGTATCTTATTCTCCTAAGAAATTAACAACTCAAGAAATAAATTACATATAATATAAGGAGTACCTAATGCAGTATGTATTATTTGCAGCATGTATAAGCCCCAAATATTTCTGTGTCCTGAAAAAATCCAAGAGCTAGTCTTAAAACCCAAATGGCCTGGAAAAATGTGAAAGTGCTGGGATCCCTGCAATGCTGGCACCCACGGTACTCTGGATGCTGGAGTTCTCAGCAAGACACACACTGGGAGCAGGGAGAGCTGGCATGCTGAGGAGCTTCTGGCTTTAACCTGACACAAGAAGGAGGCTCCTAAATTTTTAGTAGTGTGTGCAACTTTCTGGTGAAACACGTTATCAAAACACGTCTTCTTTCCTCCTCAATACACATAATGAGAGCCTTGACAAACCTAATGAAAACTCAAAGGCTGGATTTGTACAGCTGTTTTATCAGGCCATCAGCACTTCAACAAAGATTTTTAAAAAGTGTGACGTTTAATTTCCCTGCCCTCCAACAACAAGTGATTGTGTGTTTGCCTTGTTTGCGTAACCCACAGCCGGGCCGCAGTTGCCTGGCTGCTGTGTCATTTCGGGCCCAAGGCTCAGCAGAGGCTGATTAACCAATCCATCGACCATATGTGCAGAAAGAGGCTGCCAGCTTCCTTCTCCACAGGGAGAGCTGGCATCCATCCTGGATGGCTGGGGCCGCCTCCCCAGCCCGCTGACTGCAGGAGGACCTTTAGGTGGTCTCACATGGAGCTCTGGGCGGGCCACTGCAGTGGATCATTTACAGCCACAGCCCTCTGCCATGTGCCCCTGCTCCAATGCTGCACTGCTTCCCATTTGGCTCCCAACGGCAGTGATTACATGTTGCAGTCTTATAAACCATTTGCTGCAAAAAGCAGACTTCAGGAATTAAGGAGGTAATATTGCCTATCAGCTTGCACTACCATGCACAATTGCCAACATATGAAAATCTTAACAGGAATTTTCAGCAGGATAACTATTACCACTCTCCTTTCTTATTTAAATTAATTCCTGGGTCTGTCTTCATTACAGCAAAAATCCGTTTGAGCCAAGAGAAAAAAAAATCATCTACAGGACTTTAAACTGTGAAAGGATTATTGGCTACTCATTTTCATATGCAATATTAGCTTTCACTGGGAAAGAAAACAGGTCACCTATAATACAAATGTCTAAAATGACAACATGGCTTCGTCAAGATGGTCTGTCCAAATTACTTGAAATTAATCTGGGAATTGCTGCTTCATTTCTGAACTGGAAACATCATCCCTGAGGACAGACACAAACTACATTGAGAAGGGCACTGAGAGGGTATAGAGTATGAATTCTACCTTCCACAGGTGGGCTGCTGATTTTATTCCCTGAGCTACAGTGAGCTGTCACACAGGACATCACCAAGGCTGTGATTAGACAAGACCAGAGCTCATGGCAGACTGACCTCACAAACAGCTGCCTGATTTTCTTCACCTTCACGTTCTAGGAGATCAACAAGGACATATTCACCATAGGTTTCCTTCAGAGTCTCACTTTGAGGTGTCCAGATTAGCATGAGATCATCATAGTCTTCCATCCTACAAAAAAGAGATCAGGTCATATCCTATGGCTCCGCCATTAATAGGCCCTGATACTTCTGTTCTACTCCATTAACATTTGGAAAAAGATTACAAATGCTCATTCCAAAACCTGCACCCATAAATCACTTCCCCTAGGACACATCCCCACTGCACACAAAAGTGGGAGTCTCAGCACCAGAGAGACAACAACACCCACCAGCCAGCAGAACCCACCAAAATCTGCACTGCCCAGTGGAGCTGCTTCTCTCCCCCTAGGAAATACACGGGAATCCCAGTTCAAAATTCTCCTTCCTAACTCTCCTACGACTGTGGTGGAGCACTCATACAGGTCCTAACCTACATGGATTTTTATTTAAGCAGACAACAGAGACTTTTTCCCACTAGACTGCTGTTTATAGCCAGGATCAATGTAAGTCTGAATAAGAAAATCCAGCACTTTTACCAGAACAGTGGTAGAATTCATCAGACACCCATGCTGAGACTATAGCCTGAAGGTGGGTGGCAAACCAGCTCAAACACTCAACTGCTATCAATAACATGAAGCCACTTCTATTAGTCTCTCGGAAAAATGCCGGAATTGAGTGGGGACACCAAAAGCAGCAGAGATGAAACTGGCACCGTGCGGGCTGCCAGAAGGAACAACTGCAACGAACTGCAGGGAAAACCCTCCGTGCTCCGGTCCCGGAGCAGGCGGATGCCTCGGCTCTGACAGGAACAGGTCGGGAAGGCTGGGGGGGACCGTCCCCTGGAGCCCGTGCCCCGGAGCCGGTTCCCCGGAGCCGGTTCCCCGGAGCCCGTGCCCCGGAGCCCGTGCCCTGGAGCCGGTTCCCCGGAGCCCGTGCCCCGGAGCCCGTGCCCTGGAGCCCGTGCCCCGGAGCCCGTGCCCTGGAATCCGTTCCCCGGAGCCCGTGCCCTGGAGCCGGTTCCCCGGAGCCCGTGCCCCGGAGCCCGTGCCCTGGAGCCGGTTCCCCGGAGCCGTGCCCCGGAGCCCGTCCCGGCTGCGGGCCCCGCGTGGTGACACCGGAGCTGCCATAGCCCCGCGCGGTCTCTGCCGCCACCTGGCGGCCGCACGGGGAACGGTCAGCGGCTCCTTCAGCTTGGGATGCACAAACCTCCTCCTCCTCCTCCTCATGCACTTGAACCAAGACCAGCCCGCAGCTCCTTCATCTCCTTTGGATGCACAAACCTCCTCCTCCTCTTGCACAGGAACCACGACAGGCCCGCAGTTTCTTCTTCACCGACTTGGGATACACAAACCTCCACTTCCTCCTCCTGCCAAACCAGGACAAGCCCGCGGCTCCTTCTTCACCTGCCTGGGATGCACAAAGCTCCTCCTCCTGCACAGGAACCAGGACCAGCCCGCGGCTAACTTCTCCTACTTGGGATGCACAAACCACCTCCTCCTGCACACGAATCAGAACCAGCCTGCAGCTTTTTCTTCTGCTTGGGATGCACAAAGCTCCTCCTCGTCCTCATGCACAGCAACCAGGACCAGCCCGCAGCTCCTTCCTGACCTGCTTGGGATGCACAAACCTCCTCTTCCTCCTCCTGCACAGGAACCAGGACCAGCCTGCAGCTCCTTCTTCACCTGCTTGGGATGCACAAATCTCCTCCTCCTCCTTCTCCTGCACTTGAACCGGGACCAGCCCGCAGCTCCTTCACCTCCTTGGGATGCACAAACTTCCTCCTCCTCCTCCTCATGCACAGGAACCACGACATGCCCATAGTTTCTTCTTTACCTACTTGGGATACACAAACCTCCTCGTCCTCCTGCCGTTGACCCAGGACCAGCTCGCGGCTCCTTTTCCTCCTTGGGATGCACAAACCTCCTCCTCATCCTCCTGCACTTGAACCAGGAACGGCCCGCGGCTCCTTCACCTCCTTGGGATGCACAAAACTACTCCTCCTCGTCCTCATGCACAGGAACCACGACAGGCCCGCAGTTTCTTCTTCACCTACTTGGGATACACAAACCTCCTCTTCGTCCTCCTGCCCTTGAACCAGGATCAGCCCGCAGCTCCTTCACCTACATGGGATGCACAAACCACGTCCTCCTCCTCCTGCACGGGAACCGGGACCAGCCCGCAGCTTCTTATTGACCTGCTAGGGATCCACAAACTTCCTCCTCCTCTTCCTGCCCTTGAACCAGGACCAGCCCGCGGCTCCTTCACCTACATGGGATGCACAAACCACCACCTCCTCCTCCTGCACAGGAACCACGACAGGCCCACAGTTTCTTCTTCACCTCCTTGGGATGCACAAACCTCCTCCTCCTCCTTCTCCTGCACAGGAACCAGGACCAGCCCGCAGCTCCTTCTTCACCTGCCTGGGATGCACAAAACTCCTTCTCCAGCACAGGAACCACAACAGGCCCACAGCTTCTTCTTCTCCTGCTTTGGATGCACAAATCTCTGCCTCCTCCTCCTGCACAGGAACCAGGACCAGCCCTCAGCTCCTTCACCTCCTTGGGATACACAAACCTCCTCTTCCTCCTCCTGCACACGAACCAGGACGAGCCCACAGCTCCTTCTTCACCTGCTTGGGATGCACAAACCTCCTCCTCCTCCTGGCCTTGAACCAGGACCAGCCCTCAGCTCTTTCACCTCCTTGGGATGCACAAACCTCCTCTTCCTCCTGCACAGGAACCGGGACCAGCCCACGGCTCCTTCACCTACTTGGGATGCACAAACCACCACCTCCTCCTCCTGCACAGGAACCACGACAGGCCCACAGTTTCTTCTTCACCTGCCTGGGATGCACAAACCTCCTCCTCCTCCTGCACATGAACCGGGACCAGCCCGCGGCTCCATCTTTACCTGCTTAGGATCACAAACCTCCTTGTTCTCCTGCCGTTGACCCAGGACCAGCCCGCGGCTCCTTTTCCTCCTTGGGATGCACAAATCTCCTCCTCCTCCTCCTCCTGCACAGGAACCGGGACCAGCCCGCAGCTTCTTATTGACCTGCTTGGGATGCACAAACTTCCTCGTCCTCTTCCTGCCCTTGAACCAGGACCAGCCCACGGCTCCTTCACCTGTTTGGGATGCACAAATCTTCTCCTCCTCCTCCTCCTCCTGCACAGGAACCAGGACCAGCCCGCAGCTCCTTCTTCACCTGCCTGGGATGCACAAAACTCCTTCTCCAGCACAGGAACCACGACAGGCCCACAGTTTCTTCTTCACCTGCTTGGGATGCACAAATCTCCTCCTCCTCCTGCACAGGAACTACGACCGGCCCGCAGCTCCTTCACCTGCTTGGGATGCACAAACCTCCTCCAGCACTTGAACCAGGACCAGCCCGTGGCTACTTCTCCTACTTGGGATGCACAAACCTCCTCCTCATCCTCCTGCACAGGAACCAGGACCAGCCCGCGGCTCCTTCTTCACCTGCTTTGGATGCACAAATCTCCTCCTCCTCCTTCTCCTGCACAGGAACCGGGACCAGCCCGCAGCTCCTTCTTCACCTGTTTGGGATGCACAAATCTCCTCCTTCTCCTCTTCCTCCTGCACAGGAACGAGGACCAGCCCGCGGCTCCTTCACCTACTTGGGATGCACAAACCACCATCTCCTCCTCCTGCACAGGAACCACGACAGGCCCACAGTTTCTTCTTCACCTGCTTGGGATGCACAAAACTCCTCCTCCTCCTCCTGGCCTTGAACCAGGACCAGCCCGCGGGTTCTTGTTCACCTGCTTGGGATGCACAAACCTCCTCCTCATCATCCTGCACTTGAACCAGGAACGGCCCGCGGCTCCTTCACCTCCTTGGGATGCACAAATCTCCTCGTCCTCATGCACAGGAATCAGGACCAGCCCACAGCTCCTTTTTCACCTGCCTGGGATGCACAAAACTACTCCTCCTCGTCCTCATGCACAGGAACCACGACAGGCCCGCAGTTTCTTCTTCACCTGCTTTGGATGCAAAAATCTCCTCCTCCTCCTGCACATGAACCAGGACCAGCCCGCAGCTCCTTCACCTCCTTGGGATGCACAAACCTCCTCTTCCTGCACAGGAACCGGGACTGGCCTCAAGTACTTCCCTCACTTGTCAGGGATGCACAAAACTCCTGCTGCAGGAAGAACCAGAACTTCAGAGCTTCCCAGGTTTTGGCAAAGCTCCCTTTTTGTTCCAGGGTCCCACTGCTCAGGTAGGGAATTGCCTGTATGGGATTGCTGCAAGTTGGAGATCATTGCTCTGCACAGGCAGGAGCCCAGAAACAATAAACACATTCTCAGTGCCACTCTTCACGTGTTTCTGCATTTGGAAGGAGCCTTAAAGAAAACACAACTGGGCAAAAGAGGTTCTGTTTGTCACTGTATCAAACACAGTCCGAGTTCCCAAGCACTGCCTGACTCCAGCACAGGAGAGGTGGTCAGGGGATCTCTGGATGCTTTTGCTGCTCCTGCACACCAGAATGGATGTGACCTCTGGCTAAGACCACCTCTCTAACCAAGGCTAGGGACTCCTTGGATTCTGACCTTGTTCCTGCCTTTTTTTCCCCCTCAACGAAAATCTGTCTCCAGCAACAATGAAACCTCTGTAAAAACTAACAGTAACTCATTCTTTATCCCTCAAACCAAACTGGTTACCCTCACTTCTTTCACAGGAAGTATCCCAAGGGAAAATGTGCAGTGATTTGCCATTATCAGAACATCACCAGCTCAGCACAGTTAATCAGTACAGCAAATCTTGTCAATAAGCTTTCAAACCTCAAACGAAGAGGGCTAACAGAATGAGACTGTATCCTAACTGACCCCTGTTATTTCCTGGGGTCCATAACAGACATGCACCTCCTCCAAAAGGAACGCTGTGCCACATGCTCCGAGTGCCCTACCTCACTGTGCTCTGTGGGACACAGCACGAGGCCACACACAAAGGTGCAGGTGGCACTTCCTGCAGACTGACTGTGTGACAGTCAAATTGTCTCTGCACACACCCACTCACCTCCCCGCACACTACACTGTAGGAATACAACCATTCTAACTTTTTTGTTCCGCTTTTAGTATCTTCAACCAGTACCATAGTAAAGTAAAGAAAGTAAAGTAAAGAAACCCTCGGAACTCCAGTAAGCTTTCCTATGGAAAAACGCTACGAAATTCCTCTACTGCGAGCACAAGCACAGAGCTGCAAATTTAACTCTTGCCTACAGGGCACAAAGCCAAGAATGGCAGGATCTAGACAAGACACCAGCAAGAACCTCCAACATCAAAGTTTAGTGGGCTGCCTTCTGGCACACTGCTGACATCTCACGTTATAGAGGCCAAAGGGAGAGTAACTTGGAAAGGGACAGTTACACAAAGGATCAGTTCCCAGCTGCTTTTCCCCTCTGTAAACAGGGGAAGAGGGCACAGATTACCCCAACCTCCTCTCCGTGCCCCAGAACACGTTGCTAGGCAGGTGGCTGTGGACCAATGCACAGGGGAGTCTCCAAGGGCTCTGCTCCTGTTACTATGGATGCCAGTGAAGCACAGAGGTGAATGCAGAAGGGAAAGGCAGAGCTCCTGCTGCAAACTGAAACTAGCTTCACCCCCCATGTACTGATGGACAGCGCTCAAGGATGAATTCTATAGCACCACTGTGGAATTTCAGAGGAAAACCACTTTCCCAGGTAATCTTCTAATAATAACAAAGCTAAAGCAATTTTTACTTTTTATAACTAACTACCAAAATCCCAGACAAGATGGTAGCTCTTATCAGGAATATTGCAATGGTCTAAGTGCCAATTCCAGTCATACAAAAAAACATTTCTATTGACAATATCCAATGGCCACCAAAAAAAAAAACCCAAAAACAAAAACAAAAAAACAACAAAACAAAACAAAACTAAGAAACAAAGAAACAAACAAAACCAAAACAACTAGTTTAAACTGAAAAAAAAGACAAATATGATAGTCAGAACTAAAACATATGGAAACCCTTTAAATCCTCAGGCATTAACTCACCTACTGACACCTTGTCTGTATAAAAGTCCATTCGCTTAGTGATAGGTGGTAGACTTAAAAGAAACACTCAAAAAGCCTACCAATTGTACATCGAGCTAGTATGATTAACATACTGAAATATCCAGAGCTACAGCAGGAGGATGTCAAAGTGGCAAAGGTCAGGCCTCTAGTCTTTTTCTTAATATGCTCCAAAGTCGAGCAACAGGAGGAACACAAGCTGCAGATTCATTCTCTGGTCTTATTTACTTCTTTAAGGTAACAGGCTTTCCTATTCAAGCTTTGCTTGGCTGTTCAGCATGAGATAGTGAGAAAATTAAAAACAAGTTGTAAGAGGCTTCAGGAAACCTGGAAACCACATGCACTGCCTGGAATACCCAATGGTCTAATTCAGCCAGCAGATCACAGAATAAACATCACTGACAAAAACCAGCCTTCCTACATAGCTAACTAGCGTTCCAAAATAATAGATCTTGTGATGGAGCAAAGGAAAAGCAGCCTAATCCTAGAACTCCCAATTTTGGCTATGACAGAAACAGAGCAGTCAGGCTAAGGTAGTGATGCTGCAAACCCTAGAAGGAAATGCCTCATTTCCCCAGCAGATGTGCTCAGGGAAGCACAGGAGGAGCTGCCTCACCTGGCTTGGCGCACGTCCAGCTGCGGGTGGCACCTCTGCCTGGGGCACGCCAGCAAGGTGAAACCTCTCTCCATGGGTGAGCCTGCAACAGGCAGCATCCTTTCAAAGACATCTCCCATGTCCAGCTCTGCGTGGCTAAAACCTGTCAGGGCCAACAGAGAAACTTCATTACGCAAGACTTAAATTAGCAGCAAAACTCTCCGAGGAAAATAGAGTTTCACATTTAAACCACAGACAGTAAAATGCTCCAAGTCTTTTAGGCTGGGCAATGAGGCTGAAAGGACAGCAGTATGAGCACGTGATCATCACCAAAGTCATCTAATTAATCCAGCATTCCAAACCTGAATAAGCCTCAAAGCAATCAGAAGCTGGTAGAATCCAATCCCTATAAAAATAATACAGCCAATTCTCTATGCCTCTAGAGAAACTCTATCAGAACTCACAGTGCTGAAGGAAAGCTGATGTTGGTTGCCAGGGTGGATTTGACAAAACCCTTCATTCAAGCCTTGTTTTCTGTAGTTGACACCCACTAGCCTTTCAGTGCGACTTGGAACCAACATGTCTAATAGCTGGCAGATCAGAAAAGTTCCAGCTCCCCTCTCAGCTCAGTTAAGTGCATGCTTGGTTTATTAGTCTGAATTCAGGACCAAAACTCCATGTCTGATACTGTTCTCTGATGGACAAGTATTCCCTACCTTTGTACCTCTGCTCTAAAAAAATCATCAGTTTTTTCCATGTCTCCAACTGCCTCTCTGAGCCTCACCAAACTGTCCTCTTCTAATCTGTACTGGCTTGGCTAACTAAAACAAATTTCAAATCTCCTGTCTCTATTCAACCAGAAATTTTTACAAAACTTGTAGGGATTGATTTTTGAGCTCTTTACTCCTTTCTGATGTCCTGTTTCTGGCAAATTTAAGATTGCAGGGAATGGACACTGCTGAATGGCTGCTGGAGTGAGCATGGAACCACAGGTACCTCTTGTACACGGGATCTTCACGAGAAGATACCTTTAGATTATGTTTTCCACATGTCTGGAAACTGATAACTGTTCTCAGTATCAAAAAAAGAACACCACGACGAGCTCACAGTGGATATTAATTAGGTTTGCAATTGCTCTCACTTCAAGAATAAAACTGTCTTAAATTCTTACCTAACCTCTCCTCAGGTGGTACAAAGAGAAGGATAAACTGCAGTTCTGGTAGCAAGATGAAAGCGCTCCTGGACAAATCACAAACACATTCAGTCTTTCATCATTACACCCATCAATGACAGACAGCAGCTAGTTTTTTAATATATACATTTTTTTTCTCCAGTGTCTCTAACCTTCATTCATAAGTCCACATGGCTCAACAATTAAAACATTTCTGACAAACAGTATCGTGTGAAATTCATCTGGGTCATTTTGACTGGTTTTTCCTACCTCACTTATTTCAATTTTCACCATCTTTACATTTCTTTTTTACGTCCTCTTTCTCATAGCAGTTTCCCAGAGGTGAAATATTTAAGATACCAGGCCTTTGCTGGCAGAACTCTGACATGGCATCTGGATGAGATGGCTTGACTTGACAGCAGGAGAGGGCACGTGCTTCACTACCCGGGGCTACACAGGGACTCACCGAACAATTTCTTGGGAACATCCAGCTGCATATTCTTCCTTTGCCACAAAGAGATGCACGAAGAGCGTGTTCAAAGGCTACAAAATGAGGAGAACAAGTCTACACATCATGCAGCTCACCTTTATTCCATCAGCCCAAGTATTAGTCCATACACGTTTCCAACATGCATGATCTGCACTCAAGGAGCACCAAAATATACCTGACTTCTAAGCATGTGTGGGTAAAGTCACGTGAATAAAGTGCTTTACATCATTTTGTGATTCTGCTACTTTTTTTCTTTCTACTCAGTTTACCATAGTTTGACTGCAATATACACTGTACATTTCATATTGAACTGTATTAACTCTCAACTAACAACATTCAATCACATTACACATTCAACATGTGTCTGACAAAGATACTCTTTCTAGGTTTAAAAAAACCCCTCAAACCAAAAGCTCACATGCTTCTCATAATCCTAAAGTGTTGTTTCTTTAAAGGTAGCAAGAAAAAATATAAATGTTAAGATGACATCATTAGACACACAAATAGAAGGCAGAAACAAGGCAAACTAAGAAGACACCTTTATGTTGTGCACCTCCAGTGAACATGGAAAATGCCTGTTCTGGAATGGCAAGGGCTATTAGATCAGCTGTTCTCTGGCATATTACTTACAAGTGCTGGGGCACTGAAGGTGCCTGTAGATGAAAATACTTGAAATGGAAAACCTGACATGTTCTGAATAGTATAATACCCAATTAAAACACCATAGCTAGAGACACCAATAAACTTCACCAATTTAAGAGCAAGAATTATTTCAATAGAGGCTGCAGAACAGGACGACGAGCTATTGTAGCAAGCATCTAAAGACATCCCTAAAAATCTGTTTGCTTGTTTTTTAGAAGCAAAGGGAAGAAATTAAACAATATATATCACTGTTGAGGTCTGAGAGGACACCAAGCAAACCAGACTTGGACTAGGACTGTTTCTGAATAGTGCTGCTGACCAGCCAATCCAGTAAAGCATCTCCACTCATTCCTTTCTGCACAAGTCCACTCCCACTCCAGACCCTGAAATTGTTTCTGTGCTCTAGGAAAGAGACAGTCAACTGGACTTCACAGAAATCCTCCGTTCAGATGATCTGTTTTGAAAAGCACGCCTGCATGGATTTAACCTGCCATTTACCAATGACATCTCATCAAGTTATACCCCAGAAAACATTCAGAGTTTCTGCCAATGCAGAGGTATAAAACGCTGAATCTTCAGCAAATGAACTCCATTCTTGAAAAATAAGAGCTCTGCTGCCTCTTTCAAGGTACATTCATTACTGGATCTGAGTAGTAATTTATTTTTCGTGTCTTTTCTCTGCAGGCCCATGACCAGACTCTGCGGAGCCACCAGACAGCCCGAGGGAGGTGAGAGCCCAGCAGAAGCCCCGGAGCAGCTGCACCTCAATGAAGTGGCTGTGCCCGCGCACAAAGTGCCACTCAAGGGACAAACAAAGCCCATTACGAGGAAATCACCGTGCTTTTTGTACACTCCCTTTGGCTGCACTGATGGTGCTCCCTTCACGGGCACACATTTTCAAACGCTGCTTTTGTCAGTTTACCTCCAAGCCATTGTTTCACCAGGCAGAAGATCTTGGAAACCAATGAACAAAATGCCCAGAGATAAGTGCAGCACTATCAACGCCTCATCACGGTGTGAGGTGCCCACCCTACGGGTGAGTGGCGTTAAATGCTTTCTGTGTTTCCCGACTGTGCCGCGGTCCAGTTCCCATCTGGACTCGGTGATGGGGGAGCACTGGAGTGCTAAAGTTACAAGGGCCAGTTTCTAGTCCATAGAATCCTGGCAGCCCAAGGAGTCCGTGTGAAAGGCAGCAGCACGCAAAGCAAAGAGCAGCAGCCTCCCCAGCAGCACCAAACAAGCTCTCTGCACAACTGAGATGCCCGAGCCAGCACGGGGGTTTCCCAGGGAATCCATCACCCTCTGCATCCCGAATGCCTCACATTTACTGGAAACAGACTGCAGATACCCACGTCTATTTCCCATACCTGAGCCTTAAACCAAAAGCCCGCTACAGTCACACCATTTACTTACAGTGCACTTATTGTTGGTGTAGTTTCTATGCAGGAATGGTTCCCATTCAGCCTGATCAGTGATATTCCAATTTGGATAGTCCAGAAAGGCAGCATGGGCTAAAACCTCATTCTTCTCATTGCAGAGTGTCAAAGCAAGATTTGATAATTCTCTGTGAAAACAATTTAAGGGTTCCCAGCATCAGGCCTCAATAAAACATCATCCACATGCTAACTTGATATTGTTGCTTCAGTTCCACACATACGTGTTCTAACATTATAAAAATTCAGGTGGATTTTCAAATCCTCAATCTTAGTAGTAAATTTTTGATGCAAAACTTACACATTCCCTTCTGTTTGTATGTTTCTCCACACACCTCGTTCTTCCCCCCAAACAGCTGTTATCCGAGATTTTTGCTATTAAGAGGGAAGAACGTAAGTGATGCACCAGTATCTGTCACACAGCCTGTCTGCTGGCAGCTTTATCAGGTGCTATTTAGCAGCATTTCTTCTGAGCTTTGACAAAAGGAAGCCAGTATAGAATTAAACCTTGTCCACCATGGCAGGGACCCTGGTTTTCAGTCACCCACGTGTGACAGACACGAAAAGAGATTTTCTTTCCTTTTTCAGAAACAGCACAAAAAGTCATTATGTCACACCATGTCAAGGCTCAGAGTGTTGTCTGCCACTGTGAGTGTGGTTGCCTGGAAGGTGATAACCCAGGACACCATTACTTACAGGAGGTAAGTGACATCCATCCTTCCGAAGAGCTCTTCTGTCTCGGGGCTGAAGAGGGCGATAATGGCCGGGACATCGTGCGGCTCTGTCCTTCTGGCCGTCACCACCGCCGTGTTCCCCCTCCCGGAGGTGACAGTGGCCATCCCAGGCTGCACTGAGAACCAAGGAAAACACGGCTGCTCCAAGGAAAACCCCGCTGCCACCCCCTGCCCAGCACCGCCACGTCAGGTGACAACGCCTATGGATTTTGGTGCCTGGATCCCGCACACCTCCACACAGATACACGCTGCCTGTACAATGCACACCCCTATTGCCTGGATCCTACTGGTTTTTTTACAGCTTTTTTTGTTTTAATGGGCTACAGCTGCTTTCCAGTTTATTCATTTGCATGCTAACCAGTTCATCACCAAGAACTTCAAACTCGCAGCCTTCAGTGGGAGGCTCAGCTGTGGCTAGTCAGGGGAAGCACGCCGGAGGCTCAGGTACCAACAGCCAGGGCAACCACATCCCGATTAAACAGCAGCTTCTAACTGGATTTTGTCCAAAACTGCACCTCGAGCGTTTGTCGAGGTCGACAGCAGGGCTTAAATGTCAGAGGGAATATAAAACTTCTGTGGCTACTCAAAGTTCTACCTCTTATTTATGCAGGCGAAAAAAAAAAACAAAGTAGTTTTTTGTGGTTCTGCATTGACAACTTGTGGCAGGCACAAGTGATCCGCCCAGCAACTTGAGAGCACAGGGAGCAGCAGCTCCTCAAAGCACCTGTGCCCATCCCCTCGGCTCGAACACCTTGCACCTGAGTGAGTGTCTCTGTTCACTACTGCAGCCTGCTGTGACCCGGCCAACAACGAAATAAACCGACAATTTTTTAAACATATGTAAAAAATATAGCAGTACTGAATAAAACAACAACAACAACAAAAACCCAAACATACGTAAAACAGCAGAGCAATTCCACCACTGCCAAACACAACAGCCACTTCCAACAGTGACTCCAAACCCAAATGTGACGCTCTCTTATTAGGCACCGCACTCCCCAACTAAAACGGAAAACCAAAAGAAACGCAGATTTTCGCAGCTTTTAAATACAGATAAAGTTACGTCGTCTGTCTTTCACAGACAAACAAAACATTCCAGCGCCAGCGCGGGTCCTGAAATTAACCTGGATGAACACAGCCCGTACAAACACGCGGCAGTTTCAAACACGAGAACTAACACGGATTTAAAGCGCCGTTCACCGCCTGAGCTCCGGCACGGAGGAAAAACCGCTTGCCACATTTTCACAGCCAGTGAACGCAAAAACATAAATAAATACAACCCCATCTCCCGTAAGCACTCCCGCAGGCTGCAGGGAGCGAAAGCAGCGTCTACACAGTACAAATGTGCCGTTCACACAGTAAAAATGTGCCGTTTGCACAGTAAAAATGTGCCGTTTTCGTGAGGAAAGGCGCTGCTCCTGCAACAACTCCCGCACTCGTCCCAGAGACACCCGGCAGAACAAGCGGAGGACGGCGCTCCCCTCCCGAATTCGGAGCAGCTCCCTCCCTCCCTCCTCCTCCTCCTCCTTCTCTTCACACAAACGCTCTCTTGGAACACAGGTAAAGTTCAACGCGGTTTTTTGTTTGGTTTTTTTTTTTTTTTTTGGAGTTTGTGGCCCGAAACGCACCGAAGGCGTACGTACCTAGTCGGGAGCGCAGCGAAGGGATGCGGGCGACTCCTGAGGCGCACCCGCGGCGACTCGGGGCGGCACCGGACCGAGCCGGGGCGGTACCGCGGGGTGGGGCGGGGGCTGGACAGGGCGTGGATCCCGGGGCTGGATCCCGGGGCTGGATACCGAGCTCGATACCGAGCTGGATACCGAGCCGGCCATGGACCCGGCCGGGGCCGCCTCACGGACCCCGCGCGCGAGCGCCCCGCTCAGGCGCACGGGCCACGCCCCCGCACGCGGACGGGCCCCCGCCAAACGAGCCGCCAGGGGGCGCCGCGCACTCACCTGCCTTCACTCACTCACCTGCCGCTCACTCACTCACCTGCCGCTCACTCACTCACCTGCCTTCACTCACTCACCTGCCGCGCACTCACCTGCCGCTCACTCACTCACCTGCCTTCACTCACTCACCTGCCGCGCACTCACCTGCCGCTCACTCACTCACCTGCCGCGCACTCACCTGCCGCTCACTCACTCACCTGCCGCGCACTCACCTGCAGTGCCCCCGGCGCGCCGCGGAGCGGCCGCGGACGGCCCCAAGGAGCGGACAGACGGGACTGATGGGGACCGCTGAGCCCGCGGGCCGCACGGACCTCACGGACGGTGCCACGGACCGTCCCGCCGCCCGCCGCCCCGGGGACGCGTCGCCGTTGCCGTGGCAACGACGCTCGGGCGGTGCTGCGTGAGGTCAGGGGTGGCGGGGCGGGGCCTGCGCGCACGGCGGCGGCAAGATGGCGTCTACGGCGGCCGGGAAGCAGCGCATCCCCAAAGTGGCCAAGGTGGGCGGCGGGGAGGGCGGTGGGGACCCCCCGGCAGCACCCCCGGCACCCCGCGATCCCCCCTGGCCCCGGGCCGGCGGGTCCGGCTGGTCCCGGCGGGCTCCGGCCGCGCCCGCGGCGGGCACCGCGCGTAGGAGGCGCCGGGGGAAAGGGACGGTCCCGGCGCTGCGCTAGGAAACGGGACCGAGCCCTCCTTGCGCTTGGCTTGCAGGTGAAAAACAAGGCGCCCGCCGAAGTTCAGATCACAGCGGAGCAGCTGCTGAGAGAGGCAAAGGAGAGGGAACTCGAGCTTCTCCCACCGCCTCCGCAGCAGAAGATCACCGATGTTGAAGAGTTAAACGACTATAAACTCCGGAAGAGGAAGGTACAATAAAAACAAAACAGGTTTAATCTGTTTGTTCCACCGTTTTTAACTTAAACGAGATGTAGCCCGTGTTCCTTGCGGAATTTCCGGGTGGACAGCAGTCCTTTAAAACCCCTTTTTCATGCTACCCTGTATCAGAACCTGTAATTTACTGATGCGTGGCTCGACAGAATCTGGTAGCAAGCAACATCTCCCCCCGTGCACACGTTCAGAACACTGAAAGGGCCGTTATTTACTCAATTAATAGGTGTGTTCAATACCACCAGTATCTGGCCAGCCACTATAAAAGAATATGAGCAAAGAAAGTTAACTCAGTAATGCTGAGTTATAAATCTTTTTAGATAGTTGCTTAGCTTGTGCAGATTTACCCATGTTTTTGCTTTAAAATTGCCTAAGCAAAGCAAGCATGTTCCTAATGATTATATTATAATAGTGCGCTGTGAGACGTTTTTGATGTGAACGGTCTGCAGAAGGATTTCTGACTTCCAGATGTAATTTTCTCCTTAGACTTTTGAAGATAACATAAGAAAGAACAGGACTGTTATCAGCAACTGGATAAAGTACGCACAATGGGAGGAAAGCCTGAAGGAAATCCAGAGGTAAGGGTGATGCAGGCGACTCTCGGGAGCCTTTTTAGACACACACCGAGGTCTGGGGGGCACATTTGACCCGGCCTGTCCCCGTGTTTTCCAGAGCCCGTTCCATTTACGAGCGTGCCCTGGACGTGGACTACAGGAACGTCACCCTGTGGCTCAAGTATGCCGAGATGGAGATGAAGAACCGCCAGGTCAACCACGCCCGCAACATCTGGGACCGGGCCATCACCACCCTGCCCAGGGTGAACCAGTTCTGGTACGTGGCACAGCAGGGAGCCCCCCTGCTAGCCCCACACACCCCACGGCATCTGGCTCTTCCGGGGTTATGCAGATTATCCTGTAGAAACAGGACCCAAGTCTTCAGGCTAGTGTGGAAAAGTAAGGAGGAAGGCTGAAGTTTTGGAAAGGTTTTGTACTTTTTAACAGGCAAGAGCCTTGGTAGAGAAGGGTGCTCGTGTGACTGGATGCTGCCAGTCACTGCTGTGCCTACAGGCATTTCTGGGCTGGGAGGAAGGAGAGATGGGAAGCTCAGGGATGCTCTTAGGAAGCGCTCCAGAAATCCCTGAATGTTCACCACATGACTGCAGAAACTCCGTCTCCTTTCCCCAGGTACAAGTACACGTACATGGAGGAGATGCTGGGCAATGTTGCTGGCTCCCGCCAGGTGTTTGAACGGTGGATGGAGTGGCAGCCAGAGGAGCAAGCCTGGCATTCCTACATCAACTTTGAGCTCAGATACAAGGAGGTGGACAGAGCACGAAGCATTTACGAGAGATATATCCTTTTCAGAGCTTTGTGACTCCTGCCCAGGTTAAGGTCTCTGTGCTTTATTTCCTTCCCAAGTATTCCATGTCCAGCCACGTCCCTGTGCTCCTTTTTGCTGTGGTGTGCTGGGAATGACCCAGCAGGAGCATGTGTGGGGAAAGCCTCCAGATTCAGTGCAGTGGCTGCAGGTCCTGCCTCAGCAGTGTCTGTTTAACTGCACTAGCTCTTTGGCAGCCATCACTTGTTTCAGGTTTCTCCCCAGATTTTCCCTGACCCCCTTCCCTTTGTCAAGTTCTCGGTGAGGCACAAAGCCACTGCACACTTAGACCCGTCAGTGCCTCCTTCCCAGCTGCACTCAGTGCTCCCTGCTGGGACATGGCTGCTGCTGTTGTTTCTTTGACCAGAGCTGCACTCGTGCTGGTTCACCCCGACGTGAAGAACTGGATCAAGTACGCGCGGTTCGAGGAGAAGCACAGCTACTTCGCCCACGCCAGGAAGGTGTACGAGAGGGCCGTGGAGTTCTTCGGGGAGGAGCACATGGACGAGCACCTGTACGTGGCCTTTGCCAAGTTTGAGGAGAACCAGAAAGAGGTAGGATCTTCTTGAGTGCACGTCTGAGGCGTGCCAGGGCTTCTGCTCGGTTATCAAAGCTTAAAGCATTTAGCATTCGCTGCAGTACTTGCAGTTCCTGACTGCAGTCTGAGTTAGGGAGACAGGTTTTTACTCACCTCTAGTTGCCTTGTGGTGGTGACATCGATAAAACGTGCTCTAAGGGAGATCCGCCCAGCCCAAGAGCAGCAGCATTGGCTCCAACCTCAGACTGGAGCGGTTCTGAGAGCTTATAGGCCTGCACGAGAGAAAACTGGATGGGTCCAGGTGTTTTTCACAGTCTCTAAGGTTCCCAGGCTGTTAAGAAGTAGAACACATTCTGTGAACCCCAAACCACAACCTCTTAAATAGGTTTAAATATTCTAAACCTGTAAACGAATAAGAGATGATGGGGGCTGGCATTTTCAGGTTTAATTTCTTCCCCCTCAAAGTTTACTCTACAGGGACATCTGTGTTAGTCCTTGTCTAAAACAGCCACTTACATTGGGATGTCCCACAATTCTGTATTCTATTTAATATTGCCAAAAGCTCCTTGAAAAACTGTGGGGGAGGACAGACACTGTTTTGTAAATATTTTTTAAAATTATAATTAATATTTTCAGTTTGAAAGAGTGAGAGTTATCTACAAGTACGCCTTGGATAGAATTCCAAAGCAGGATGCCCAGAATCTCTTCAAGAATTACACCATCTTTGAGAAGAAGTTTGGAGACAGGAGGGGAATCGAGGACATCATTGTCAGCAAGAGGAGATTCCAGTATGAGGAGGAGGTGAAGGTAGGTGGGACAGGTGCCCTTCAGGCTCACAGCTGGTGCTAAAGGAGGGACACGAGTACTTTGTCATTGCAAGGCTCATGAGTCTCACATTACCCTTGGAAGTCAGTCCAAAAAAACACCAAGGGAATGTTCATTTTAGAGCCAGAATTCCATCCCTGGGGGAGAGAATGATATCTGCACTCATTGCTGGTTTGGTGCCTGCTTTCTAATCTAGATTGTGCAGGCGAGGGTTTCGGATTGAACTCAAGGCTTGGTACCCTTAGGGACAATGGAGTTGAGCTTACTGCTAGCCATGACAGGACACCTCACCTGTGCATAAATACCCTTTGGTGAGAAACCAGGTGTGCCACACCTGTCTGCTGTTCAGTGCACACTGCACAAAGCCCCTTACAACCCGAAAGCTCTGCCATAAGCATCCCCAAGACTGACAACGTTCATGTTCCAGCGATGTATTTTAAAGGGCACATCCTGCCCAGTAGAGGGTGAGGCCGTGTTCCTTCGGGTGAGTGCAGTTTGTTTGTTTGTTTGTTTGTTTGTTTGTTTGCCCCGCGGCCGGGCTGTGGCAGGCCAACCCCCACAACTACGACGCGTGGTTTGACTACCTGCGGCTGGTGGAGAGCGACGCGGGCGCCGAGAGCGTGCGCGAGGTGTACGAGAGAGCCATCGCCAACGTGCCCCCCATCCAGGAGAAGCGCCACTGGAAGAGGTACATCTACCTCTGGATTAACTATGCACTCTATGAGGAGCTGGAGGCCAAGGCAAGTGCTCGCACCGGGGTGTTCCCTTTCCCTGCACTAAAGAGCTGCTGGAAAAGCAATAACTTGGGTGTTCTCTGTGGCTCTAGTTGTGTGTAACACGCTAAAGGTTTGCTACTCAAAATAGACAAATGTTCCTGTTCTCCCTCCTGTGCATAAGGGGTGCGGGGAAGAAACCAAATTTGTTTGACCCCAGTTCATTCAGAAACGCACTGGTGACAGAAGCAGGAGTGGGTATTTCTGGTGGCCCGGGCAGACTGTTACCTGAACTCAATAGTACCGTATGTGACAAAAACTGTTTGTGAAGGAGCCACCTTGTTGCTATAGTGGCCTCTGAGGCTGTACAGGTATTTATTCTGTGTCCAGTCGTGGAATATTAGAGCTGCTCTGAGTACAGAATGCCTGTTCAGAGTCTGTTACAGCAAAAGAAATATTTTTCCTCCCACAACGGGGACACTCCTTGTTTTATTCTCAGCTTCCTTGCTTTGAAAAGGTGAGTCTTGCTGATTCAGAAGCTACCACCTTTGAATTGTGCATGCTAAGGAGATAAGCATTCCTGATTCTTGCCAGCTTGACTTAGATACTGTTCTGCAGTTTTGCAGTCAGTGCAGGATTCAAATTCAGCACAATCTTAGCAGTACAAAGTGTTTAACGCTGCCTGTTCTTACAGGATGCAGAGCGAACCAGACAGGTGTACCAGGCATGCCTTGAGCTCCTGCCCCACAAGAAGGTATGGTTCCTCCAGCAGTTTGCCTTCAGTTTTGGATTAAAGTGCCCTTGACAAGGTCCTTTAGTTCTCCTCCTCCACAGCATTCAGGGGTGTAAGCACCTCCAAACGGCTGCTAGCAGGTTCATTTAGGCTTTGTTTAAAACTTTTTCGAAACGTCCACCTTCCAAAGTGGATGGAGAGGCATTCAAGCCAGAGTGCAAGACGTCTCTAATTTGCATCACAGAGGAAAACTGCAGGGCAAGCACTGGTGTCAGGATTGCCTCATACACAGGGGACACAAGGGTTTGTCCAGTGTTTTCAAATTGCTGAATAGTTGCTAAGTAGCCTATGAAAGAAGATGAAATTACACTTAGTCAGAAAATGGGGAAAGCCACTTAGTTTTTGCTTGCTTGCATTCCTCCTCAGGCAGGATCGTTGGCAGCTGCTCACAGCTCAGTCTCTCCTGGGTGAACACCTTTTATAGCATCCAGTGGCCCCAATGGTCCCCCCGAGGTTTGACAAAACAGCTTTCAGCTCTGTCTTCCAAATTACAATCGGTCTTCAAGGCCGATTGATTGGGCTTTTCTTGGCTTGTGGACATGAACTGAAATATCCCTGTGGCCAAAGCCTCACAACTGCATTGCCTTGGAATGTCAGAAAACCCTCTTCATGTTCTTTCTCCAGTTTGTCATTTATTGTGTCATCTGACTGTCAGATGAATCTCTAGTTGTTAAGAGCTATCAATTCATTGAGCAGTAGCTGATGTTTTTCCAGTTGAAGACTGGTTAAAAAACTATTTCCCCCTGTTTAAAAGACTTCTGTCCTGGCCATTTTTCCTTTCACCCCAACATATTATCCTGTCCTAGAGGTTGTTTCAGATAATGAACTCTAAACCTTTCAGCAGGAAGACACTGAGATCAAATGAGATTACCTGCAGTAGCAGTCATATCTTGTGCAGACAGAATACTTATTTTTTTATGCAAGATGTACGGTATTATCTACTGACTTTCCAGCCTAAACAGCACTTTGTTCTTTTTCTTCCAGTTTACATTTGCCAAAATGTGGCTGCTGTATGCACAGTTTGAAATTCGTCAGAAAAACCTCCCCCTTGCCAGAAGGGCTTTGGTAAGCTTTTGTCAGAGCCATAATTGACTTCACTAACTAATAGTAACACAGGAATGGCATTAAAAGATCTTAAATTGTCCTTTTCAAATTGCTGATTTAGTCCACTTAAAGTAAAGCATCGGAGAAGTCTGCAGGGGCCAGCATTTACTGTCGTGTGCGATTTAAAAAGAAATGCAGCTTGTTCTGATGAGTTTAGCCCCGGGCAGGAGCACAAAGCTGTCCTCTGAATGCAGAGCACCCACATCAGCTCAGTGCTCTTACCAGTTCTTAGCTGCTGCTGATGGCTTACAGTGATACTCCTTCTAACAATAGCGTTTTCAAAAGAATTGAGAATGAATGGGAGGTTTGGCTCTGGGAAATTAGGACCTGTCAAACTGTGTGCCAGTCCCAGCTGATGACAGGAGCAATCACGGGCACTTGAGACAGGCTTAGGAGCTGCTCAGCAGGTTCACTCTGTGAAGGGCAGCGCGCCAAGGGACAGCAAGGTGTGATGGGGCAGCAAGAAATGGCATCTTATGAAATTAAAAACTTCCTTTCCTTTCGATTCAGGGATTCTTAGTAGGCTCAGGGATAGCATCAGGCGTTTTGAGAGAAAGCCAGTGTTGGTTGCAGTTGAGGTGGTTTGACTTTGAGAGCAAACTGATGGGGTTTCCACCCAAACAGTGATGGAGGGCAAGTGGAGAAGGACTGAGCATATTCTGAAATACCAGTGGCATCTGTAGAGATGGAGGGCCATAGTGGTGACCAAACTGGTAATCCCAAGTGGTGGTTGCCTCCATTTGTCATAAATTCCCAAAGGAAACGTGTAGGAACATTGTGCAGGAGAGCTGTGGTAAGGGAATTCCATCTCAGATTGCCTCACACTGGCTTGAGGGAGCAGAAGCCACGATGCTTAGGAATCAATACATGTCTGCAGAGGTGACTCCAAGGCCAAGTTCATTACAGCCTGCCTCGGGTATGCCCATTCTTAACTCTTGTTTCAAGAGATTTCCAAGCTAAGAATCCAGAACTGCCTCTCACAGCTTGGCTCAGCACAGTTTTCTTCAGAGACTGAGGCATATCAGATAAAGAAAATAACTTTGTAAAGGCATTGTTCTCCACCTGTCCATTGCTGCCAGCCAGCAGGCAGGGTGGGCAGTCCTTCTCTGTGCCAGGAGGAACAGTGTGGGTTTTTTGTATCCTTTGAGGTGCTTGGGAACTGCTTGCCTGGCAGGCTGGCACAGACTGGTACTGTGCTTCCTTCAGGTGCTCAGCTGAGGAGCCAGGCTGGGTTCCACTCACACTCCGTGGGGAGCCCACATTATGGAAAAGAATGACAAGTGAGGGATGTTTTCTGCTTCCCAGGCTCTTGGTGTTTATGGATGCACATTTGTTCCACAAACACTGGTTTAATTTACTGCTGGCCCTGAACAAGCTGAATAAACAGTGCAAAAAATGAGTTGTAGTTCAAACACTTAGAAAATCAAGTGGGGATTTTCTTTTCCTGCAAGATCACTAAGGGTTTGTTTTCTATTGTGTTTTTTTCTTTTTTGGCATAACAGGGAACATCCATAGGTAAATGTCCAAAAAACAAACTGTTTAAAGGTTACATCGAGCTGGAGCTGCAGCTGCGTGAATTTGACCGCTGCAGGAAGCTGTACGAGAAGTTCCTGGAGTTTGCACCAGAGAACTGCACGTCCTGGATCAAGTTTGCTGAGCTGGAGACCATCCTGGGGGACATCGACCGTGCCCGGGCCATCTACGAGCTGGCCATCGGCCAGCCCCGGCTGGACATGCCCGAGGTGAGCAGGAGGGCACAGCCTGGGAGGTGCTGGTGGCACAGGGTGGCTGGTGAACGTGACACCAATCCCCCAGGTGACACCTGAGGTGGGAGTGAGTGGTTGAGGGGCAGCAGCCTTGGTGCTGCTCAGCCCTAACCCCAGCCCGTGCTGGATCTCCCGGCCTCTTCTGAGGGAAATGTCACCTCTGTCCCTTCCCCTCCCCTCCTGCTGTGCTCGGAGTGACCATGGTGAGGGGCTTCTCTGTTGCAGGTGCTGTGGAAATCCTACATTGACTTTGAGATTGAGCAAGAGGAGTATGAGAAGACCAGGAACCTTTACCGGCGCCTGCTGCAGCGCACCCAGCACGTCAAGGTGTGTGTGGGCACCTGGGACACAGAGCCAGCCCCGAACCTGGCCCGGGGGCTGGGTGCTGTGCCATGGGCCAGAGGCTGGGTCTGGGTGCTGTGCCATGGGTCAGAGGCTGGGTCTGGGTGCTGTGCCATGGGCCAGAGACTGGGTTTGGGTGCTGTGCCATGGATCAGAGGCTGGGTCTGGGTGCTGTGCCATGGGCCAGAGACTGGGTCTGGGTGCTGTGCCATGGGGCAGAGGCTGGGTCTGGGTGCTGTGCCATGGGTCAGAGGCTGAGCTGGGTGCTGTGCCATGGGCCAGAGACTGGAGCTGGGTGCTGTGCCATGGGTCAGAGGCTGGGTCTGGGGGCTGTGCCATGGATCAGAGGCTGGAGCTGGGGGCTGTGCCATGGGCCAGAGACTGGAGCTGGGGGCTGTGCCATGGGCCAGAGACTGGGTTTGGGTGCTGTGCCATGGATCAGAGGCTGAGCTGGGTGCTGTGCCATGGGTCAGAGGCTGAGCTGGGTGCTGTGCCATGGGCCAGAGGCTGGGTCTGGGTGCTGTGCCATGGGCCAGAGACTGGGTTTGGGTGCTGTGCCATGGGTCAGAGGCTGAGCTGGGTGCTGTGCCATGGGCCAGAGGCTGGGTCTGGGTGCTGTGCCATGGGCCAGAGGCTGGGTCTGGGTGCTGTGCCATGGATCAGAGGCTGGGTCTGGGTGCTGTGCCATGGGCCAGAGACTGGAGCTGGGTGCTGTGCCATGGGCCAGAGGCTGGGTCTGGGTGCTGTGCCATGGGCCAGAGGCTGGGTCTGGGTGCTGTGCCATGGGCCAGAGGCTGGGTCTGGGTGCTGTGCCATGGATCAGAGGCTGGGTCTGGGTGCTGTGCCATGGGCCAGAGACTGGGTTTGGGTGCTGTGCCATGGATCAGAGGCTGAGCTGGGTGCTGTGCCATGGGTCAGAGACTGGGTTTGGGTGCTGTGCCATGGGCCAGAGACTGGGTTTGGGTGCTGTGCCATGGATCAGAGGCTGGGTCTGGGTGCTGTGCCATGGATCAGAGGCTGGGTTTGGGGGCTGTGCCATGGATCAGAGGCTGGGTTTGGGGGCTGTGCCATGGATCAGAGGCTGGGTCTGGGTGCTGTGCCATGGATCAGAGGCTGGGTCTGGGTGCTGTGCCATGGGCCAGAGACTGGAGCTGGGTGCTGTGCCATGGATCAGAGGCTGGGTCTGGGTGCTGTGCCATGGGTCAGAGGCTGGGTCTGGGTGCTGTGCCATGGGCCAGAGACTGGGTTTGGGTGCTGTGCCATGGATCAGAGGCTGGGTCTGGGTGCTGTGCCATGGGTCAGAGGCTGAGCTGGGTGCTGTGCCATGGGTCAGAGGCTGGGTCTGGGTGCTGTGCCATGGGTCAGAGGCTGAGCTGGGTGCTGTGCCATGGGTCAGAGGCTGAGCTGGGTGCTGTGCCATTGATCAGAGGCTGGGTCTGGGGGCTGTGCCATGGGTCAGAGGCTGAGCTGGGTGCTGTGCCATGGATCAGAGGCTGGGTCTGGGTGCTGTGCCATGGATCAGAGGCTGGGTCTGGGTGCTGTGCCATGGATCAGAGGCTGGGTCTGGGTGCTGTGCCATGGGTCAGAGGCTGGGTCTGGGTGCTGTGCCATGGATCAGAGGCTGGGTCTGGGGGCTGTGCCATGGATCAGAGGCTGGGTCTGGGTGCTGTGCCATGGGTCAGAGGCTGGGCTGGGTGCTGTGCCATGGGTGAGGCTGAGCTGGGTGCTGTGTCTGGACAGGATGGGTCTGGGTGCTGTGCCATGGGTCAGAGGCTGGGTTTGGGTGCTGTGCCATGGGTCAGAGGCTGGGTCTGGGTGCTGTGCCATGGATCAGAGGCTGAGCTGGGTGCTGTGCCATGGGTCAGAGACTGGAGCTGGGGGCTGTGCCATGGGTCAGAGGCTGGGTCTGGGGGCTGTGCCGTGGATCAGAGGCTGAGCTGGGTCTGTTCCTGGTGCTGTGCCCACAGGTGTGGATCAGCCTGGCACAGTTCGAGCTGTCAGCAGGCCAGGACGAGCGGCTGCCGCGCTGCCGCCAGGTCTATGAGGAGGCCAACAGGGCCATGCGCAGCTGCGAGGAGAAGGAGGAGAGGGTGATGCTGCTCGAGGCCTGGAGGAGCTTCGAGGAGGAGTTCGGCACCCAAGCCACCAAGGAGAGGATTGACAAACTCATGCCTGAGAAAATCAAGAAGAGGAGGAAGCTGCAGGCCGAAGATGGGGTAAGCAGGGATGGAGGCAGCTGCTGGGCAGGGCAGAGCAAACACGGATTTCCTTATTAGAAGCACCTCCTAATAGCCAGCGTTAACGTGCAAATTAATCTCCACCTGTGGTGTTTTCTCTCTAGTCTGATGCTGGATGGGAGGAGTACTACGATTATATTTTCCCAGAAGACACTGCCAATCAGCCCAACCTCAAACTGCTGGCTATGGCAAAGCTCTGGAAGAAGCAGCAGCAGGAGAGCGAAGCTGCAGCCGTGGATCCTGACAAGGACATTGATGAAAGCCAGACTTAACACCTTGCCTTTTCCCACCCCTTTCCTGGGCCCTTGTACAGTATTTTCATTATTGATAAATAAATGTGTTTGGAGAGTTTTAGTATTGCTGGCTTGAGATGGGTTTTGTGTGGAGGACAAGCACTGCCTTGGGGTCGATTCCCTTTAGCAGTCCTGTGGGTGTCCATCAGCTAAAGGAGAGGTCCTGGAGCAGTGCAGGGATCTGCAGCTGTCACCAGTGACAGGAAACCCGGGAGAACTGGGCACTGACTTTTAGGCCCTGTCCAAGGCTCCCACAGCCTATCCCAGCACTGCTCAGGGACATTAATGTGCCAGGGCAGCAGACCGACTGTCTGGAGTGAGAGAGAGCTCTCCAACCATCATCCCTGATGAATTTTCCAGTCATTCTGTTAAATGGAAGAAGAGTATTGTGAGAATAGTTGGAAAAATGCCCCTGTTGACCACAAGCTGGTCAACTTCCTATCCAAGGATGCTTTTATCCCAGAAAACTGTGAGGGGAGGCAATATCAGAAGTTGACTGCACTGACAGTAGGCCCTGGAGGACAAGGCTGTGGACATCAGTAGCACACAGTCTGTGTTTGAACACTGCCATGTCCTGGCAGACACCAGCAGAGCTGTGTCACTGCTCTGGGCTGGGCACCACTGACCTGTCCACATCTGGCCTGTCCAGCTGTGGCCACAACCGCCTTTTCCTGCCCCACCTGAGCCTCTGGTAACATGTGCCTCTCCTCTTTGGGTGTTTCTGCTGACCCACACCCCATTGCATTGTAAATCTCATTTCTATTCCCTCTTTCAATCCCTCTTGCTGCTCTGTGCCCCATTCCTTTCACACTTGTGATGTTTCCTTCTGTCCTACTCGCTATCTCTGCCTTTTCATTTCATTTGTTACAGAGTTTTTAGAGGTGGTCAGATTGTTTATTGTGCATATTTTGGTGACATTTTTTGGGTGGCTTTTATTTTGCTGGGGGAGAGGTTTGTTTGTTCCTTTGTTTTTGCATTGTTTCATTCTCTGAGCACTGCATTTCCCCAGGAATTCCTTCCTTTTTTTGAAGATGGAACCTTGCCTCATTTTTTGCCAGCTTTGCTGTGTTGTGTGCCAGTTGCTGGTATTATCTCTCTGAACAAAGCCCATCGTGGGGTTGGCAGCAGGGGCTCCTGTCTGTGTCTGCACAGAGAGCTTTAGCAGTTCTCCAGAGCGCAGCAGGGCCAAAAGGCTCAGGATCTTGCAGGTAAAAAGCCATTGTTACTAAAGCCGGGTGGATTATTGTGGGGTGGTGGTTGATTGTAAGGACAGGATTTGAATTTTATTGCCTTTTCAAACCCTGAAACTCCTGTGAGGAGTGGGAGCCCCGAAGGCAGCACTTCCAGCAGTAAAACTGCTCCTCCTTTGGAACACTGGTGACACTTGGGGGTTTAATGGATTTCTCTTTTCACTGCTATTCCCACCTCATTTCTCTCCCTCCACCCTCCTATTACATCTTGAAAAGGGCAGACAGGAGGTTTTTCTTCCATAACAATCAAAGCAGAACATACCTGCTAATGTGACTTCTGGGCACTGAGTGGTGGTTCCATGGCTGAAGCATTTCTTCAGCAGTGATAATGGGCACAGATTCCTGCCCTCTTGTCCCTTGGAATGTGAGAGGCAGCTGTGAAGCAGCACTTTGTGCCAGACGTGCCAGGCTGTCCCGGGAGCACCTGCCCAGACTCAGGACTCTGCTACACCAAGCACAAACTCCAAGTGGTTTTTGAACAATTTCAGCATTAATTTTCTGCACACTTCCAAACTGGGGAAGCCGAGCTCAACAGTGGGGTTCAGTTTTCCAGGGATCTACAGCAAGAGTTTTCCCTCACTCAGACTTTGCACTGCTGAACTGAAAAAGGAAGGAATTGTTCCCTGGCAGCGTGGGCAGGGCTGGCACAGGGTGCCCAGATTTGCTGTGGTTGCCCTGGCAGTGTCCAAGGCCAGGCTGGACAAGGCTAGGAGTAACCTGGGATGATGGAATAGGATGGGTTTTAAGGTCCCTTCCCACCCAAACCATTCTGGGGCTCTCTCAGTGCTTTGTGCCCTGCTGTGTGACTCCCAGTAGCCTCTGTCCTCTCCAAACTCGTGCTCTGGGTTGGTGCTGAGACATTCCTGCCCATGTGATTCCCGTCCCTTTGCCTGGCTCCTGCAGAGCTGCAGGTCCTCACACCGAAGTTATGACACCCCACTGCTACCTGGCCGAGGAGGGTCCATGGGGCGGGCGAGGGGAAGGCTGGCTTGGGGTGTAGGATGCATTTCTGCTGGGACAGCTGATTCCAGCCGGGTTTGAAATGGAATTGCTTGTGCAGGGGAGGGCTGGCTCCATCCTGAAGGAAGGAGTAAACAGATTTTATGCTCTGGAGCTTGTGTGGCACAACTTAACTTGGGGTCTGGACATCAGTGAGGTCACAGCCTGCCCTTGGGTTTTGGGGAGCATATTTTAGATTTCCCGACTCTGCTCTGCACAGCATCCTCTGTGAAGCTGCCTTTCCACCCGTTTTTACAAAAATTGTCGTTCCTCGTGAAGGATTTAAGGTGTTTGTGCTCGTTCCACTTCTGTAGATACCATCAGTCAATAAAATGCTGCACTTGAGAGGAGATAAACGCTTGTCTGTGCTTGGAAGTGGTGCTCTATTAGTGAGTGGATGGTTTATCTGCTGCTACAAGAGCTCAGAGGGGAGAGAAATCCCAGGAGCACGTATGGAAAATGTCCTTCCTCAGTGGGAGCTGAGCCCAGGGCTTCTGTCCCCCTGCAGCCCTGGCTGCTGGCCAGAGGGCAAATTTCCTCCTACCTGTGCCACAAAATGTGTGGGCAAAGCCCTGGTGGGCACGAGGGTTCCAAAAAGAGGAGGCTGCAGGACTCGTGCCAGCTGTAATCTTCTCTTGAGTAGAAATGGGGAAAAAATCTGAGCTGTTCCGAGGGAATGGGAGTAAACTGGCTGAACATGGAACATTGGAAGAGACCAATTCTGGGTAGCCTGGGCTGGAGAGATGCCCCTGTTGTGGCCGGGGGAGAATTCCCAAGAAGTCATCCTCCAGAGAGGGGTGGCTCAGGGGTTTCTCTTTGCTCCTGGCTGTGGCACAGAAAATGTAACATCTGCATGAATGGTCTGCAGCACTTTGCAGCTCCCAGCTTTACTCTGTGCTGTGGGTGCAGAGAATGCCTTTGGGAGTTAGGTGCATCTGCTTGGAGGATGCCGGAAAATACAGATTTTCATGGAGAAATGAGGAGCTGTGGGATGGGACCCGGAGCCAGAGGCTGCAGCAAACGTCTCTGCTCTCTCTGTGGATGTCCATGTAGTGCTCTGCCCTGGATGATTTTTGATTCCTCCCATTTGGGGGAGGCTGGGAGTGGTGGAATCTGTCTGTTTTGTGAGGAATTTGTTCCCAGAGAGAAGCAGCCGGTAGGAAAGGGAGCAGGGAGAGGTTTAGGAGGTTTCTCAGGAAAGTGACATGGAGACATCTGAAAAGAACAGAAACCTTTGAGAGCGTTATGGATAATTATGGAATTCAAATGGGGAATGTTCTGTGCATTTTTCATGTCCCTACCAGGAGGAGTAGAGCAGCTCTAATGTTTAATGCATGTTCAGTAATAGAAGGCTGAACTTATCTCCACAGGCCCGTTTGTTCCATTACTGTCCAGAAGGAAATAAATTAAATTCTATTAAATTCTGAATTCTGTTCTATTCTATTTGGGTCCAGATGCTGCAGAGGGAGAGGTCAGCAGGAGGAAAGCTGGGCTTTGGAGGGCTGAGGTTTGGGCTAGGTCAGTGTAACACACCCAAGGCGCAGCCTAGCTAAAACCAAGAGCAGTGAGTGCTGCTCTCCTTCAGGAGCGTGCCCGGGACCCTCGGGCTGAGCTCGGAGTCCACAGGTTCTCCAGAGGAGCCGATTTATTCACGGGAGGATTTTACCCGTGGCTGGACTGACGTGCTGGCTGCCCAGCATGCTCCAGGTGCCAGAACCTGAACCACGGGAACATCTTGGAGATAAATGATGGTGCTCAGAGAGGCTGGTAGAACAAACCCGGGTTTTCCTGCTGGCTGCTGTGACTGGGGCTGGTGAGAAGAGTCTGCAGAGGTGTCTGTGGAGTTCTGACCTCAGAATGGGCGTCGACTTGCATGAAGAGACCAGGGGAGACTCTGTACAGCTTGGAGTATTTGAAAGCATCAGCTCCTGTGCCAGTCTCTCTGGCCAGACAGGGGATCTTGTCCAAGATAAGCAAATCACCCTTTCCTACACACTTGTGTGCCCCGTTTTAATCTTTCTTTCCCAGTTATGTAAATAGCAGCAGACTAATATTCCCTGTGTACCACTGGTAAGCTGATTCACTCCACGTTATCAGACACAAAAGCACTGCAGGGCTGGTTTGTAAATTGAGTTGGATTTTTTTTTTTTTTTTTTTTTACATCTGTGTTATTCCGAGCTCTTATGTAAACACTTGGAAAGCAATTTCTATATATACTGGGCTTGTTATGCAACTACCCTGTGCAGTGATGCCAAAGGGATTTAATTTTCTTATCGGTGCTTTTTGGAAGAAGTGATCAAGCATTCTTTCTGTGGAAGGCTCAGGGAATCATAACGTGGAAACCAATAATAAATGTCAGGAAACAAGGGCAACCACAAAATTAAAAAGAGGGGGAAAATTAAAATGTTCCTGAGTCACAGAACTGTTATGGGGGGCTTTCACTGAGTGCCTGATTATTGCTCCAGTGTGAGTTGGCCACGTTTGCTCTTTATGGAAATTATTGAATGGCCCAATCCATACATCTGTGTTTCAGCCTTGTGTGTGTGCAATTGATGGAACATCTTATTTAGAGCAGATGTTGTTGGGCTGGCCACTGCTCTCCCAAAAACCTCTTGGAAACTGGAAAACCCCTTCACACAGAAATCGATTTTTAACGGGCACCGATTGGGTTTTGCCATGAATTCATGGCAAAGGGAGCACTGAGGGGAGAGTGAAGGCTGGAGCACCGAGTGCTGCTCCCCGAGCCCCTGAGGGCTTTTGTCCCACGTCACAGCTGTCCCCAAAAAGGCTCTGGGGGAACCCAGTCCTGCTTCCACCTGGCTCCTCTGGGCGTGCAGTGAGATCCCTCTGAGCATCCTGAGCTGCTGCTCGTGTGCAGCTCCCATGTGCAGCTCCCATGCATCCATCCGTGTGCAGCTCCCATGTGCAGCTCCCATGCATATATCCATGTGCAGCTCCCATGCATCCATCCATGTGCAGCTCCCATGCATCCATCCATGTGCAGCTCCCATGCAGCCATCCATGTGCAGCTCCCATGCATCCATCCATGTGCAGCTCCCATGTGCAGCTCCCATGCATCCATCCATGTGCAGCTCCCATGCATCCATCCATGTGCAGCTCCCATGTGCAGCTCCCATGCATATATCCATGTGCAGCTCCCATGCAGCCATCCATGTGCAGCTCCCATGCATCCATCCATGTGCAGCTCCCATGTGCAGCTCCCATGCATTCATCCATGTGCAGCTCCCATGCATTCATCCGTGTGCAGCTCCCATGTGCAGCTCCCATGCATATATCCATGTGCAGCTCCCATGCATCCATCCGTGTGCAGCTCCCATGCATCCATCCATGTGCAGCTCCCATGCAGCCATCCATGTGCAGCTCCCATGTGCAGCTCCCATGCATATATCCATGTGCAGCTCCCATGCAGCCATCCATGTGCAGCTCCCATGCAGCCATGCCAGCCCGTGGGATGCAGCTGGGTCGGGGTATCCATGCCCTGTGTCCCAGAGCCCGCTGGGACAGGCTGGGGGCAGCTGGGCTGCTCCTGGAGCTTTAGGCTCGGTTCTGGGGCACTGCTGTGGGCCAGGGGGTGATGGGGAGATGCTCCCACCAGAAGCTGAGCTGTGCCCAGCAGCTGATCCAGGTCAGCGTCCTCAGCTGGATTTGCACAGCTCTGGGAGCACAAATCCAACACTTGGTTTGCTCAGTCCTTTGGGAGTCACAGCAAACACACACCGAGTGGATTTTGGGAACAGATGTCCACAGTTTTACACGTTTCTCTTCCCAAAGTAGCCCTGCAAGCTGCAGCAGGAGCCGGGTGTCTTCTGCCCGCAGAGGGGATGGGGAGAGGGCAGAGCTGCATCTCCTGTGCCCTGCAGGGCCCTGCTGTCCTGGTTTGTGGGTGCTGGCAGGGCAGCAGAGGGGTGCAGGGGCTCCTGGCACGAATCACAGAGCTCCTCTGCACAGCCCTGCATCGCTGCTGGCAGTGCTGACACGTCACCCGATCAGGCTTTTCCCAATTTTCATTAGGGACCTGCCTCGTCCAAACTCCCCGGACAAAGCTGGGGGTGCTCCCGGGCGTTTTCTGGTTTTTATCGTTTATGGCTGTGCAGGACCCAACCTGCTTATTCCCTGGTTTACATAACGCTTCAGAGGCCCAGGACAATCTCTGCAAACTCACATGTCCAAGGTGCCACAGGCTGCGGGCAGGAAATAAATTTGCTTGTTCCTTCTCAGGGCTTATGTGAGTTTCATTTAAAGACAAGCTAAAATGATTTATTTTTAACTTCATTGCCGGGTTAACGGTTGGACTCTGTGGTCTTAGATGTCTTTTCCAATTTAAATGGTTCCCTAACTCTATAATTTTCTGTATTTGAAGAAGGAATACGTTGCCCTTTTGTCATTTAAAAACGCTGCTCCTTCTGCCTTTTGCTCCATTTCAGTAATACAAATAATGGCATTGATTTAATTTTGTATTAATTTTCTCATGCATGTAATGAAATCCAGTTCCCTTGCTAATCCAGCAATCTAAGCAAACACAGTATAGGAGCATTACAGGAGAACACTTAATCCCTCCTCTTGTTTGTCTCTAATGTGCTTTTGACTTTTTTAAGGGTGCAGTGAGAGTGTTTCTGTGCAGGCAGGGCCAGGTATTCCCTTTCCACCTCTCCACCTGCCCACCCTGCTGTTGATCCGTGCTGTCCCCAAGCCTGCAGCACTCCCGTCTGATTTTGGATGTTAAACGTGCTCCCACCTGCTCTCCAAAGCCAGAGGAGATGCCCGAGTGCCTCTGCCCTGGCAGCAGGTGCCATGGCCCCGGGCAGGAAAGGAGAGCTGTGAATTTCCATCTCTTTAAAGGTCTGTCGGCCTCTGGAAGCTGGTGAAAGCAGAGCATCTTCCTTTTCCCTTGTTTTTGCTAGGGATGCCCGTGTCCTTTCACATATTGGTTTCCTCCTTTGGCTCGGGATGACTCATGCCCAAAGCTCAGAGCCTGCAGTGAGCAGCCCACTGCTCATCAGAGCAATTTGGGAGCTCCTGGGAACACGTTCCAGCCCCGGGAATCCTTGGGTGCCCTGTGTTTCCCTGTGTTCCTCAGGTGTCCGAGTGTGATGTTTGGCAATTGGTAACGACGCCCCTTGGTGTTCCTGTGTCCCTGGGTGCCCGTGCATGCCCCTGGTCCCTTGCAGCCCCTCTGGCCTGGTTCCAGACTGTCAGACATGGGGATGGTGCTGGGCACTGAGGGACCAGCCCTTCTCTCCTCTGGGTAATTCCCTCTCAGCTGCCTGCACAGCCAGCTCCGAGCTCCACTGGGCTGCTCATCAAACCCTTCCCCAGTATTCCCCTATGGAATACTGCCTGTGCTTTACTGAGCACTGCTCACAGAGCTGCTGGGAACTTCAGCCTTTATTCCCTTCTAAATCCTCCCTGGCACTCAGAGATGGGTTTCCTGTTTTTACACAGGGTCATCTCCTCTGTGTGGCATCCCCTGGAGTGAATTGGCACAAGGTGTTGACTTCTGGGAGGACGAGGACTTGCTCAGGGTAAAGCTTCAGGAGGAATCAGGACAACTTCCAAGCTGCTGCTCCCGTTTTCCCCGGGCTCTGGGAGCAGCCCTGGCCACATGGGAAGGGCTGTTTGTTCCCTGGGCTGGCTGCACAGTTTGGGATAACTGGGGGTGGGGGCTGGCTTTCCTCCTGAAGCTTTTTACTGACAAATTCCCTCCTGGAAGGTCATTCATAGGAGGCAGGAGGGTTCACGACCACACTGACTCAGCTTTTCAACTCACTGAAATGCAGGTAAAGCTTTGGGAGCCTGCAGTGAGCTGTGAAGGGTTTTATTTCATCTTGCTTTTTACCACTGACACCATTTCACACCTGCCCCGTGCCTGCAGCTCAGCTGGTGTAAAGTCACACCCCTGCTGCAGCCCCGTGGATTTTCACCTCCGGGTACAAGGGGTGTGTTTTGGGAAAGAAGGGAGCAGGGAACAGTCCCTGTTCTGCTCCCTGTAGGAGCACCCCTGCCTGGGAACCCAGCTGAGGACTGGGCTGGTGCTGGGGCACTGGGTCCTGGGCACAACTCTTTTAATTTGGTTTGGGATATTGACTGTTTCCCAGGCTGTTCCTGTTTGTTACTGTCTCCTGATGCACGGGCACAGCTCCCAGAGCAGCTGTGGCTGCCCCTGGATCCCTGGAAGTGTCCAAGGCCAGGCTGGACACCGGGGCTTGGAGGAAGCTGGGACAGTGGAAGGTGTGGAACTGGAGGAGCTTTGAGCTCTCTTTCAAACAAAACCAGTTTGGGGTTCTGTCACATCAAAGCTCCTTGCCCTGACAGTGGCTGAGCTGCTGGGAGCTGTTATTGGGAACATGTGGCTGTCAGGAATCTCCTCTCACCTGGAAGTTACCCCAGGCTGCTTCTCTGCACTTGGCAGAGCCCCTTCCCCTGCTGGAGGCAGATGACTTTGTGCCTGCAGACTGCTGTGTCTCGGTGAGAACATCAAACACACCCGTTCTGCTTCCAAAACAGCCTGTGGGGACAACTGTGCCACTCCCTGGGCCGAACCTGGGGGGATTTTGGGGGACTCGTGAGTTTAGGTGTGTTTGCTCTCCCCGAAGGGAGGCAGAGAGCCCAGCCCGGGGGAGTGCTGTGCCAGCAAGGCTTCACTCCCCAGCTGCTGCCCAGGCCTTTCCTTTGGGTTCTGGTTGGGGTTTTGCTTGTCCTTTTCCCCCTCCTGCTTTGCTCTTTTGTCGAACAGTTGTCTGAAATCAGTGCTGCCACACTGGAGCCTTTTGGGTTGGTCAGACCAGCTTTGAAAGCAGCTTTGGGTTGCAGCATCCTCCCAGGCAGCCTGGCAGGGCCTGGAGAGCTCTGGGAGTGTGAGAACCAGGAATGCTGCCTGGGGATTTACCAGGGAATACTCCTGGTAAAGAACATTTTCCTTCCTTTCTCTGCCTTTGGCCACTATCAGGGCAGACCCAGGGCATCACCTCTGCATTTTCCCTTGGCTTTGCTGCCAGGCTGGATCTGATCCAGGCCCTCTCTGTGGGCACTCCTGAGGTGAACAAACAGGAAATCTTTATCCTTTATCCCGTGCCAGAGAGGACAGCCTCTCCTCTCACCTGCTCCAGCCCCCTGAAGCATCCAGATTTATTGCAGGTAAACCACAGGAGCTCTTTAAAGTGTTCCCTGCCTTGTTCCCTTGTTAGCACGAGGAACAGGCACTCCTGGTGCCCCAGCCATTCCTCTTGCCAGACTCTGGAGTGACCCAGCTGGTCCAGGCTGCCTCCTTTCCCTCCCTCCCTCCTTCCCCATCCCTTGTGTCTTGTAATTTCCTGTACTCGGAATAACGGCTGATCCATGCAGTGAAATCAAGGAGGACTGCAGTGAAATCAGCTTGGACTGCAGTGATTTGGGGTTGAAGGGCTCCTGGATTCCTGCTCCAATTGTTTGTTTTGAACCCCACCAGCCAAACCCGGTGGTGGGAGCGAGGGCTGGGGAAGCAGAGCCCCATGGAAGCAGCCCAGGACAGCAATCCATTATTGCCCTGGATCCCAGGGATTTCTGCACTGATGGGCAGCTCTGGGGCTGTGACTCACTGGACCACCACCCCTGCTGTCTAAAAATACCTCAGGAGGTCGTTTCAGATGGATGGTGCAAGTGAGTCAGCCTTCCCAAGAAAAGGGCTTCAGGGAAAATGTGTGCTGATGGAAATGACTCCTCTCCTCTCCAGGGGAGAGGTTTCCAGGGAGCACACAGGCCCTGGGGATGATCCCAGTGCATCCATCCCAGCTGCTCCAGGCTGCCTGGGAGCCCACAGCCTCTGTCCTGGAAGAACCAGAACCTGATGAATTAACGTGCAAGGCAAAGGGATCACTAACCCACAACTGCAAGGACTTTGTAACGTGGGACTAGGGAGCGTGGAACCAAAGAACTTCTCTGGGTTTAGGCTGTGTGAGTGTGGGAAGGATCTAGTAGAAAAATCTGTGTGCTGGAATGGTTTTCTCTGCACAGCCAGGGCAACGTGTGGATGAACTGGTTCCTGGCCAGAACAAAGTGATGTCTCCATTCTCTAGCACTAAAAATTGTTATTGCAGAGCTTTTGGTTTTGTTGTTTGGGTTGTTTTGGTTGTTTTGGTTGGTTTTTTGGTTTGTTTTCCTGATAAAAACCCAGAGTGTCCAGTGATCTCCTTCCTTCCCAGTGCCAGACATTGGGTGAGTTGCCCAATTTCCCAAAGTTCCCCCACAGGCTGTGAGGAGCAGCTTTGCAGGCAGGAGGGAAATGCCAGCTGAATGCAGGCAGCCCCATTTTCCTCCTGCTGCACTGCTGCCCCCTGCCCAGGCCTGAAAATCCGCACTTGGGGTGCAAAAATCTGATATCAGTGTCAAAATCTGCACTTGGGGTGCTAAAATCTGATCTTGGGACGGTAAAGTCTGCACTTGGAGTGTCAAAATCTCCACTTGGAGTGTTAAAATTTAATATCAGAATGTTAAAATCTGCCCTTGGAATGCTAAAATCTGCTCTTGGAGTGTTAAAATCTGGTATCAGAACGTCAAAATCTGCTCCTGGAGTGTCACCCCAGCTCTGGCAAGGGCAGTTTTCCTGTGCCACTGCTGCCAGGGATTTGTTGGAGCCCGGTGCTCAGCCTGGGCACTTGTGGAGCTCCAAGCTGGGTGTGTTGTTCTGTCACTTTGTGCCATTACCCTGCTCCTTGGAGATTCCGTTCCTTTTCAGAACAGCTCCAAAATGAAACACGGAGCTTTTACTGTGGGTCGGGAAAGAATGGGATGGGGTGGGATCTCGCCTGGAGCAGTTTGTTAAGCACAGGGAGAAACAAAAGGACAACGAGGGGCAGATCCAAGAGCAAATTCCGTCATTTTCCCCGAACAATGGGAGACCTTGTCCATCTGCACAGTCCCTGAGAGGAGCTGTGAGCCCCACCCGGGCCTCCTCTCCTGGGTACCAAAGGGCAGGAGAAGGGGAAATGGCCTCGGGCAGTGCCAAGCGCTGGGACACGGCCTGGAGAGACCACTGGGGTGAGATGACACCCAGAAATACGTGCAGAACGTGTCCCCCCATGTGGCACCTGGGTCCCTGCGCTCACCTGGGCTGCTGCCCCTGCTCCCGAGCACTGAAAACGTGGGGTTTGTACACAAACATCCATCCCCTCCCTCCTGACCCCGTCCCTTTGATCCCTGTGCTTTTCCATGGAGAAACCCACCAGGTTTTCCCTTTGCAGCCAGTCCTGGGGATCCTGGAGCTGCAGGACAAACCAGCCCAGCCCTGGGCAGCTGCTGGTGGAGATTCTGGGTGCTGGCACTGGGTGCTGGCACTGCGTGCTGGCACTGGGTGCTGGGCACTGGGTGCTGGGTGCTGGGCCCTGGGTGCTGGGCACTGGGTGCTGGCACTGGGTGCTGGGCACTGGGTGCCGGCACTGGGTGCTGGGCACTGGGTGCTGGCACTGGGTGCTGGGCACTGGGTGCTGGGCACTGGGTGCTGGCACTGGGTGCTGGGCACTGGGTGTTGGGCACTGGGTGCTGGGTGCTGGGTGCTGGGTGCTGGGTGCTGGCACTGGGTGCCGGCACTGGGTGCTGGCACTGGGTGCTGGGCACTGGGTGTTGGGCACTGGGTGCTGGGTGCTGGGTGCCGGCACTGGGTGCTGGGCAGTGGGTGCTGGGCACTGGGTGCTGGGCAGTGGGTGCTGGGCAGTGGGTGCTGGCACTGGGTGCTGGGCACTGGGTGCTGGCACTGGGTGCTGGGCACTGGGTGCTGGGCACTGGGTGCCGGCACTGGGTGTTGGGCACTGGGTGCTGGGCACTGGGTGCCGGCACTGGGTGCTGGGCACTGGGTGCTGGGCACTGGGTGCTGGGCACTGGGTGCTGGCACTGGGTGCTGGCATTGGCTGCTGGCACTGGGTGCTGGGCACTGGGTGTTGGGCACTGGGTGTTGGGCACTGGGTGCTGGGCACTGGGTGCTGGGCACTGGGTGTTGGGCACTGGGTGTTGGGCACTGGGTGCTGGGCACTGGGTGCTGGGCACTGGGTGTAGGGCACTGGGTGCTGGGCACTGGGTGCTGGCACTGGGTGTTGGGCACTGGGTGCTGGGCACTGGGTGCTGGGCACTGGGTGTTGGGCACTGGGTGCTGGGCACTGGGTGCTGGGCACTGGGTGCTGGCACTGGGTGCTGGCATTGGCTGCTGGCACTGGGTGCTGGGCACTGGGTGCCGGCACTGGGTGTTGGGCACTGGGTGCTGGGCACTGGGTGCTGGGCACTGGGTGTTGGGCACTGGGTGCTGGCACTGGGTGTTGGGCACTGGGTGCCGGCACTGGGTGCTGGGTGCTGGGCACTGGGTGCTGGCACTGGGTGCTGGCACTGGGTGCTGGGCACTGGGTGCTGGGCACTGGGTGTTGGGCACTGGGTGCTGGGCACTGGGTGCCGGCACTGGGTGTTGGGCACTGGGTGCTGGGCACTGGGTGCTGGGCACTGGGTGTTGGGCACTGGGTGCTGGCACTGGGTGTTGGGCACTGGGTGCCGGCACTGGGTGCTGGGTGCTGGGCACTGGGTGCTGGCACTGGGTGCTGGCACTGGGTGCTGGGCACTGGGTGCTGGGCACTGGGTGCCGGCACTGGGTGCTGGCACTGGGTGCTGGCACTGGGTGCTGGCACTGGGTGCTGGGCCCTGGGTGCTGGCACTGGGTGCTGGCACTGGGTGCTGGCACTGGGTGCTGCTGCTGCCGCTTACCAAGGTTTGCTGCTCCTTGTCTGGGGCCGAAGGGGCTCAGGCAAAGCCCGAGGTGTGCGATGACTCTGCCCTTCCCCGGAGCACAGAGGATTGACAGGAAAAGAGAAACCTTGGGAATTGTGAGGGAGCAGGCGCCAGGTGCTCCTTCTCTGATTTTCCAACTCTATTGCTTTTGGGCGCTTGTCCCCAGCCCTCACCCCCTCCCAAGCCTGCAGAAGGTGAGGAGTGAGCCCTGCTCCGAGCCCTCAAGGCAGCCCCAGGATTTGGGGGGCTCGAGTCATAATTTCTGCTTAGCTGGGGCTGGCAGCTCAGCATTTAGTAGCTGAGAGCCTGGAGGAGTGACTATAAAAAGTCATGTTTAGATTTCTGCAGCATTCATCATTTATTTGAGAAAATACAGCAGCAGGCGGCTTGGTCAGACCCAAATTTGGTAATTGCTCCATCCTCTGTGTCCCAGGCAAAGGAATGATCCGGGTTCCAGCACCTCCTTCCCGCCCTGAGCCACCGGGGATGCCTCTGCTCAGAGCCACGTGAACTACTGAACTCACCACGGGAGAGCAGCACCAGCAATTAAAAATTAAAAAATTAAATCCAGGTTACTGCCTGGAGCTTGGGAATATCTTCTTGTTTTGTTCTGGCCTTTGTTTGGTTTTGTTTTCCTTGCCTACCTAAGTGGATTGCTTAAACTGAATTTAACATACACGGGGTCAGTCCTCTCTGATTGAAAGCTGTGCTAATATTATTTAACTTTGGAAATGACTGGAGGTAAATCAAATTTAGGTCATTTTGCTTCTGAAGAAGAACTTGCATTGAGGGGTTGAATGCATTTTAACTAATCCACTTAAAGCCAAGCAGTGACTTAATTTAGATTATTTTTCCTGAGCAAGTCTGTCTAGGTAAGCCCTGGCACTGCTTTCCAGCCCTCCCTGCTTCACTCGGGTGGGCCACCAGCAGAATTAAATCCAAAGTGTGAAATTAAACACAAAATACGTGTTTGGGAGCACGAGGTTGTGCTCTGGATGAGGTTTTCTTCCTTTCCTTTCCAATCTTTCTTTCTTTCTTTCTTTCTTTCTTTCTTTCTTTCTTTCTTTCTTTCTTTCTTTCTTTCTTTCTTTCTTTCTTTCTTTCTTTCTTTCTTTCTTTCTTTCTTTCTTTCTTTCTTTCTTTCTTTCTTTCTTTCTTTCTTTCTTTCTTTCTTTCTTTCTTTCTTTCTTTCTTTCTTTCTTTCTTTCTTTCTTTCTTTCTTTCTTTCTTTCTTTCTTTCTTTCTTTCTTTCTTTCTTTCTTTTCCTTTCTTTTCTTTTTTCTTTCTTCTTTCTCCTTCCTTCCTTCCTTCCTTCCTTCCTTCCTTCCTTCCTTCCTTCCTTCCTTCCTTCCTTCCTTCCTTCCTTCCTTCCTTCCTTCCTTCCTTCCTTCCTTCCTTCCTTCCTTCCTTCCTTCCTTCCTTCCTTCCTTTCCTTTCCTTTCCTTTCCTTTCCTTTCCTTTCCTTTCCTTTCCTTTCCTTTCCTTTCCTTTCCTTTCCTTTCCTTTCCTTTCCTTTCCTTTCCTTTCCTTTCCTTTCCTTTCCTTTCCTTTCCTTTCCTTTCCTTTCCTTTCCTTTCCTTTCCTTTCCTTTCCTTTCCTTTCCTTTCCTTTCCTTTCCTTTCCTTTCCTTTCCTTTCCTTTCCTTTCCTTTCCTTTCCTTTCCTTTCCTTCTTCTTTCTTCTTTCTTCTTTCTTCTTTCTTCCTTCTTTCTTCTTTCTTCTTTCCTCTTTCCTCTTTTTTACTTTTTTCTCTTTTCCTTTTTCTTTTTTCTTTTTTTCTTTTTTTCTTTTTTTCTTTTTTCCTTTTATCTTTTTTCTTTCTCTGGAGCGGCTCTGTCTGTCCCCCAGGATGTTTTTGGGAGGCTGCGCTGCTTTGCATTTCGCTGACGCCTCACTAGATGTCTCCAGGAGCAGCCCCGAGATGCACGGCTGATAAAGCCGGGACTGGAGCCGGGTTTAAGCAGGAGCTGCCTGCTCGGATGCTGTGCCGGCCTCTCCTGGCACTGAGAGCCGATCTCTGCTGCTCAGACCTGGTGACAAATTCTGTCACATTTACGGGCACAGAGGTGAGGGTGCTGCCGGGCAGGGGGAAACATCCCAGTGAGCTCTGCCTTGGTCCTCTGTCAGCCCAGGGAGGCCCCACTCACGGTTTAGGATGCCAGCAAAGCTTCCCACACAAACCACTCCTCCATCTCCTCCCGTGTCTGGAAATGGGAGGAAGAAATGGTGAGCAATAAACGCTATCTCTGCTCACAGGAAGGATGATCACAGCTTCCTTCCAGTGACTTTAATTAAGCTGCTGTGGCCGGGCCAGCAAGTTCAGCTCACCCAGCCAAGCAGCAGCAGCAGCAGGAGCAGCATTTCCCCTCCTGGTAATTGTGAATTATCTCTGGGGCTGCAGCCCTGCACCCCGATTGCATCAGCTCTGTGAAGTGCTGATGAGCTGGCTTCAGATGGGGACCCAGAGACAGTGCCAGGGATCCCGGGGACCTGCTCAGCTCCTGCCAGGGCGCAGGGAACAAACAGCTCCCGGTGCTGGAGGCTCCTGCACCTCTGCTGCAGCCCTGGGCTCCTGCCCTGTCCTGTCCTGTCCTGTCCTGTCCTCTCCTGCTGGCATCTCCCTTCCCAGCCTTCCCTAAATCCAGGCACGCTGCCGAGAGGGTGGAGGGCAAGAGGAGAGGAAGGTTTATCTGGAGGAGGAGAGGAAGATTTACCTGGAGGAGGAGAGGAAGGTTTATCTGGAGGAGGAGAGGAAGATTTACCTGGAGGAGGAGAGGAAGGTTTACCTGATGGAGGAGAGGAAGGTTTACCTGATGGAGGAGAGGAAGATTTACCTGGAGGAGGAGAGGAAGGTTTACCTGGAGGAGGAGAGGAAGGTTTATCTGGAGGAGGAGAGGAAGGTTTATCTGGAGGAGGAGAGGAAGATTTACCTGGAGGAGGAGAGGAAGGTTTATCTGGAGGAGGAGAGGAAGGTTTACCTGATGGAGGAGAGGAAGGTTTATCTGGAGGAGGAGAGGAAGGTTTATCTGGAGGAGGACAGGAAAGTTTATCTGGAGGAGGAGAGGAAGGTTTATCTGGAGGAGGAGAGGAAGGTTTATCTGGAGGAGGAGAGGAAGGTTTATCTGGAGGAGGAGAGGAAGATTTACCTGGAGGAGGGGAGGAAGGTTTATCTGGAGGAGGACAGGAAGGTTTACCTGGAGGAGGACAGGAAAGTTTATCTGGAGGAGGACAGGAAGGTTTACCTGATGGAGGAGAGGAAGGTTTATCTGGAGGAGGACAGGAAGGTTTATCTGGAGGAGGAGAGGAAGGTTTACCTGGAGGAGGAGAGGAAGGTTTACCTGATGGAGGAGAGGAAGGTTGACCTGCTGTCTGGAGGGAAGTCACACAGAGGGGCCTGGCAGAGGCCATGGGATCCCCCCAGAGAGATGGAGCTCTTTGGGGGACAGCTTCCCTCACAGCCAGGCTGCTGGGGAGGGGGCCAGCAGTAAGGGGGGCAAAGCATTGGTGCTGATCCCAGATTTATATTACATTTCACAGCCTTTTTTTTTTTTTGTTTTCTCAGATTTTTACTGTGAGCTGTAAACTGTGAACTCTGGGTACACCAGTGTTGGGATTCATTCTGACACTGCTATTTTCAATATTTACACAGTTACCCATCCTCCTTCTGCATTTCTGAATCTTTTTTGGCTTCAGAAACCTCTTCCCATGGCAAAGGGTCCTCCAGGGCAATTTCACTGCACGTAATAGGGTTTCATTTGCATTTGTTGTGAATTGCCTGCCCTTTAATTTTGTTCAATGTTGCTGTTTTCCAGTGCCATCAGGCAGGTAGAAGGGCTGCTCTTCCCTCTGGAGCAGTTGTTATTCCCTGGGCTGTCCCCAAGGTGGGATACACACACACACACCCCCCCAGCCCACAGGCTGCCCTGTGCACGGCCCATAAGGGGACACAGAATCACTCTGTTTGTAAACCTGATCCTTGATTTGAGAGCAAACAAGCTGCTGCTGAAAGAAAAAAAGGAAAGAGTCATCCCGAGGCATTCAGCAATGAGATATGCAAGGCACAGCCTCAAACCACAGGAAGCCCTGATATCCCATGAAGTAATAAATATTTTTCTATAAATACCAGCGTTTTTATTGCCTCTTTCATCCAGAAAGAACCCTAGCTGGCTTTTATGCACTGCACACTCAGTTTGGTAATTGCTTCTCCTCGCCAGTGAAACACAAGATATTCCCAAAGATTCAGCAGTAGCAGAGGGTTAACTGGCAGGACAGGCAGCTCCAGCAGGGAAGGGCTGTCCTGCCTCTGCTCCATCCATCCTGCCCCTGCTCCATCCTGCCCCTGCTCCATCCTGCCCCTGCTCCATCCATCCTGCCCCTGCTCCATCCATCCTGCCCCTGCTCCATCCTGCCCCTGCTCCATCCTGCCCCTGCTCCATCCATCCTGCCCCTGCTCCATCCTGCCCCTGCTCCATCCATCCTGCCCCTGCTCCATCCATCCTGCCCCTGCTCCATCCTGCCCCTGCTCCATCCTGCCCCTGCTCCATCCTGCCCCTGCTCCATCCATCCTGCCCCTGCTCCATCCATCCTGCCCCTGCTCCATCCATCCTGCCCCTGCTCCATCCATCCTGCCCCTGCTCCATCCTGCCCCTGCTCCATCCTGCCCCTGCTCCATCCATCCTGCCCCTGCTCCATCCTGCCCCTGCTCCATCCATCCTGCCCCTGCTCCATCCATCCTGCCCCTGCTCCATCCATCCTGCCCCTGCTCCATCCATTCTGCTCCATCCTGCCCCTGCTCCATCCATCCTGCCCCTGCTCCATCCATCCTGCCCCTGCTCCATCCATCCTGCCCCTGCTCCATCCATCCTGCCCCTGCTCCATCCATCCTGCCCCTGCTCCATCCATTCTGCTCCATCCATCCTGCCCCTGCTCCATCCATCCTGCCCCTGCTCCCTCCTGCCTCCCTGGCTCCCACCCCTCCCTGGTCAGAGGAAACAGCACCCAAAAAGGGGCTGCAGGAGAAAATGCCTCCCAGCCTCAAAAAGGGACAAATCCACACACAAATGCAGTGTATACCGTTTCTCTAGTCTGCTTGCCCATGTGTGTATTTAGTTGTGAATCAAGGGAGGACGTACAAAGCTCTAGAAAAATCTGTCTAGGAAAGGGCAGAGGAGGCTCACGAGGGAGGTGTGTGTAATGAATTTGCAGCGACTCTCAGGGTCGCATTTTCCAGACGTTTCAGCCTTCAAAGGGACATTTAAATTCGAAGGGAGTTCCTCGGAGCACTGTCACAGTGCCCTGCAGTGGTGTCAGCAGCACCCCCAAGCCCCTCTCACCCCGCAGTGGGTTGGTTGCTTTCCCAGGGCACCAATTGGGACAGGCAGGATCTCTTTCCTCAGCCGCAGTGACTTGCTGTGGTGTTTGACAGCGCTGCAGGTTTCAGAGTTGTTTTCCGTGGGATAAAACCTGCCCTGCCAGGGGGAAGGGAGTGTATCCTCTCCGGAAAAAAAACACAAATCAAAACAAAACACTTCTTCCATAGTTACAACCTAGGCCAGGTGACAACTCCATTTCCTGCCTGGCTGGGAGCTGGCTCTGCCTACCCCGGGCCAACGGGGACTGCAGCATTGCTAAAGGAGTGTGTAGGAGCACAAGCAGTGAATGTGTAAGAGCAGAGCTGGGAACCTGGAGCCTTGGAAATGTTGGAAACCCCCATCCCGGTCAAGTTCAGAACTGGCAGAAACCCTTTCAGGAGGGGGTGGGCGCCCACAATTCGTTGGATTTTATCGGGAAAGGCTGGTAGCCCAGCACAAGCACTGAGAGCGATGCTGACTTTCACTTCGCTCTGTGTGCAGTGTGCGGGGTGTGTGGAGGGCTGCCGGCAGCGCTGCCGAGGGTCGGGGCTGCGCTGGGGCTGCTCACGGTGCAGCGTGATGAGGGGATGCCACAGGGGCGGGAGGCGCGGGAGGTGCGATGGGAGCTATGGGTGAAATGGGTGCGATGGGAGCTATGGGTGCGATGGGAGCTATGGGTGCGATGGGAGCTATGGGTGCGATGGGTGCGATGGGTGCGATGGGAGCTATGGGTGCGATGGGAGCTATGGGTGCGATGGGAGTTATGGGTGCGATGGGAGTTATGGGTGCGATGGGTGCGATGGGTGCGATGGGAGCTATGGGTGCGATGGGTGCGATGGGAGTTATGGGTGCGATGGGAGTTATGGGTGCGATGGGAGTTATGGGTGCGATGGGAGCTATGGGTGCGATGGGAGTTATGGGTGCGATGGGAGTTATGGGTGCGATGGGAGTTATGGGTGCGATGGGTGTGATGGGTGCGATGGGAGCTATGGGTGAAATGGGTGCGATGGGAGCTATGGGTGCGACGGGAGCTATGGGAGCTATGGGTGTGATGGGTGCGATGGGAGCTATGGGTGAAATGGGTGCGATGGGAGCTATGGGTGCGATGGGTGCGATGGGAGTTATGGGAGCTATGGGTGCGATGGGAGTTATGGGTGCGATGGGAGTTATGGGTGCGATGGGTGTGATGGGTGCGATGGGAGCTATGGGTGAAATGGGTGCGATGGGAGCTATGGGTGCGACGGGAGCTATGGGAGCTATGGGTGAAATGGATGCGATGGGGGCGATGGGGGCTATGGGTGCGATGGGAGTTATGGGTGCTATGGGTGCGATGGGAGCTATGGGTGCGATGGGGGCTATGGGTGCGATGGGAGCTATGGGTGCGATGGGGGCGATGGGGGCTATGGGGGCTATGGGGGCTATGGGGGCTATGGGTGCGATGCCCAGCGCGGGTGATGCCGGGCACAGGCGATACCCAGCCAGCCCAGGAGGCGTGGGGCGGGCGGCGGGGCCGTGCCGGCTCGGTGCGCGGGCCGAGGAGGGGCCGAGCCGAGCTCAGCCCTGCCCAGTCCCGCCCACGGTGGGCGGGCAGAGGCGGAGCTGGGTTGCCTTGAGGGGGCTCGGCTCGGCTCGGCTCGGTAGGCGAGCAGTCGGAGTGCAGCGGAGCGGCCGCGATGGGCGCTCCGGGCTCGGCGGAGCGGCGGCGGCCGCGGTGGCGGCGGCGGGGACAGATGCTGCGGGGCCAGCTGTGCGCGCTGGCCGCGCTGGCGCTGCTGCTGCTGGCCGGCTGCGCGGCCGGGCGCGGCGGTGAGTGCGGGGCGGCGGCGGGTCCGGGGCTGCTGCGGGGTCCGCCCGAGCCGGGGGCGGCCCCGGCAGCGGCGCGGAACTTGGCGGGGCTGGGCGTGCGGCGGGGCGGAGCGGGGCCTGCCGGCCCGGGGGTCCCGCGGGTGCGGGGCTGGGAGCGCGGAGATGGGAGCCGGGAGCGCGGAGCTAGGAGCCGGGAGGTCGGAGCCGGCAGTTCGGAGCCGGGAGGTCGGAGCCGAGAGCCTGGAGCCGGGAGCGCGGAGCCGGCAGTTCGGAGCGCAAAGCCGGGAGTTCGGAGCTCGGAGCCGGGAGCTCGGAGCCGGGTGCCCGGAGCCCGCAGCCGGCACCTCGGAGCCCCGACGTCGCAACTCGAAGGCCGGAGCCCGCAGCTCAGAGCCCTCCGGTCGCAACCCGGAGCTCGGGGCCCGCAGCCCGCAGCTCAGAGCTGAGCTCGGAGCCCGCAGGTCGCAGCCCGGAGCTCGGAGCCCGGAGCTGCTGCGGGCCCGCGGCGCTCGGACGGTCGGTGCCGCCGTCCGGGGGTCCCTGCCCGCCGCGCTCCGCTCGGAAGGGGCTCGCGTTGTTGCTTTGCGGAGCCGTGGATGTAAGCAGGGCTTAGGCAAGGCTTATTTGCCTTTAAGAGAAGGGGAGCGTACGCGTCCGTGACTCGAATTTGCTTTTTGAATAAACAGACGTGTCTGAAGGGTTTCACGGTGTCCAGCATGGTGTGAGGAATGCTCTCATGTTCGGGGGAGAGCACAAACACCAGCTACGGCTTGAACGCAGGGTTTCTCGTGGAGTGTAGCGATGGTGGGATGCGTTTTTAAGATTCGGGACTTTGATGCCTTCATTTTGATCGAATTTTTGTTGGAATTTTTTTTTTTTTTGGTACATGTCTCCTAAAACTTACGCTTTTTCTCACAAACGCGGTGGTTGATTCCAGGTAAAACATGAGCATCGTTGTAGGTAAACAGGAGTTTGTGCGTGTACCGAGGTGTGTTCAGGCCTGCCTGCACGGAAGATGCAGGTATGTGATCCCAATGTCCGTCCTCCCTTCCCCTAAGCCTCCGAGGTGAGCAGGGCTGCGGTGCTGGGGCTGGACCTGTGCTCTCGATGCTCCGTGTCCGGCCGAGCAGGCTGGCCGCACGCTGCTGCCTTTGCCGCTCAAAATCATATTAATACGTGATGTGGCACGGGGGATTGTCGCGCCTGTTTTAGAAGGGCACAGAGCCCGCTGGTTGACGTCCCAAATTTTGGGGCCACAGGTGCGCTTGTGCCGGGCTGCCCCGGTGTTCCCCAGCAGCAGGCTCGTGTTTTGGAGCTTCAGTTCGTGAGCCTGGCTCGCTGCGCTGTGATCAGAGTGTGCCCGGAGTTCATCCCAGAGGTGAGGAGCGTCAGAGCTGGGAGTGACGGACAGAGGAATCGGGTCCCAGGTGGGAATTTCCACGGCCCCAGAGCGAGCGGGCGCTCTGGGGATGCAGCCTGGGGCTCGGCAGCATCACTGTGTGTTGTGCTCAGGCGTTGGGGAGGTGTATTTCTGTGTATTTCTGTATATTTCTGTATATTTCTGTGTATTTCCGTGTATTTCTGTGCAGCTGTTGCAGTGTTTTTCCCACGTGAAACCGCGGCGTTTAGGCTCCAGCACAGACTCTGGAGTTTTTGCGGTGCTGTTGTGTGGAGTGGCACTTCTCTCTCTGTTTCCCTGCCCTGGCAGGAGGCTCCGGGGTGGTTTTCACTGTTGGGAGTGCACGGGCCACGTGCGGCTTTCCCGGGATCCGGCTCAGGAACGCCGGGCTTGAGCCCCCTCTCGGCGGGACACGCTGGCTCTGAGTGCTGCAGTTCTCCTGGGGCAGTCCCCTTCCCCTCGGGCACCGTGTGAGCCGGGCCTGGGTCCGGAGCTGCCGGGCTTCTCGGGTCACCGCCGACCTGGGTGTGCTGGGTGCCAGAGCCTCCGTGTGAGGCGTGTGTGTGCCGGCACGTCCCGCAGGAAACAGGCGGCAGCTTCTGGAGAGGCAGGTAACCACAGCAGCCTGGCTGCTAAACCACCTGGAGCAGGCAGCTCGAGGGGACAGGGCACGGGAGTCTGGCTCTCTCTTCTCTGCTGCCTCCCCCTGCTTTTCTGGGGGCATTCACCAAATCTCTCCGTGTCTCCTCTGGCTGGGTCTCCAAGCCAAGGCCACTCTGTGAAGCGAGTTTGAGATCTCCTGATGCTGAGTGATGTGCAATAACAGTGTTAGAACGTTTTGCTGTCCTGTGAGGATCTCTATTCCACAAGGGTCAAGCTTTTGGAAATAGATATGGTGCTGTGAAGAAATCCGAGTTTTCACGGTTTGTCTGGGCAGTGATCTGGGGTGTCCCTTTCTCTCTGTGCTTGTGCTCTAAAACGGGGGAGGTCGCTCTGGTAAGTGAGCGGTGTAACTGAGCCCAAACACAGCCCTGCCGACCCCAGATCCAGCTGCCAACCGCTGGCTGCCCGACTGCCACCCACGCGGGAAGCGTCCGACCAAATGTAAAGTTGGGTTCGGTTTCGGTTTTTTTTCCCCCCTTCTTTTTATCCTCTCCATCTCTGTGACTCCAAGTCCCTATTCTAAAGAGAGGGAGGAGCGGAGACTTTATTCTATGAGACCATCTTCTAAAAGGTAATGAGTCAGGTTTTTCAAGGGAAGCCTCTGAGTCAGGCCTTTTACCAGTTTGTTTTCAGGGACAGCAGAAATAGCCGGGGCATCAGTCAGTGGGATTTTTCTCCCCTCCTTTGCGCCTGTGTCTTTGGCAGGGTGGTGAGGAAAAGCCGGGCTGATTGTGCAGCCCTTACTCATGGGGATGGGCACATCCAGGCACATGGAGCTGTGCCTGCGTGATTCAGGTGTGGAGGACTCTGGGGGTGGTTTTAATTCTTGTTTTGACTTGATGGGGGTGAAGCGTTCGGGATGGTGGAGCAGGGCCTGCCGGATGCGCTGGGACGGGCTCTGGGGCTTGGCTGGAATCGAAGCTCGGGCTGTTGGCCCAGGACTGGAATTTGCCCGGTCCTCGTGGGCTGTGGTGTGCTCATGTCGTGGGAACACTGTGAGACAGAGCCCGTGAGCAGTCCTGGGTGGCGAGGTGAGAGATGGGGAGCTGAGATATCCCGGGCACATTCACCTCCCAGCCCGGCGCTGGCCCGAGGAGCTGCTGAGGCTGGAAAGGAGGCTGTTCACCCCTGACTGCCCTGCTCAAAGGGCTTTTCCTCACACGGCTCTCCTGACCGCCAAAACAGCTCCGGGGAGCCGTGGTGGGACAGATCCCCGTCCTCCTCTAGCTGGGAGTTAGAGCGAAAACTCCCTGGTTTCATTCGGGTGTTTTGGTTTGTGCGAGCCCAGACCCAAAGCCGGCTTTGGAGGTCAGGCAATGAAAGCACGAGAGCAGTTGTTTTCCTCACCTCTTCAGCAGAGCGTTGTCATCCAAGCTTCAGCGTGAGTAATCCCAGCCCAGATGGATTGCTGGGATCGCTGGACCCCTGGATGTGGGAATTTACCCTCCCAAACTCGGGAGAGGCACCGGGCCAGAGCGTGGTATGTGACCTCTTTGGCAGGGAGCGTGTTTGGCCTTGCAGGAAATGACTTGTTCATTTATTTAGTGCTCGTTCAAGGTCCTGCACCGACAGCTGGCTGAGGCCGGGCCCTGGTGTGGAGCAGCAGGGATGGGACACGCTGGCAGGGCTGAGGGGACCTGCCCAGGCTGGCAGCATCAGCAGAGCAGGGCTGGCACAGCTGGCTGTGCACAGCTGGAGAGCTGCACTCACAGGGGCTGGCTGCAGGCCACCTCACTGAAGTGCTCCGGGGGCCTGAGGGGGGTCTGGCACAGCACCCTGCAACCAGGGGTTTGGGGTGCTCGGGATGAGGGTTTGGGGTGCTCAAAATGGGGATGCTCGGGATGGGGTTTGGGGTGCTCAGGATGTGGGGTGCTCGGGATGCAGGATGCTCGGGATGAAGGTTTGGGGTGCTCAGGATGGGGATGCGGGATGCTCGGGATGAGGTTTTGGGGGTGCTCAGGATTAGGGTTTGGGGTGCTCGGCATGAGGATGCTCAGAGTGAAGCTTTGGGGTGCTCGGGATGCGAGGGTTTGGGGTGCTCGGAATGAGGATGCTCTGGATGAGGGTTTGGGGTGCTCTGGATGGGGATGCTCGGGATGAGGGTTTGGGGTGCTCGGGATGAGGGTTTGGGGTGCTCGGGATGAGGGTTTGGGGTGCTCGGGATGAGGCTGCTCGGGGTGAGGGTTTGGGGTGCTCAGGATGGGGGTGCTCGGGATGTGAGGGTTTGGGGTGCTCGGGATGTGAGGGTTTGGGGTGCTCGGGATGTGAGGGTTTGGGGTGCTCAGGAGCTCTGGCTCCAGCAGGCTGTAAGGACAGAGCACTGCTGGCCGCCCCACTGCTCAGCAGCAGAGAGAATTCCAGGCTGGGAGAGCTGCAGCATCCCCAGCAGGAGGTTCCTTTGGGCCAGCAGAGAGCCCTGGGGTGGTGGCTGTGGCCAGGACAGCAGAGCTCATGGCTGCTTGTGTCCCAGCCCTTTCCTAGCACTCCCCTCCTGCTGCTCGTCTCCACTAGCCCGTTCCTAGAAAAGGCAGGCTGCTCACACTGCCCAGCTTTGCTCCAGAGATCCTCCAAAGACTGAGCCTGGCAGGTATTTGTGCCTGCATCCTCTCCTGAGGATAGGGACATAAAAAAAGTCTCTGCAGGTATTGGACAGCGTCATTTTGGAGAACAGTATCCAGCCCTGCCGTTGGAAAACTCCCCTCAAGCCTGGGCCTGACCTGCTTCTAGGTGTTAGCCTGTCCCAGGGCCCTTTACTCAGTTTTGTGTCTGTCCTTTAAATTGATGGCAGCTCTCTGGTAGCTGGGAGGATCATTGGGATTTTTCTGGTTTCTGTTCCTTTGGAGAGGTGTAAGTTACCCCTTCTGGATTTCCTGTTGATGAGCACAGGAAATTTAGTTTTCATAAAGCCTTCCCTAATATAAAACCTGAAGGAAACAGCCAGGTTCGGTGCAGCCTGTGCCTGAAAACTCGAGAGTTGTGTGTTTTGCAATGGAAAGCACATGGGGCAGGCAGGAGTGCAGGGTCTGGGGGATGCACCTCAGGCTCCAGTGCAGCAGATTCTGAAGCTGTGCTGTGTGGTGCTGGGAGCTGCACCGTGCTGTGCTCTGGCCTTTCACAGCCCACAGCCAGCCAGCTGTGCATTTAAAAAAAAAAAAAAAAAAAGGAGTTTAAAAGTTTTTACTTTAGTCTTTTCTTGCTCTTTTTCTAGACTTTGCTTCCTTGCCTTCTCCAGAGCAGGCTTTGGGGAGCACTGGGGGTGTCCAAAAGCTTTGTTTGCCCTGGCTTTTAGCAGCAGCAGCAGCCAGGTTCCTCAGACCCATGCCAAGAGGCACTGGCAGCCTCATCCTAATGTTTCGCTGCTGCTGTGGCTTTCTGGGCAGGAGCAGGGGGGCATGGCCGGGGGTTGGAGAAGCAGAGTGGTGCTGAGGGCGTGTGGATTGCAGCTGGGGAGTGGGGGGGTCCTGGCTGGCCCGGCAGGGATGCAGGTGCTCTGTCCCTGCTCCCTGCATCCTGTCACACTCTGCAGCCCTGTCCTTGTCCTTTCCCTCTGTGTGATGGCAGGAGGGAAAAGCAGGGAAGGGAGTGGGACAGAGGCTGCATCCAGCAGAAAGGACTGGATTAAAGGCTGAGGCTTGATGTGAACTGGAGATGTTTAAGATGGGTTTTCCTTGCTGTGTTTCATTTTGGTTTGTTTGTGGGGCTTTGTTTATTTCTTCTTTTTAGGTTCGGTGTCTTGTTTTGTTTTGTTATGTTTTCTTTGTGGGGTGGGGCTGGTTTTTTTGTGTTTTTGGGACTAGGAGCATTGTACCAAGGCCTCCAGGGAAAGGTCCTGGGTCTTGTTCTTCTGGAAAAAGGGAGGCATTGAAGAGGAGTCCAGATGTGGTGTCCAGGGAGAGAGCTGTGTGAGACAGTACTTGCTGGGACTTTATTTATTTGCCTTTTATGGACTCCTTTGGCTAACATGGAATGTCATCTGCCTGTGAGCCTTGTCTGTGGGGAGCAGCTGGGACCTGGGGATGGGCAGGACGAGAGGGGAGCAGGGCAGGGGTCCTGTGCCCGTGGGTGGGGAAGGGGAAATGCCTTCCTTTAGTAGGGGAAAAGCCCTCCTGGGCACAGAGCAGTGCCTGGAGGGGTCTGGAGGCCTGGATTTGGTTGTCTGGGATGTGGCTGTGCCAGAGTGTGGGGAGGGGCTGGGATGCTGAGCCTCCATCGTGTGTGCAGGGCTGAAGTCCAGGAGAAGAATCTTTCTGATATGCAAGCCAGAATCGTGCTAACTGAGCTGCAAACCCCACTGGAGGGTCTGCTGTTGAAATCATCCTCGTTCACAGATCCACTCAGCTGCCTCTTTTCCCTAAGATGGCCAGAACATGCCGTGACACAGAGCAGGGGGAGAAACGAGCCTTACATGGACATTGCTTTTTGCTCTGACAGGACCTGCAGTGCAGTTCTCAGTGCACCTCTGTGTGGTAGGTGAGTGTGTGTTAGAGGACAGGGCGCAGGGAGGCTCTGGGGGATGAGCTCTGCCTGCCCCGAGGCTGTGCAGGAATTCACTCCGGGGGATGCTGGTCCCGGGCTGGCTGTTGGGCAGGTTCCATCAGCCGTGCTCACACGGGCTGGCACAGCAGGGCCCGGCAGGGCAGGCACCCCAAAACACCCTCCAGGTGGTTAACCTTGCTGTAAAAAACCTGAGTTTCACCTTCTGAGGATTTGGATCAGAGGAGGCAGCAAATCGAGCTTGTTCAGGGGTGGAGGAGTTGTCCAAAGAAGTGAGTGAGTGATGTAAAAGCCTCCTGGGTGGAGAAATGATCCCAAGGGAGGTTTCAGGGGTGCCTGTCTCCGTAGCAGAAGTGCTCCAGCCCTCCCAGCATCTTTGTGACCTCCTCTGGACTTGCTCCCACAGATCCATCCCTGCCTCCATGCCCAGAGCTGGATTCCAGGTGGGGTCTCACCAGAGCCCAGCAGTGCTTTTCAAAGCCTTCATCACTGGGCTGTTTTAAAAACTGCCCAAAGACCAGACCGGGCTTTTTGTTTCATGTGGTGACAAGTGTGTACTGTCCACGGGAAGCACGAGCTCTGTTCCGTGTCCCTGGGTGTCCCTGGGGGCTGGCAGAGCTGCTCAGGACAGGGACAGAGGAGGCTGGGGGCTCTGGGGGGCTCCGGGGCTCCGGGGGGCTCCGGGGCTGGCAGCTCACCTTGTTTGGATTGGCTGTGGTGGCACGGTGCCAGCTGACACCAGCTGAGAATCTGGCCAGAACAACTTGTCCAAGGTCACCTCCGGGGCTCAGAGCAGAGCAGCGACTCCAACCCGGGGCTGCAGAGCCTCACTTCGGGGGAATAGAGAATAAAGAGGGTCTGCCTGTCTCAGAGCCTTATAAAGGAAGGACGGCATCAAGCACTGGATTCTGCTGCGATGTGCAGCACTCTCCTTTGTTCCAGGAGCTTTGGTTAAAAATAGAAGGGTTTTTTTTCCCCCTCTGTAGTATTATTTATTTCCTAGAAGCACTGTGGAGCATTCCAGGCTGGTTCACTCCTCAGAGGAGGGCAGGATGCTGCTGTTCCTGGGCCACCCTGACAAGGGCCAGCCCAGAATCTGCTGGACCAGGGATGGTTTTTGATGGTCTCCTCATCTGTGCTTTATGAGGAGCTTCCTGGATGTGTCCAGAGAGGCTTTTCTTTTCTTTTTTTTTTCTTTTTTTCCATTTTTAAAAGTTTTTTTTTCACTCCCCTTTGTGTTGGTTTGGGTATGGGAGGGAGAATGAGAGTCAGGTCATGGGTGTGCAGTGGGAGGGATGTGTGGCAGGGCAAGGATTACCTTTTCCAGGTGTAGCCCAAGGTGGCAGTTTGGGCTGGAATGTGCCTGGCTCTGGGTCTGTGATTCCCTGGCCACATCCCTCTCTTCCCTGACTACCAGATTGATTTCCAGATTTGTTTGCTGACTTCTAAGAAATGTGAGGAAGAGCTGTCCTGAGGCTTCTCTATATATATTTGCCTGTAATTAAGGTAGGATTAATTGCTCTAAAATTGTGTTTAAGGGCCTGTTATGAGATCAGCAGATAGGAGCATGGGATGAAATGCATAATGAATACATGATGTTATAAATAATGGACACAGCCCGTGCACTGGCATCCCCGAAAGGTAATAGCTCTTTCAATATTTAATTAAGTGGGTACCTGAGGGAAAACACTGCCAACAGAAGCATCTCAGGGGTTTCTGAGCAGTGCAGGAGAAGGGGAACTGCTCCTGTTAATTCCCAGTGCCAGGCTGGGCTCTCACCTCTGTCCCACCGTGTTTGGTCCCTCTGCCCTGCCTGGCAGTGAATTTTCCCCACCCGGTGCTGAGCAGGGGGGTTCAGCACCAGAGCCAGTGCCTTGCCCAGGGCTGGGACTCATCCCTGTTCCTCCAGTGCCATTCCGGCCTCTAAAAATATTCCAGTTAGAGATGCTTGTGGTGGTGGTGCAGGGAAACACGAGGGGAAAGGAGATGTGAGGCAAAGGACAGGAGAAAAAAGTCTTGTTCACTTGAAAAGCACGTTGGTATTGAAATTTGGCACAAAGGCTCCCTTTTCCCTCGTGCTTGTTTACTTTCTTTGCAAGATTCAGTCTTTTTCCTTCGGTTTTTTTTGTGGAGAAAAGCATGAAAAAAAATCCCTTTTGTGATGTTTTGCCTATCATCAGAGATACCAGAGTGGGAGCCAGGGCTTATGACAGACAGGCTTTTTTCCTTTTTTGCCTTCCCTTTCTTTGCTGGCTTGTTTTTAGTGCTCCTTGCACTAGAACATGTTGCTCCAAGCCCTGTCCAGCCTGGCTTTGGGCACTGACAGAAATTGTTCAGGAGGCCAAGCTGCAAGGGTGTCACTTTTCATATATTTTAGAATTCGACTGGGATAAAGGATAAAGTCATGGTTTCCCTTCCCTTTTTTTTTTTCTTCTTTTTTTTTTTTCTTTTTCTTTTTGTTGTGTTTTTTTTTTGTGGTGGAAGAGCTGTTGGGTTTCTTTTCCCAGCACCCATTTTTATGGTATTTTCAGACTAAAATTTTAATTGTGCAGAGTTATATTTGGCTAGAAGTGTAAAAGAGAGCAAACTGACATAAAATATTTTATTCCACTACAGCATTTCATCTGACCCAAAACCATCTCTTCCCTCCCACTGTGTCAGCTCAAAATTAGGAGAGAAATTCATAAATTCTGTGTTGATGGGGGAAGGAGCAGTGGCTGTTCAGCTCCTGGGCACAAACCCCCCAGTCAAACCCCAAATGCAGTTTGTTTTTTTCACTGATTTTTGGAAGATAAATGCCTTCTGCAGGGAGCTAGCTCTTTCTGTAACATGTTACCCAGTTATTCCCAGAAACAAGGAGGGTCTGTGTGCTAGCAGCCAGGCTCTGTGCTTCCCCAGCCTTGTAAGGCCGGGATTTCCAGGCTGAGGCAGCCCCAGGATCCGGGAAGGACACAAAAAGCAGCGCTGCCAGGGGTGGGAAGTCGGCTGGAGATGGATTCGGTGCTGCCCCAGGAAGGGAAATGGTGATGGATGGTTGGGATCGGGATGCCCCAGATGTGCAGCCACCTGTAGCAGCCCCTTACTGCTGTGATGGCCTTTCACACCTGCTGAGGGGTGGGAATGGGGAGAGCAGGGTCTGGGTGTGCTGTGGGATTCCCTGTGAGCCTTTAGGGTGAAATGTGGGAATGGGGAGAGCAGGGTCTGCGTGTGCTGTGGGATTCCCTGTGAGCCTTTAGGGTGAAATGTGGGAATGGGGAGAGCAGGGTCTGGGTGTGCTGTGGGATTCCCTGTGAGCCTTTAGGGTGAAATGTGGGAATGGGGAGAGCAGGGTCTGGGTGTGCTGTGGGATTCCCTGTGGCCTTTAGGGCACGGCTGGGGTGAAGCTGGGGAGTTTGTAGAGGTATGGAAGGATTGTCGGGAGGAGGAAAACCCGCTTTACTTTAGGGAGGAGCCGAGGCTGTGATAGGGAGAAGTATAAAGTGTTTTTTAGCAGGTGCAGAGCCGTTCCTTTTGCTCTTAGGTGTAGCTCAAGAAGAACAGAATGATCAGTTTAATGGCCAGGCTGATAGGAACGCTAAAGAAAACAAAAATTTCTGCACCAAGTGGTAACGAGCAGTGAAGGAAGCTTGGAACAATCCCGTATCCAGTGGCAGTTTTTGGCACAGCAGTGAACGCAGAGACAGAATCTTATCTTCACTTTACGAGGCTTAACCCAGCACTCTCGGGGATGTAGTGGCCAAGGAGTTCTTGGGGAGTGTGTTCATCCTGTTATAAATGGGAGACGAATCTCTTGCAGGGACGCTTTTCCAGGCCCTGGGGAAGGCTGTGCCGAGTGAGGTGCTGCGGGCTCCTCCAGCACCTGGAGTTTGGGGAGCCCCGAGCGTGTTTCTGCCTGTCCTTGAGGTTTTCTTTGCTCTCGGGGTGGGAGCAGGGGCAGGCCCCAGCAGAAGGCACGAGGAAATCTCGCTTGCAGAGGGTGGGCAGCTTTTCAGAGCTAAAATAAACGCGAAGTCACATTTTGCTGTTGCCGGGAGAGCTGCGGAGCTGTTGTTGGACCTTCGGAGCGTGCTCTGCCCTCCCGGCTCCAGCTGGGCTTTGCTGAGAGCAGCGCTGGGCTGGGAGGGGCAGGAGCTCCGTGGGGCCCTTCTGCACTTCTCCCTGTCGGTCAGGATGCCTGGAAATGCAGCTTTGGAATCGGGGCTAGGGAGAGCAAGGCTGCTCCTCAGGGCCAGCTGTAGGATTCCTGCGCCTTTTGTTGTTTGTTTGGGATTTTTTTGCCCCCCCGCCCCTCGAGGATGCTCTATTTATGATCCTTGCCGCCGATGATTTTGGAGGAAAAGCATCTCCCAAATCAGCCTGGGCCAAGCACTGATCCGTTTGTGCCGTGCTTGTGCTGAGCCCAGATCCTGTCTGCAGCCCAGATCCTGTCTGCAGCACGTCTGGTGGTCCAGGGGCTCGCTGGGCTTGTCCCTGAGGGTGTGGGGCCAGCAGCCCCAGGGGATTGGGAGCAGGGCTGCAGCTCCTTCAGCCTCTCTTCACCAGGGCACCCCACTCTGCCCGGCTCCTGTGGGAGCTCCTGCCTGCTCCGGCTTCTTTCCTTCCTCCGAAATATTGCCCTGTTGTTTTAACTGCAGGAACGTTTCAGGGAGATAATTCAGCTGGTTGTGAAACCAACCCTCCAAAACCCAAAGCTACCACCGTGAAAACAATGGATAAAAGGGACAGACGAGAGAGGAGGAAGGGCAAGCATATTTCGGAAAAGCAGTGCTGTTTTTGGCTCCGGCCAGCAGTTTGCATAGAAAGTAGTTTATTGTCAGTGAGAGCTGTGGATACCTGCCAGCTCTCAGAGCCCTCCCTGCCTGTGCAGCAGTGTTCGTGCCAGGGAAAGGCAGTGGTGACAGAGCTGTCCCTTCTTCTGGGCCAGTCCCCTGCCCCTCAGCCCTTCCCTGCCCCTCAGCCCTTCCATTTTAGCTGCCTTTCTTCCCCCCAGCATTGTTGGGCTGAGCCCTGCACTGTGGTGGATGAGTTTCTTCTCCTCTTGCAGCACTGGGTTTGGGTGCTCTTGTCTCCTGTGGCTGTGCAAAGGGCTCCGTGTCCCGTGGGACCCCCATTTCCACACCGGCCCTGTAGGAGCTGGGTGTCTGCTCCGAGGTCTTGCTGCCGTTCCATTTTGGGGTTCCTGTGCCGTGCTGCTGAAAACAAATCAGGGTGCAGTGGGGAGCGTGGGGATGTTGCTCAGCGTTGTAAGGTGGTGTTGTGGGTGCTGGGAAGGGCAGCCAGGATGTGTCTGGCTGTATTTCTGCAGCACTGAAAGTTGTGAACTCCGGCCAGAGCCATCTGGAACAGCGTAAGGAGCTGCCGGGTTCCCACGTGGGGATGTGGGTCACACACACGGAGCCTTTCCAGCAGCTCTGAGCTGGTGTCCCGTGGGTTCTGCTTTCCTCTCCGCCCCACTTTCACGCTCCTGAGTGGCACAGGTGAGCAGTGGTGCAGCAGAGGCCGAGCCCAGCAGGCTGCCAGCCCAGCCTGGCAGGGACAGAGCTGCCAGCAAGCCCAGCTCTGTGCTCCCCATCCCATGGAGAGGGACACGGCCCCTGCAAACTGCCTGCATTGTCTCGGTTCCGTTATGAAACGCAGGGCACACAGACAGGGAAGAGTGACTCATGTGCTCGTTGGCCATGGGAATATCTCCGAGCAGAGCTCTCCAGAACCTGCCTTCTGAGTGTGCCATGTGAAGCTGCTGCTGGGTCATTGGAGTGGTGGAAAATGTAAAAAATACCTTGTGGCAGCCTTCGGTGCTTGAAAAAAAACCAATCGGCTCGCTTTGAGACATGCTGGGGTGCAGAACTTTGGGGAAGCTCCTCATTGTACCAGAGCTCCAGAGGATGTCCCAGTAGCATTGCAGTATGAAGCCACCAGCTAGAACATTAATAAGGAAAGTGTTCGGTCTGGCTTGCACAAAATGTGGCCCTGCAGCTGAGGCAGGGTGTTTAGCAGAGTTTACCTCTATGGAGAAAATGAAAAAAACTCTTCTGTTGTGGTTCCCATTAAGAAATCATCCAATCCTGAGCTGAGAATGAAAGCTGCTGGCTCTCTTTGTGGTAGGTTTTCCTGCTTTTCCTTGGGAGGAGGGGTTTGGCCACGGTGGTGGTGGCCTGGCAGCTGTGCTGTGGGATGCTGTGGCCGAGGTGATGTCCCTGCTGCCAGCACCCAAAGCAGCCCCCACCACGCCTCAGGAGTGCCAGCACGTGGGGAAACCTCTGTGGTGTCACTTGTGTCCTTGTCAGCGAGGTTAAAATGTCAACGTGTCCCTGTTGTCACAGGGAAATCCTTGGAAGGCCAAAGCTGTGGAAAAGGTTCATCTCTAACTTCTGTTTGCTATTGGCCTGTTGAGTGAAGCGTGTTTTGGCGTGGAGGTGCCCTAGGCAGGATTTTGGGGGTGGTGGTGGGGGGCTGCAGGTTGTGCCGAGGGGCAGCTGGCCCTGCTCCAAGCTGGAGGTGCCGGGAAAGCTTTTCCTGGTGTCACTCACCCCATCGAGCTCGGCCGTGGGGCAGGTCTGCCGCTATTTACACTGATCCTTGTCAGTGCTGGATGTAGCCTTTGTAAACAGTCCCACTGCCAAATGAAGCTTTTCCCCTTCCAAAGTCACCTTAGATGACTTTCTTCCTCCTGCCCCTGCAGTTTGCCACCCGGGAGAGGGGGAGGTTCTGCCCGAGCTGCGGGACCCTGGCAGTCCCCACGGCTCCGGGCAGTGACACACAGGGGCCTTGCCTGCTCCAGGAGAGCTCCTCTGCTGTGAGAGCAGCCTGGACGTGGAACTGAGACCGCTCAGGCTATGCCAGAGTGTTTGTTGTTAGGGGAGATCCCTGATGCTGCATTCCAGCTTGTGCTGCGTCTTGGAAATCCAGTCCGCTTCCATCAGCTTCATCGTGCTGGTGCTCACGGGCTAAACTGACAGCAAATTCCATCCTCTAACATTTGTAAAGCATTGAAAGGACAAAGTGCTTGAAGCTTCAAACGATGGCATTTGGTTTGCCAAGGTAAATGTATTTTTTTTTGGTTTTTTTGCCTAGAAAACAGGGCTGCTGCAGGCTGCCCGTGCGGCTCTTCCCCCAAACGTGCACGCAGATAACTCCTGTGTGTGTGCTGGGAGCACTGGTCCCAGTTACTGCTGGTGGCATTCCTGGGATGCAGATTCCCAGCAATGTTTCCCACACGTTCCCTCCTTGCTGCTAGAGCACAGCGAGGTCCGGGCAGGGCAGACAAGTCTCAGGTGGGGCAGCTCTCTCACCTGGCTGTGCCAGGGAACCTAGCAAAAGGGCAGGGACCTGCAGAGGACCTTTTCCTCTGTCCTTAGGCACCTTCTGAGGCATTGGCCCAAGATTTGAATCTCTATCCCCCTGCTTTTTTCCTGTGGTCTGGTTCCAAGGTAGTGGACAAAAGTGGGAATAATTCAGAAGTCCTTGTGAGAGAGCCCATGCTCTGCTTGGTGGGAAGGAGATGGATGGCTGGGAGGAAATCCCTCTCAAAGGCTCTTTTCCTACTCGAGGGGGCTGCAAGGTCTCCATTGCAAGGATTTGGTGTATGGATACCTTCTACCTGAAAGGGAAAAAAAATAGGAAGAGTTTTCTCCTGCCTTGACTCTGAGGCAGCGTGGGAGGCATGGAGCTGACACTCATGTGTGCCCAGCTGATGAGGCAGACATGGCACGGCCAGGGCCGAGCAGCCTCGTGCCAGGAATGCTGTGGAAGGCTGCCAGCTGTCTTTGCTGACACGGCTCAAACAGGGGAGAGCCAAAGGCAGCGAGACCGAGCAATGCCCCTCGTGTTCAGGGGTATTTCAGTGTCCTGCAGGTGTGCAAGGGAGTCAGAGCCGTGCTGTGCCTTGGGTCAGGTGGTGCTGGCCGGGAAAACAGGGATGCTCTTGCAGGATGAGCTTGAGAAGCTGTGGAGGAACACCCAGGGCGGGCATGGGGAGCTGAGGGCAGTGCAGGGGGCTCGGGAACTCTGGAGCCCTCCTAAAGCCGAGGGGGCTTTGTGAAACGCGGATGTTTTGGCCGCTGCCGGGCTCAGGGGTGTCCCTGGCTGGCCGGCTGACGTGTGTCTGCTCTTCCCGCAGGTGCCGATGCCCTGGGCGGCTCCGGGGCCGCAGGCGGCGGGCGGAGCGGGCGGCGGCTCCTGCAGGCGCGGGGCCAGAACGGGACGGAGGCTCCGGAGCACGGCGGGACGCTGCACGTCAGGAACTGCACCGAGCCAGGTAGGGCTGGCTGGGGCCACGGGGACAGGTGTCCCCAGCCCCTCGGTCCCGCAGTCGCCTCCCTCCCTCCTCCGCCGGCAAGGCTCGCGTCTTCTCCCGGCCGTCAGCGCCGCGCTCCGAGAGCGTTCCCGCAGGTTTTGGGGACAGGAGGGAAAGGGCTTTTCTCTCTGTTCTTCGGGACTAATGTAGGTTACGTGCCCCTGGAGGAATTCTAACAAGTACAGCTCTTGCTGCACTTCTCTGCCTGTTTTTTTTTCCCCCTGCCCTAATCCTTATTAACAGTTCCGGCCAGATGGATGATCATGGTCTCTTTTAGACAGCAAAAATTAATAGAAAAATTCTTCTTACTCCATTTTCTCTTGTTTGCATAACTCTGGCACGGTGCAGACCCAGTCTCATGTCTCACATCAGCACTGGCAGTAACATTTCCCCCCTCAGCATCTGCTGTCTCACCATTGCAGCTGTTCCAGCTGTTCCTGCTGCCCTCACCAAGCACAGAGGTCTGTAGAGGAAGCATGGGGGATTTTATTTGTGGTGTGTGGGTTTCCCCGTGTGGTGTACTGGACAGCCAGGGAAAAGAGCAGCCTGAGAAAACTCAAACTGCTCTTTTCCCTGGCTGTTCAATATACCACATCCCCCTGCTCTTCTTTCACAAAGAAAAACAGTAACTCCTGAGTACCTTGTGTTTTCTCAGGAGAGAGAAAGCAGAAATACTTAGACAGTGAAATTACTGTTCCTTCTTGAAATTGTCATGATGTGACATTCCACAGCAGAAACTGGTGCAAAGTGCTGCAGAAGGGAAGTGAAAGTCATGGAGTTGAGGTCCTGCCTGTGGTTTTGTCAGTTTTGTTTGGGTGGCTTGTCACGGTGTAAATGTAAATAACATTTAGTGTGTGTTGGTGAGGCTGGGTGGCAGCACAGCCCTTCCCTGGAGGGTGACCCTGGCCTGGGTGAGCCCCAGGGGTGGCACAGCAGCCAGGGTGTCCCCAGGCACGGCTGCCTTTGCCTTCTGCTCCGGGAAATGGGGCAGCCTGTGGTGCTGCAGAACCAGAGCCTGGGGCTCCCTGTGACCTGGGGATCTGCCCAGAGCTGGAACCTGCCCGGCTTCCCCACGCCCCTCCAGGTGCTCCTCCCTCCCTCCTTCCCTGGAAATCGGGGCTTTTCCTGCTCCCTTCCCAAGGCAGCCTGTGCAAGCAGCGTGCAGCCAGGCAGGAGGGGTTGTTGAAGAAAGCAGCTTTATTTACCTCCTCTGCTGCTGGAGGGGAGTGCAGTCCCTCCTGCTGAGGGGTGCCGTGGCTTTTCGCAGTGCCTGGTTTCTGTGCTGTGCTGGCAGTGAGCACACGGTGAGGTGCAGAAGGGAAGATCTGTGTGTGTCCTTTATCTGCTCATTTGAACGTCTGCCATGGCATTTGCCAACTGCTGCTTCCATTTCCTCGTGGTTTATCCAGTGGCCTACCAAGCATCATTTCATCATCAGAGCTGCTCCACGTGCTGGGGGCTTTGCTGGCTTTTCCTCTGCAGAAAAAGCTGTAGAAATATTCACGGGGTGAAAGCACAGAGCAGTTTGCTGTGTTTTCTGAGGAGCCTCTTGTCCCTTGTTGCTTGTCCCCCGAGTGTCCAGCCCTGCAGCCAGAGCTGCTGGTCCCCCCGGATCCCTCTTGGCTCCTGGTGGCTTCTCATGGCAGAGTCTGGTGTCAGACAGCAGGTGCTCCCCTGGCCTCCCCTACCCATCCCCTTGTCCTTGTGGGAGCCACATGAAGGTGTGTGGACTAAAAGAGTTGGGCAGAGTTTGTTCACAGCAGTACAGATGTTATTTAAGTGGGACATTTGTGATTTTGGGTCAGTTTGGCAGCCTGAGCTCGTGCAGAGGATGTCGAGGAAAGAGTGGGAATGACTCCTGTCAGCTCAGGCCAAGTGTCATTTACTCAGCCAGCCCTGTTCAGAAATGTGATTCTTCACCCCCTGGAAGCCCAGGGAGAGGATTAAGCTGGTTCAGTGCTGAGCTTTGGGTCGGGTCCCTGTCAGATCCAGAGCTCTGGAGCTTGCTCTTATTTCAGTTACCAGCTGCCAGGATGGGCTGTGGAGGGGGCACCACCACAGGGCTGCCTTGTGCTTCCTCTGAGGAGCCTGCCTGCCTTCCTCCCGGCCTCAGAAAGGCTGGAAATAAAGCAACAGCCCTGCTTAAGTGTGCTGGTTTAAAGTCATTATCAGTAATAGCAGGAAACACTAGATTGCTGCAGGAACAAAAAGATCTCCCTGTATTCATTTAGACCCTCGGGCGTAAAAGTGCTTAAATTAAACAGCCAAAGAGGCTTTTGTGCAATTGTGGCTTTTTTTTTTACATTTGCTCGTCTTATTTCAGGAGGCACTCTGTGCTTTATCAGTGTTTCTGCAGTGAGGCACAGCTGGTTTGCAGTGCTTGGCTCCATTGCTGGGCTGCCATGGCCAGAGTGAACTCCAGGGAGCTGCAGGGTTGAGGAAAGCCTTCCTTCCCCAGCAGGTGCAGCATGCTGTGTCAAGAGTGACTTTGTGTTCTCCTTTTCTTCCTTTTACCCCTTTTCCTCTTTGAACCTCAATCCAATTGTCGCCTTCCCTCAAGCAAAATTAATTTTACCCTAGCAAAATGAAAAGTAAAAATGCGTTCCTGCCTTGCAGGTTGCCAAACCTTGCTTTCCATCTGGGGAACGTTAGGAAAATAAATTGCTGTAAGTTTAGTAGCAAAATGTCCTCGAGGAATAGCAAAAATGATGTTCTTCTCTCACTGAGCTGTAAGTCTGGGGAATTTGACAGGAATTTGCTTGAACTTCTGCTTCTGTTTGTCAGCTTCAGACCTGAAGCTTCAGACAACCAGAATGTTGGATTTGTGGTGAAAACCAGAAACAGAAATATTGTTATTTCTTCTGGGTCCTCGTGCTGTTGGGCTGGGGTTTTTTTTGGGACTGCGGGGTTGGGGGATCTCCTATAGCAATGAGGGGTGGTCCCAGGTATTTTCTCCAGGATTTTCCAGCCATCCAAGGAGGAGGATGCTGCTGGGGAGTCTGTCAGAAGTGCAGCCCCTTCTGCAGTGGTGGAGTGGGGAAGCCCTGAATCCTTTTTTTATGATTTTTTTCCCCCCCCCTGTGGAGTAACTGTAAAACGCCCAGAAATTTTCTCTGTTTTTGGATTTATTTTGGCTTTTTGCCTCCGTTACTCTTTTGTTTGTTCTTTGCATCCAGAGGAATGAGGCTTGGCTCCTTGACCTTTCAGCCAGCTTGGGTTCCTCCTCTGGTTGTTGTGCCTTGTGGAAAAGGCAGCAGAGAGGCTTAAAATACTGGAAAGGGACCATTGCTTCCAAATCTTTAAATGCCTTTGCACTTAAAAGGCCTTAAGCCGCAAAGCAGGGCTTCAGACGTGAATAAATGTCACATTGTACCTCTCTGGGCTGGGTTTTTACTTCTGTGACACTCGAGGATGCCAGGCTGCTGCTGTGCATCACTCTGGTAATCTGAGAAGCCTTCCATGAAGCCTGTGACCTGAATTTCTAAGCAGGCGGTGACAAAAAAAAAAGAAAAAAAAAGAAAAATTGTCAAGTCAGACTTGCTCCTTTCCCTGGGAAGAAAATGCACTTGGGTTTTCACATGCTGGGCATGGGAAGCAGTGCCAGGGCAGGGTGTTGGGCTGGCAGCTGGGGACAGCAACAGCACTGTGGGCCACATGTAGGTGTTTGCACTGGCCACACACCACAGCAGCAGCTTTTTTTTTTTTTTTGCACACCTGAAGTATTCGCCTGGCGTGCTAAACACAAATTGTCCACTTAGCATTTAAAAATATGTTGCTGTATTTTTGTCAAATGCCCCAGTTCTCCCCAGGAAAATCTGTGCTGCTGTAGGCTTTTTGGTTGTTAAAAATTTTAGACTTGGAGACCCAAGAAATCTGGGAATGAAGTCAGTTGCTTCAGTTCCTGTTGACCCTAGGCCGTGTAAAATGTGTGACTTGTTCTTTTTTTTTGGTTGTTGGGGCAGAGTACGAGGTTCCTGGTCAGATCACATCAACAGTGTCTTTCCCAAGCTTTTGGAAAGTTTCTCTGTGGTGCCAGAAGGGGGTAGAGGGGGTCAGCTTGGTAATGAAGGAAATCAGAGCAATTGGTTATCAGCACCTGCTTCAAGTTCTGGTGTGTCTGTAGTATTCCACAGATTGAAGGTGAATCTGTCAACAGGGGCCTCAAGTATTAATTCAAGTTTCAGGGCTGGAAGCTGGTGTAGCTCTGAGATCCAGGACAAGCCTTTCTTATTCTTAGGGTTGTGTTTTAAATTTGGTACTTTGGAGCTATTTCTGCAAAGGAAGAAAGATAACATCTGGCCCCACGTTGCAAACTGTATTTTTGTTGCTTGTTTTTCAGTTCTTGCCAGTAGTTAGTAGTTAAAAATCAAAAGGTCCAGAGTTTCCACGAGTGTGAATTAGTTCCGGCTTCATTGACCTCATTGCGTTTACACGACATTTAAACGACCAGGAATCAAATACAACATCCCAGGTCAGGTTTTAATGCCGTCAGGATGGAGTTTTTATCATCTGCCACCTGCATTTTAAGCAGTGCTTAATTGTATAGTTTTTCTATACAGGCATGTGCGTAAATTCACTTGAGCATGCACAGAATAATGGTTTCATATTTCGGTTTGATTTAGTGCTCAGCAGTGGGTAAAATAAAAGTATTTAATTCCAGTGCCCTTTTTCCCGTGGACTGCATTAAAAAACAATCCCAGATTAGGTATTGGTTGCCCATATGTGCAGGTCCTTTGTCATCTCCCTGTTGGGAAAGGGAGAGGTGAGGGATGTTTCTTTCCCAAAGAGCTCTCAAGGCTGTTTGCACAGTCCTGGTTGTGCCTCTCTGCTGGAGGGGGAGATGCTTTGCAATGAGCCCTTTCCTCGGTTTTATATGTACAGAAAAAAAGAGAGGTGGGATAAAAAGAACTGAGTTTGTGAGCAAGGCCAGTCCTGAGGGCTCAGGGTATTCCTGAGCTGGGGGGGGCCTCCTCCCAGCTTGGAATTGGCAGTAGGAGAGGAGGAAAGGAGAAAGTGATCGTTATTTGGTGTTAAAACAGAGATAATGACCGCTATAGACTTCCACGGGAAAACAAAGCAGCAATTAATTATTCATTGTCAGGGCAGAGCTGGGGTTCACATGAGCCCTGTGCCCTGCGAGCCTGCAGGGATGGATCCCTGGGGAGGAGAGCACCGGGAGCTGTGAAATGTGCTCTGAAATAGCTCCTTGCATTTGGTTTTCCCTGGGAACACGGGTGTCTCCTGTGCCTTAGGAGAGCTGCTGGGCTCTGCCCCTGGGAGGAGGCCAGCGTGCTGGGGAAGAGGGAAGGAGGGGAGGGAGAGGCTGGATTTTCTGTGAGGGCACAGCAGAGGAAACCCTGAAGGCAGCAGGATGGTGGGGATGTCCTGGTGGCTGCGAGGAGCCCGGCTGAGGCAGGATGCTGCACGCAGGGGATGCTGCACGCAGGGGATGCTGCACGCAGGGAATGCTGCACGCAGGGGATGCTGCACGCAGGGGATGCTGCACGCAGGGGATGCTGCACGCAGGGAATGCTGCACGCAGGGGATGCTGCACGCAGGGAATGCGCTGCACGCAGGGAATGCGCTGCACGCAGGGAATGCGCTGCACGCAGGGAATGCGCTGCACGCAGGGGATGCTGCACGCAGGGAATGCTGCACGCAGGGGATGCTGCACGCAGGGATGCAGCAGCTTCCCTGTAGCCATGGCAACAGCTGCGATGTGCTGGTGGCTGCAGGAGAGGGAGGGGTGGCTGCCGGGCCAGGCAGTGCAGTGGCCCCCAGCCACTGAGGGGAGCAGCAGGGACTGTCCAGCTGTGTCCAGCTGTGCTGCCAGGCCCTCTCTGGTCACCAGATGTGGCAGCCCCCGGACCGAGGGGAGGGATAGGGACCGGGCAGGACAGCGCAGGGGGGTGCAGGCGGGCTCTGCCCCACCCGCCGTGTCTTGGAGCAGGGTGTGGGATCCCTGTGGGCCGTGCTGAATGAACCTCGCCCTCTCCCCCATCCCCGTGGTCAGGACTGCAGATTTAACCGGGAGGCAGGAGCTGAGAAGTGCCCGGGCTGGGGGATGGAAAGGTGCACGGAGCCAGCGCCGCTGGAGCGCCTGGGGGAAGCTGGCATGGGGGAGCTGAGCTGCTCCTGCAGCCTCCGTGCTTGGATTCCTTCCACTTCCATTCCTTCTGCTTGCACTTGGGGTCCTTCTCTCTCCAAGCTCACTTTTTCTTGGGGAAAACCCGGTGAATTCCAAGTGCACTTTAGCTGGAAGCCAGCAGGCCTCCTGCCCCTACCTCCACTGCACGTGTGCTGAAGGGCTGGGATTGACTCCCTGAGTCCTGGGGAACACCTGCAGGGATGTTTAACCCGCCCTCAGCAGAGAATCACTGAGTCGGTGGGCACACAGGAAGCTGAGAGGAGCCAGCAGCCCACAGCTGAGTTAGTGACGTGCCACTGCCCATCCCCTGCCTGGCCAGGTTTCCCCGAAGCTCTTGGTGGTGTTTGGTGCCTGCTGGAGCAGAGCTTGGCGTGCAGGCACTGTGCACCCCTGCTCCAGCACACCTGGGAGCACCTGGCTCTGCTCTGTGCCCTGCCCGGCCCGGGACGGGGCACATGAAGACAGCATTGATGTTTCCCCCGGCAGACTTTGCCAGCTAGGAAACTCCCTGCTGCTCCGAGCCCATCGGTCAGGATGAGGATGGGGTGGCCGTTTAGGGGCGTGTGCTATCAGCAGCTTCCCACCCCTTTCTGATTTTGCAGATCCATGGCCCATTCCCAGTGGAGGTGCAGACTTGGCTGCAGCCAGTGGAGCTGGAACAAGTCCTGCTGCCTTTGCTCCTTTTCCCAGCCCCGTGGATGGTGCAGGGGAAGCTGGGGTGTCCCTGTGGGGACAGGGCTGGCCCCGTCCCCTTCTCCCACCCTGGGGGTGCTGGAGCTTGGCGTTAAAGCCGAGCCTGTTGCCCAGTTCCAGAGGGAGGAGGTTTGCAGGCAGAGCAGGCTGAATTTACTGCCCCAGGACCAGCAGAGCAGACACAGAGTTCGTAGATTATCTGTACAGCTCCAAGAACTGAGCGATCTGCTGTGTGTGGGGAACTGGCTGCTGTTCCTGGTGCTGGGAAGGTGGCAGGCTGTGTGCCGTGCCAGCTCTGTGCCCCGTGGCTCTGCCGGGCTGGGAATGGCAGGGAAGGGATCTCTGGTGCCCAGGGATCCATCCCCTCCCGGGCAGGACGGGCTGTGGGAGGCTCAGGAATGGTTTGGGGTGGTGCTGCCCATCTGATGGGCTGTGAGAATGAGGTCACCTGAGATTTGGGGTAAGCAGGAACTGCCCGGGGGGTTCTGCACGGAGCCCCAGGTGTGGCTGCCAGGGCAAATCCATCTCCATCTCCTGCCAGGCTCAGCGGGACAGAGTGCTGACACACTGTGCCACGGCTGGGCACTGTCCTGTGGGGCTGAGATTACTGACACGGGAGTCTGAATCAATCCTTGCCTTTATTGCTCTCTCTTTTTAAAAGCTTTTCGTGGCTCTTCCGTGTGACACTGGCTTGCTCACTCGAAATTTAAACAGTTTCACCTGCTTTTGGATTTTTGGGTGAAAACACTTGAGGCCCTGATCCCGACGTTTCAGTGCCTGTGTGACGGTGCCACAGGGGATGGGTGCATCCTCTTGCTGTGCTCTGGAGGCTGGCAGCAAGCTCCAGGATCCTGGCGGGGCTGGAAGGGCTGGGGACAAACCTGTGCTGTTCCAGCTCTCCTCAGGCACTGTGTCCTCAGCTGGGACATGGAGCTGCAGGTTTTGGATGGGAACACTGTGTTTCTGATATTGGCTGCAGCAAACAAGTCTGGAGAGGCATTAAATCCTGAGGCAATTAAATGTATCGGCAAAGTGGGATTTTTTTTTTTTTTTTTTGTCCTTTTTGTGAGATACTTTGCCAGCTGTTGTTTCTGGAAAAAAATCTCAATCATTTTTATGAGAACTGTTTTTAGGTTTCATTGTGTTTGGGGCTGATTTATACATTATGCATTAGCTCTGGAAGGCAAAACATTTATTTACCAGCTTGAATATTTAGAGGAAGAGCAAGTGGGAGTCAGTGAAAAGCCTGTGTGGATGGCTTAGCCAGAGATCCAGAGGAACTTTCCTGGTGTTAGAAACGGCAGAATGAAGCTGCAAGGGGGCAGCCAGGCCATGAGTGGGTTTTCCTGTGCCTCTGTGTGGGTGACCCCTCTGGCTGCAGAGCCTGGTGCCCCTGGCTGGGCTCCGTGGCCAGTGCACAGAGCCAAGGGCAGCAAAGCCCCGTGCGTGTGCTGGATCCGGGGCACGGACAGAGCTGGGAATCCTCTGCTGCTGCCTCCGGGGCAAGGAGGGACACGGGGAACAGATCCCGGCTGTGCTGGGGAGGAGCTGAGGGAGTGGGTTTCCTTTGTTTGCCTTTGCTGGGTGGTGTTTGTGAGGGAGTTATGGACAAGGCAGCGCTCTGTGCTTTGTGCTGCTCCCTTTTCCCTGTGCTGGGGCGTGAAAGAACGCTGATGAGAGCTCGGGGAAAGCAGCAGCAGTGCCACAGGATTGCTGCTGCTGTGGAAGGGGGCTCAAAGGTAAAGGCTTGGCTTGCTGACTGCAAAATTCGCCCCCAAGTGATGGTTCCTGGGAGCGGGGCTGCCTCAGAACAAACAGAGCTCTGAAGGAAACAAAGTGTGGGGGAAAATAGGCCCTTACAGTTCAGAACATCAGTTCCAGAACAAGGGCAGCCGGGGAGGGGCTTCCCTGGGAGCAGCTCCTTGGCTGCCTCGGGGAATTGAAACGGGAATTCCAACGGAATGCCGAGGAGCAAAGGGAGCTGTGACACCTGGGAGCGAGGGCTTCAGCACCATGGGATCAAACTGAGAATCCCCAGACCCTCCTGGGCCATCCCCAGACCCTCCTGGGCCATCCCCAGACCTTCCTGGGCCATCCCCAGACCTTCCTGAGGCATCCCCAAACCTTCCTGGGCCATCCCCAGACCCTCCTGAGGCAGCCCCAGACCTTCCTGGGCCATCCCCAAACCTTCCTGGGCCATCCCCAGACCCTCCTGAGGCATCCCCAGACCTTCCTGGGGCATCCCCAGACCCTCCTGAGGCATCCCCAGACCTTCCTGAGCAGCCGTCAGTGCTGGGGGAGGCAGCAGGGAGCTGCAGCAGTCCGGGAGTGGCTGCGGTGGCACGGAGCCATCAATGGGGGGTCACAGACAGGCCTGTGCAGCTCCCTGGGGTGCTCTGGGTGCTGGCTGGGGTGCTCAGGGAGGGGACAAGGTGCCAGCACAGGAGCCACGTGTGGCTCTGGGCAGGGCAGCCCCCATGGGCTGCCTGGCACACACGGGAGGCTGCCCAGGGTCTCCTCGTGACCATTCCTTTACCATTCCACTGCTTTTCCAGGCAGGCTGTGTGAGTGGTGCTGCTGTGGCTTCGTTGTCCCCTGCTTGCCCCGAGTAGTGGAGCTGAGCCTGGCAGAGAAGGTGGGGGAAAAGCAAGGCAGAGCCCTCCTGGGCTCTGTGTCCCAGGGGAAAACAGTGTTCGGTTGAGTGCTCACTTCTCGCAGTAAATCGTGCCTGGAAGCTCGGTGCGGTCCAAAGCAGCCAGCCCCCAATCCAGAAGGGTTCACTTGCCCCACAGCATGTCCCGAAATAGTCATGTTTGGATAGTGCTGGGGGGGAAACAGCTGAGCTGGAACATGGGAATGGCTGTTCGAGCTGTGAAGGCCAAAAAAGGGAATCCAGGCTAGGCTCAGAAACAGGGACTCACCACTTTGTTAAAAATTGTTACAATTGTAGTTGGGTTTGGTTGCATTATGCTATAGGCTTTTTGGCAGGGATTTCATGGGAGATGAGGAAACAGCAGCTTGAAGCTTCCCTCAAGCTTTTTTGGGACTATTCTCTGTTTTGTCAAAGTGTCTGTGATGCATCCTAAAAAAAATCCATCTCGGGCTCTTTCTGGAAAACCGCTCTGGCGGGTGAATGTGGGACAGAGCAGATCCTGGATGGCCCTGCTGGGGCTTGGCCTCAGGAAACCAGGCTGAGGGGCTGCGTGTGAGCCCAGCAAGGAAGGGCCTGGCCCTCCTGCTCAGCTGGACCAGCCTAAGGGGGCAGGAGAAGTCCTGGCTGCCCGTGCCACCCTGGGCATCCTTGGTGTGGTGTGCAGGGCAGTCGTGCTGAGCTGGGCTGGTGCTGGGTGTCAGGGCTGAGCTGGGCACACCCAGGGATTCCTGACCTCGGCAGGTGGGCACCACAGCCAGACAGAGCCCTGCAGGGCCCTGGGCACAGGGGATGGTCCCTGGGAACATGGGGTGGTCCCTGGGCAAAGGGAATGGTCCATGGGAACATGGGGTGGTGCCTGAAAACAGGTGAGGGTCCCTGGGCTCAGGTGAGCATCCCTGGGCTCGGGAGATGGTCCCTGGGCTCGGGAGATGGTCCCTGGGCTCAGGTGAGCATCCCTGGGCACAGGAGATGGTCCCTGGGCTCAGGTGAGCATCCCTGGGCTCAGGAGATGGTCCCTGGGCTCAGGTGAGCATCCCTGGGCTCAGGAGATGGTCCCTGGGCTCAGGTGAGCATCCCTGGGCACAGGAGATGGTCCCTGGGCTCAGGTGAGCATCCCTGGGCACAGGAGATGGTCCCTGGGCTCAGGTGAGCATCCCTGGGCACAGGAGATGGTCCCTGGGTTCAGGTGAGCATCCCTGGGCACAGGAGATGGTCCCTGGGTTCAGGTGAGGGTCCCTGGGCTCAGGAGATGGTCGCTGGGCTCAGGTGAGGGTCCCTGGGCACAGGAGATGGTCCCTGGGCTCAGGTGAGCATCGCTGGGCACGGTAGAGGGTCCCTGGGCTCAGGAGAGGGTCCCTGGGCTCAGGAGATGGTCCCTGGGCTCAGGTGAGCATCCCTGGGCACAGGAGATGGTCCCTGGGCTCAGGTGAGCATCGCTGGGCTCAGGAGATGGTCCCTGGGCACAGGTGAGCATCCCTGGGCACAGGAGATGGTCCCTGGGCTCAGGTGAGCATCGCTGGGCTCAGGAGATGGTCCCTGGGCACAGGTGAGCATCCCTGGGCACAGGAGATGGTCGCTGGGCTCAGGTGAGGGTCCCTGGGCACAGGAGATGGTCCCTGGGCACAGGTGAGCATCCCTGGGCACAGGAGATGGTCCCTGGGCTCAGGTGAGCATCGCTGGGCTCAGGAGATGGTCCCTGGGCTCAGGTGAGCATCGCTGGGCTCAGGAGATGGTCCCTGGGCTCAGGTGAGGGTCCCTGGGCACAGGAGATGGTCCCTGGGCACAGGTGAGCATCCCTGGGCTCAGGAGATGGTCCCTGGGTTCAGGTGAGCATCCCTGGGCACAGGAGATGGTCGCTGGGCTCAGGTGAGCATCCCTGGGCTCGGGAGATCTTCCCTGGGCTCAGGTGAGCATCGCTGGGCACAGGAGATGGTCGCTGGGCTCAGGTGAGGGTCCCTGGGCACAGGAGATGGTCCCTGGGCTCAGGTGAGCATCTCTGGGCTCAGGAGATGGTCGCTGGGCTCAGGTGAGGGTCCCTGGGCACGGGAGATGGTCCCTGGGCTCAGGTGAGCATCTCTGGGCTCAGGAGATGGTCCCTGGGCTCAGGTGAGCATCGCTGGGCACGGTAGAGGGTCCCGGGGCTCAGGTGAGGGTCCCTGGGCTCAGGAGATGGTCCCTGGGCTCAGGAGATGGTCCCTGGGCTCAGGTGAGCATCCCTGGGCACAGGAGATGGTCCCTGGGCTCGGGAGATGGTCCCTGGGTTCAGGTGAGCATCCCTGGGCACAGGAGATGGTCCCTGGGCACAGGTGAGGGTCCCTGGGCTCAGGTGATGGTCCCTGGGCACAGGTGAGGGTCTCTGGGCACAGGAGATGGTCCCTGGGCTCAGGTGAGGGTCCCTGGGCTCAGGTGAGGGTCCCTGGGCACCGGGAATTGTTTAAAGCCCTCCCGTCAGGACGGTGCCACAGGTGTCCCCGCTGCCCGGGGAGGATGGATAAAACTGCCCAGCCCTTCCCCAGCGGGCCTTTCTCCATGTCTTGGGGGAAATGGGGCCGTAAGGGGCGTCCCTTTGCTCGCATCCTTAACGAACCCGGAGCTTAATTTGGTGCTGTGGTTTAAGTTCGTCAGCTGGGCCAGGGTGACCCCGGGCAGATACGTCAGCAAATTAAGCTTTGCTCCTTAGGAATAACCACAAAGCCTTAGAGCTGCATTTATACTGAAATAGCAAAGTTGGTGATGGGGTGTGGGGGAAAAGGAGATTTTAAAAGCCAGTAGGTTTGTTCTTGTAGTTGCTTTAAGGTTTGAGAAACCTTTTTATGCTTATTTCTGCAAACACAAAGACTCAGGAAGGCTTTTTGTCTGTCCCCAGTCTATTTTTTTCCTGTTTGTTTTTTTTTTTTGGGCCTTGCTTGTGTTTAAAAAATGGGTTTCACCCTGTGGCTGTGTGAGGTGGCACTGAGTGAAGGCGGCCAGGCCATCCTGCAGGGATCCTCTGGGGGCTGGATTTTGGGGGCTCTGGGTGATGGGAAGATCTCTTGGGGCTGGATTTTGGGGGCTCTGTGTGATGAGGTGGTTTTTTGGGGCTGGATTTTGGGGTCTGTGTGATGGGGAGGTCTCTGGGCTGGATTTTGGGGCCTCTATGATGGGGAGGTCTCTGGATTGTGATTTGGGGGGCTCTGGGGAGGTCTCTTGGCTCTGGATTTAGGCGCTCTGTGTGATGGGGTGGTTTTGGGAGCTGGATTTTGGGGAGCTCTGGGTGATGGGGAGATCCCTTGGGGCTGGAGATGGGGAGATCCTTTGGGGGCTCTGTGTGATAGGGAGGTGTCTTGGGGCTGGATTTTGGGGTTCTCTGGGGAGGTTTCTTGGGCCTGGATTTTGGGGGGCTCTGTGTGATGGGGAGGTTTTTTGGGGCTGTATTTTGGGGGTCTCTAATGGGGAGGTCTCTTGGGGCTGGATTTTGGGAGGGCTCTATGATTGGGAAATGTCTTGGGGCTGGATTTTGGGGTCTCTGTGATAGGGATGTCTCTTGGGGCTGGATTTTGAGGGGTCTGTGATGGGGAGGTTTTTTGGGGCTGGATTTTGGGGTCTCTGTGTTATGGGGATCACTTGGGGCTGGATTTGGGGGTCTCGGATGGGGAGGTCTCTTGGAGCTGGATTTTGGGAGGGCTCTATGATTGGGAAATGTCTTGGGGCTGGATTTTGGGGGCTCTGTGATGGGGAAGTCTTCTTGGGCTGGATTTTGGGGGGCTCTCTGTGATGAGGTGGTTTTTTGGCGCTGGATTTTGGGTCTCTGTGATGGGAAGATCCTTTGGGGGCTCTGTGTGATGGGGAGGTCTCATGGGGCTGGATTTTGGGGGGTCTGATGGGGAGGTCTCTTGGCTGGATTTGGGGGTCTCTGTGGTGGGGCAGTTTCTTGGGGCTGGATTTTGGGGGTCTCTAATGGGGAGGTCTCTTGGGGCTGGATTTTGGGGGGGCTCTATGATTGGGAAATGTCTTGGGGCTGGATTTTGGGGGGCTCTCTGAGGTGGGTTTTTGGGGCTGGATTTTGGGGGGTCTGTTGGGGAGGTCTCTTGGGGCTGGATTTTGGGGTCTCGGATGGGGAAGTCACTTGGGCCTGGATTTTGGGGGTCTCTGTGTGATGGGGAGGTCCCTTGGGGCTGGAGATGGGGAGATCCTTTTGGGGCTCTATGTGATAGGGGGGTGTCTTGGGGCTGGATTTTGGGGTTCTCTGATGGGGAGATTTCTTGGGGCTGGATTTTGGGGGGTCTCTGTGTGATGGGGAGGTTTTTGGGAGCTGGAGATGGGGAGATCCTTTGGGGGCTCTGTGTGATAGGGGGGTGTCTTGAGGCTGGATTTGGGGGGCTCTGTGTGATGGGGTGGATTTTGGGGGTTCTGTGATGGGGAGGCCCCTGGATTGGATTTTGGGGGGCTCTGTGTGACTGGGAGGTCACATGGGGCTGGATTTTGGGGGGCTCTGTGTGATGAGGTGTTATTTTGGGGCTGGATTTTGGGGGCTCTGTGTGATGGGGAGGTGTCTTGGGGCTGGATTTTGGGGGACTCTGTGTGATGGGGAGGTTTTTTGGGGCTGGATTTTGGGGGGGCTCTGTGATTGGGAAATGTCTTGGGGCTGGATTTTGGGGGGCTCTCTGAGGGGTTTTTGGGGCTGGATTTTGGGGGGTTTGGTGGGACAGTCTATTGGGGCTGCATTTTTGGGGCTCTAAGTAATGGGGAGGTCTCTAGGGGCTGGATTTTGGGGGGTCTCTGTGATTGGTAAGTGTCTTGGGGCTGGATTTTGGGTTTCTGTGTGGTGTGGAGGTCTCTTTGGGCTGGATTTTGGGGTCTGTGATGGGGAGGTCTCTGGATTGGATTTTGGCAGGCTCTGTGTGATAGGGATGTCTCTTGGGGCTGGATTTTGGGTTCTCTGATAGGGAAGTTTTTTGGGGCTGGATTTTGGGGGGCTCTGTTATGGGGAGGTTTTTTGGGGCTGGATTTTGGGGGGTCTCTGTCATGGGGCTGGATTTTGGGGGGTCTGATGGGGAGGTCTCTTGGCTGGATTTGGGGGTCTCTGTGGTGGGGCAGTTTCTTGGGGCTGGATTTTGGGGAGGCTCTATGATTGGGAAATGTCTTGGGGCTGGATTTTGGGGGGCTCTCTGAGGTGGGTTTTTGGGGCTGGATTTTGGGGGGTCTGTTGGGGCGGTCTCTTGGGGCTGGATTTTGGGGTCTCGGATGGGGAGGTCTCTTGGAGCTGGATTTTGGGAGGGCTCTATGATTGGGAAATGTCTTGGGGCTGGATTTTGGGGGCTCTGTGTGATTAGGAAGTCTCCTTGGGCTGGATTTTGGGGGGCTCTCTGTGATGAGGTGGTTTTTTGGGGCTGGATTTTGGGTCTCTGTGATGGGAAGATCCTTTGGGGTCTCTGTTGTGGGGAGGTCTCTTGGGGCTGGATTTTGGGGAGCTCTGTGTGGTGGGAAGATCTGTTGGGGCTGGATTTGGGGGCTATGATGGGAAGATCCTTTGGGGGCTCTGTGTGATGGGGAGGTTTTTTGGGGCTGGATTTTGGGGGGTCTCTGTCATGGGGCTGGATTTTGGGGAGTCTGTGATGTGAAGGTGTCTTGGCTGGATTTGGGGACTCTGTGTGATGGGGAGATCTCTTGGGGCTGGATTTTGGGAGGGCTCTATGATTGGGAAATGTCTTGGGGCTGGATTTTGGGGGGGCTCTCTGTGATGAGGTGGGTTTTTGGGGCTGGATTTTGGGGCTCTGTGGTTGGGAGGTCTCTTGGGGCTGGATTTTGGGGGGCTCAGTGTGATGGGGCAGCACTTTGGGGGGCTCTAAGTAATGGGGAGGTCTCTTGGGGCTGGATTTTGGGGCCTCTATGATGGGGAGGTTTTTTGGGGCTGGATTTGGGGGCTGTGTGTTATGGGGAGGTCAGTTGGGGCTGGGTTTGGGGGTCTCTGTGATGGGGAAGGTGTCTTGGGGCTGGGTTTGGGAGTGCTCTGTGATTGGGAGGTTTTTGGGGCTGGATTTGGGGGCTCTGTGACAGGGAGGTTTTTTGGGGCTGGATTTTTGAGGGTCTGTGTGATGGGGAGGTCTCTGGGCTGGATTTTGGGGTCTCTGTGATGGGGAGGTCTCTTCGGGCTGGATTTTGGGGGGCTCTCTGTGATGAGGTGGTTTTTGGGGCTGGATTTTGGGGGGCTCTGTGTGATAGGGGGGTGTCTTGGGGCTGGATTTTGGGGGGCTCTGTGATGGGGAGGTTTCTTGGGGCTGGGTTTGGGGGCTCTGTGTGATGGGGAGGTCCCTTGGGGCTGGATTTGGGGGCTCTGTGTGATAGGGGGTGTCTTGGGGCTGGATTTTGGGGGGCTCTGTGATGGGGAGGTCCCTTGGGGCTGGATTTGGGGGCTCTGATGGAGAGGTCCCTTGGGCAGTGCTGTTTTTTGGCTGCCCCACGGCAGTCTGGGGAGCTGGGGCACCCCCGGGGGCTGCAGCCGTGCCCTGCCCGTCCCCAGCTGTGGGGTTGGGGTCTCTGTGCAGGGGATGCTGCTGTCCCGGAGCCACGGGCATATGGCACTGGAGGGAGGGGTTTCCATGGAAACCTTCCAGCAGCCTGACATCACCAGCACTGCCACATTTCGGCTTTCCAAGGCTTTTTGGATTTCAGGGATTACATAACTGCCCGCGGGTTAGGCTGGGGCTCGGATCTAATCAGCATTCAGGGTCTTAGTTGAATTAAATTTTTAGAAAAGCCAAACACCCCAATCCGAAAGTGGCCTGCAGTGGCTTTCTGGAGAGGCTCTGCAAGCCCTGGGGCCAGGCCTCAAAAAACAAAAAAACCAAAAAACAGAAAAAACAAACAAACAAAAAAAAACAACCCGGGAAGGCAGAGCCCTCCTTGGGCTAGGGCACAGCCACTCACACCCACCTTTATAAATGTTTGTGTAGCTGAGTCAGGTTTTTGTTTTTGGTTTTTTTTTTGTTTGTTTGTTTGGTTTTTTTTGCTAGGAGCAGAAGAAATAGCTTCATCTTGCTTGCAGGTATCTGCAATCATTTCCTAGCAGCTGCTTGTGTTCTGCCCCAGAACTTCTCTTGTCTGTGAACTTGAGGAAAACGCTCTGTGGTTTTCAGTTCAGTGCAACTCGGGGTTTCTTTGGGACACTCAGGACTGAGGCGCCTTGTGGGAAATTTGGAAATAAAGTAATAACATGTAGGGAGGCAGCAAACCCTGCAGATAAGGCAGGGGGAGCCTTGGAAGAGGATGGGTTTGTTTTTAAGCACAGGACAACTGCTCCCGGCTTGGGGCTAGTGAGCCCGAGGATTCCCTGGCACAGGAGGATTCCCTGGGCTGGGAAGGAGATTTTGTTTTGCTCAGGGGAGCTGCAGCATGGACAGGCTGGGGAGACAAATCCAGAGTAGGATTTCACCTTTCAGGGGGTGCCTCTGTTCCAGCATCGTGGCTGGGATGTGAATCGTGACCCAGATGGCATTTGTCTGCCCCTGGAGACTTCATCTGGCTCTTACCTCTAATTGTGTGTCAAAGACACAATTTCAAGGAAAAATTATCAAACCCCCCCATTTTTACTTAACTAATACCTTTTAGAACCTCAGGCAGCTCGGAAACGATTTCATAAAGGAGCTCCTCACCCGGGTTTGGGGTTGGTCATTGTAACATCGGTATTACTTAATTAGTGGTTTGTTTGTAATTTTTTACTTCGAGTTAGGATTAAAAACACGAAGGAGACGAATCTTTTCGTGTTTGGGCTTTGGTTGTTTATTAAATTTTATTTAAAGTACAGGGAGTTTTGTAATGCTTTTAGCTACTAGCTAAAAGCAAGCAAAATGGAGGTGAACTTAGTGACAAGGTTTTTTGAAGTTAAATAGTTTAATAGAGAATTAACACTTATTTATGCTTTGACTTAATAATTAAACTTCTGTGATTCGTAGTGCAGTACTAATTGTTTAACTAGAAGCTACTACTTGAAATTATGGAGCAGAAGGAAGAAGAACACAGTAAGGAAACAATACTTAAAATTCTTTATCTTGTTTTATACTTCTTATAATAGAAAACCTTTAAAATTCCTCACTATGTGCAATTTTGATTACACGCTTGTGACTATAATTTTATTACTCAATATTGGGAGGCTTCTGGTCAAAAGCAGTGTTCTCCAGGGGATCAGTGCCAGACCAGAAAGGACAGAAAGCTCAAAAACTCCGGGTCTCTGGGATCCAGCAGTGTTTTTTCCATGTGTTTGGTGGTGGTTTTGTGTAGAGCAGCTGTGAGCAGGGATGGAGGAGAGGCACTGACAGGACCTGTCTCCTCCCAGGAGTTCGTCTCATGTGCTCTTTAAATTCATCTAAAAGTTTTGGTTTAAGTGAATCCAAATCTCTTGGTTTCTGCAGTCCACTGAAATTCAGCGCCAACGTCATGAGTGTCAGCATCTCTAAAATCCCAGGAGCTGGGGCAGCTTTTTGGGTCACACGGGGCTCATCAGAGCCCAAAATCAGTGAGCAGAGCAGGAATTTTGGGGCTGATCGTTCCAGACCTGCCAGCAGCCCGCCGGGTGAGAACCCTTTGGCACATTGCTGTTTTGTCCGCTAGGAAAAGGTGCAGGTTGGTCCTGCCCTCCCTGCTGGGCACGGCAGAGCGTGGCTGGATCGGGATCCCGGGCAGGGCAGGGCAGGGGGGCCAGGTACCCCAGGTAAAAGTGTGAATGGCACAGGGGGCAGGGAGGGAGCGGCAGGAGCCCCGTGTGGTTTGGGAGCACCTGTGAGCTGCTGATTTGTTTGCTGGGAGGGATGGGAGCCCAGCAGAGAGTCAGGGGTTCCCTCCCTGGGCTGGTGCCAGGGAGGGGATGGAGGGGCAGCTCAGGTCAAGCCTGGCTGGGGAGCTCGAGAGGCACTGAAATCCTGCATAAATGGGAATTTCAGCCTCGGCTGGTTCTTTATTCTGTTCCAAACACACCTGTGGGCAGACACCTTTCAGCCAGACCTGCCTGTCCCTGCCCTGGGAACAGCTAAAGCTTCCCAGATCCCTTGTAAATCTTTCCACTTCCACTTTAAATGAACTCCTGTTTCAGCTTGGCAGCAGCAAGAGAAACAAATCTGGGAGTCAAAAAGAGATCTCAAAAGCACCTTAGGAAATGTTCCCAGCCAGCCACAAACCCTCCCTGGGGATCCTGTGCACATATTGGAGCTGCAGCTGCGTGCAGCAGACAGCTGAGAAGGGAAAGCTTGGGCTGTGCATGGAGAGCAGGGGCTGTGCCAGAGAGCCTGGTCCTGTGCAGGAACGGCCATCCCGCGTGGTCCTGTGCAGGAACGGCCATCCCGGGTGGTCCTGTGCAGGAACGGCCATCCCGGGTGGTCCTGTGCAGGAACAGCCATCCCACCTGGTCCTGTGCAGGAACAGCCATCCCACCTGGTCCTGTGCAGGAACAGCCATCCCGCGTGGTCCTGTGCAGGAACGGCGATCCCGGGTGGTCCTGTGCAGGAACGGCCATCCCGCCTGGAGCTGTGCAGGAACGGCCATCCCGCGTGGTCCTGTGCAGGAACGGCCATCCCGCCTGGGGCTGTGCAGGAACGGCCATCCCGCGTGGTCCTGTGCAGGAACGGCCATCCCGCCTGGGGCTGTGCAGGAACAGCCATCCCGGGTGGTCCTGTGCAGGAACGGCCATCCCGCCTGGTCCTGTGCAGGAACAGCCATCCCGCCTGGTCCTGTGCAGGAACGGCCATCCCGCGTGGGGCTGTGCAGGAACGGCCATCCCGCCTGGTCCTGTGCAGGAACGGCCATCCCGCCTGGAGCTGTGCAGGAACGGCCATCCCGTGTGGTCCTGTGCAGGAACGGCCATCCCGCCTGGGGCTGTGCAGGAACGGCCATCCCGCGTGGTCCTGTGCAGGAACGGCCATCCCGCCTGGGGCTGTGCAGGAACGGCCATCCCGCCTGGTCCTGTGCAGGAACAGCCATCCCTCCTGGGGCTGTGCAGGAACAGCCGTCCCGTGTGGTCCTGTGCAGGAACGGCCATCCCGCCTGGTCCTGTGCAGGAACGGCCATCCCGCCTGGGGCTGTGCAGGAACAGCCATCCCGCCTGGTCCTGTGCAGGAACGGCCATCCCGCCTGGTCCTGTGCAGGAACGGCCATCCCGCGTGGGGCTGTGCAGGAACAGCCATCCCGCCTGGGGCTGTGCAGGAACAGCCATCCCGCCTGGGGCTGACCTGCCACGAGCCAGGAAATCCTCCAGGAAACTCCTGGGCAAAGGTGGGGATGGTGATGCCTGCCCCAGGCACCCTCCCAGGCTGTGCTGCTTTACAGATCCCTCATTTCCCGTGGCTGGGGCAGGAATACTCTGCTCGGCTGGTGGATGGAGCCGTGCTGTGGGAAGTGTGTGTGTCCTGTTGTATGGCTGTGGCAGGTCTTTGGGAGCAGTGTGTGCTGGGTGGGATCCAGGGCTCCGTCCCACACACCTGCACAGCAGCAGGCCAGGGAAAGGCAGGGAAGGGGGGAAATGTGCCCAGTGCCAGAGCTGGCAGGGGAAGCTCCCTAGGCCAGCATGTTCCTGCTCTGGGGTGGTTAACGCTGGGAACTTCCCCCCATCCAGTCACCCTGAATAAATGGAGAAGACTTGGAGTGGTCCTGGGGGTCAGGTGCTGCTCTCAGTCTCAGCACTAAACTGTGACAGCAAACTGAACATCCCAGATTTCCATCAGAGGAACTGAGCACTGGCATCACATCCTCTGTCCTTCAGTGCCTGGGCTCTGTTGCATGTCCTGGTCCCCCTCCAAGGGGTCCAGAAAGCAGCCAGCCCTGGGTGATTCAGGTGTGTTAGAGCAGTCAGCAGAAAAGCTTCTCTTGGTTCTGGTTTGCTCTGGCTGAGCCAAAATTACGATAGGGAAATTCCCATCAGAGAGCTGAATAAAATCAGGGCTTTTGGAGGCAGGAGGGAGGCACTTAGCAAAAATCATTTAGTTTTCCATACAGGCTGTGTGGTTTGAGTCCCATAAAATCAGGCTTGAAGGGTTTTTATTGGGGCTTGGAAGGGGTGGAGAGGTTTCTGGCGTGATGCTGAGCCTGGTGGAAATGAGAGGAAGTGTTTCAGTCTGTGAGTGTGGGGGCCAGTCCCTCACCGAGTCATTCCAGCCCCTGACTTGAAGCCCCCAAAAATGAGCTGGCCCCTGTCCCGGGCTGCTGTGCCCTTCTCAGCAGCTCTCTTCTCCACCCTGCTAGCCTGAAATGGACTTTTCTGCCTGATTGACCTGGAGCGATACCTGGGGAAGGAGATGAGCTGCATTTGGAATGTCTCCTGTGTCCAGGTTTTGTGTCCCCAGCTGCAGAGTAAAATCACAGCAGCCTTGCAGCTCGTGGTTCCTTGGCTCTGCCCTGCCTCGGCATCCCTCTGCTCCTGGCCAGCCAAGGGCAGTGCCTGTGCACTGTGGTCCCAGCTTCTTGGCTTTTACAGCCTCCAGAAACCGTCAGGCTGCTCTGGAGAGCAGAGCAGGAGCTTGCCCAGCACCGTGGTGCCGTCATCCTGTGTTCTGTGTGTTCCCTGAGTGTGGCACAGCGCTGGGCAGGGCAGCACAGGGAACGAGCCTGGAAGTTGTGTGCCAGGATGGGTGACAGGGAGCAGCACCGTGTCCCCTCTGTGTCCCCTCTGTGTCCCCTGCTCCCTGCAGCTGGCTCTGGAGTGTCCCCTGTGTGTCCCTGAGTGTCCCCTCGTTTCCAGAGTGATCCTAGGGAGCAGCACTGTCCTCCCGGGCGCTGGTGCAGCAGGAGAGGGCTCTGGTTTAGTTGGACTCTGTGTGGGGATGGGAGTGCTCAGCAGAGGAGAGGCTGGGGGCACCTCCCGATGTGATTCTCATTTGCTGCCCGGTAAATGTGGGCTTTTCCAGAGTAATGAAGTTGTAAGTGTATCCTCTGGAATTGATTGAGAGACTAGTTCTCTGTTGTAAGGTATAATCCCACTTGAAAGGCTCTCTCATCTGAAAACATAATCTTATTTTAAGACTCTGGGTATTACCAAGGCAATGCTTCCATTTAGGGAGGAAAAGAATATAATTGGGATAAAAAAGAAAATGAAAAAAGAGCCTGGTAGTACCTCCATAAAACAGATGGTCCTTTCTGCAGCCACATGTGAAAGAGTCCTGCCTGTGTGGGGGATTTGGATGTAATTACAGCTGCCCTTGGAGCTCCCTCTGGTTGATTGGAAGAGCAGATTCTCGAGGATCGAGGAATCAAAGCGCCCCGTTGTTGTGTCCAGCTTTCTCTTGCCATGTCGGGGAGGTGAGGAGTTCCTCCTTCCTCTCTCTGCTTCTCTCTTCTCCCAGCAGACAGCAGGGAATGCTTTTGCCACCCAGCAAGGGAAGTGTATAAAAGTTTGCACATATGAAGGGCATGAAAGACTTGCCCCATCCCAGAGAGGGGTCCCACCTTTGGGACAGCCTGGTGCAGTCGAGCTGCAGGGAGCTGCTGGTCCCCAGCATCCCTGGGGAGCTGCTGAGCTGCCAGGGCAGGGATGATGATGTGTGAGCTGAGGCACAGCTCGTGGCAGCCCCTGGGGTATCCAGGGCCAGGCTCTCTTCCAAAGTGCTAATGAAGAGCACATTTGCTTATTAGTAATGGGTGTCAAGCCATTCACCGTCGTGAAAATATCCTATTGCCACGACTTTGATAAATAGCTGCTGAGGCTCATGAATTTTTAACAGCAGTCCTATATTTAGGGGCTTTCAGTTCCTGGGTGAGATGAAAGGCGCTTGGGAGATGGAGCTCTGGAAGCACCTTGTCTCCTGCTGCCTATTTAAAGCCAGTGTTGTCTCTCTGATGTACGAATAGCATGTTGACATTGATTGATGTGATTTTTATGCTGGAGATTGTGCTCTCAGCCTGCCTGTCACCATCAAGCAGAAGGCAGAACTGCAGAGGGACCCGTGCTTCATCTGCATGTGCTGCGTGTTCCCTTCTCCCCACAGCCAGGGAGAAAACTGGAGCCAGCTGGGGGAAAACAGGAAAGGCAAAGTGAGATCTGTCAGTGGGGCCCCGGAGGAAAGGGCAGGAGCCAGCTCTGCCGGGACAGAGCAGAGCCTGGGGATGGGTTTTCCCGGGATCTGGACCCTGATGGTGCTCGTTTTATGGCTGGAAAACAGTGAGTGTGTTTAGGCAGGGCTCCCATCCGTGGAGGATCTTCCTTGCTGCATCCTCTTCTCTCCACAGCCATCCCCAGTTCCCAGCTGACTCTCCTCAGCAGAATCTCTTTTCAGGAATAACGTGATTGTTCCCGTTTCTGGGGACAGCACATGTCTCAGTCTTCTTGGAGGCGGCCATTGCCGAGTGCACGATGAGTGCAGGTAACACTGGGAAAACTGGTGACAGCCTGGAGTAAGGGAATTGCTGGTGGCAGGGCTGAGAAACCTCCCAGTGGAGCTTGGACACGATGAACTTCACAGTGCAGCAGCTGGAAAATGGGATGAAATAGTGCCCAGCCCATTACAGGTAACTCTGGGGACCTGCCAGGTGTGCAGGTGGTGTGAGCTGAGGGTCGGGGCTGTGCTTGGAGGAGCAGAGTGGTGCTCAGGAATCCCAGTGAACTGAAAAAGGGCTTTGGGAAGATGTGATGCTGCTCCAGTGGCACAAAGTAAATGCCAGGCAATGAGCTGACTGCAGCTGGAGCTGGGCTGGTGGCTGATCCCAAGCCAGGCTGGAGCCAGAGATGTTGGGATGCCCTGGAAAAGGCTGGCTGGCATCCTGAGAGCCCTGCTGCTTTGTCACCTGAAAAACCCCTCCCATGCTCGTGTTTACACCCCCACGAATTCCCTTCTGATGTACTTTGATTGCCCTATCCAACAAAGCATTGCTCTAATTCCCCTTTGATAGGTGCTGTAGGTGGGTGCAGCATTTTCACCTTGCAATCTCGGAATGAAAATTTTCCCTGCCAGTTTTATATGCAAAGAGCAAAATGATGGATGTCTGGAGTATGGAACTCTCTCTGACTTGCTAAATATGATTTACATAAGATTTAAGTGCCTGAGCACTATAAGCACCTTGTGTTGGGATGGAAATGGGAAAGGATTTTTTTGCTTCTGTTGTGGCTGAGAGGGGAAGGGACCAGATCCTCATGCGAGCCTAAATGTGAAATCCTGACACGCTCTGGGGTCCTGCCTGTGCTCCCCAGGGTGTCAGGACAGGGGCTCCCTGTCCTGGCAGGGCTGCCCTGCCTTTCCAACCAACCCTTTGCCTCTAGAGGAAACGGCCTGTGTGTCTTCATTATCCAGAATTAATCTCCAAATGATGGTAAGCACTGATTATATCAAAGTAAGAAAATAGTTAATGGGATGCCTAATGTGAAATAACAAAAGAGATTGTAATAGCTTTAAGCATTTATACGTTCAGGGGAGCTTAAAGTGTATTAGAGCTGCTCTGCAGATGAGCCTGGACAGTTCCGATGCTGGGATTCATTTGCAGGCAGTAAATCCCTGCCTTTGGCCGGCCCACGTTGAGGCTGCCTCTATTCCTGGACCACGTGTTCAAGCCACAACTTTAAACACGGTTTTGGCAAATTCCAAAAGTTTCATTCTTTGCAGGAGGTCGGGTTTTTGGTTTTTTTTGTGTGAGTGTTTCAATCCAGGTTCCCAGCCACCCCTACAATGGGGCTGAGGCTGAAGCAGACAGGGCAATCTGCTCTCCTCCTTTGAACTCGTGGCATCCAGTACTTGGGATGCTGAGAGATGAAAAAGTCCCTCCCTTTTCCCCCTCGAAAACAGGAGAGGTGACAGCAGCATCTCTTCCTTCCCAGGTGGCTTTACAGAAGCTCTTCTTGCAAAGTTGCCTTTTTTGGTTAGTCTGCCCGTGGATATGAACACAACAAAAATATTTGTTCCCCAAAATAAAGCTGGTCAGAGGCACTGTATTGCCTTCCAAATCAAAAGAAGTGTGGGAACTCCAGAGCAGCCGTAATTAAGCCAGTAAATTATGAGGAATTTCTGGCAGTTGGTGTGAGGACAGGAGCCAGCCAGGGATTTGTTCCTTCCTTGCTGTGGTTTTGCTGAGAGCCTTCCTCGTGCCAGCTCTGTGTGACCCCAGTGTGTGCCTGATCCTGGGTCACTTTGCAGGAGCAAACATTTGGCAGGGGAAGCATCTGGATCCGGCTCCAGCTGTGCTGGTGTGTGTCAGGGCTGGAGCCCTGGCAGTTGTGCTGGTATGGACCTGAGAAATCCCTGCTGGGATGGGGATGGGGGCACAGAGCAGAGCAGATCCTGCTGCAGAGTTCCAGCTTTGGGCTGGGAGGGGGAAAGCCCATCCAGTGCCACCCCTGCCACGGACAGGGACATCTTGCACCATCCCAGGGCACTTGCAGGGATGGGGCAGCCACAGCTTCCCTGGGAAAACTCTTCCTGGGCCTCCCCACCCTCACAGGGAAGAATTTATTCCGAACATCCAAGCTATCCCTGCCCTCTGTCAGTTTAAGCATACATATATATGTTTAAGCAGCTTACCTCTAGCATGGTCAAGTGAAACATGGAAATAAAAAAGCTCAAAGATCCTGGGAAACAACTGCCAGATTCTTGCTGTGTGACAGAAATTAGTTCTTGTACTGAACAAAAGGAAGTATAACCTTCTCTTTAAAGGTCACCTGCCGCTGTTATTTGACTTAAACTCTCTCTGAACCATATGCTGTTGCATGTTATTTATTATTTCTGATTCCTCCCCCCTTTATGTTGAGATATATTTGCTTGTTGTCCTTGGATCTCGATGTGCCTGTGATCTTGCAGGCGACTCGTTGGCACTGAGGCCGAGGCAGAACCTTGCTGACTTCCCAAGGGCTCTGCTTGTGTTGAGGAGTTTGTTCCTCCTCCCAGGCTCGGTTTCCTGCAGTGGGGAAAGCGTCAGGAGAGAGAGTGCGTGTGTGTGCAGCTGGCACGGGGAAGGAGCCCTGGGATGGAGCAGGACTTGAGCCTGGGGGCACAGTGCCACCCAGCACACGCCATTTTCACTTGGCAGACAGTAAAACTTTAATATATATGTGTATATATATAAACAAAGGTACCCACCCTCCCTCCAGAGAGAATTTGCCTGACCTCGTTACTTTAGAGGCAGCTGAAGGTGTTGCCGGTCCCTTGGCCGTGCTGTGTGGTTTAACATCCCTGCCCCTGGCAGCAGGCTTGGGTGGAGGGCTGTGTGTGTGCCCGAGCTCTCCAGGCACTGGGAGCTGCGGGGCTGCCCACATCCAGCAGGGCTGAGAGGGACAGACACCGAGGGGCAGGGCTGCTGCTGGCCAGGGACCTGCTGGAGCTCAGGGGAGCCGCTGGAGATCAGGGGACCCGCTGGAGCTCAGGGGAGCCGCTGGAGCTCAGGGGACCTGCTGGAGATCAGGGGAGCCGCTGGAGATCAGGGGACCTGCTGGAGCTCAGGGGGAGCCGCTGGAGATCAGGGGACCCGCTGGAGCTCAGGGGACCTGCTGGAGCTCAGGGGAGCCGCTGGAGCTCAGGGGAGCCGCTGGAGCTCAGGGGACCTGCTGGAGCTCAGGGGAGCCGCTGGAGCTCAGGGGGAGCCGCTGGAGCTCAGGGGACCCGCTGGAGATCAGGGGAGCCGCTGGAGCTCAGGGGAGCCGCTGGAGCTCAGGGGACCTGCTGGAGCTCAGGGGACCTGCTGGAGCTCAGGGGACCTGCTGGAGCTCAGGGGGAGCCGCTGGAGATCAGGGAACCTGCTGGAGATCAGGGGAGCCGCTGGAGATCAGGGGAGCCGCTGGAGATCAGGGAACCTGCTGGAGATCAGGGGAGCCGCTGGAGCTCAGGGGACCTGCTGGAGCTCAGGGGAGCCGCTGGAGATCAGGGAACCTGCTGGAGATCAGGGGAGCCGCTGGAGCTCAGGGGAGCCGCTGGAGCTCAGGGGACCCGCTGGAGCTCAGGGGACCCGCTGGAGCTCAGGGGACCTGCTGGAGCTCAGGGGACCCGCTGGAGCTCAGGGGAGCCGCTGGAGCTCAGGGGACCTGCTGGAGCTCAGGGGACCCGCTGGAGCTCAGGGGAGCCGCTGGAGCTCAGGGGACCTGCTGGAGCTCAGGGGAGCCGCTGGAGATCAGGGGAGCCGCTGGAGCTCAGGGGAGCCGCTGGAACAGGATATTGCTGTTCACCCTGAGCCCAGCAGCACTCAGATTCTCAGTGCATGGGGGGAAAGGGAACTATTGGCTTTGAAGTTTACTTTAGGTTCCCCGTGTAAAAAGCTGTCAGCATGGATGCAAAGGGTGTCTGGGTTCCCATCAAAAGGTCTGCTCTGCTAAAATCTGTCCCTCATGGGTGACAACAGCAGTAAGAATTGTGGGGACAGCATGAGGAAATGAGCTGAGGCTGTAAATCTGTGACTTTTCTGTGCTGGTAACCCACTGGCCAGGCCGAGCATCTTTTGTCTCTTAAAGCTGTGGGAGATTTCCCGAGGGTTTTCTGGTCCCCTGAGTAGATACACTGGCTAGCAATGCAAAGACTTGTTGAGAAATAAGTGGAGATGTCACAGCTTTTGGAACTATTGATCCAGTGCAGTGCTGGGTTTTTTGAAAAGTAATCCTTCCGGAGAGGTGGGAGCATTAAATGTGGGAGGGAAAGGAGCAGCTGGGAAGAGGGTTGTGGAAAGGAGGGGTAGAGCAGCACCTTCCCTGCACACCTGGCCCGGGCAGGGGCAGGTTTGTGTAGTGCCAGCCAATCCTCTGAGTGCAGTGTGGGGCAGAACCTTCTGCAGGTCACCTGTGGCCAGGGCTCTGATTTTACAGAATTGCACACTGACTGAGAATAACAGGACAAGGATTCATTCCAGCTCGTTGTATTATGACTGAAATAATTGTCTCTGGGTGGGTGTCTGTCCAGGCTCTTTGCCTGGATGTGGCCATGCCCTTGTGATGGTGTCTCCAAAAGCCGTGGGGGCTCCCTGTCCTGCACAGCAGCCACTGCCTGTCACAGCACCTGCAGTGAAGAGCAGGAGAGCACAGTGTCTCACACCTACTGCTCACCTGTTCCTGTAACATTCAGCTCCCTTTCCGAGGCCATTCCATACCTTGCTTATGGCCATCTCATTCCAGTTACTTCCCGAAGCAAATATTCCCAATATTCATTCATTTTTCCGCAAGTGTCCCCAGTTCTAGGTAGAGCTGCAGCCCTGGAAGGAGTGTTGTGCTGAGCTGCAGACTCCAGCCCTCGGTTTCCTGGGAGTGTGACCCTCAGGAACTGCAAACTGGAACTGAGTTGAGTATGTCCAAGGGCTGGAATCCCCCGGGAATGCCCTGGGAGCTGGGCTGCCCCCGGAATTGTGCCTAATGGCCAGGCAGGAGGTGACTGGGGAGGGGCTGAGCTCTGTGAGGATCCTGCCCTTCCCAGGACCACACTGGATTATCTATCAGTGCTTTTATTAGGCACATTATCAGCCTTTTTTTATTCTTTGAGTTTAGGTTCATTGGCAGGGTGGCTGCGGTTTTTCCTGTGCAATCAAAATAAACCTGGCAAAATCTGCACCTATTTTCTGTACAAAGGCTGGGGGCTCTATGAGCAAAACAACAAACTGTCTGAGCTTTTGTAACCCGCTAAATAGGGCAGCTGTTGTTGGAGTGGTGTGCCAGCAGCACCCTTTATTTCTTCTTAGAAAGGAGCTCCTCCTGTGTTTTGCAAAGCTCTCCTCTTATCTGTGCTCATCTGCACCTGATGCAGCTAATAAAAATGCAGCAGATTGCAGATTTGCATACATTAGTTTCTAATTGCATGCTTCCAAGTGGAACCCACTGCAGGCGTTGGTTGGTTGGTGTCGATGGACATCTTGGATTTTCCCTGGGAAGGAGCAGCTTTTCCTGCCACGTTGGGGTGGGAGCCTGGCCCTGAGGGAGCTCTGGGCATTGCTGCTGCAGGCAGGAGGGAGGGCCAGGATTCCCAGCCACTGACACTACAGACAGCTCCTGCTATTTTTGCACTGTTTTTTTCCCCTGTTGCCTTTACCTTGTGTGCACCTCGGGCTCCTTGAACCTCCCAGAGAGTCTTGGTAAAAGGATTGGATTTTTATCATCTGTCTATAATGAATGTACAATCTGGGAGGCACACACACAGGTCTTAGCAAACCATTTTTAGATATTGCTGCAGGCAGACCTCCCCCAATGGGGAATGGTCAGGAATTTTTCTTACAGCTGTGAGGGAAACACAGGCTTTTCACATCATGATGATTTGCTGAAGAAGGATGAATCCTTTGCACCTATTTTACCCTCCACAATGCACTCCTGTCCTTGTGCTGGTACCTCCCTGGCTGCCTCCTGAGGCAGCACACCCGAGGGTGTTTGTGGCAGCTTTGGCACAGCACAGTGCTGGGCTGGGAGGGGAAGGCAGCCTGGCAGCACTTCCTTCTGCCTCGGAAGGAAACAGTCACAGCTCCTGGAAACAGTCACAGCTCCTGGCAGGTGAGTCCTGACCGATGATAAAAAGTCACAGGCATCGCTGGTTCTCATAAAGGAGAAGGTGTTGCTGTGTTCCTCTATCATGGGTGTTTTAAAGATGCCTTCTGTACTGTTCCAGTAACTCCCGCTAGTTTGTTAGGACTCATTATAGAATTTACCAGTCCATAGGAATACAATTAACAGTAACAACCTGAGCCTTTGGGCAAAAGACTGTATGTAAAAAAGAATTTTTTCCTCCCCAGGTGCAGTGCCTGGGTAGAGCGCTTACTTGCACGAGGAACAAAATTAAAATGCAGCTGCCTTTTGCTCAGTTATTGCTTCAGAGGCAGCCAAACCGGGAGAGTGAGCCGGATTGTTTTCCCATTTAATCTTCTGTGCAATTGCTAATTAAGTTCCTATTGCTGGAGCTTTATTAATGCTAAAGATGTGAAAGGCAGAAAGAACCCGCTAAAGATGTGAAAGGCAGTTTGATTTTTTTTCCCAGCCGATGGCTGAATGTGAAGAACTGACCATTAGCAGGAAGCTGCTGTTTCAAAATCTGGGATTACTGAGAAGCACTTGAATGCTAGAGCGTCATCTTCACGCTGGCTTTTGGGTCTGTAACCCAAAGCCATTCCTGCAGCCTCATTGGCAGGCTGTCCTTAAGAGCTTTATAACCCAATTAGCATCCAGAGCAGTAACAAAGCATTTGAGCAAACGGAGGGAATTTGTCTTGCAGTGACTTTGTGAGAGTGCATTTGCAGCAGAGGCTGTGAGGAGTGTTGTGTGCTCCTCTCGGTGCCTCTGTGCATTGCTGGGCAGTGGGCAGAGAGCTGCCAGCCCCCGCAGGACATACTGCAGCTGCTCTGGGCAGCTCTGACTGCTTCCCTGCAGGAAGGAGCTGTGCTGGGCGCTGAGGGGGTGTCTGTGTGTCCCCCCATCCCCTTGGGCACCTGTGGCTCACAGGGTGGTGTGGCCACAGAGGGACACAGGAAACCTTTGGGGCAGGGTGAGAGGGTGAGGTGAGCCCCGGGGAGGTGAATGAGGCACGGCTGGCTGGGGTGCCTGTGAGGAGCTGATTCAACACCTGAGCTTTCTCTCCCCCCTCCCCGCTTTTTGCAGCTCTCCACGAGTTCCCCAATGACATCTTCACCAACGAGGACAGGAGACGTGGAGCTGTGGTCCTGCACGTCCTCTGTGTAAGTGTTTGTTTGCCTTTCTTCTCCTGCTGCCGTGGGCTGGTGTGCTCCAGGGCTCCGACTGAAGGTCTTTTCTCTTCTCCTTGGTGCCTTTTCATCTCCTGTACGGACTGTCCAGTCAGGGATGGGACAGCTTTTTGTTCTTGGCATCCTCTGGTGAAAAGGAGTCAATAATGGAAGGATGGTTTAAACTCGTTTTCATTTCTTCCTGCAGACACTGTTAGCGTGTCAGGCCATAGAAAAGACAAAGTCATCCCTGAAAATGGGAGCTTGGCATCTTTAAGACAGAAACCTCAGAGAGCTGAAAGATGCAAGAGTTCTGCAAGAAGTAACTCTGGAACACTCTGTAGTGTATGGGGTAGAATAATTGACGTAGAAATACCCGTGGGATTAACGGGATTGGAAAGTTTGCTTTGCCAGCTCTATGGATTACATTAGAGGCATTCTGAAGCGACCTGCTCCTAATGAGTGCTTAGAAGCTTTTAGCAATTTTTAGTCAGCTTAAATGAGCAGTCACCATTAGCTGCGAGAAGTGATTCATGATTTCTTTTTGAGTATAAATTAGATTGCATTGTGTATTTTAATGTGAGCCCTCTGCGTTAGGATTTTATTTTGGCTTAAATAGCTGCAGAAATTTGTTGAGTAACGTTGCTATTGACCATGCCTGGCAAGTTCAAGAATCCCAGGTTTCCATGGGAACGTTGAGCTTTGAAATGTTTTGGAAACTGAGCACTGGACCCGAGCTGGGTTTTGTCACCAACAAGAACACTCCTAAAAATTCGTGTATGAATTCGGTTCTGAGTGCGCTGAATGTGCCTTTAACGTGTGTGACAGTGAAGTCTGGAGCACCGAACTGCCCTACTTCAGAAAAAAAGGAAAAATCTGTTTTTAATGAGAAATAGAAAAGCAGTGCCTGTCCCAGCAGAGATGTGCTCAGTTTCTAGCGAGCACGAGGCAGCTCCCTGGATCCCTCGCTGTTCTCCCTGGCAGTTTCGTGCACTCGGGAGGATTCTCTGACCACTCCTGGTCTGGTGCTCCCCGGGCTGCAGGACCCGGCTGGGTTCAGCCTCTCTGCCACTGCCATGATGATAGCCAGAGAAAACAGAGAACTCCAGCCTGGGCTGCCAGGGGTGCTCTTCCTGCTGGGGTAATGAACCTCCAGTGCTGGGTTTTACCTCCCAGAAGCACAGTTAGCAAACGTGTGATGAAACCAGAGCAGAAGCAGAAAAGCACTTTTTTTGGGGGGGGAAGAGGATACAGGCACGGAGTTTCATTGTCTTCATGGAGGTTTCTTCATGGATTTGAGGAAGTTGGCCTGTGGAAGGGGCTCTGCAGTGGCAGGCAGAACAATGCAGGGATGATTAGAGGTCATCACTACGCCTCTCATGCCAGGGACCTCTCCTGGAACAGTTTCTGTTCATCGCAGTAGAAATGCACTTTCATGTTTGTTTCTGAAAGATGTGAAGGCAAAGCTGCTTTACCAGAATCCACAGGAACAGGCCAAAAGCTATCACTGGCACCTTGGGGGGAGTGCAGGAGGCTGCCCAGGGCATCTTCTCCCTCTTGCATAGTAAAAAGGGAAAAAAGACCCCAGCAGATCTTCACAGCGGGCCGGTGTGAGTTACTAAACACCATCTGATGCTTCACAAAGATGGAAGTTAATCCCTAAACACTTGAAAAATCTGGGAAAAACTGGGAAGACCAGCAATAGTTTTAGGTCTGAACTGAAAACGCTTTGGTTTGAAGGGAAAGTGGGCCACTGAGGGCATCTTAGAGGTTGGAGTCATGGTATTTAATTTCTCCTGGATACTTTTTTGGAGCTCAGCAGCTGACTGCTTCTCTGCCATCCATTATTTCCACGTCCCCTCTGAGGAGAGGCTGAGCTGCTGAGTAACTCTCCACTAAGTCACTGGTTTGGGATGTGCAGTTTTAAGGGGCCAAGGTCTGGCTTTTAATTCTGGTGCTGTTCCTGCAGCCTGGGAGCTCCCCAGCATCCAAGGGCTTCTTTTTGCCACCCTAACGCTGTCGTTTGTAGAATCATAGGCTCAGATGGATTGGAAGGAATCTTACACATTATCCAGTTCCAACTCCCCTGCTGTGGGCTGGGACACCTTCCACTACCCCAGGATACTCCAGGCTTTGTCCAGACTAGCCCTGGGCACTTCCAGGGATCCAGAGGCAGCCACAGCTTCTCTGGGCACCCTGAGCCAGGGCCTCAGCATCCTGACAGAGGAGAATTTCTTCCTAATACACAGTCTGCCGTGCCCTCTGTCAGCATGAGGCCATTCCCCCTTGTCCTGTCACTCCAGGCCCTTGTCCAAGTCCCTCTCCAGCTCTCCTGCAGTCCCTCTGGGTACTGCAGGGCCGTGTGGTTGCTCTCTTAGCCTTTTCCTGGTTTTCAGTTCGTTCTTAGCTGATGTCCCCATGCAGATGCTCAGGGGCACTGGCACCAGTTACCCCGCTGAGACAGGAGGGAAATGGCTTAGCTGAGAGATCCCCAAGGTTTTGGCTGGCCGCTGGGAATGGGGGATTGGGGTCTCCGTGTTACCCCCGTGGTTTTGGCAGCACGCTGTTCTCCCCCTTTCCCCAGCCCCCTCCCGCAGATGTGGGGTGCAGTGCCGGGCCATAGGGGGTTTTTCAGTGAGAGCTGGGCCTGTCCCTGGGCAGAGCTGTGCCCTGGAGGAGCAGCTCATCCATCCCTCTGCTTCCCGTAGCCATGGGAACGGGCTCTGCCGGGCACCTGCCTGCCTCCTGCCAGCTCAGCAAATGTAGGTCACCCTGGCCGCTCCCCTCTCCGCTTCTGCTCCGGGTCCACAGCCACACACGGCTCATTCCTGCAGCCCTGAGCTGTCTCCCGGGGGAGGATCCCCCTGGCCACCCGTGCTGCTGCCCTGGGAGCCCTGCTGGGCACCTCAGGGGGCCACCCTGGGGCTTCCTGCTTTGCCTGGGGTGCTTTAATTTCCCTGCTGCACTGGGGCTCGGGGGGCTTGTCACTCAGCCAGAGCTGAGGAAAGCCCTGTGCTTGCTCAAAGTGCTTTCAGGGGTGGCTCCTTGCTGGTCCTGCCCCCCCAGGACAGGGGTCTGGGGACAGCAGAAGATGCTTAATCACCTTTGATGCAGAGATTACACGTTTGTTTGTTAGGATGGTCATTTTAAAATCAGTCCTAATGTGGTACTTAATCTGGCATTGGTAATCCCTTTTTGCAGGGCCATTGCATTTTCTGAATTTTTTAATGTCCTTTGGGGGGAAGAGGAGTGAGTGTGTATTTTTTCAAGTGTGTTGCCTGGCTGAGGACTGCCATATCATCACTTGGGAGCCAAACACAACCGAGTGAAGCTGGGGCTGAGCTTATTTTGTGTGTAGAGTCCTCCCCGTTGTGATCCCTGGAGCCCTGTGCTCCGTGGGCAGGAATCGTGTCCAGCAGGCAGGACATGCTGGCTTCTCAGGGATGATGCTGCTGGACAGATTAGCGTTCTTGAGAGGCATTACTGTGTGTTTGGGCATTACCCACTGCAGATTAATATGATTAGCAGATCAAAAATCCAAGCTGAAGTCAGGCACCCGCTGTCCATGGTATTTCAGAGGAATTTGGCCACATCTCTCTCTGCAGCCCTTTCTGGTCCTTGTTCCTATGATGCCTGCGAGCTGTTCTCTTCCTTTATTTATCTCTGTTCATACTGTTTGCAGTGTGTCAGCAGCTGGCGTTCCCTTTGCAAGATCAGGATCTTTGCTGTACCCAAGAGAGTTGGAGATCTGAAATTTTGTTTCCTCTTGGGTCCTCGAGGCTGTTTTGCAGTGTAAGATTTTCAAAAAGCCCAAGTTAAACTTACTCGTGTTTATGACGAGGGGCAAAGAAGCACAGAAACTGTCCAAGTGACATTCTAGTGCCTGTTGTGTCAAAATCATCTGTGATGATGAAAATCCCATCTCTAATCCTGAGAAAAAATACACCTGCATTGTTTTTGAGCTTGAAAAGTTTTCATGGCTGTACACTAATTACTGGCTTTTTGCAGCAAAGTCATAATTCGGGCACATTAGAATCTGCGTTTTTGATGGCAGCATTGGGGGATTTAAACCTGTTCCTCGAAAATCAAAACAAGAACAAAAACCTGGAAACCTGGAGGGCATTTCTATTGCTGCTTTCTCTCCAGAAAAAAAATACTCTGGTCTCCTCCCATCACCTGAGCTGTACAGGACTTCAACAGCAAGCAGAGCCACAGGATCTGCTGGGGATGTGCTCGGAACTGTGATTAATCCCTGGGATTAATACACTGTTTTCCTACAAATATTGGCCACTTCTCTCGGCTGTAGTTATTGACTGGAGCTGCAGTGCTTCTAGAAGTAACTGTGTGCTTGGCAGGTGCCACCAAGGAGGTGGAGCTGTCTTTGAGCCTTGCAGCAGCTCTGGGATGTGTCTGTGGAGCTGGGAGGCAGCCTCAGCCTGGCTGGGGCTGTGCCCTGCTTTTCCCCTGTGCCACTGGGTGGTTTCCCGTTGTGTGGAGGTGGGGAGTGGGCAGGATGGGCCGGGTTGCCCTCCAGGGTTGTGTGGGTGTGAGCCACTCTGTGTCCTGTGCCTCTGGGGCAGAGATCAGGCCCCAGCATGCCCTATTTAATAGTACAGAAACCCAGATTAAATGCTTCTTGCATTGAATTGAAGAGCTGGTTGGCTCAGTGTCCCTTCAAGTCCTGTGTTCCTCCTTGGTTGCATTTGTTCCTATGTCAAGTTCAGGAAGGTTTTCCACTGGGACCCCAGTGACATGGCAGGGCGCTTCATTCCAGGAAAATAATCTCCTTTCCCCTTTTTCAGAACACTGGATTTCAAAAATCACTCCTCCAGGGTTTAGTTTATCACAGAACACAGTGATAAGAAAGCCTTGCACTGCACAATGGGGGGAAAAAAAAGGAAGGCAAAGATATTTCAGTGTGGCTTAGCAATGTCCAGAAAATTAAAAAAAAAAAAACAAACAAAAACCAAAACGCAGTCTTTATGGTGAAGAAAAAACGTTGGCAGCTTTTGATAGTTCCTAATAACTCTTGGAGAAATACTCCACAATCTTTCAATTAAATCCCAGACAGCTCTATGAATTCTTCTTGCAAGAGCATTTTACTTTCTTGGAAAGTCTGTCCCAAGGCACACCTGGTCGTGTTGGGATGCTGCTGCTCAGTTCTGTGTGCCGGGCTGCAGACCCAGCCTCTCTGTTCCCTCCCCTTGTCCCTTGTCCCTTGCAGGCCGTGTACATGTTCTACGCGCTGGCAATCGTCTGCGACGACTTCTTCGTCCCCTCGCTGGAAAAGATCTGTGAAGTAAGTGTCACATAAGTGTCAGGTAAGTGTCAGGTAAGCGTTCCTTGCCCGTGTGCTGCTGTCACAGCACTGCTGGAGAGCCTTGGGCTGTGCTGCTGCTGTATCCAGTGCCCTCGTTGCTCAGCCTGTCGTGTGCTCAGCTCCGTGTTCTCCCGGCAGGACGGGCTCTCCATGTGCTGCAGGCATTCATTCCCCCGTGCTGCTGCATCCTCTCGTGTGCCTGTCCTTGCAGATGGCTCTGCAGAGGCACCAGGCCACAGCTTCAGCTGACAGGAAGGAAAACTCAGGTGGTTCACCCCAGCAGAAATTGCGGGTCTTGTACCCTGCCCTCGCAGTCGTGACTGTCATACCTTGTGCTTTGTGGGTGTAATTTATAAAGCAGCAGGGACAGCTAGGCCAGCTGTAAAGAAGCTTGTGAGTGCTCCCAGCAATTGCAAGGGACTCTGTTTCTCTTTGGTGAGGTCGGGGTGCCTAAATTTTAGAAGACAGGGAGTACATTTTGGCCTGAATCAGCTCAGACAGCCACAGAGCAAACACAGACCGTGTGCCCGAGGTTACTGCGAGCCAAATCTGCCGTCAGGCCCAGGCAGGGAAATCTGTGTGTGCATGGTTTGGTCCTGGCAGAGACAGGTCTGTGTCAGCTGTAGAAGAGCCTGCCCATGTGCCTGGGAACCAGTGTCACCCGTCAGGGCGTGGGCTGTGCCGCCCTGGGAGAGGTGTGGAAGTTGGCAGGACAAGTCATTTATGCTGGCAGCACTGATGGAAGCTGGATCTAAACTAAGCTGATACTTAAAGTTCAGCACCCCGCTGCATGGGCCTGTTTTTCATCATCAAGGGAAAAATCCCCCAGGAAATTCCACTTTTTGGTGCTTAAGTATAGAGGTAACTGAAAGGTAAGAGCACAAGGCAGGAGCTTCTGTCCTGCAAAGTCACTGCAGCCTCTGGGGCTGAATCTGGGGAACCCACATTGCAAGGTTCAGGAGAGGGAACACTGGTGTGGACATGGGGATAGGAGATGCTGGGGAATGTAGACACCCCAAGTTCTTTGACCTCCCCTCTCCCAGGCAAGCGAACCTAGGAGAGGAAATGGTTTTCCATCAGGCTGTATTTTATGGGGTTCCACAAGCTTTAGAGCACTCCAGCAGTGCTGTGCTGTTCTGCTTCAAAGGCACTCCTGGTGAGGGCACATCCTGTCCTTTTCCCTTGTCCCATAACTTGTGTATGTAACTTATGAAGGGTTGTTACCTGTGTCTGGGCAGTGGGTAGAGTTACCCTCCCTTCGGGGCCAGAAATATCCACCGTGGCATCCTCAGGAAAGGCTGCTTTGAGGATTTCTGCTCTCTTCTTTCTGCCAAAGGTGCTTTGGCAAGGCTGAAGCAGGGGAACGGGGACAGAGGGAGGTTTCCTGTGTCCTGCCAGGCTGGGGGGGGTGCCTGGAAAGCCAGCTCTGCCAGGGACACTTCAACCACCCTGGGCTGCCTTCCCCGTGCTCCTGGCTGCCTTGCTGTGTAGTAACAGCTCCAGGTGGTGGCCATAAGGCAGGAGCTGGTTGTTGCTCCTCTTCAGCAGGGGAAGTGCCTTGTGGCATCTGCTGAGCACCAACTGCTGCAGATGGAGCAGTGGGAGTGCAGACAACAGGGAGGGTGTAATTAACCAAGGAAATCGTTGGAAGCAGCATATGCTGATGGAGTTTTCATAGAACAGTGGGTCCTTTCCCTCCCAGAAGCCCCTGCATATTTAGACAGTCCTGCTGAGGGATGTGTAGAGGAGGTAAGTGATGGAGTCTGGGATCAAGGGGGTGAGGAGAGAGCAAACCGAGGCATAAGTCATATCAGGGAAGATGGCTGGGGATGAGCCAAGCCCTGGTACTTTACAGAGGGGGAGATGAGGTGTGTATAGCTGGGCTGTGGAGCACACAGCCCCGTGAGTGGTGAAGTTGCCTTGCTGTTGGCTGGAGAGCTGGCCTTTCCCTGCTCTCTGAAAGTGTCACTGGCATCACCTGCCCTCTCTGCCAGGCCATGCTGACTCCAATAGCCTGGTGCCTGTGGTGACTTCTCTATACTCACTTGGATTTCAGAAAGCTTTCCAGGTAGTGCTCTGGGCAGGCAGTTTAGCCCTGGGAGTGCAGTTCCTTCAGCTGCTCAGTGTGCTGATCAGTGACTCTGTGTTTCTCTGCAGCGCCTGCATCTCAGCGAGGATGTGGCCGGGGCAACTTTCATGGCAGCAGGAAGCTCTGCTCCCGAGCTGTTCACATCTGTCATAGGTAAGGAGCCTGCTGCTGCTTCCCAAAAGCTTCCCTGGCTGCTTGCAGAGCTGGAATGGGAGAGCTGCATGCCTGCAAGGTTTGTTACAATCCCTCCTGGGCACACGTGGCACTCACTGACTGGGGGGAGTCCCTGCCAGGTGAAGTGACTCTGGAGGTGCCATTACCTCACAGCAGGGCTGGCTGTGACCCTGCCGAGCCAGGACCAGTGGGCACTTCCCCACAGCTGCCCCTTAGCCAGGCTGCACCTACAGCTCTGTCCTCTTTCCTGCCCCATCTGCCACACCAGCTCCAGGGCACGGTGGGAAAGGATTTCTCCCAGCCTCTCTGGTTTGGTGCCCTGACACACCGTTGACGTCCTCAGTGGCAGGTTCCCTGCCATCACCTCCCTCTGGTTAGTCTGCCAACACCGCTTTTCCCTGGAAAAGCCAGAGTGGGGAGGAGAGAGGAGGATTGGAAACGCTTTCTCACAGCAAGAGGTTGGTCAGAGCATCACACAAAGCAGCTCTCCATTTATGGGAAGTGTCATGAGGGGATTCAGCCATCCCTAAGTGTGCAAAACCTGGGAAACTCCCGTGGTGGCCCCAGAGCCGTGAGGGAGGAGCAGTGCAGGCAGTGCTCCAGAGTGATGCTCCACCTCCCCACGTTAGGAGGGTGAGGTGCTCCTGCAGTCTGACTCACCCACATCTCCCTTGGCAGGGGATCCCCAGGGCAGCAGCTGGGAGGGTGCAGAGGGCTCTCCATCACCCCACAGGAGCAGTGCTCAGCTCAGATACTTTCTCTAGGAGACACTTGTCTTTCAGTCACAGCTGCCAGATGTGCTCTGCAGAGAGGTCTGATTGCACAAGCCAAGCCTTATCGTTTGGAAACTTAAATTGGACCAGGTTGGGATTGTCTTTTGGTTAAGGGTAGTACAGTACCAGGGTGAAAATAAAACCAGATTCCTTCAGGCAACTTAGAGAAGCTTTGATGGCCATCAGATCATTTTCCTGCTGTGGTGTAACCCACCAAGTGCCATGTGTCACTTGAGTGCTTCTGTGTTTCTGAGAAAAGGATCGAGTTGGAAAAAATACATGAACTCTGCACTGGCCAGATAAATAATGTTAGAACCTTACAAGCAAGAGGTGAATTTAAACAGACTGACAGCTAGCAGGAGATGGAGTCTTATTTTTAGGCTGGCTTCCTAAGGAAAGGATCTTGTGCAGCACCGTGATGCATGTGCCTGTCAGTTCATCTCCCTCACCATTAACCTCATTGGCCAGTTTTAACCAAATTTGACAAAAGAGCTCTGAATAAAACTTGTAACACAGCCCCATAACTCATCACTTGGCTTGTGAGTAGCTGTGGCCAGACAGCTCTGAATCATCCCTAGCTTCTCCTGAAGCTTCATCCCTACTGAAGCTGGGATGGGGATATGGGAAGGAGCAGAGTACTGGGCAGGGAATATCTCATGGGAGACAGTTTCCTGCAGATTTGTGTCCCACCAGCTGCTACCATGAGCTTGCAGTGTTCTATGGTGTGAATTGCCATAATGTTGGGTCCCAGGACCAGGAAGTCAGTGACTGGGACGTGTCTGAGCTGCTTGGTTTCCACCACAGGATCCAGATCCCCTCAGAAAGCAACTCTGCAGATTGCACATTACATATGAGAAAAAGTGGCAGAACTGCTACCTGCCTTTAGATTCATTAATATGGGCTATGAGGTCTGCAATTTTATGTGAAAAAAGTCGGCTCTCCCATTTACACAGCTTCCCTTGAACTTGTTTTTCAGGTGTTTTTATCACAAAAGGAGACGTAGGCGTTGGAACCATCGTGGGCTCGGCTGTGTTCAACATCCTCTGTATTATTGGCGTGTGTGGGCTTTTTGCAGGACAGGTAGGAGCATTTAATCATCCCTTACAGTTCTTGCTTCACCCTGTGCCTTGGCTGTGCTGCAGAATCACATGCCAGGTTCACAACCTTGCCACGAATTTCTCTGGCTTTGTTGTTTTTTAATGGGGCCCAGTGCTGTTCCTCCCTCGCTTTTGAAATGAAAAGCAGAGCAGCAAAGGTCAGCTCGGGCTTTTGGAGCTGCCCGAGGTGTGTGGGTGGGCAGAGGAATCAACTTGGGTTGTTTGCTCCTCGTGTAGACTGTTCTGCAGCGTGTCACACCGCTCGTGACAACACAAGCTATTCATCTGAAATTAAAGCAATTAAGCTGTGGGATCTGAGCTGCTGTCTGAATTGCAGACACGATTGACTGTATAATTAAACACCATTTACCTTAGCACTTGCCAACGTGCCAGGTATTTTTACAATCTCATAAACGTTCTTTGGCGTGTTACTGTGCAGACTTACTTGCAAAGAGGAGAGGCAGAGTCATGTCACCAGCACAGGGCAAGGGGAGAGGAACTGAGGAGAGGAGACCTTGGTCAGTCTGGGAAAGCATGGAAAAGAGAGATGGGGCTCTCCTTGGGATCCAGTTCTGTTTCCCTTAGCAGTGAGCTTTTACAGGCTGAAGGTGGGCATTTTCAGGGTGAGGAGGCCTCAGGGTAAAGTCACAGCAGTAATTTTTAACCACCCACTGTCCTGATTTGTGTGGAACATGCAGCTGGCAGCTACAGATGCTCCATGTGTCAGTGGTTTTGCTGGAACCCTGACTGTGAAAACCCAGTTAGTTGAGGTCAATTTTTAATGACCAAAGCCTTCCCAGGGCGTGAGGCTGCGTTCCCCAGAGGTGCTCTCTTGTCATGAACAGAACTTCCTTCTTTGGTGCAAAAGGCCTGCTGGATTTGGGGACTCGACAGAGAATGTCAGTCTTCTCCAGAGGCCCTTTACAGGTGGGAGATGGTTGTTTCAGAAGGAGAAATCACAGCCAAAACTCTCTTGTAAAACATCTTCAGCCTTCCAGCCGTGGTAGCTTTCAGAAGTTCAAGTCATCCTAAGCATGGTCTGTGAGCCTCTTCCAAGCCAAGGGCTGAGATTTTTGACTGCTTTGCCCCTTTTTTGTTTTCTTTAAGACTCTGCTGGTGATTTCTGTGTGATTTTGTCAAGTCACATAACCTCTCTTTGCTGCAGTCTCACCTTGAGAGGGTGGGTGAGCCCTGGAATGACTGACATCACCATGTGGAACTGATTTTCGTGAGCAAATAAGAAATTTCAGTTTCAGTAATTCCAATGTTTTAGATAGAACTCTGGATCGGTTTATGCTTTTCATTGTTTCCCACTCCCAGCTTTTCACCAGAAAGCCATTCCCTTTTAGTGGTGTGATTCATCATTTATTTTGTGTTAGTATGAATAGGAATTCGAGGCACTAACACAGGTGGTAAATTTGCTTGTTGGTGAGATTTCTGTTCTGCTGGGGACCTGCATCTCAGCAGTGAGTTGCCAGCTGAGCCTGAGGGCTGGCTGTTGGTCAAAGCTGCTTGCTGTGCTCCAGGGATTTTTCTTTGGGCTCACACCTGTGGATTGAGCAGCTGGAGCCCTCAGATTTTCAGATGTATTGCCTGTGGGCTGGGAACCCCAGAGGTCACACTGCATTTCCAGCAGCTCTCCTTTAGAAAGCCTTCTTTTGGTTTGGTGGTTTTTTTGTCTGTTTGCTATTTAACTGGTAAACGGTTGAATTGTAAAATACTGTCCAGCACTCTCCAGGATAGGTTTTATTTTTAGATTAGGTTGTAGTTGGTATGTGCTGTGTTGGATGTATTGTTCTTTGGCCTAAGGAAAGACTGGGTTTGGTTATGTGCACCGTGTTTAGAAAAAGAAACAAATGCACAGCCCCACAAAGCTGGTATGCATTTGCTTGAGCACCAGCCCTAATCGTTTATTCTTCCAAGCCTTTCCTGGCTGTATGTGCACACTTTTCAGGATAAATCACAATAAGCATCCCACTGCTGGAGCAGAAGAAGGGAAGCGTGCCTGCGCCTCTGCACCACTGCACGCCTAAAAAAAGGCATCGAAAAAGCATTGTGAGGGTTGAAAGTCAAACACTGACAAGTTAGAAAATAGCAGTGTGAGGGTTCCCCGTGCACCCTTAATTTGCCCCCCCGTTGCCTGAGCATTATTATCCAGGCTTTAATTAGGGGGTCCCTTGCTGGGTTCTCCTGGGGCTCCCTGCCTCCCTCTGCACACAGAATGGACTTTGCTCACTTAATGAGCAGCTATTCAGGATTTTGTTTTCTCTTATTGTTCACTCGGTGCCCCTCTGCCTTATTTACCAGGCTCTATTCAAGCCCCGTTCCAGAGGCAGAATTATTAATTTCCTCTTGAACTTCTGCCGATCTCGTCGCTATTGTATCTGAGCAGTTGATGAGCAGTTAATTAATTTCCCCCAAACCTCTGTGAGATGAGGGGGTGTTTTAAAGATGGGGAAACAAAGCACAGAGAGATTAAATAAAAGAGGATAACTTGTCATTTAGGGGCCAATTAGAGATGGCACAGCCCTGCTCATTTTCCCTTGGTGTGTAGCATTCTATGGCGTGCTCGTGGGTCCTGGCTCCAGGTGCTGCTCCCACTGCTCCACAGGGCTTTCCTGGCTGGACTGGCCGTGGTTTGAGTGGCCATGGCAGTCTCCACACAGCTATCCTTGAGCCATAGGAGCCTCTCTTCTCCTCTTCACTCCAGCTTCCTTCCACAGGGCACCACACAGGCTGTCTGTCCTGAGCCCTGCCCTCATCCCTTGGGCTGTTCTTGTCTGGAACTAAGCAGGTGACTTAACTACATCTCCTAACATTTAGTGGCTGCTCTTCCTTCTCGTCACTCCCCCTCCAGCTCTTGAGGCCTGAGAGAAAAGCTTTCAGCAGGTTCCTCCCTTAGGAGGATGATGCCTTTTGAGCATCCAGCTGTCTTCCAGTGGCTTCGATCCCTTCTCCTCTCCCCAAGCCTCTGCTCTTTGTCTCCTTGGCCTGACTTCTCCTGGCTAATGTTACCCGTGCCAGGGAGGCACCTCTTGAGGTACAGGAGTGTGCTCTGCAGCCGGGGAAATCATATTTTCCACTGTTTTCATCAACTCCACAGATTTTGGACTGGAGGGATTAAAAAAGCAAGAGTGGATGCAGGCTGTTCCATGTATTTCATGGCCAGACGAGAACCATCCCCTAAGGGCTGGATTTTCTAAACTAGCATCCACACTCTCAAAATGAGAGTTTTCAAATGCACCTTAAACTGGGCCTCTGCAGAAGCAGCAGAACTTCACATCTGGTGTGTGTTGAGGTGCTTGACCAAGGCATATTTGGAGAGAGGCCCCCAAGTATTCCCTGTGGACAGTGAAGGCTGCCCATGTGCCTGTGGCAGTGAGCCTTAGAAGCTCCTCCTGCTTTCTTCTTGCAGCCTGCTGAAATATTCAGCATAGCACTCACACCCAGAGGAGGATTTCTCTTATTTCATCCAGGCAGTGGATGCCACTTCTAAGCTGTAGATGGTTTCAGTATATGGAAATATGGTAGGAGCTCATTCCTCACCTGCCTGGGCAGTGCAGGTTGGATGTGTCTGCAGCTGCTTCCTCCTGTGTCCCTACAGCTGGGACACCAGCACGTCTCCTGGCAGGTGGGCACCGCCGAGGCACAGAACCCAAATGTTTTTGAGCTGCTGTGTCTGCTTTGCTTCCTTCTGGCAAAGGGGGAAGGAGGAGGTGTGGGAGCACTGAGGGAGGATGAGATGGCAGCAGATGCAGCCCTGCAGACAGCAGTCCAACAGCATTCACAGGGACACGTGCTGGAGAGGGCGAGCAGGCTGCTGTCCGCCTGCTGATGGATTGCATCGGGCTTTTTCCATGCTTGCAAGCCAGCTGTGTGTGGGGAGCTTGACCTTAGCCTGGGGTCCCCTGCAGGCCTTGGTTCCTCTGTCCTGTCTTCTCTCACGCTCATGTTTGTGCTTCTGGAGCTCTCCCCTCCTTCCCCTGCCCTCTCACCGTCCTTGGCGGCGAGGACGCGGCATTCTCGGAAGCAGTCCTTGCTTAATTCAGCTCTCATTCAAGCCAGCACAAGCAGAGTTTGTTCGGCTTTGGACATTCCCCCACCCAGATTCGTCTTGTTTTTTGCAGCTCTGCTGCTCTATGCCCCTGTGTCCTCTCCCAGCACTGACCCACAGCGTTTTGCAGCGTTGCAGGGAGGTGGGAAGTGTTTCTGTGAGAGCAGTACAACCGTGAGTTGCAAGTCACTCCGGCAATTCCGTGTAATTTTGGGTGTGCGTGGCTTGATTTGCTCGTTAGTATTTACCTGCTCTGTTTTTCAGCTGAGTCCAAGTCTCTCTATTTTGCCTTTCCCCAGGAATAGGCAGGCTTCTCTGGGTGGAGCAGGGGACCAGGAATGTGCCACGGAAGTTCTTCCAGTTGTTGGTTCTGTCAAGGGGTCTGGTGGCTGGCGAGGCATCATTCCTCAACATACTGGAGCAGAAAAGGCCTTGCCCTGACAGTCTGACCTGCCTCCTTCTTTTCCAGTGGGATTCTTTTACCCCAGGAAGTAAACTAAATTCAGCAGCTCTCCTCTGCCCAGGTCACGGAACCCTTGTGCCAGCCGAGGTGCCTCTAGGATTTATCAGCTGCTGTGGGTTATGTCAGTGGAAAATAGGCCTGAGAAATAGTGTTAGGTACATTGACAAGGACACTAAACAGGGATTAATAACCGGTAGAACGTTTCTTAATGAAGCAACCGGGACTTCTGTAATCTGTTTTACCCCACTTCTGCCATTCAGCCATTGCATGCCTCGTAATCTTTTAAGCTTTAATTTCACTCACAACTCAGACTGCAGCCGTTACTGACTTTTGGCTTTCTCATTACATTCATGAGCTTCTTTTTCTTCTTGACTGTGGAGGAGTTTTTAAATGGGACAGTTGCAATGCTGTTGCTTTTTCTTCACTGGTCTGTGACCATTGGTGGAAAACATGTAAAACTCTGGGGAAGTAGTTTAAGGAGAATTCAATGCCAGTTGCTGGGAATGTTCACTGCTCTCACAGCCCAGGGCACGCTGGGGTTTGGTGCTGGCAGTGTTTTACAGTGACTATGAGCGTGTCTTTCACTGACAGGGCTGTGTTGCAGACATGGGACAGACGAATAAGTCTGGCTGAAGTAGTGCCAGAAGGCAAGGCTGTGGTCCTGGGGTACCCAGAGCTGCTGGCATGGCCGTGGTGTGTGAGAGCCCAGGTACAGGGAGAGCACAGGGGGATGCTGGAAGGATGCTGTGGAACATCAGGCAGTCTGTAAGGTGCCACGACTGCAGCTGGGACAGAGAGGTGTGAATGGAGGTTCAGGATAGAGGGGTGCCATTAATTCAGAAATGCTGCCCAAGGCAATCAGGAGAGTTGCAAATGGATTCGTGTCAGCATCAAACCACGGCTACTTCCTAATTGCCACAAAACATCATCACCATTTTAGGTTAAGTTTTGTCTTTCAAAGTTGACACACAGATCAGAACTGTGGATGTGCCATTTGTAGGATTTTTTTCTCAGATAATTTATAGTGTAAAAACAAAGGAGATCATAAAACTTGTTTTTTACTTGTGGCAAGGACTGGCCAGTCTGAAGAGACTGGGAGATGTTTACTCTGTGCACGCCTTCCCGTCTACAGCTATCCTTGAATTCTGCTGTGGATCTTGTGGTCCAGCAGAGGCCTTGGGGTCCTGCTGCCTCAGCACTGTGGGAATCTGAGCTAAAGAGACATGCTGGTCCAAATAACTCATGGATGATTATGACTACCAGTTGAGCAGGGAAATATTTCTGGCTTTGTCCTGAGGTTTGGAGACTGTCCACTGTGTTTCCATTCTGAGAATGTCACATAGACAGATTGCTGCGGCGGTGATGAAAATATCAAGAGAGGCTTAGAAAAGCAAATATTCCGGGGGAAGTAATGAGAATAGATGGAGTTGGTGCACAGGGTACGGACTGGGAGTCAGAGTGACAACTGAGCTCTGCAGAGAATGGCAAACCAGAGGTGAAATTAGGGCTCTGCACAGGAAAGCAGTGGCTTTCCACCCAGGAATCTGTCTGAAAGGTCTGCTGTGGCAGAGTGGTTCAGTGTGCCAGGAAGGGGTGTGGGATCAGGACTCCTGCTGTGCTGGGAGGTGACATCGTGTGGCATCCTGTTGGACCTGCTTGGCTGATTCTGTCTGAATTATGGATGTGTCAAAAGTGCCAGCAGGAACCCACCGCCCTCCAAGCCGTACCGAGTCCTGTGTGTCTCCCAGGAAAGGTGCAGAGGCTTCTTGCTGACAGCCACAGGTGGATCTACAGCCTGAGTTAATGTAGAGATGGATGCAAGTAAGGCACCCTCACACTCTCCCATTAATCTGTGATGCTTCACTGATACCATGACCAGTGAGAATGAACAAGCAGGTGGCCAGATCCTTGGAATTACCTGAGCTGAGCAAAATAATCAGCTGCAAAGTTTAAAGGCAGAGCTTGTGCCCTGATACCTGAGGTAGAGCCGTTTTTATTTTTGTATAATTCTGAATGCATAAGACACGGATTAACTGCAAACTGTGGCCAGCCTGATTCCCTGACAATCTGTCCCAGACCTGAACCCGAGTTCACTGCTTCCTGTTGGTCATTTCTCTTGCTTTGGCATGAGATCCTGCTACGTTATGTTATCACGGGGCTGATTTGAAATTGCATCGAAGGTTTGTAGACCAGCAGTGTCAGGAGCACAGCCCTGTCTGGAGGGGATCCCAGCAGGCTGCAGAAGGCCCCTCCTCAGCTCCCAGGGCAGCTCCTGCAAGGCCAGGAGGAGGTTCCAGTGCAGGTCTGGCTGCAGCTGGCCCAGAGGGCTGACACAGCCAGCAGCAGATCCCAGCATCTGCTAGGCTGGGCTAAGAGCTTCCCTAATCACTTCTGGGCAGGCCACATCAAAGAGGGGCAGCGTGAAGTCTGACCCAGATTCTCTGCTTCTGGATGCCTTTTGACAGCGCTGGATTCACTGCTGGCACATCGCTGTTGACCTCCATAGGCTCTCAAGGCTAATCGCTTACAGGCATTGTCTTTTAATCTTTTGACACCCTCGTCCAAGCATTCCTGCCTCTCCACATCAGCAAATTAGGTTATTAGCTCTTAATACCTAAAAATCTGGACCTTCTGTGCCAGAGGGTAACAGAGAAACAAGATTAGGGAGATTGCTTCCAAAGCCTAGCATTTCCCAGCAGCGTTAGTAGCTGATCAGCGCTCGAGATGTCAGGCAAAGAACCGGCCATGAGATGAGGAAAAGCCCCAAAACAGCTTGGAGTGAAGAAGATCGCTGGAGAACATGGATGTGATGACGTGCTTCCCCTGGAAGTTCAGCAGCCAGAATACTCAGGAGTGCACACGCCTCTGGGCTCCTGCAGCAGGAGCACAGACATCCTTGGCGAGGGAGCAGCAGCCCTGTTCTGCCACACGTGCTTCATCTCAGCCAGAGCAGGCTGGAAAACAGCAGCTGGGTGGCCTCTGGTGATGGATATCTCCCGGATGGGAGAACAGCTTCCACGCTGCTAGGAGCAGAGAAACAGTTTGGAAGAGCAGAAGAGAAAAGGATCAGTTTTACAGAGGATAAACGGTGAAGTCCTAGGATGAGGCAGGGGGCATATTGCCACTGAAGCCAACTTCAGTGCTACAGGCAGCAGATGCCAGTGTCTGATTTTAGGGGTTTCACCTCTGGTGCCTGATCTCCACATTTGTGCTAGGTGGAGGAGATGGTGTGTGCTGCATGGGACCACGGCTTCAGAGGTTGCAAACCTCAGAAATCAAGCTAGAATTGAGAAAATTTTTCTGTTCTCCAGCCCAATCAAAAGGGAAGTAAACATTCTGAGTAATAAATGTTATATTTAGGATTTTGCAGGGTGAAAGTTTACCTCTGAGAAACCAGGTGTCTATTATGGGTAAGTTTATCCCTAGGAGTGATCTGTGGCATGCAGGGGAGCAGGCTTTGTCTTTTGTGAAGCCAGCAGGGGATGCTCTCATTCAAGCCTTGACTTCAGAGCTCTTCTTTTCAGCTCAGGGAAACCGGGTTCAGTCCCCACCGAGTGGTCAAGGACAGCTAGGAGGCCCTTGTCTGGGGTTTGAATTTCAGGTACTCACTTGAAAAAGAGGAAATGTCACTACAGTGGCAATCAGTGGTTCTACAGCTGCCTCCTAATGCTCAGCTCCTGCTGGAGCAGCTCACTGCTGGCTGACAGTATGACAGTATTGCTGATAGAAAACTCAAATTTGAAAATGTTTTTACCCAAGCCAATTGCTTCCCTGATTTCTGCCTTGTTGATCTGTAGTATTTTCCAAATACTTCCAGAAGATTACAGCTGTAAAATCTCCACCAGCATCCATGCTGAGGCAAGTGCAGAGTACCTCAACAGCATCCTGAGAGCTGAGTGGAATAATGTCAAATTGTTCTATAAATTCTCTTGCAAAATTTGCTCGATCAGAATGAAGGGGCACGCTGATGTAAAATGTGACATTTAATTGAGGATCTCTGAATAGAATTATGAACCCAACTCCATGTTCCTACATTTGGAAATTTCCATCAGAAAGCATCTCCATTCATCTATGTCTGTGTGCCTTGAAATGTATCGTCAGCTGGTAGAAATCTGCTTTGACCCAAGGGCTTTAAAAGCCTACTTTTTTGCTTCAGGTAGGAGTTTCTAAGATGTAAATGGTTGCATAAAGAGACTTTACACTGGGCATAAATTACATTGATTTTTTAAGGAAGCCATGCTACTTAGGGACTGTAGAGATTTATTATTTTTTGATATAGCGGGCAGTACCTGTTTTACAGCATTTGTTTTGTTAGCAGTTTTGGAAAAATTCCAGTATTGTAAGAATTAATATGTAGAGAAAATTGGGAAACTGTTTTTGCTAACACTGAAATAGAACTGCAAATTAAGTTACTGTTCATGTGACTGAATTCGTGTACAAGCATGACTCGAGGTTACAGTCAGAAAATTCATGTATGTGTTCAGATCCAACTGAGTGTAAATGAACCATCTCCCGTCTTCCTCCTTCAACTTTACACCTTTGGAGGATGTGACCCAGAGTGTTTGAAATGCACTCCAGAAATGGGAAATACAGAGTGGAGGAGAAACATCTACTAAGGGGACTTCCTAGAGCTGCAAAGAAATAGAATAATATTTAAGATGTTACCTCCACAAGACTGCTTTTAATCTGTCCTTTAAATACTATTATTATTACACAGAGCTGTAGTCATGCCCATCAATGTGGCCGTGCTGGCAGAGCCCGAGCCCCTCCCTTGCACCCTCCCAGGGTCCTGGGGTCACCCAAGGTGGGGAGCAGCAGTGTCCACAGGTACCTCAGGTGTGCCCTTCCCATCTCCCTGCAGCCACAGAAGGTGTTAACGTCGTGGGCCTCTTCCTGAGTGTGAGGACAGGTGCCATGGAGTGCCAGGCAGAGCCTGGGCACGCACACTGCTGGTGTGGCAGCTGTGGCTGGTGTGGCTCTGTGGCCAGAGCCTGCCTCACAGCCTCTCTTTGCCTGTTTCCCCAGGTTGTCGCGCTGTCGTCGTGGAGTCTGCTGAGAGATTCAATCTACTACACGCTGTCCGTGGTTGCACTCATCGTGGTAAGTTCTGGAAGGTTCTTCATCTGTGGGAGCCCGTGTCTACTGCCACCTGTGAAGGGAGCCTCCCCTGGCATCACAGTCTTGTAGCTGAGATCCCAGCTCCAGCACTCCTGGGGGGATTTGTGGAGAGCTGCTTGTGGTCTCCCTGGATGTGCTGGGGAGCTTGGCCCGAGGGCAGGAGCTGGAGGAGAGTCCAGGGAGCCCAGAGGGATGGCTGGGGTGGGGCGTGGTGCCCCAGTGCAGGCATGGGGTGCAGAGCTAAGCCCACGTTCTGCAGTGGGTGGGTCAGTGCTCTCCTGGCAGTGACCTCCATGACACGTTTTTTTCCTAAAAAAACACGTCACTAACCTGTCAGGAGGCAGCACTTGTGCCCAGAGGAGATCAATCCTGAACAGCTACTACAAAATGTTTAGGTTAGTTTTTCCACACATGATAGGGGCAAGTTCAGTGCATGCTGACAAGCAAGTCCTCAAACAAAGACTACACTGTCAGCAGTTCTTAGTGCTGTGCCTGTCCTGGGTTTCATCAAGCTCAGAAAATGCTTCAGATCTCTCAGAATTGGGCTATTCCGTGAAAAAAAGTTGGCACAAGTGTTAGATAAAGACAATGCTGTCAGTTTAGCGTTACATTTTCAGCCAATACAGAACAGTGCCAGGAAATGTAAAACCTGAGTTTTCAGGTAGCAGTTGCACTTCTTTTTCCCGCCCCCCCCAGCCTAGCCTAGTACTCTAGATTCCCTAAGACAGGAAGAGTGATTTGGTGAGGTTAACTTCCATATGTCAGAGAGAAGGAGACTTTACAGTCAGGAGAGGGTCTCTTGCATTTCTGCAGTCTGGGTTACTTTGGGTAGTGGGTTTTGGTTTGTTTCCTCCTGCAAAAGCCCATGTTTCCAGACATACTCTGTAGCTGCCAAGGCCTCTATCTGCCTCATCCCAAACAGGGGATCTTTCTCAACCTGTTTGCACCTTTATTCCCCATGCTGCAAGGCCAGCCTTTTTGTACTTGGTGAAAAATAACATCGTTATTAGCAATGAACTGCAAAACAAAAAACTTTTTATTTTGTTTTGACAGCTTGACAGTAACCTCATACCAAAAAGTGTTGCTAAACAACAAATAGAGCCACAAATACTAATTGTAGTGAATTCCATTGCACTTTTATTCCATTGCACAAGCCTGAAGACATCCAGCAGGCATTCTCTTAGGTCACTCCACAGGAAGCACAGATGTGGGCATCTGCCTGGCATCTGGCTTCCTGGTGCTTGGATTGGACATTTCATTTATTGCATGGCGGCAGACAAGTTTAAAATCTGTTGACTCTGTCATCAGTTTTAAATTCTTGAAGCAAGGCAGGGTTTTTTCGTGGCTGGTTCATCCCTGTGGTTGTCAGCTGCATCAGGATGCAGAGAATTCTCTGTTTTGTGTCCAGTGCACCCTTGAAATTCCTATCTGCGTGTTCTGTGCCATGAGAGAGTTGTGTGGCTTGCAGAACAGGCATCTCTGTTACTCCTAAGACTTCTGCCCTGTACTTTATTTCTGTATAAGCTGTCTTCATAATAACGCAACTGCAGGACTTCTTTTCTTTTGGGAACGTGCCCCATAATACCAGATAAGGTTATTTTTTCCCTAAGCCTCTCCAGATGCATGCCCACTCTTCTGCTTATCTTACCAATGCTGGAGTTCAAGGCCCTCCAGGCAGCCAGGGTAGCAGGATAATGCAGCTCCAGGTGTGAGTGGAGGCTTGAAGGCACTGACAGAATTTTTATTCCCGTGTTGCAGCACTACCTGGCTAATTTGGCTCAGTAGAGGTGGAACACACCCTAGTTCTTTCAGTGTTACCCATAACAATCATTGCAAATGACTTAAACACGTCTTAGGGAACAGCAGAGAAAGGTGGGAGGAAGGGAAAACATTTTAGGTGTTTTAAGGTTTTAGCTTCCCACTAGCTGATGTACCAACCCTTTTGTATGGAATATTGCTCCCCACCTGTTAGCACATGAGAGTTTCTCCTTTCAGAGTCAAACACTGCTTCAGTTAAAGAAGTTTCTCCTTCCCTTCACTCACCCAGCAACCCCTGGCTTCCCAGTGCCTCTAATTTTTCTTGTCCCTTTAAGACAGAATCAAAATGAGGTGGCAGGATATTGTTCCTGAAATTCTGACCCTGCAGTCCCCCATGGCTCAGGTGGGAGATGAGCCAGGGGCTCTGTGCAGAGCACAGTGTAGCCTGCCTGTGGATCCCCCTTCATCAGATTTGTGTGCTCCTTTTAGAAGTGCTTTGTATGCAGGGATAATTTTTCCATATGAGGGCGTTGAGACTTCTCTGCGGCTGGAATAGTGTCATCAATCTTGAAGAATTATATTGTTTGTAGAAGTTTGTTCTCATGGTGTTCTAAATAACTGCCTGTGGTGCTGTGTTAAAAGTTTCACTCCACTGGTGTCTTTACTAATCATAAATACACCTGAGGGGAAATAAATGTATTCCTTCCTATGCTGAGATACAGCAACTTTAAAAAGCTTGTTACTGTTCTGGGTAAATCAATATGGCTTAGTTTCCATTTGAACTAGAAAAGGAAGTACAGTTGTACTGTTGTAAGAAATAGAGCAGTATAGACTCACCTGTTTACTGCTCCAGGCCATTTGATGAGAGAAAGTGAACTCTAAAGCACAGAGGTTAGAAGTGAAAACCACATTTATTGTACTTAATTAATCTTGATTCAACCCTATGTTTTGGGGGTTTTTTTTAACTTTATAATAATATTACAATGCTACCATGTCTTCTTGTAGAGTTTGGCAAAAATTTACTCCATATTTTCTTGAAAGGAAAAAGATGCCTGTGTATCTTAACTTGAAGAGACGTCGTCAGAGTCATCAGTGACAAAATAGAGATGGCTGCTATTTTTAGTCACAGAAGTCAATGCACACGCTTTCATGTCCCATCACACCAAAACATTGTAAGCTAAAACAGGCCTTGTCAGATTAGATCACAGTGACAGGGAACTGTAATTTACAACGTTTTGTGGTCGTGTTTTCTTCCAGTAACCAATGCAACTCTTGCCTCCTGCCGGCTGTCACACACGAGTTGCTATTTACGGCTCTGTGGCCGAGGGGAAGCGTTCATTGTGCTTTCAGGGCCTCCTTCCTTTTCCCTCCTGCTTCCCCGGGGCACAGCCGTGGATCTGTAATCCCTGCTGTAATTTCCCTGTGATTGTGTGCAGCTCCAGCCTCCAATGGAGGCACTGCCACTGTAGGACCCTGCAGCCAGGGCTCCCTGCAGCCATCCCGCTGCCATGAGGGACCAGGAGCAGCCGGGCTGGGGAGCACGGCAAGGGGAAGGGCCTGGTCACAAAGCATGGCAGCCACCTGCCGGTGTGAGCCCTCAGGCAGTGCCAGGGTGAGCCCTTCCCTCACCCCTTGCCATGGTGCTGCTGCTTCCTTCACAGCCCTCATCATGGCCCTGGTCCTTCCCTCACGCCCCTCGCCATGGCCCTGGTCCTTCCCTCACGCCCCTCGCCATGGCCCTGGTCCTTCCCTCACGCCCCATTGCCATGGCGCCGGTCCTTCCCTCACGCCCCTCGCCATGGCGCTGGTCCTTCCCTCACGCCCCTCGCCATGGCGCTGGTCCTTCCCTCACACCCCTCGCCATGGCCCTGGTCCTTCCCTCACACCCCTCGCCATGGCCCTGGTCCGCCCCTCGCCATGGCCCTGGTCCTTCCCTCACGCCCCTCGCCATGGCCCTGGTCCTTCCCTCACGCCCCATTGCCATGGCGCTGGTCCTTCCCTCACACCCCTCGCCATGGCGCTGGTCCTTCCCTCACGCCCCTCGCCATGGCGCTGGTCCTTCCCTCACGCCCCTCGCCATGGCCCTGGTCCTTCCCTCACGCCCCTCGCCATGGCCCTGGTCCTTCCCTCACATCCCTCGCCATGGCCCTGGTCCTTCCCTCACGCCCCTCGCCATGGCCCTGGTCCTTCCCTCACGCCCCTCGCCATGGCCCTGGTCCTTCCCTCACGCCCCTCGCCATGGCCCTGGTCCTTCCCTCACGCCCCATTGCCATGGCGCCGGTCCTTCCCTCACGCCCCTCGCCATGGTGCCGGTCCTTCCCTCACGCCCCTCGCCATGGTGCCGGTCCTTCCCTCACGCCCCTCGCCATGGCGCCGGTCCTTCCCTCACACCCCTCGCCATGGCGCTGGTCCTTCCCTCACGCCCCTCGCCATGGCGCCGGTCCTTCCCTGAGGGAGGAGGCGCGTTCCTTGGCCAAGGAGGCCGTGCAGCAATGCTGGGGGAGCCGCAGTGCCCGTCCATCTGCAGGGGTGCCAAAGGGGCTGTCACAGTAGCCACAGTTGGCTGGGGTGGTGGTCACCCTGAGCTGGTGGGGACAACACCGTGGCCCAGCAGGACATGGCAGCAGCAGCGGAGCTTGCTTGATCTGCTGGCGGGTCAGTGGTGCAGCCCCATCTCTGGCTCATCCTGCTCTCTCGAAGTGCTGTACAAGGTCCAGTGGCAATGGGGAAGGGGTCCCTGCTTGCCTCGGCTAGGTGAGAGAAACTAAGGGTTGGGAAGTTCAAAGGCCGGGCAGGAGGGCAGTGCCAAAATACACCTGAGATTAATGCCACTGCCACGAGCCCTGGGTTGCTTTACTCTCTCCCCTGCCTCAGGTGATGAACTGTTTTCAAATGTGGTTTTGTGTATAACATGCTATTTTAAAATCTTTTCTCCACAGTTTATTTATGATGAAAGAGTTTCCTGGTAAGTGAATCTATTTTCATTTTTTCTGGTTATAACACAAAAGCTGCCATAATTAGTGTTTATGAGGAGAGAAGGAGAAAGCTATGAAGTTTTGCAGGGCAGCTATTTGCAACTGTGTGAGAAACATCAGCACAAGACAGGCTAAAATAACTAATTTTTTGAGCTAGAGAAGAAAGCCCAGGAGATTGTTGCTCAGACTGTACCTGGTACAGCAGGAGCAGTCAGTGCCCTCTGCATGCCCTGCAGCAGCCTGGGGATGACAGTGTGCTCAGCAGAGCTGTACATGTGCCAGCAGGGGCCACCCAAGCAGTCATAAATAAGTGTATTCTTGGATTTTTCATAATTGAGTGAATGGCCAGTTTAAGGAAATAATTTTTTTAAAAAATCGCTATTAATGTGTTAAAGTGTAGTGCAGTAGGCATGGTAGTCTCAGAGGGCTGCAGGTACTTTTCAGTTGCTTTGGTCTCAGGGTTTTGTTTCCAGCCCATCCCAGAGGTGCTGTGGTGACATCTGGAGGTGACAGCGCTAGTTTGGTGTCACTCCTAGCTGGGGTTTGGTGTCACTCCTAGCTGGTGTCATTTGGATTACAAGCACTAGGGAGCATCAGGCTGCTTGGGCTGGTGTTTCCCTCACTGGCTCTTGCCTATTTCAGAGGCAGGTTTCAAACACCCATTCTTGGCAATGGCCTGGCTTTCTTTGTTGATTTTTTGCATGTTTTTTTAAATTCACTCAAGGGACAGTTGTATTTCACTGTGCTCTTAAAAAAAAAAAAAAAAAAAGAATATAACAGAGAAGCTGAGAGTTGGATCTTCAGAAGCAGGGAATTAGACTTGGATATAGTTAGTGCAATAGCTCAGAATCCTTGTGGAGAAAATGTTCCATGAGTTTAGCATACAGTAGTTTGATAATGGATGATTTCCACAAGGACTAGCAGTTTGCCATGGGGAACTAAGCAGAATACAGCATGTTGGACAGTGAAAAAGATTACCTATAAACAAGCTCAAGAAATCATGTTGTAATACAAATTTCGTTATTCCATCAGTTTGACACAGAAACAGCAGAGAAGAAAAAAGCTGTCAGCATCTAATCAGCAGCTTGCACTGCTGGCCAGTTCATTGTCAGCACTCATACAGAAACTCAAGCAGCAGGGCTGCTGCCCCTTGCTCAGGTTGCCACAGCTTTACAAAGCCCGGCATTACACCCCTGCAAATGTCTGCTCCCCTCCCTTGGCCACATCCCATGGTTATTGTCCTCACAGACGTGTTGGTGGTCCTCGGGTGTGCCATTTGCTCACTGAACTCCTGGCCTTTGTCACTTGTTCTTAGCTGACAGGTCAGTTTGGCCAAGTCAAATCACAGAAGTCAAGAAAACAAAGGAGGCATCATGCATGGGTGTGTGAGCCATCTCTTTATGCACCCACTTTTTTTGCAGAGGAATATTAAGGCAGCCCAGGGAGGGCCAAGCCATTCTGCACACTTGTGGCAGATGGGAAATGGCTGAAGAGGAGCTGCTGATGCCATGCCCTGCTCTGATGTGTTTGTGTTCTTGTTTCCAGGTGGGAGTCCTTAGTCTTAGTGCTGATGTACGTCATCTACATCTTTATAATGAAGTAAGTCAAATGTGCCCTCAGCTTGTCTAAATTCTAAGGCTCCCTGCTCCCCTTGCCTCACCTAGCCCTTAGGACAAGAACAACCAGCCTCCAGTTCTGCCAGGAGAGGTTGGCTTGGCTATCAGGGAAAATTTCTTCACCAAAAGGGTTGTCAGGCACAGGGACAGACTGCCCCAGCCAGTGGTGGGATCACCATCCCTGAGGGGGTTTAAAAGATGTGTAAAAATGGTACTTAGAGACGTGGCTTAGCAGTGGGCTTGGCAGCGCTGCATTAACATTGGACTTGCTGTTCTTTTCCAACCTAAACTGTCCTGTGAATCTGTGCATTATGGATCTCATTTTGTGTTAACTGTCCAAGGCTCATGCTGCCAACCTGTGGCAGAACACAGACCCGGATCCATCCTCAAGTGCCACCAAAGCAGTCTCTTCTGACTTCACTTTAGCATCCCTACTCGGAAATGAGCAGGAGTGAGATTTCACTCTACATTTCAGGGGTGTGAGTCTCTGCAGCAGTTCCTGCTTTCCTGGAGACCCGTGGTAAAACCACAGCACAGCCAGCAGTGATTTTCTGAACATCTGGCCCGTGTCACTTCTTCCACATAAGTTCTTGCTAGTAAAACTGGTCTGTTCTGCTCATTGGTTCCCCTCCTCCTGTCTTGTTTTCCAAAGCCAGTGGAAAGGAAACCCAGATTCAAACTGGAACATTCAACAAAACCTACCAGCTGCCAAGCACACCAGTGGTCTTGTCTCCACAAGTAAGACTAGAGATTTGTTTTGAAATGATGAAAAGAGTAAATATTGTGAGAGCAATTCTCAGTGAGAACAGCAAAACAGTCAGGCTGGCTGAAGGGAACAAGTCAGAATTCATCTAATAATTAGAAATTGTGACATGGAGGGTAGCATTGCTCTTGGAACAATTAACTGACCAGCAAGACAGTTGTAATGTGGACAATTTTTTTTTTTTTTCCTAAAAACAACATTGTAATTAAGACCTGAGTGGATATGGCTTTAAAGGTTGTCACTCTGGTTAGGGACCCCTGCCAGTTGTCTATAGGGGTTGTACCCTTGCCTTTGAGTATCATGGGGAGAGTCTTGGCTCATATTTGTGTCAGCTCCCGGTTGCTCCAAGAAGCAGGGATTATTCCCTGCCCCTGCCAGAGTTGAGGTGAATTTAGCATAAGGGGCTGTGTTTCTTTGTTGAGTCCTCCAAGGAAAATAATGCTGATACTCAGGTGTGATTATATGATAAAAAATATAGTTGGATGATGACAAGCAAGGATGACTCTCGATGCAGAATATTCATCACACCAAACTCATAAACGTGCATGTGTGTCAAGATCCATGGCTTCTGTCTTTCATAGCCTACAGAGAGACTGTGTAATGTACAGTTCAGCTGGAGCTCTGGGATACTCCTCAAATCCAGAGTTTTCTTCTCTCCCTTAGCTGTATTTCCCAGGATACAAGGCTAGGAAAGGAAGACTGTCAAGAAGTCAAGGTACATCCTGAGTTTGTTGCATTTGTGCAGGTACAACTCAACCATACATCACTGCTTTGAGAGGAAGACAAAAAACTCTGCAAACATGGTGAATGGTCTAGCAAGTAACACGGAAATGGATGACAACAGCAACTGTGATGCCACAGTGGTGTTACTAAAGAAAGGTAACTGTTCCAGTAAGTCACTCTCTCTCTTGCATCATTCTGGGTGTTCTCTCCCTGCTCACACACACGGTGGGAACTGCTGCTGTCTTTAAGCCACAAAGTAGGACATGTGGCTCTCCCAGATGGAGGGCATGGTGTGATGATCCCAGCCACCACAGCCTGTGCCACTGGAGGTGGCTGAGGCCTCTTGTGGCTACTTTCTGCTTCTTGGCTGTAAGGACTCCTTCAAGCCAGGGGCTGCTTATCTGGCCTATTACAGCCATTAAAAGTCCTCCTGTGGCCACTGTTCCTCTGCACTGAAGTTGCCCATTTACACCATCTCCAGTTAAATTTAATTCCACGGCAAAGGGTACAGCAGCTGAGCAAGAAAAAAGGCCCCACTTGGTGTACACTTTGTCCCCATTGAAGGGAGGGCAGGGACTCTGGGTACTGTGCTCTTACTGCACATGCTGGCTTTACCATGCCCAACTTTTCCTGTAAGTGGTCTTTATGGGTGTTTCACTTCAGCTGAAATCTGTTCCAGTTTGACTTTAGTCATGGTCATGTATAGAAATGGTTGTGTTTCTTCAGCTTGAAAAAAGATTCACCCATCCTATAACTCAGCAGTAGTTGTTCAATGTCTGTATTTGCAAGGATGTCCTAAACCATATTCACAGTGGATTTATTTTGTCCTTAAAACAGTCAACAAGCATGTGCAGTATCTGCTTGGGATGTATGTGTCCCTGTGGTCAGCAATAACACCTCCCTTTTCCCTGAGGCACTGACTTAGCCTGAGAAAGAAGCTCCATCTCGTCAAAATCAGTCCTGGTCTCTGACCACAGATGGGTTGCCTCTTTGGTTTAGCAAGTCTATCAAGAAAACCCCACCAACCAACCAAAAATATGTCTCTTTTCCTGCAGACAGGGCTTGAGAGGCATGGTGTGTATACAGCAGGCAGTTAAACATGAAATTTTGTGGGGTTTATTTGCAGCAGCAAGCACTTGGAACCTGCCAGCTCTCAGTTACAGGCCTGGTGCAGAGGGACAGCTGTCAGCAGTGCTGTGCACTCTGATTTGGGGAAGCTGCTGTTTTGGGGTCGCCTGGAGGTCTCCACAGCAGAGGCGTGCTGGCAGTTCTGTACCAGGAAAGCTGGACTGGGAAAACTCAGCGAGCAGAAACTCAGGTCTTGCACATCCAACTTCACCCAGTGGCCTCAGGGTTAGCTCTGATTGTGGGATTTGGTTTAAATGTTCCCACAATGAGTTCTTGCATACTCTGCTGGTAACTTTTTCATTTGGACACTTGTGGTTTCTCACACTGGCCGAGGAAGGAAGACGAAAGGATTGCTTCATCTTCTTGCAGACTGTTCCTGTATTTCCTTGGCACTGGGCTGGGGGAGGCTGGAAGGGCAAGTGATGCTGCTTTGTGTCCTGGCCAGTGGCACAGGGCCACCAACAGCACCTGTTGCAATGGGATATGCCTGGGGTTTCAGACACTGTCTTCTGAGGCTTTTTCTGAAGCCTTTTCTGAACAGAGGACCAAAAAAGTCTGAAACAAAAATTTCTGTATTTGGTAGTTCTTCCAGGTGCCATTAAACCACACGCCAGTGTGGAAAAGCTCACAAGGAAAAGCTGTCTGGTTGGGTTTTTGTTGTTGGTTTGTTTGTTTTGTTTTTTTGTTTTGTTTTGTTTTTTAAGACAGAGGAGCTCACATATCTACCCTATTCCATGGAAGCCTCAGCAGGGAAAAAAAAGAAACATAAAGGCCAAGGAGATAGTCTTTTGTAAGACTAACAGTGATGGTTAAAAATGGTAATGCCACAGAACATTTGCTAGTGTTTAACACCGGTTTTAATAGACCTGTGCAGAAGTGTGTTGGGTAAGACCTCAGGTTTCCCTGCTGCCAAGTCGCAGTCCTGTCACAGAATTCACAGCCCAAGGTGCCATCCAGGTGCAGGAAGGATGAACCCCAGAGGCAGTGGGCAGCAGCACTGTGCTCCGGTCTGGTGGCAGCTCCCAGCCGTGAGCTGCCAGCCCAGGGTGCAGGAACCTTCTCTGGTTTGTGTTGGTGCCTTGCAGGAGCACAGTTAGCAGTGGATGAGGACAGCATCCTCACAGAAGTGCAGGTTAGAGCTGGAACAATCGGCCTTGGTGGGATAGCTGCTGTTGAAGCAGTGGTCTGCCTAACACAGGCCTGTGGAGAGCTGTGCAGAGCAGACTTAGTTCTCTGTAAGGAGCATGAGTGGTGATACCATGTCGACAGTTTATTTAAAAGCAGGAATAACAAGGTGTGTAGAAGGCAGAAATTAAGGCCTATTTTGGACGGTGTACCTGAGGGAATGGTTCTTATAGAGAACTTCTGGAAGCCATGGGTTTATTCTTCTTAGAGCCACGTAGAACAGAGGGAGTGACTGCTGGAAGAAGGCCTCAATTTGTTTTTGTTCCTTGGCTGCAGGAAATTTCCACCGTAAAGCCTCAGTGATCATGGTTGATGAGCTGCTCTCTGCCTATCCACACCAGCTTTCATTTTCCGAGGCTGGGCTCCGGATCATGATAACCAGCCATTTCCCTCCCAAAACACGTCTCTCCATGGCCAGCCGCATGTTAATCAATGAGGTGTGTCTTTTATCTCCCCCACCTGCCCTTCTTCTCAATTTGCCTTCTCCTGTTGCAGTGTTTGCCTTGAAATGCAACTCTGGTGTTTCTTCTGGGTCCCTGGTAGTGCTCTCCCAGATTTTATCCTTCTGACAGGGACTTCTCTGAATCATCCCTTGCTCTCTGTCCCCGTGGAGATTTTAGCAGAGGTTGTTAGGCAGTTCTGTTACATGTAGCTGTTGCTCACAGGAGGTGCCCCCTGCATAGATCTGTTTAATAATACGGACTACCCGAGACTGTACTTTAGCATGTCACTGGTCTTGGAGTGCTCCTGGAGTCAATTCCACAGCCACTGGACCTTCTCTTGTAAAAGCTGTACGTGTGAGATCTAGCTAGTGGTCTGCAAGCAAGCATCATCTTGTACCTGTGGGAAATCATTCCTTTTGCTCTTAAAGATAAATTTTTAAGGAATTCTACACATCTCTCTTTCTCTGTTCCTCCCTTTCGCTTATGAAAACCCAAGCTTAAAAACGTCTTATCTCTCAGCAAGACTTTGCCTTTATTTACAGAGACAGAGGCTGATCAACAGCAGGACTTACACCAACGGTGAGTCAGAAGTAGCAATCAAGATTCCCATCAAGCACGTGGTGGAGAACGGAACGGGCCCCGGTAACTCTGCGGAGCGCGGCGCGAACGGCACGCGGCGCGACGAGGACGCCGCCGAGGCCGGCAACCAGAACGACAGCGAGGACAACGAGAACAACGAGAACGACGAGGAGGAGGAGGAAGATGATGATGACGACGACGACGACCACGAAGGGCCGTACACACCCTTTGACCTACCCAGTAAGGGGCTCCTGCGTTTGTGTGGTGTTGGTTTGGGTATGCTGGAAAGCGTCGCAGATGCGTGTAGGTGTAGAAGTGTCTCTGAGAGCTTCCAGCGACTTTTGCTCTGCAGTGAGGCTCCTGGTGATGTGTAAGAGAAATGGGGAACTGGGAAGCAGCAGGGACCTCTCAGGGTGCAGGCTCCTGGGCTTGGGCACGCCTCTGCTGCAGCTCCTTTGCTGACCCTGTGCTGCTGTTGCAGTCACAGGGGAGATGCAGCAATCTCCACAGGGCGAGTTCTGCCCCCAAAACATGGCTCACTCCCTGGAGAGATGGATCTCTGCTCAATGTGGAGGAAGCTGAGGGTGGCTGGGCTGCTGGCAAGGAGTGAAGGTCAGATGTGTCCATGGCTAGGACATAGCTTTGCTGGGAGGTGAGGTGTGCTCTTACCTCGGTTGGACAGTGCAAGTGCTAATAATGTGGGCAAGGCACTGGTGATGCTGATCTGAGGCAGAGACACAGGGTGGTCCTGAGGGCCTCTGCTCTCCTGCTGTTCACTAGGCACTGCCACAGTGCTTCTCACTCTGTCTGGAGGGCTTGGAAAGTCACAGCAGCTCCGTGGCTCCTGAGGACCCACATGTGCCTCAGGCTGCTGAGCGCTGCATCTGCAGGGTGGAGATCTCCTTGTAGCCTAGTGCCTCTTACCACATCAGGCCTCTGCTCCCGGGTGATCATAATTTATCCCTGTCCTGCCTTTGAGTCACAGTTGCAATAGCTGGCGAGATCTCCTGTGTTGCAGAGCAGCTGGAATGCTGTAGAGTCTGGTCCTCCCTTTACCTGCAAGATACAATTTTGGGGTGTCCTGCTCAGGTCTCACTCAAACAGCATTTCTGAGCCTTAAAGAGAGTAGTTCAGATGTCCTGTGCTCTTTCATAATATGTGAAAGATTGGCATGGACTTCTGGAGATCTCTGGTTTCAACCCCTGCTCAGAGCAAGTGCTCCAAGCCTGTGTCCAGTTGAGTTTTGATTATCTAAAAGGATGAACATTCCACAGACTTTTGGGTAGCTGTTCCAGTGTTTGACCACCCCCACAGTAGGAAAAGAAGAGAAAATGCAAGACTTAATGTAGCATCTATTCTGAATTTCCCTTATTGGAAGTTGAGTCCATTGGCTTTTGTAATTCTGTTATGCAAGGAATTTTGTAATTCCCTTGTCAAGGGCCTGCCTCCATCTTTTCTGTACCCTCCCATAGGGTGTTTGAAGGTGGATCAGATCTCTTTCTTGGATTTGCATTTTATGTGGTTTCTATAATAACTTGACTGGAGAGGAGGGGGAGCACTTGTAGTCTGACCTATTAGTTAAACTCTCAGGGAGGCCCTTCATACTCCTGTGCCTGTCTCTGCCCTCGTATCAGCCATCACACCATCATCCTCTGAGCAAGGAATGGCACCTTGGCATAACAGGCAGAGGTGTCACTGGCATCTTGCTTGCACATGCTAACAAAACAATAGCGTTCTGAAATACAGCAGATGTGACTTGTGATTGTTTCCCTTTGTTTTGTTGTTTGGCAGCTGGCAAGATAGAAATGGTGAAGTGGGTCTTCACGTGGCCCTTGAGTTTTGTCCTGTACTTCACAGTGCCCAACTGTAACAAACCCCACTTGGAAAAATGGTTCATGGTCACCTTTGCTTCTTCTACCCTGTGGATTGCAGCTTTTTCCTACATGATGGTGTGGATGGTACGTACCAACTAACCCAGAAACCACTGCCTGGGAGAAGCAACAGGAGGGGGTTTGTCAGTCTAGAGAAATGCATAGGAAGTTCTGCACACCTGAATTTTCGGGTGAGAAACCTTTAGGTTTGCTTTTATTTCTGTTGGATCCGTCCACACTCAGAGAAGAAAGTTAGGGGCCAGTAGCCATGGCCTTTGAACTTGATTTAGGGCTGGCATTTAATCCAGATTCTTTACCTTGGGCAGCACTTACAGCTACAGCAGTGGAACGTCTCCCAGTCCTGCAGGGTCGTGTGAGGGGAGCTGAGTGACAATCTGGCCACCGTGACTTTTCATTCTCTTGGAGCAAGCAAGCTCAAGAGACACGGAGTTGTGAATAACACTTTGAAGTCAGCATGAACAAATAGCATGACATTCAGTCACACTCCTGCAGAACTAAAACTGTGGGGTAGTTTTGTGTCTGCTTAGCTAGTATTTGTATATAATAATATTTACAAACTTCATCCAAAATCAGGAGACAGTTACCCAGGGTAGTGAGCGACCATATAGTCTCTTTTCCAGGTTAGTGTCAGGAAAACTGTGCATGAAATGTTTTGAAAACTAACCTGAGAGGGTACCCAGCAGGTGAGTGCTATCCCCTGCCAGTTGATGGATATACCAAAAATGCCTGTCACTGCCTCTGTTTAAAGGAAGTGTGAGTTTGCACTGAGAGATGCCCTCTGTCTCACAGCATCTTGCAGATTTGGGCCAAGTTGGTCTCGGGTCTTAATTCTTGTAAGGACTTGACAGTTTATTTCTTCTCCTTAGGTGACAATCATCGGGTACACGCTGGGAATTCCAGATGTGATCATGGGCATCACTTTCTTGGCAGCAGGAACCAGCGTGCCAGACTGCATGGCAAGCCTTATCGTGGCCAGGCAAGGTGGGTCATCGCAGGGATGGCTTCCTGCTGTGGAACTGTGTCCTGACATCCTCCTCCTCTTCAGGTAGCACAGATGTTTCCTCAACAGGAGAATGTACAGAGCTCTTTTCACAAGCCTGAAATTTAAAACAAGAACGAAGAAGGAAAGAAATTTTGCTGCTATTGCAGTGCAATTAACAGGTTCTCAACAGCAGAGTGGAGCAAGTTCTGGCAGCATTGTCAACCTCAAGCCTTCCTCAATAATCACAGTAATTTCCTTAATCTGAGTATCAGTGGTATAGAACAATTTAATGGCCTAAGAATCTTTCAGATCACCTTCCAGCTTTTCTTCACAGTCATAATGACTGGAAGATACTACTGTTTTTAAGGAAAGCAGCTCCCCCATACTTGTGGCCACAACAACAATCATTATTGTTAAGGGGGAAAGCAAGCTGCCAGTACTGCTTTGGGGAGCAAACCCAGTGGGTCTCACTGAAATAAGCAGCTGCTGAACAGGCAACTCAGAGACCTTCTGCAGTCGGTCCAGTACAGGAGCTCATGTGTCATGGTCACAGTAAAGCATCAGAAGTCCCCCTGAACAAGGCACCAGAGGGCTGCCAGGTCACAGCCAGCACAGTGAGTCCCCTCAGCAGCACAGGATTAGTGGAGGGGAATTCTCAGATGGCCCTGGAAAGAGGATTAAGCCCCTTTAAGCCTGCTGGCCTTGTATCCTGATGGGGCAAAGGGAAGGGAGGGGAGTGAGGGGCATCATCCATAAATCTTGGCCTGGATGAGCTCAGGTTAAAGCTGCAAGACTTTTCTGAGACATGTTTGAGTGTATGTGGTTTCCATTCCTGCAGGTATGGGGGATATGGCCGTGTCCAACTCCATTGGAAGCAATGTTTTTGATATTTTAATTGGCCTAGGCCTTCCGTGGGCTTTGCAGACCCTAGCAGTGAATTACGGATCATACGTAAGTCCTACTTTTGTTCACGTAATTGTTATTTATTTATTATTTATTTGTTTGCTTTTAATAAGCCACATCTATCTAGGACAAAGAAAATGATCCAAAAATACGTGGATTTTATTTGAAAATTTATTTGAAAGTAATTTTCTGTGTTACGGTATGGGAGAAGTAGAAATTTTAATTGCCACTGAACATTTCCCATCCTTTTGAGGACAAGAACCTCCATTTCTTTCTTGAAGAAAAGATGTCTGTGCTGAAATAATGTAGCTTACTAGAGCACAGTGGATTTTCATACTCTAGTAAGAACGACCATGTTTTAATAAGGCAGAGGGGATAAACACAGAAATATAAATATAAAAGATAGATGAGATCTGTAGGGCTTTTGCTAAAAAAAAAAATTTTGGCATTACTGAGTTGTTAACACACTGGAAAGTGAAGGGAACTGTTAAATAATTGGATGTTTCAGAGCATGACCATCGGCAGGAAACTGTGCAGACCTTTCCTGTTTAAGACAAAACTGCCCAACATGGGGATGTCCTTTACTTCCCAAGTGTAAGAAGAGCCAAGGTCTGCTCCAGAGTTGCTGCAAGGTTCCTTCTGAGAAGGAAAAGCAGGAGATCACAGAGTTCTAGAGGGAAGTCACTGTGGCTATTGCTGTTAGCTGGACAGCACTCAGACAGCAGTGTAGGGCTGAGGGAAGGCTGTTGTTGACAGCCACTGACTGAATGGCAAGTTAAAAGGCAGGAGAATGACTGAAGTGCTGATCTTGGCCAGTACCTCCCGAGGGTGTCTAGTCCCCTGCCCTCCAGTCAAAGCTGGGTGAGCTGGAGCAGAATGCCTAGGACCTTGTCTTGTTGGGTCTTGAGCACCTCCAAGGATGGAGTCTGCACAGCCACTCCCAGCAGCCTCCTTTGTTGTTTAACCTCTCTCACAGTCAGAAGCATTCTTATATTGTAATGGGATTTCTGTGTTTAGAATTGTGTGGTTGCTCTTGTCCTTTCAATGGATATCACTCAGAAGAGTCTGGCTGCACCTTCTCTGCCATCTCCCATCAGGTATTTATGCACATTGCTAGGATCCCCCTGAATCTTATCTTCTCTAGGCTGAGCAGTCACAGCTCTTTCAGCCTCTGTATGTCAGGTGCTGCCATGCCTTTAATCTTCCCCGTGGTCCTTCACTGGACTTGCTGCAAGAAGTCCCTATCTTCCTTGTCCTGAGGAGGCCAGAACTGGACCAAGCACACCAGGTGTGAGCAGAGAAGGATCATCTTCCTCTCCCTGCTGGCAGCACTTCTGATGTAGCCCAGGATGCTGGTGGTGCTCCGTGCCACAGGGGTGCATTGCTGACTTCAGCTTGGTGTCCACAAGGATCAACAGGTCTTTCTTGGCCAAGCTGCTTTTCAGCTGGTCAGCCCCTTGCTGATATGTGGAGTTATTTCTCCCCAAGTGCAGGCTTTTCATTTCCCTTTGTGCATGTTAATGAGTTTTCTGCCTGCACGTTTTTCCAACCTGTCCAGCTCCCTGTGTAAGGCAGCACAGCCCTCCAGAGCATCAGCCACCTTCCCTGGTTTTGCATGGGCTGTGAACTTGCTGGGCCTGCTCTCTCCCCATCATCCAGGTCATTAAAAGAGACACGAAGCAGTCCTGACCCCTGGGGTCAGGCCCTAGTGGCTGGCCCCCAGCTGGGCTTGGAGCTGGTTATCAGGCCATTGCACTGTCTCCTTATCTAGGCTGCTCTTCCTCTCTTTGTCCCCGAGGGTGTCTGAGACAATGCCAGGAGCCTTGCTAAAGCCAACATAAGCAGTGTCTGCTGGGCTCCCCTCACCCAGAAACTCCCCTCCTCATACAGGGCTGGCAGGCAGGGTCAGTGAGGCTTCCCCTCCATAAATATTGTCCTCCGTGCATTTAGAAGTGGTTCCCAAGATCATGTGTTCTGTCATCTTCCCTGGGATCAAGGGCAGGCTGACCAGCCTTTAGTTCCTCAGATCTCCCCTCTTCTTGAATATAGGAGTGCCACGAGGAAGCAGTGCTGTAGGAATAAAATCCCTTTCTTTATTGAGCAGTTTATCTCTAGCTCATCTATATTTTTGTGAAAAAACAATGAAAATACGCAGCTGAACAGAAGCATAGAGCTTTCATGGAGGTGTAACAGTATCACTACTGTTTTACACCCCCAAAATGTCCATTTTTACAGTGTGATCACATGGTTGGAAAGGGCAGTCTTGGAAACAGCCCCACAATCAGCAAAAGAGTTTGCTCAGCTTTCACTTACTGTTCCTAGATTTCTCTCCAAATCCTTGGGTAATTGGACTTTAAAACAAAGCAAGCCCCCTTTTACCATTCTGTTATTAGTAATTAATTTTTAAAGTATTACTGCATTGCCAGCAAAGGCTGGCATTAGCTGGCTCAGGTGTACCTTGGTGACAGTGCCTACAGCTCCAAGGTGCTGGTTGTTATTCCAGGAGCGTGGCCATTGTCCCTGGCCCCCAGGTCAGAGGGGCAGCAGACCTGGAGCTCCAGGTGCCCAGGTGTGTCAGGCTGAGCCTTGGGCTGCTTGCATGAGCAGACCCTGGGAAATGCACTGGGGCCTGTGGGACAGCCTGGCTGCCCACTGAGCACCACTGTGAGCCAGAGGTACTGGGTGATTTCTGAGCTGATCGTACAGGGTTCAGTACTGCTCCTTTGGTGCTTGGCAGGACCCAAATGTGTCTCTGCGGTATCTGCTCCAACAGGGGAGCTCCCCTAAGCAGTCTTGACGCCCCTGACTTAGGTGCAGAGGCAGGGGGGAATGTGTAGAGGACAAGAAGGGCTTGCTTGATCGTGGTTCCTTTGGCGTGATTGCCTCCCTAGAGTGTTCAGTGTTAAGTGGACTGGGGAAAAGTTAAGCTGCTGCTGAAACTTAACACATTTTAAGAAACACGCTGTAGTAACTTCTGTGGAAGCTGTGTCTTTAAAGGTTAACTTTAATGCAGAAGAGCCTCCTAGAAGCCCCCTCCAGCCTTCCTTTTGTGGGTTTCTAAACACTCAGGGCTTTCTCCAGAGTGTGGTACATCTCTAAAATCATATACTGATATCTCATATATCCATAAAATTTGTACATATATATATTGTTCCAGACTGCCTGTCTCACAATCCCCTATGAACAGATTTTGCTCCCTGTTTTCCCTGGTGTAAAGAGTTCTGCCGTGTTAGTGTGCAGAAAAGGAGAAGATCTGCTCCTTCCTGATGCTGTGTGTGCACGTGTGAGGCAGCCTGGTGCCCTGTGGTCATGGCATTCGGTGCTTTCTCAGCCATTTGGTGAGGTGGCTTCCCGTTGAATCAGGACTTGCTGCTTAAACAAGCTCACTCCGTGGGATAGTGTCTGAGGGGGGAAAAAACAGCTTTGTGATCAAACAGAGAATGAGTCAGGAAAAGAGCAAGAGGGTGACCTGTCAGAGAGATGAATGGGCTTGCTGGAGTCACAGCGGGTGGATGGCAGAACTGGAAATAAGCTGTGCACCTCTGGAGACACATCCTGGTGCTGGGCTGCTAAATCACATTTTGACTGAGTGCCTCTCTTCTGACTGCCCCTTCCCCAGCCCCATTGTCAGTGGATGCTTCAGCTTAGTGTTTATTTTATTCTTCCTTCCTTGTTAGAAGAAGGGAAAGGAAAAGCATCTTAAGATTTTCAGGCTGCATCTTGGAAGCATCTGTCACCTGGTTTAGAAAAGTAGGTTTTCCTTCTGTTTTGAATGAATCGTTTTCCCCTAGGATGTGGTTACACTGCAAGTGCCTCACTTTTGGCCTTCAGCTCAGGTGTCAGGTCCAGAATTCCTGACTTGGACCAAGGCACTGACCCTTTTCCCATCAAAAGGCAGATCTTTTCAGGATTAAACTTTTCACATCAGATCCCTTCTGATTTTACAATGCCAAGTGTTTAACCCAACCATGTGTTTATTATTTTAAGGGTCCTTGTTTCCTAACTCTCATTAATGTTCTGCCTTCCTCTGTGCTTCCCACTGGAGCTTCCATCTCTCTCCACTGCTCACTTGGCCACCCTCCTGCAGCAGCTCTGGCCCTCTGTTCTGTACACAGCTAATCTGGCAGGCCAGCGGGGCTTTTGGAGGAAAAGCAGCATCCCTCTGGACCTTGAGAGTCCTTTGGCAGAGTTCTCTTTCTCCTCTCTTCCAGCATCGAGTCTTGGACTTGTTGCTGGCTCTCTTAATTCAGTAAGCGTCCTTCCCCAGTGCACCTGGCATGTGCAGAGTGGAAGGATGTTCATCCATATCTTCCATCCAGTTGCTTCCCTCTGGAATATTTTTTTGCATGTAAATAAGACATCATCCGGCAGTGTTTTAGAGAGCAGGAATTTTAGCCCAAGGATAAAGAACCAGGTTCATTTGATCACGCCAGCATTTGGGACTATAATCATGTCAGTCCAATTTGCTCCTCTGCCTGATAACTTCAGCCAGTTTCAGCAAAATTTGACAGTACATTAGAAGTCTGAGAGATCTGACATTCCTTCCACATTCCTGCAAACAAGCAGCTTGAGACAGCAGGAACAATCCCAGTGCAATGGTATTTGGGCACCAGAGAATCCAGAGGGAAGCCAATGCTTGCAAAGCACACATGGAGATGGGAAGTGTCTTCTTGCTGACCAGTTGGTTTTCACTGGTTTAATTCCAAGGCCCTAGGGTGCATGGTAAGTTAGGACAAAGCTGGCTCTCTGGCTTTGTGGCAGACAGATTGCTGGGGTGGTGATGCTGTAGTAGAGCAGGAGTGTCCCTGCCAAACCTCCTGGCTTTGCAGGAGTTCTCTCCAGCCATGGCTCCTGCATCTCCTGCGGGATGCCCTGAGCGGCCACGTGCAGCACTCCAGGAATGTACCCCCTGCAAAGTGAGCTTTGTGATTCCCAGCAAAACAGGGACACCTTCTTAGGAGTCTCGAAACAGGGTTACCAAGGAAATTCCATTTAAACGTGCAGGAATGCATGAGTGTTTGAAGTTCACGTTTGCTGAGACCGCTGTCTCATGGCAAGACCTTGGGAATGCAGGATTTAGACTGAATTTCCACTGCCAGGCAGAGGCACTGAAGGAGTAGGATGCCCAGACATACAGAAGACCTGCAGCTTTTTCATCTGAAGGACTGGAAACAAAGCATAGCCCTTCTGAAATTCCTTACTGGTGTAATTTCTGTCGTATTTGGGCCCTGAAGCAAATCCAGTGTGGGTTTTGGCAGTAGCTCCTTGTTTTCCCTTAAGCAGCTGCCAGAAAATAACTTAAGAATAGAATAACTTTTATTTCCATTGTTTTTTTCTCTGCTGTTAAGCTTCAGCCTTGGTTGCCACAACAGTGTGGGAGTGGCTGGAGGTGGTGGCAGCCTCTGTGCATTTTCTGCACAAACGGCAGCGAGGTGACCCCCCCAAACTCTGACAGAGGAGGCTGTGAACGTGCAAACCTTGTGTGCATTCCTGTGCCTTGCTTCAGACCCCACATACAAGCCAGTCCTCAAAGGGGAGTTTAGGAATATTGATTTTTCCTCCTTGCAGCATGAGGGAGTGCTTCTTCTGCAGACAGCTTTCTCTTGGGGAAGAGGCATTTCCTGTTCTTAAGTGAACAGGGAACTGGGCTTTTCCTTACACAATTAAGATGACTCCAGCAGACACTTTTTTCCTGGTCTTTGCTGAAACCTGAAATTGTTTCCTCCCTTACTGTGAGTTTTGAATGTTTTGCTGCCCTCCTTTCCCTGAACTTGCACATTTTCACATATCCCAAGGAAATGTATTCCATTGCCTCTAGCAGGAAATGCCACTTGTCTCATGAGAGGGCTGCTTGACCGATTCCTGCCCTAATTTGACAGATCAAGGACACATTTTTCTTAAGCTTTTGTTTCAAATTTCACAATCTTCTGGGCTTCTTTGCTCATAGTTAAAACTCATGATAAGAAGTGGACCAGGCTGGTGATTACCAGAGGAGTGGAATTAGTTAAATCTGCATTTCCAGAGCTGTAGACTGATGGGAAATTTGTGAAACAGCAGCGGGTATTGCAAATTCAAAATCAGGAAAAGAAAGGGTTTGTCTGGAAGCTCATTTGGCTCAGCAGCTGGAATTTCTGCAAGTGCTTGAGTAAAAAATGTTGCTGGTGAGTACTGGAAAAGGTGTGAAGAATTGCAGATGCTTCTGCTGAGGCTCAGGAGGTGATGTGTGCATGGTACCTTTGCCCAGCAGTGGGAGCTGGGCGAGGTACCCGGCCGGGAATGTGGCTGGCTCCAGCCAGGCTGGGGACTGTTAACCTGGAGTGAAACTCCAGAGGTTTGGTGCAGTAACCCTGCGAGGGCAGCTTGGTGCTCACCCTGCACAAGGGGCTACCACGTGGGCTTGGCCCACATAGGGAACAGCACGGTGTGTGTGGCTCTTCCATTGCTACAGCTGGTGTAAATAATGAGCACACGTTTTCTGCTTCTGAATGATCCCTGACAGCATCTTTTATTCCCCTAAATGACCTTCAAGGAAGAGCCTTGCAGATAGTCTGAAGAAAGCAGCCCCAAACACCTCTCTGTCCTCAGCAAATGAGACACAGAGACCTTTGGAATGCTCTGCTGGTTTCATGGAGGATGAAGCTGTATCTGAGAAGCAGCGTCTGCACTTTAGGTTAAATTCAGACATTTTTCATGCCAAAATAATTCCATCTTCTTCGTTTGCTTCCTTTTCCTGTAGATCCCTTTCCAGTTGAGGTATTTTATACTGACAGTTTTTACAGATATTGGCACTGGTCAAACAAAATTCCTGACCAAAATCCAGACAGGAATTTATTGTATCTCTTTCCTAGCCAGCTGCTGTTCATTTGGGAAGGCAGCTTTAAATATGTATTTTTAGTTATAGTACACAGGGTGAGCATAGGGATTTTTTTGCACTTGATAATAATGGAAATGCAGTTTAGCTGTTAGGTGTGGGCCATTGTGACAGGTGGAAGCAAGAGAGGAGGAGTGGATGCACAGGAATGACTGAAGCAGAGCAGGCGGGTCCATCTCTGAAATTCACATTAACTGTGGGATCATGACATTTTTCATCTTCAGTTATGCAGACAGTCCCAAAATCAGTCTTCATGCCCTGAAGCAATCCAAATCCCCCATTTCTTTGAGCAGTCTGATGAGAATATTGTATTTAACATGTAGTGGCCATGGGAATGTAATGGTCCTGCTGTCATCCATATTCTTACAGCACATACATCCTAAAGAAATCATCCAGTACCTTTCAGACAAAATGATCATCGTGGCTGTGGCCTTTGTTGTGGTGTCAGCAATCAGTAGGGAAGGAAAACGTGCCCTTTGTGTGAGCTGGCATTGGAACGTGTGAAGGGAGCAGCAAAGCTGGGGCAGCACGGGTTGGGTTAGAAGATCCTGGGTGAGCCAAGTGCAGTGCAGGCTCAGAGTTTCCAGGCGGCAGGACTGATCATCCTTTGTGACTCTACAGGTCAGACCCTCCCCTCAGTGCTCCCTGGGGGGCAGACCTAAATCATCACTCGGGATTTAGGAGCAGTAGTGGCGTGAAAAGGATTTCCTGGCTGTGGTGCAAAATGACATCAGGGTAGCAGCATTCCTGCATTCTTCAAATTGTAGTGCTGCTTGTCACATGAGCAATACCCACTTCTCTTGCAAATGGGATTCTGTAGGATCTAGAAGGATGGGAGCACGGAGAAGCCAACCTTCCCTAGAAGGATGTTCCTTTCACAGGGTAGCTCCAGGAGAAGTGCCTTTAGAGACTCCACTGAGTGGTGCCCTGATGATGCTGCAGCTCATGCTCTTAGAGGTCATATGAAAATGCTTAAAAGGATAATGATTAAGTTCCCCAAGGAGACCCAAGGAGAAGTGTGGTCCTAGCTGAGGATGGGAGAGATTGCTTTACTCTCTGTAGCCTTCCTTTGTAATTTTAGGTTTATGTCTCACAAAAATCATGTTCTAAAAAGTATTTGGGCCTTAAAAGATGCAGGTGAGTTCCTTTGGTTAGACTGAAAGCATCTGAAAGTGGCAGTTTAATGGCTTCCCAGTTTTGTGGACCTGCATCTGGGTTCTTGTCTTGGACAATGACTTTAACTGAGGCTCTCTGCCGTGCAGACAGCTGCAGCAGAGCCTGTGATGTGCCTGGTACACAGCTCTGCAGGCACTGAGTTGTCTCCCTGTCTGACCTGCCTCAGTGCTAAATCAGGTCCAGCCTGTGCCATGATGCATTGATACAGACAGTTTTTCAGCACCTGAGGCTCTGGTTTGGAGGTTATTGACTTGTTCCCTTCACCAAGAGGAGTAAGATTAGAGAAGAAATAAGGTGAGAATAGGGAAGAAATCGGGCACTTGTGTGTGTGTGTCCTTGTTTATTTTCCCCCACTACGAAGCATTAATTGGTGACTGAATCCAAAATTTCCAATGTTTGTTCTTACAGGACTCATAAAGGAGTTAGAAAATGTCATGATATATAATAGTACGAGGGATGGCAAAGGTCAGGTGGAAGTGGAACACTGAAATGCTGTCAGGTCCTAAGGATGCTCCTCTAATGAACCTCCTTTGGCAAAATAGGGAGGAGGCAAAGTTATCTGTGATGTAATGGTCTGACTTGGCATGTACAGCTTGCAAACCACCGTTTAGCAGCTCAGCAGATTAGGATTATGGAAATAATAGCAGAGGGGAATATTGCTGTTTGAAATTGTGAGATGGTTTGATAAACTTCCTTCCTTTACAGATTCGGCTAAACAGCAGAGGACTTATCTATTCTGTTGGTCTCCTGCTGGCATCAGTTTTTGTCACAGTATGTATATAGTCTTTTGTTCTTCTTTTCCAAAAGAGAGATGTTTATGGACATTTTCTTCACCTGCTCCTTTCTCACCTCCAGCTGAAATAGTGGTTGCAAAGCCTGTTGTTACAGGATAGGAGTGCTCCCTGCTGTTGAAAACTTCCCAAGGCCTTGATCTGGCTCTTTGTGGGAGCTGTCACTCCCATGGGATGGCACTCCTGCCTCTGCATTTTCCATGGGAGGAGCCTGGGAGAGCCATTAGTAATACCATGAGGTATTTCTGTGCTGGAACTGAAGCAGGTCCCTGGGATGCATGATGAGATCCACTGCCCTGTGAGACGAGCAGACAGAATGCTGAGCAGGTTGCTTGGCTGGCCGTCTCTGGGGTCCTTCTGAAATACAGCTCAGTTTAGAAAAAACAGTGCCTGACAGTGCTTCTGTTGAAATCAATTCTTGGTGTTCCCAGAAATGATAGAAGAGGAATGATGTGACATGTTCCAAATCTTGGGATGGGGGGGCGTCCTGTGCAATGCACACCAACACAATTCCCACTATTCCCACGTACACAAGACTTCAATCTTTGGTGGGAGCAAACTATGCAAAGTCAAGCAGTCTGTGTGGCTCTAGATTGAGATGCAGGGGAGCACATGAAGCTTTTGATTGGGATTGTTCTCACCCAAACGAAATTCACTGCAGAAACCTGAGGAGAAGTGATGTAAGTCAGGGTGGCTTTGTGACTGCTGCTCTGATTTGCTTGAGCTGTGGTTTTCAGCTCAGTTGGTGCAGTTTGTGATTGCCTCCAACTAATTTTCATCAGTAAGGGGACAGCCCTCTTTTGTCTCCTGTAGCTGAGGAGGGGATTTACCACTTGATTCGAAATGTTCCTGCTGTGGTGGCTTACTCTGTGTTTATTGTAGGTTTTTGGTGTCCACATGAACAAATGGAAACTGGATAAGAAGCTAGGGTGTGTGTGCCTTTCCCTTTATGGCATCTTCCTGTGTTTCTCCATCATGACAGAATTCAACGTTTTCACCTTTGTGAACTTGCCCATGTGCAGAGATCACTAAGGCAGGTGGCAGACTGTCGGGAGGAGCCTCCCCTTTACCTGTGCAATACAAGCCACGGCTGGCATCTCCTGGATGCAGTGCACCTCCGAGGCGTGACCTAGATCCTGTAGGACCCGTGGCCCCGCCTAGGTTTGCCCTCTGCCTGGCCCCGACAACCTGCAGCAATCCTTCATCGATGTGAAGAGTGGTTTTCAACATCCCTGTGATTTCCTAGCTCAGTTTTTGAACAGTGTGACTGGGACTAAAGATGAACTGGCTGCTAACTGGCGTTAAGCCAGTCAAAACTGGTCTGCTACAATTCCTTCTTTTTTTAAGTTATTTGATGGAAGACTAATTAATTTATGACTTAAAGACTATTGCTACAATGCAGAAGAGGGTACGTTGTATGGAGACTGACTTTCAAGGAGAATCATGGGAATTTTTTTTGGTTGTGGGGGGGGTTTGTTTGTTTTTAGCTTTTAGTTTTGGGTTTGCAGGGGTTTTTTGTTTGGTTTTTTTTTTTTTTTTTTTTTTACGAAGATCAATATCCTCTCTTGCATCTTCTCCTTCTGAGTGCTGGGTCTCCTGTAACAACCCAAAGGCCACAGGGCAGTGTAAAATGGAAATGCAATTCAAGGTACTCAGCATAAGAATGGATAAAAGAAGATTGTCAAGGAAAAAAACTGATGACTTTTTCCTATAAATAGTTAACCTTGTACAGGTTTGTTAAAGAATGCAAGCTAAACGTGGATTCAAAGGGTAAACACTGCTACCATTTTACTATGAATGTTGGAGTTGTATTACTACAGTGTTTGCTATTTCCAAGCAATAGTTTGATCGCCAGCCCAGGAGGGCTACCCAGGAGGTGTCCTGGTTTTTAATGGTCTGCACGTGGAAATGGAAGGTCAGAACTTTCTCTGCTTCATCAGGGGGACATTGTTTTGGGGGGATTCAGTAGTTAATGTCTTAGTCGTTCTGAGGAAGACATAAGGACATGTGAAAACTTTTCTAAATGAGTTACAGACACTGGTTTCTTTAAGAGGAAAGAGGCATATTTTGCACAGACGTAGTTACTGAAGTCATAATTTGCCATTCTTTAAAGAATACACTGGACCTGGCAAGATCATTGTCATCTTAAGGAGTTGAACTTACCTGATAACAGATGATGTGGGTTCACCACCCCTCCTGTTGGGAGGGAGGAAGACACAGACAGAGATGGCACGTTTTAAAATGTGGAATATCTTCAATGCAGACTCGCTCACAGATCTTAAGTTATTGTGAAAGTTTAGCTGTTCATTGTTCCGATATCCCTGCTAGGTTTTGTATTATTCTGTATTAATATGCAGGCAGATTCCACCCCTGAGAAACACCATCACTGCTTTCGTTTGTATGTATTGATACTGTGGGTTCTTGCCACTGCGACTCTTGTATTTACTTTAAGCACTGATCACTTCTGATCCATTTGGTATGTTTTTTCCTCTTGTATATGTTCTGCTATGAAATGTATTAAGAGACTACCAGCTAGGTGAATGTTTTTGTCTATGGTACAAACAGTGGCAAATAATAGTAAAGGTACAGCAAGCTCTGTGTAACAGAAAGAAAGGAAAAAAGCCCCCAAACCTCAAACCCTAAATTATAGCAAAAAGAAAAAAAAAGGAGCCTTGTTCTGCTCACAGACAGAAAGCCAAATTTTATTTCATTTGCACTTTTGGAAATGATTTTTTCAATCGGATTTTTTTCGGGCAAAGTGTTGTAAATGAAAAGATTTACAGCCTGTGGTTTCCCTTCAGCTCAGCAGCTGGTTTTCTTGGTTTGTTACCCCAAACACGTGGAGGCACTGGCAGCTCTGGCACTGTGGGTGGCAGCGGAGTCCTGTGGAAGAAGGCACGTCCTGCTGGCCAGCTCGGGGAACAACGTGTGCCGCTGGATGCCTGGAAGGAGGAGGAGGGTCCAGGGACAGACAGCGCAGAGGGAGTGCATGGCATGCCTGCACCACCACTTCTCATCCCGGAAAGCAATTGTGCTGCTGCCGGTTGAGCTCTGCAGCTCAGGTCTGAGCAGCCTTGTCGTACCTGCGCCCGCGGGACATCCTCTGGAGTTAGGAAGCCCGCTGTACCTGCCTGTTGTTGGGTTTTTGTTTCTTTTGTTGTTGTTGTTGTTGATGATGAGATGAATAATAATAATAACAACCACTAAAATGCCTAGAATACTTCCTTAAGTCAAATGATGTCTGCAACGATGTGACACGTGTCACTAGAGCCACCCCGCAAACACGCAGCTCCACTTCATAGTGAGATGCACTTGCTCCGAAGCAGAGTGTGTCCTTGCTGATGAGGGGAAGGGAAAAAAGAAGTTTCATATCAGGGCCTATTATTTCTTCTATTTTGAATATTTTTACTGCTGCTCCAATGGAGCCAGTCGGATCTATTTCTGCGAAATAGCCATTACCTATCCCATGGCACAAAAACTGCACGAGTATTTTTTAGGAACTTTTCCTACTGGTGTGCATTAAATACTGTACTAATTGTAGTTTTGTGTTGTGTGTAAAACCTGAAATACCATGCTTTGATACTTGGGTGTGTTGCCAGAATGTTGTGTGAGCAGCTTGTTCTAAGTAGAGGCAACAGGCACCTCCAACTGCAATGCTTCCTGCCAGGAGTGGCTGCTCAGGGGGGAAGGAAGGAGGGAGCTGAGGGGCTCTGAGCTCTGCTGGGGCTGGGGGGCTGCAGGGAGCCACCAGGGAAGCTGGGTTGTGTTGGGTGTTTTTAGCGTGGCTGTGATTTCATTTGCAGTTCCCATCTTCTGAAAGCGAGGTCACCTTCACATGCGAGGCTGCTCTGCTTCTTGGACCAGACAACTGTTTTTGTTTCCATTCCTAGCAATTTCAGATGATCTTCAGTGAGTATTTCAAAGGGAGATTAAAGAGGCTTTTCCTCCATGGAGAGGCTTCACTGCAGTTCTGACTTTGACTTAAATATGTGATCCTTGGCCGGCTTCAGATCTGCTCGACATGGATGGCCTTCCTGTGACAGTGGTTCAAAGGCAGAATGATAGGAGAGGGTATGATAAGAGGTGGTCTTAAGACATGCTGGGAAAACTGCTTTTGTCCCTGCCAAAGGTGAATTTTTTACTTGCCTTTTTTCACCCTTTTTTTTGTTTGTTTGTTTTTCATCTGCTGCGCTTCTTAGTAGACTTTTTCTGTGATAATAATACCAATATGAAATTGTGTGCACGACAGATTTTCACCTGCATAATTTGTTGTTTTTGCTGTGATGCCACTTGCATGCTTAGTTTCCAGCTCTCTGTCCTCAGCTGTGTCACTGAAATCAATTCATTAGCCTTGGATTTGTCGTGGTGGTGCTCATGGAGAACGAGAACGGCAGTCAAGGTTTAGAAAAAAAACAACATTCAAGGCAGGTGGAGCAACCCGAAGGTAACACTTAATACCCTGCTGTCAGAACAGGGATTTTTATATGTCTTTTCCAATTTGTATTTGTGAGATGTAATGTACATTCATATTGTTGAAAAACTTTTTAGAAAACCATAACTTTCTGCTGATTGACAAATGTTTCTTATATTAAGATTTTTTGGAAACTAATCCTTTCAATTGAAGTTCACAGAGATGCAATAGTGTGAGGTTTATCTATTTCGAAGTTACACCACTGGAGCTTTAAACTTGTTTAAAATATATTTTAAAAATTAATCTCAGTAGACCGTGCTTACATGAATTTAATTCTGCCTTGTACTTCCAAAGTTTCACTTGATCAGCAGCGTCTGCAAGTTTGTCTAAAAGACACTTAAATCCAGGTAAGAATGTCCCTTTTAGGCTGGTGCAACTTGAACTGAATCAGTTTAAAGCCATGGTTTTAAGGAAAGCAGGGGAAGCTTGAATATTTGGAACACCTCAGCCACTTGAGGTTTAAGGAGCTGCAGAGTCTTGCATGTACCAAGCAGAATGCAAGGCTTAGCTTCAGGAAGAGACTTTTCAGTATTCAGGGACTTGAGTGAAATCTGATCTTAGTGAAATCAGGGGCAGAACCCCTGTGGCTGTTATAGGGTCAGTGATGGGTTTGTAGCAGTGAGTCCTGGAAAGGGATGGGGACACTGTTTTTTTGTGTGAGTTTTATTTTTCTTACCTGAATAGATAAATGACTATTAATTAATAAGACCAAGCACCTTTAAGGGAATTTACATGAATACTCTGTTAGCACTTAGTGGCCTCAAATCTGAAGCACAGTTCCCAAAAGCATCTACTTCTGCCCAAACTGCTTGCACTTGTCTGGCTGGATCTGCAGAATCAAGCTCTGGTGAGGACTTGATCCCTGCCTTTTGGAGAAGTTCACTTTGTTTCTGGGAAAGCAATAGGGTAAGAAATGGCAATCTATTTCGTTGTGCCCTGGGGATCTAAACTGGCTATAAAATGGATTATTTTCTGGCCTGAAACAGTCTGATATCGAGGCCAAGTTATCCAGGTTTGGTTAGAAGCACCTAATTTCAGGAAGGCTTCTTAAAAAAGCACAGATTGTTTCAAGCAACATATTTTAAAATGTATTTATCTAGCAAAAATTACTGTGGTTTTTTTTTAAGATAAGTTTGTGTTTTTTAATAAAAACTCCTTGCAGAAGGAGTTTGAAACCAGAGCAAGCTGACAGAAATCTTGTCAGTGTAATCTTTGTCTGCCAGGTGGGGTTTGAACGGTGCCAAAAGCCAACGTGACCGTTTCCCAGCAGCAGCTCAGCATAACATTTGCATTGCCAGCTGAGGAGAAGCACGGCAGTGTGTGCCTGGCCCTGTGAGGAGGATGTTTGTGGGTGGCTCCAGACCCGCTCCAGTGCTGAGGTTTTCCATTGGCGTGCCTGAAAACAAGGCCAGACCTGGGTTCCCCGAGGAGCTTTGCCTGCTGCTGAAGCTTTTGTCCTGTCAGGAGAGGAGAGGGCTGCTGGGGCACAGCCCCTTGGCCACTGGGTACTGTGCCAGCCTGGGATTACACCTGCTCCTTTTTCAGAGCAGGAGCGTGTGTTTCCCTGAGGACCAAGTCTTTCCTTAGCTCTGCTCAGGGTTGCTGTTGGCTGATAAATGCTGGAGAAGGGAAGGGAACAAGGGCTCCCTTCACGTCACACGTGCAGATGTTGGGTGGCACATGCTGTGTCACAGGAGGACTTTGGATGGAGCCTGTATAAGTGCTTGCTTCTTTTGTCTTGCTCCTCGTGTTTCCAGGATCCAGAATTTTGCTTCCACTTTCTCGTTAGCTGCATCCCTCTGCCTTTGAAGGCTGGCTCACCTCCAGCTTTCTGTAACACAGAATTAATGCACTGGGCCAGCACAAATAGTGTGCAGGTTTTGATCCCCTGAGCTGGTGGGAGAGAATGCAAGGAGATCCTTGCTGGGCACACCAGCCTCCCAGCAGCTGATGCAGACAGCACAGGCTGCCTCCCTGAAAGTGCCCCAAGCCCCTGGGATAATCAGGCACTGCACAGGACCTGGGGAACACTTCTCAGGTGTTTTCAGAGACTCCCTCAAGGGAATTTTGCACCCTGTGCAAAGACATGCATTCTACAATAAATATAGTTGATCTGATAAAGGGGTTCTAAATCTGACTCTGGCCTTTTGCACTTGTGAAGCCAGATTATACTATAGGAGTTTTACTGAGGGACTCAGCCACAAGTTCATAAAGTTCATTGACAGGTTTTTAGTGGTTTGTTGTTTTCTTTTTTTTTTTAATGTATGAACATAGGTTTGTACTCAAGGAAAATACAATATTTATACTTATATATACACTTTACCTAGTAAAGTATATGTGTTAACTGTTGTAAAATTGAAGCCCTGTGGTAACCAGCTGTTTTCTGCATAGAAATAAATTCTTAGCATGGCAAGTGCAAAGATGCTGTAGGTGTATGAGTATTTAGGACAGTCTTACACATACCTATTTATAAACTCAAGCAAAGTTTTTAGTTGTTTCAGCAAGGTATTGTGAGTGGTGCCTTGCAGTTGCCTATCTGTAATACATCTGTGTACCTTCAGCAATATTCCTAATTATTGTTAGTCATTTGAAATTCCAGTTCTAGTACTGAATATAAAGTCAGCTTCAGGGGGAAAAAAAAGAGCACGTGCGAGACATTGAGGAGGTCAGAAAGTTCTGCACTGGGATATTTATGCATTTTATTTATTTATTTATTTATCAAACACAGAGTGTCAAGTCCCTGGTTGAAGAAAATATTTCCCCATGCTGGCAGAAGATTTAGGAACCTAATTTCGGTCCCCTCCTAAGGCTAAGGCCAGGTCTCCCTGGATCAGGGGCCAAGCAGACCAAGCTATTTAAAGCATTGTTCCATCCTGTTCAGTGGCCACAAAAAGGGACGAGACCTTCTCTAATGGTTCTTGTAACTTCTCTCACTAGAGAGGCTGAGAGATGCTGGGAGATCCAAAGATGCTTCTGCAGCTGATCTCTAAGAGTAGAATTATGTAAATAGTAAATACTCCTTGCACTTTTAATACTTGCAATATCACTGTCACGAGTTACCATTTGCAATAACCAAAATTCACATTTCATGAGCTACCCACAAGTAGATTTTTTAAGGTTTTTTCCCCCCTTTTCATTAAGGAAGTAATCTTCCTTTGGCTCGTTTTCCCCAGTTCTTTCAACAGTAAGTGATTTGCTCTGGTTAAATGTGAAGATCCCCCTAAACCAGGTGTCATGTGGCAGCGAATGCAAGTACAGCCTGTCGTTCATTAAGGTGTGATTAATGTTCAAGTTTTGCATAGAATGAGGGCCCATACTCTGTCAAGAATAGAGTTGAGCTGAGTTGTTCATCCTTGGTTCTCAGAAACAAAAACAACCTTTTCCCCTCCTGTTTCTCACTGCTGAGTCAGGACCTCCGGGGGTAACATGCCTTTCTGTATCATGGAACTGCCTTGTGAAATTGCTTATGGATGAGGTGAGCAAGCAGAGAGTGAACCACAACAGCTTTTTGAAAGAAGCCAAAGCAAGATGTTTGTGTAGTAACTTTGTTCTGAAGCAATTTTTAAAAAATTTTGCCAGAAGCAAAGGACACAAAGTGTGGGCTTTTGTAATCATACAGCACCAGTGCAGAGCAAGTGCAACCAAAAATAGTACAGCATCACAAACAGTTGTCTGTAATTCAGATACTGGCAAGTTTCACAGGGGTCACATTTACATGATGATTTTCCTGGATGCTGCTTGATCTTTGCAGTCCTTGGTGTTTGGTCAGGAAAGGTGAGAAGTACTTTGTCCCTTTCTGAGGGAGAAGGGAGAGAGATGCCTGACCCAACATCTCCAGCTCTTACCCTGGCTGCACAGGTGTGCCAGTCTGTGTGCCTGAGAGTTCACTGGTGTGCAGTGAACTCTGCAGTGCACTGAAGATTTAGGGATAAATTTCAGCGTTCCCTTGAGGAGCAGCGTGATTGACCTCACTGTCCCCTCCCTTGTAAACCTGAGAGTCCCTACTATGCAGGCAGTATTTGTGTGAGATTACTAATGGAATGTTACCTTCATCCTTGCATCAAATCTTTGCTTTCAAGACTGAAACCCTACTAGGAAGATGTTTGTAATAGTTTGGGGGATTTGGGTTTGGTTTGGGATTTTTTTTTTTTTTGGTTTCGCTTGCTTTTTTTTGTTGTTTGTTTTTTGTTGTTTTTTTTGTCTTTCGAAGTGCTGTGCAATACAAAACCCTCCTTTTAAGGTCTGGCGATGTTTTGGGTGTTCCTCTTGCTGGTGCGTTCCTCAGAGTTTCAGCCAGTGGGAGGTGTGGGGAGGGCAGGAGTGGCACTTCTGCTGGGCCCGGAGGTGGGTGTGTGACAGGCAGGAAGGGACATTTCTGCCAAGCACTCCAGCACAGGCCTGGCAATGGCAGTTGAGACTCAGGTAAATCGGGATTCCACAGAACAAAAAGGCGAGCAGGCAGACCTGTTAATCCTTTCGCCCCTTCCAGTGTTTTTGCCAAGCCAAGCCCAAATTGTCGTGTGTACGTGGTGCCAACCAAAGGCAGCCCAGCTCAGCACCCACGGCCAGCCTGGCATCAGCAGGGCATGTGGGGACAGCCCCAGGGCCAGCACTCTGTCTGGGGGGGTGTTTAAATAATTTCAGGGCCCAGCAGTCAGCTGTTCAGGATCTGAGTGTGTCACAGACCTATAATGGGAAATTTGGGTTTGTGCTGTTGCTGCAGTCTTAGGCTGCTGAATGCCATCCCTGCCGTGGCCTGTCCCAAAACAGAGGGCTGAGAGAGGGTCAGTCTCTGAACCCTGGAGGTCTCTGCTTTGTGATACAGTCACAGCGTCCAAGCTGCAGCAAGCACAGCAATAAAAGTGACTTTTAGGAGCACTTCTTGTTTGATCGGAGATCAAACGACACTGTCTGGGTCCCTTATCTGTGGGCAAATCTGTGATGCTTCTAATCATAAGGAAAAAAAAATGTAGGTGGAACTGAGTGCAAATGTACATATAATGTATATTCATGTAACACCAGGCAGAAAGCAAAACAAGCAGTGGTTTCTGGTAATACAATTCTACTCAAAATAGCTTTCTATTAAGTCGGCTTAAAAGTGTTAAAACGGTGGAGCCACAGACAAAACATTGGTTACCTTTTGAAATGAGTTGCAATGGTTTTGTCATACTTGTACAAGTGTTATAGGTCAGTCTTTCTGTATGTTTTTACAACTTACTGTAGAGTAGTCTTCTATGCATAGCTGTTCCACTTGCCTGTGTAAGTTACAAATCTAACCGAAATGGAAGCATGCGTTTTTCTCTGTTTGCTGGTAACCTATAAAATTAGAAACTTGTATTTCTGTGTTTTTAATGTGTTATACTGTAAACAAAATTCACAGCACTATTGTCTATGGAATATCAAAAAGTTTTATTAGAATGAATTACTTTAAATGTTTTGTCAATTGATTTAATAATGTGTCAGACATCTACATTAAGACAATATAATGTTTATCAATAAAAATATCCTCTCTTTGTACTAACTTAACATTTCAGGGCGTGCTTGGACGTAGGCCTAGAGCACCACTGTAGGTTACAATCCCAAATATTTATTAACTTTTGGCTTAATTCTGAGAGTACTTTATACCCCTCGTTTAACCTGAGCACTGGATTAGGGAGTGAAGGGAGAAGGAAAGAGAGTGTTTATAAGTAGTATTACCTGTGCCACTGAATGTGTGTTTGCTGTAAAGGTGTGTGCACCACAGCAGTTCCTTTAGACGTAATCCGGGACACGCAGGAATCCCGGCAGAAGGAAACACTCTGGGAACTCCATTTGTAATTCTATGGAGAGTCAAATCCTGCTGTTTTACAGCAGTACAGATGTGAAATGACTGCGCTGGCGGTAGCTCATCTCTTGTAGCACAGGGAAGCGGGTGTTGATGGACACTCTCCCGGCTGGAGGAACTCGAGGCTGCTTAGACAGAGGTGGTAAAACCACCCCTCCCTCTGAAGCAGCTCCTGGAGTCATGTTTTCAGTCATGCATGGAATAATAACGAGGGGGCGGGCAGCTTCCCTTGGAGGGCTGCAGGGCACTTGTGGGCTGGGCTGCTCAGAAGTCCCTGCTTTGAGAGAGGGAAATGCTTGTGCTGCTTTTTTTCTGCTCTGCACCAGCGAGGGAGCTGCAGTTTCTCCCTCTCACGGCTCAGCCTGCCTTGGTGACAGGATGCTTCTTCCTCCTACTTCATCCCATGGGACACTCCAGCTGTAATTTCCCTGAAGGAAGGGCTGGAGTGAACAGGCATGTGAGTGGGTCTGGCTGCCTCACTTCACCCACCTTTACTTGTGTCTCTGTATCAGCCGCTGACAAAAGGATCTGTTCCGTCCTCAGCACACACCGTGCCTCGCAGTGCTGTGTCCTGGGCAGGTTATTTACACACCCGCAGCTCATCCCAGGTACTCGAGAGTCCTGCAGAGCAGAGACAGCTCACGTGCTGCTCCTGCACCTCTGACCATGAGTGCAGCTTTTGATGTTAATGCAGAAAATGTCTTTAACCACTGCCAGCCCAGCGGTTGTCATGAAACTATTTTCCAGCGGTGCGATTGTTTGCTTTCCCTCTCTGTGTGCTTGCAACCCAAAGCATATGTTGGAATCCATAGAGATGCTCCATCTTTGTAGATATTTCCCCATGACTGGTTTCTGGTTCAAAGATAATCTTGCTTCACAATTTGCTGCAGCTCCAGTTGGCTGTTGGTCTCTGAAGGCACTCTCACTTGCTACCCCCTGCCACATGTGATATGTAAAACGGGCTTCTCTTTTCGTTCTGCCTTGTGATTGCTTCACTTGAGAAAATTTTTATGTAGCTTAAAGCCTGGAAAGTTAGAAGCTGGTTTTCAGAGATCAGGGGAGGAATTGAATTTCTAACCATTTTCATTAAAATTAGGAAAATCAGAGTCTGAAGGCAAGCCATCATTGCTTTCAGTGGAGTAGATAGGGATGAATATGTATTCATATTCATGTATTTGCTTTTGCTTTTTTAGAAGCTGTTCCTTTGTTGGCTTTACAGTTATTCTTCAACCATCACAAACCCTGACTAAGCAAAGATGTGAATTCTTAGTGCAGAACAAAAAAAATACGAAGCATCAGAGCAAAAGTACAAACTGGTTAAAAGAAAACTAACCCTCCTCTCCCACGGGACTACCTTAAATATTCAAAACTAGAGCACGAATCCTGATTTTTTTCCCGTTTGAAGGCCACTTCTTGCTTGCTTTACAGAGGCCTGACCTGTGTCTTGGCCACTCCAGAAGTTACTTGCTTTGAAGTAATACCTGCTGAGATAAGAGATCTCTGTACATTGCAGATAAAAATCTTCCTCCAGGCTCTGCCCACTTGATTCTGGCTTGTTCATTCCAACAGAAAGAGTGTGTGCATGCTGGGGAGGTGGTGGGGCTGCCTGGCATCCCAAAGCAATGGGGTTTTGCACTGCAGGAAGGCTGGGGCATTTCCCTGCAGCTCTGTGCTCACCTCCCAGCTCCAGGTGAGACTTCCCACCTGGGGCTTCTCCCCATCTTTGCGTGGGCATGCCGGGACATGGACGTGGTAACCACACCCTGGAAATCAAGGCTTTAATTGCCTTGTTAATTGAAAGTTCCAAAATCAAACGGTTCTGCTGTCCAAAACTGGGCATCCTGCGTGTTGCTGCTGGGCTGCCCAGCTGCTGGCAGTGCAGCTCCCAGTCCCTGGTGCTGGGAGATGGATGGATGGAGCCACACGGGGCTCCCAGCACGCTGTGCTTGCTGGAAAGCTGGAGCAGAGGCAGCGTGTGGCCGTGCCTTGGGAGAGCAGTGTGCAGACACGGGGCTTGGGATGAGCTTGTAGGTATGTAGGTTTTTGAGGTTGTCCTCCCTGCTGCAGCAGTGAGCAGCTCTCTGGCACAGCTGAGCATCTTCCCCTCCAGCTGCCCCGAGCAGGCTGCAGCATTCAGAGAGGAGGAGGAGGCTGATCTTCAGCCCCTGGCTGTGGGGAACAAACAGCACTCTCTTTACAGTGCCAAGCAAATCGCTAGAGAAGAGTAGCACAGAATAAACAAAAACAATTGAATGCCTGGAGAGAGCAGGTGCAGTGAAACCACTTCAAACTGTGCACACAAGAAGATTTTACAAGTGAGCCTTTAAAAAATAACTGGGGAAAAGAAAAAGTGGAATAATTAATGTATCAGCTGCAGTGCAAATGTCTAAAACAAGTAACATTTTAAAAAGAGAGCTCTGCTTTGTGTGTGAACTTAAATCAACGCTTGTCCTGCCTGAAATTCTTTTGTGCTGACTGCAGGGAGAGCTTGGATTTTAGAAGTGTATTTTCTAATGTTGCAGAGCAATGCCATCTAGGGCATAGAACCTTACAGTTACCAAGAGGAGTGCTATCCATCCTTAGTGGCAGAGCTTCCTGGATTGAATATTTTTAACTGGTTCATCACATCTGCCTTAGGCCTGTTGAAATTTGCTCATTTTCAATATCTGCTTCCAGTTTTCTGGACTGTGCTCAGTGTCAGATACCAGTGGGTTGTTTTGTCTCTACTGGAACATAATGAATTTCTGGATATACCTTATTTCTTCCTTAAATCCTCTTGATAGCTTTCATCCGTGCAGCTCAGCAGGGATTATTGATGGTCTCTAATCTTCAGCTACTCCAGGAACCCGCCGTGGCTGTGATTAGAGCCGCAGTACACTTGGGCAGCAGATTAACATATTAAACCTAACAGGCCAGATCTTGTCATCCTCACTCAAAGCTACTTACTGTGTTGCCGAGGCTCTCCTGTGCAAACCAAGCTGCCTCTGGAGTGCTGGTCTGCCTGAGCACACCCCGAGAGCCTGGTCCTGCCACAGCCTGTCCTCACTGCTGGCCGAAGTGCTGAATACAGTAGCAATCTGGAATATTTAGTGGCACTTTAGACAAATATTGTTTGTCTCTGCGATGGCTTTTGTTCTGCATACACACATTTGCTGCCCGTTAGAGAAGAGTGAGTGCTTTAGCTCTCAGACCAGTCTCAGGGCATTGTTCAAATGGTTCTAGACCAACCTGCTTCTGCCTACCTCTGTGGGAGTTACATTTGCAGCTGATCATCCTCAAGTTACTGGTCTTGTATGACTGCCTTGTTTTTACAAGCCAAGGCAAAATACTTGACTACAATTTGAAAGCATACTGGGAAATGTTAGTACTTTCACTACTGAGCACAAGAGCTTTTAATGTAGCTGCAGGAATTCTTTCCCCTCCCCTGGAATAATGGCATTCTTGTTGCTGTCTGAGTACAGAGGGGGCCTGATTCTCCTCCAGGTTCGTAGTGGTCTGGTTTGGCTGCCAAGAGGTAATGAAGGAAATGCCTGCTGCCGTCTCAGAACAGGATTGTCTCTGGGCACTCCCAAGTCTGGGGAAGGGTTCATGTTAATTAAGTAGTGTTAATTAGTATTAATTAAGAATCATAAAGTACATTAGTAATAAATTTTTGTAGCATCTAGTTAAACAGTGCACTGTGAAAACGGGATGCTGAAGTGACAAATAATTGGCTCATCACAGTTCTCCCTAATCATCTGTTGTCCCATAAATTGTTATGGTGTATGTCACTCCTCACTGTAAGTGAAGATCTGGAGCACAAATGACTTTATTCAGAAAACAATTTTAAAGCCAGGCTATAAACAGGCGGTGTTTTTCCCTCTTCAGTGTAAAGATAAAAGGATGAATCACAATCATTACTTTCCTGCAAGTTACGACACCTGTGAAAGACTGGAAATACCAGCCTGGTTTTTTGAAGGTGATGAGAGCATGCTGGTTTTTGCCAGGACTTTTCACCCACCATAGTGAAAGCAGAGGCTGCTTTACTCAGTAGCTGGTATTTCCAGGTCTGAACTTGGATCAGCTCAAGTTGCTGTGCTTCAGTGCTGGGTCAGAGACAGCACCAGGGATGCTGAACTCTGGGGCCGAAGTCCTTACCCAAACACAGGTCCTATCACTGCTTCTCTCCTACCCGCACAATGCCACCTAAAAAAGAGACGCACTTTCAGTGGTGGGATCAGAATATGGCTCTGATCATTGCCAAGTTCCTGAGGATTATTCACAGCTAGTATCTGGCAGTCATCGTCTTCCTTGACGGCGATCTCCTCGCTACTGCCATGTTACTTTGTTTCAGACTGTAGAGAAGGAATAGCTTTTGGCAGATACACAGCTGGAATGAGCTTTCGCTGGCACCTGGAGGCTCATTATTGCACCTCCCTTCTTGCTCCCTGAGCCAGCGAGGCTGCTGGTCAGGAGATGGATCAGATGCCATGGCCCTCACATCTTCCTTACACAGTGCTCAGAGAGGGCAGGACACGTGTGGTGTTTCTGTGTTGCAGGGGCTTTCTGAAAAACTTGGGCTTCTGCTGCACACCATCTTTGGGAGCTGATGTGTCCAAGTGTTTGCACATCCCTTTATAAGTACACATTTTGTTTGAATACTGTTGTCAAAAATAATCTTGAAGTTAAAAGAGAGGGAATGTAAAAAGTAAGTGCTGCTGAGCTGGAAATACAGTTACACAGCTTTTCCACTTTTTCATTTCCTGGCTGGCCAGGAAGTTTAGCTGTTGTCAGCTCCCTCATCAGAACCCTACCATGGAGATCTGTTTGGATGTCAGGGAGTGTTGGAAAGCTGTTGGCTAGATCTACCTTCATGGGACAGGCTGAGAGAAAGGGAAGAGGCGGAACAAGGAGAGATTCTGCCTCACTGTACGTTGCGGGACAACAGAGCAGAGCACAGATCTCAGAACTCAGGATCCCAATACTAGCCTAGCTACAAAAAACTAGTCTTGCAGAAAAAACTACTTGTCTCAGTTCTCTAGGGTTTTGTTCACTTGTTGGTTAGTGGGTGGTTTATTGTCTTTGTGTGTGTGTAATTATGTTCCCTCTGATGTTCACACTGTTTGAAAAAGTAATCAGGAAAAGTAAACAAAATATCTCGGTCTGTGTTGCTCTTAAGCAGTTTTTGCTGTTCCTCCATCCTGCAGTTTGATTCCCATCTTCCTCCTCCCTCGCTATAAGGAACATCTGAGTGCAAATCAGAACAAGAAATCCAGCTTGGAGCCAGAAGTATAATACACATAATGCTGCCAAGAGTGAGATTTGGAATGCACTGAAGTAATAGCCGTCACTTGCCATAAAATGAAACACGCATCATGTTTTCAGGTGAGAAAAGGTCACTCTGAAGCCATTGGTGGACATTACCTGGTTGTGGAGGCTGGGATGGATGCACCCCCTCGGCTGGGAGCTGGCACAGTTGTTCCTTTGGTGCAGCAGCAACGTGTTCAGCTCCAGGAGAGAGATCCAAGCGCCTCCTCTGTCTTTTCCTGTGCTGCAGTTTCTCTTCTCGCTCCCGCAGAGCTCGCAGCAGTGTGACAGGCATCTAGGGCAGGAGCCAGATAGAGAGGAAAGTGAACCTTGGCTGCCATGAGAGAAGCTAGCCAAAGGCATTAACCGTTTCTGCTCCTTGCTGCAGCTGCCACGGTGTGACAATAGATAAGCAAATCTTTGCTCAGTCCCTGTGGTACCTACTCAGAACACTGGACGCTTTTCCTTGGTACTCAGGTCGTGATTTTTATGGCTTAAGTACGTACTGCCCTGGCCCAGTCAGCCCCAAATTCCATGGGAAAGCTTCCCTCACCTCTCCGTGGTTTATACCACAGCAGAGCAGCAGCTCGGGGAAGGCGGTATGCTGGTCTTGTCCAGACTAGTCAGGTGCTCAGGGGCATCCCTCCTTAAATCCTCCAGCCTACACATTGGTCTCTGACCCACACCCCTATGATGAGAAATACAGCCCAGCCGTTTAGGGCTTGGGAAAAAAACCCACCTGCTGTTCTGCAGGCTTACTGTATGTATAGGATGCCAAGGCCATCTCACAGCTGGACTGAGGGGAGGGGTCTCAAAGATAAGTAAGAAACACAACCCATGAAACTTGATGCCATGTCTCAGATTCTTCAAAGGCAAAGGCTTTTCCAGTGAATTTTTCCAGTCTTTAGAGCTCAGTTCTGCTCCACTTTGGCAGGTCTAGCTGTGTCCTGACCTGCCTCTTGTTTACTGCTTTTTCTGCTCGTGTTTTTTCTGTGTCTGGCAGTTCACCTCACTGCTCTCAAATGTTTGGCAGGGAGAGAGGAGCAGCAGTGTCTTCCCCTCTCTCTGTTAAAGGGTAGCCAAGGGCTCTGATGGCTCTAGCAAACCAGGCACTGCAAATGCACTCCTCAAAGCTAGATAAGCGTCCACCTTTCATTTTATTGGTCTCGATTTCGGAATTGTTTACACCCCGTTTAAGCAGATTTTCTCACTGTGGTGTGTCTATGAAGTGTTTGTAACCGGGTTTGACATGGCAGCTGCTCCTCCCTGTGGTCACCGGCATTCTTAATGGGCACTGCTGACAGCTGCCAGAATGGAAGGGAAACGTTGCTCTCATTGTTTTATTATTGAGGTAACTTGCACTGAAACACATCCTGGCATGAGCTGTGGAAAATACACAGCCTAACAGTATCCAGGCTGTGAGTGATCTTAACCAGTTTATTTGGCCCAAGTCAGAGAACTCGCACCCATCCCATGGGTCCTGGTGACTTGGAGAAGTCTGTGAGGCCACCCTGCCCCACGAGCAGGTGCCAGTGGCCCGAGGGACTCTGCTCTGCCCGGGCTGTCCCCGGTGTCCCCACGGGCTGTGCCCTCCATGCGGGGCTCTGTCCCTCCCGGGCCGTCCCCGGTGCCCTCACGGGCTGTGCCCTCCATGCGGGGCTCTGTCCCTCCCGGGCCGTCCCCGGTGCCCTCACGGGCTGTGCCCTCCATGCGGGGCTCTGTCCCTCCCGGGCTGTCCCCGGTGCCCTCACGGGCTGTGCCCTCCATGCGGGGCTCTGTCCCTCCCGGACCGTCCCCGGTGCCCTCACGGGCTGTGCCCTCCATGCGGGGCTCTGTCCATCCCGGGCTGTCCCCTGTGTCCCCACGGGCTGTGCCCTCCATGCGGGGCTCTGTCCCTCCAGGGCTGTCCCCGGTGCCCTCACGGGCTGTGCCCTCCATGCGGGGCTCTGTCCCTCCCGGGCCGTCCCCGGTGCCCTCACGGGCTGTGCCCTCCATGCGGGGCTCTGTCCCTCCCGGGCTGTCCCCTGTGTCCCCACGGGCTGTGCCCTCCATGCGGGGCTCTGTCCCTCCCGGGCCGTCCCCGGTGCCCTCACGGGCTGTGCCCTCCATGCGGGGCTCTGTCCCTCCCGGACCCTCCCCGGTGCCCTCACGGGCTGTGCCCGGCCCGGCGGGGGCGGAGCGCGTATCGGAAGCGGCGCATGCGCAGGCCCGGCCCCGGAGCGGCGGCGCCGAGCCGGCTCCTCCCCGCGCCTCCGCCCGGCCCGGCCGGCCGGGGCGGCTCCGACTGCGGTGCCCGGCGCTGCCGCCGACGCGCGGGAGGCCAGGCGAGGCGAGGCGAAGCGAGTTGAGGTGAGAGAGAAGCACCGGGGGCCGTGCAGGGGTTACGGGGCTCCATCGTAACCGGCCCCTGAAAGCGCCGCGGGAGCGGCAGGGCCGGGCCCAGCCGAGCCCCCGGCGGCGCCGCGGGGCTGCGTTGTCCTCGCTTTGCCCTCGCCAGACTCTGCCCCGTGCCCAGCCGAGGGCGGTCGGGTCGGGTCGGGCCGGTCCCCGCTGGCGGCGGGCTGGGGACCCTGCTGGTGTCCGTCCCACCACCCCGCTGTCCCCTCGGGTGTCCCGGCTCGCGTGATGGGCGCGCTGCGGTGCGAGCGGCCCCGGCCCTGGCACTGCTGCGGGCAGGAGTCCGGCCCTGCTCCGCGAGGAGTCCTCAGTCCGGGCATCCCCTCCCTTGGCTGGCTCCGAATGGGCCTCCTGGCGCCTGAAACCCGGGGGTACGGTGTAGGTCTGGCTGCGTCCTCCTCTGAAATGTTTCCTTGTAAATATCATGTCAGAAGTTTCTTTCAGACCGCGCAGGTGTGGTTCGGTAGATGTAGGAAAGCAGACGGTGTATTTTCCTCTGCGAGCTTGTCTTCTCATCCTCCAGGCTAATCGCCTCTCATTTGTTTTATTTGCTGATTTCCCGAAGTGTATTTCTTAAGCCCTATTAAATAAGGAACGTCTTCATGTGCTTTTACCAGCCCAGCTGAGTTGATAAGGAGTGAGCAGAACAGAATTTCCACCGGGTATTTGCATGACAACAGAAACCCCGGGGGTGAGCAGGACCGTGCTGGCCGGAGCCCTTTCTCCCTCCGAGGATAGCTTGCGGTAACAGGTGAGGAACTGGTCAGGTGAGTGCAGTTGATGGTACCTGCAGAGGTGTGTGTGTTTGCTTAGTGGGGGCAGGAAGGCTGATGGGGCAGTGCTCTGAAAGGCAAGGGCTCAACAGCCGTGACTCTGCTGCTCCACAGCAGCTCTGTTTAATTCTGCTGTGTCTGCACTGGTTCCATGAGTAATTCTGTGTTTTGTTGTGGCAAAAGTATGCCAGAATAACCATGCAGCCAAGCCCTTGACTTCCCTCAGGCCAGATCTATCTTAAGGTTCGTTAGTTTCAGCTCAGTTTAGCTCCAGAAATGCCAACTGATTCCTTAGGACTTGACTATTTAATTACATCAGGAGGAGGAAGTAGGATGAGGCTGTTGTGGCCAGGGGTCTGTTGGCAGCCCATGCTGCTGGCACAGCTGGATACAGTGTCTTGGGGGGCTCTTGTGAGTGACACTGGCAGATCACTCTGTCTCCCTGTTGCACTCCAGTGTCTCTCAGTGCCCCTCGAGGAAAGTGGTCGTGGTGTCTTTGTGAAACTGCTCCTGTGGCAGGTGGGCAGCTGGACAGGTGTTGTGGCGGGTAGCTGACAAGACCAGGAGGCGTGGCTGCTCTTGCTCTTGCTGTAGAAGAAGACTGAGTCTTCTGCTTAACTCTTGCAGCAGTTTTGAGTGGTTTTTAAAGCTAGTTCAAGCAGTGCTTACTGAGAGACTGAATGAACAGTAGGGGGACTGTATTTTTTTCAGGAGGGATCTACTGCCTTGAAAAAGAAAAGAACAGCGCCCTTACTGTAGCAGTTAAAGAGCTGCAAGAATAATGTGGCTGTCACATCGCAGTGATAAGTGAGGTAATTCATCTCCCATCGGCAGCAGGGGATTGATGGAGTACTGTATCAAGTAGATCTGGACTTTTCTTAAGGTCTCACTAAACCACAGCCACAGTCTATTGTTCCTGTAGGATCACTAAGAGACTGCATGAGGAGGAGAAAGGGGATCAACAGCAAAACAGTGCTCTTACCTTGCAGACACAAGGTAACTTCTAACACAGATGGAGCAACACACAGAAAACTGGTTCTGTGGTTAAATGTGTTGCAGACCCTGTGGTTGTGTAGCTCTTGCCTGTGGCTGTAATAAATACTTGGCATACCATACGGATCCCGAGAGTAAGAGGTTTAAGAGTAAGAGGCTTTATGTACCTCTAATGTGCAATTGGAGATTTCTCAAGATGTGTCAGAGAAACCCTCTGAAATTCCTCAGTGCTGTGGAGACAATGCTAGGTGGAGTCAGGGTGCCAGTTACCTCTGTTTTTGTTTGGGTCATTGTGCTGGTTTTGCATTAATTGGCACTTAGAAGAGGGCATCCAGGGAAATCACTTTTCCATTCAATTGGTAATGCCTGTCCTGAAGGGGGTTGGAAGTGTAACTGAATGTTCAGTACCGTGTTTTACACTGACTCACTGCTTAGCAAAACACAAGAGATGTTGTAGTATGAATTAGATTAATATGAGGTTCTAGTTTTCCAATACGTGTCTTGCTTCAGAACACTGAAAATTTCTCCTGACACATTAAATGCTACATCATGACACTTAATGCAGTACAGTTATCCCATGTCTTCTTATGGAGGATGTTACTAGCAGCTGGAGAATCCAGAATAGGACTACTGTGGACATTACTAGTACCTGATATTCTGCCACCTGCAGTTACCCAGTGCTGAGGTGCTCTGGTTCACCTTTACCATACGTATTGAGGGGTCCTGAGCATTTGCAGCTAGAGCAGGACAAGGAGAAAGAGCTGGCAGGGACATGAAGTTTTCTTTGTCTCAGCTGCTGTGAGCCATGACATGTTTTGTTTGTGGAAGGGCAGCTGCTGCTGCTGCTTCGCATTCTTGGCTGTAGAGTCTGAAGTGTTGGCGTGGTCTGATCCTGATTTTGGTCTGGGGTCCTGTGTGATCCTTACCTGGCAGGGAAGATATGCTGTGCTATAACCCAGCCTGTGTTAACTTGGCTTCAAGGGCCGTTTTGTGGGTAGACCAAGGCAAACACACGCAGCCCTTTCTCTGCCTCCTTGTTCTGCAAGGCTGCTGCAGAAGTGAAAGGTGCTGAAGGAGCTGCCAGGCACACACCCCAGCAGTCCATGGCTGCCTGCACGCTGGATTTTGCCCCAGAAAGCATGCCCTGTCTCAGCTGATGATGTGACTGGCAAGACAGAGGCAGAGGTTTGTGCAGTGTGGAAGCACAGGTCTCTTTTTCGTTGGGGCGTTGTGCTGCTGGGAGAAGTTTGGGTAAAGTACACGCTGCTGCTCTGTGCCCGAGCAGGCATGGCAAGAGTCTGTGCATGCAAGTGTTCCTAGCTGCCTGTTTCAGCTCGGGGTTGCTGCCCAAAGTTTTCAGGCAAAACAAAAAGCATCGTCATGTAGCATAGCTTTCCCAGGTGTTCTCATGCTGGTGAAGTCCATTCTTTATGAGGATCACTCTTTAGTCAGAAATGGGTGGGCCTAGTTCTGCTGTGTTGACAGTATGTTTTATGTTTTATTGACTTCAGGGGAGTTGCTTCTGAGTTTATGCTCTTGTGAGTGCTGAATCAGACCCAGGAGCTTGGCTTTATCTGTGTAACTTTTGGTTGCCTCGTGTGGGTTTTATGAGCCTGCATACATTGATCCCATTGTTTTCTTTTTAAAGTAAACATGAATTTTTTTTTTTAATGGTTAAAGCCATATTTTTACCTTGAGCTCAGCAGGGCGAAACTACACATAAAGGAAAAGAAATTGTGGAGCTGCAGTCATGTTCTGTCATTAGGTTCATTCTGTTTTTTTGGAAATTGAGATCTAAACGATTATCTCAGTTGAAAATTGTTGTGCGTTAATGCAGTACTGTTTCCTTTGGAGCTGATAAGGATTCTGCCATCAGCAGAATATGGGGGAGGAGTATGAAGGTCTCACCATGGTAGAGTGAAAGTAGCCAAAGGAAATTCCTGGACTCCTACCAGTCCTCTGGCAGGAATAACAGTATTATGTGGCATGTAATCCTCATATACTGTCTGGAATTAGTGCACGCATCTGTGTTGGGTGTTGTGTGAGAAAACAGGTAATGATGCTGCACCAGGGAGGATTCTGGTCTGGGAACACTATATGTAATGAGCGGGTAGGATGAGAAAAGTGCATTTTTCCTCCTCATCTTGGAACAGAGTTTTCAAGACAGCCTTGTAAATGAGTGTTCTTGGAGGATGTCTTATCTATAACTTGTCTTTAAAGAGTAAAAGCCCTGCTTTGCACATAAGCAGGCGTTGTCTTTCTGTGTCCTGAAAAGTCTGAAAGCACTGGACTGTTTTGTGTGGTATTCAGAAACTAAAGGACAAATCTTGTGCTGCAAATTGCTGTTGCTCCACTACAACCGGCAGAGCACGGCGGATTGACTCTGGTGAGAGATGTTACCTCCCCAGCCTCATGTACACATGCTTAAAAGCAGACACAGCTCTTTTCTGTGGGACTTCTCTCAAAAATAACCCACAACTATTCTTTTTCCTCACTCCACCAGCTCCAGAATGTGAATGTCGTCTGGCCAAATGCCCAGGACTAAATACAGTGCTCTAAACAAGGTCTCACAAGTGGCTTGTACAGGAAAAAGAAAAAACCACAATAGCCAGATACTTTTTTTACTCTTGAATGGTTCTTTTGCACTTTTTAAATTTTTTTAATCAAAAATTATCCTTTTGGCTTCTACTTTATATTTACTAAATACAAATCTGTGCTTTCCAGGAATTAACTCCAGGGCTCCAGGTCCAGTGCCGACTTTGTTGAAACATAGACACTTGCAACATGAAAATAACCCAAAACCTTACTGGTTTTGCTTTCGTGCCTGATGTATGTTGTATATGTGACATTCCCTTCTTGACTGTAGATCTGTAGCCTTGTCTTCCTCCAAAGCCTCTGCTTATTATTTTCCCCTAGTGGATGATGAATTCTGAGCACATGCCAAGACGTGTCTTTAAATGCATTTTGAGAGGGACTGTGTGGAAAGCGAGGGGAGCACTGGCTTGGCTCCCTGGCTCAGGTGAGGACTCGGAGCTGTGGAGCAGGTGGGGGTGGCAGAGGGCGGATCTGAGTGAGTGCCCAGAGCAGCACAGGGAGCCAGTGCTGGAGAAACGCTGTTTACATGAACCCTCTTTTGTCTTGCTGCCCTGCAGGTGCCTGCTCAGGTGCTCAGTGCAAAAGCCAGATGCTGTGGCACGGGGGCTTCTCCTGTGTGGAGCAGTGGATGGAATTCCCAGCTGCTGTGTTCCAGCCCGACCTGTGTGCCTGAGCCAGCGTGCCGAGGTGCTGCTGTGTACTCCCTCTCTGTGCTGGTTCTGTAAGTGAGCCTTATGATAATTTTAACTTCTTTGCAAAAGATGGTGAGCAGTTCCCCAAACAAGCAGATCCCAAACTGGCAGCAGGCATCCCCAGGCCATTTTAAATTCCCCAGTTAAGTTTTTAAACTGATTTTTTTTTTAAATGCTGCCACAAACCAAAACCATAACCTTCACAAAAATAAACAAGCATCCTTTTGCCAGCTGGGGCCTTGGCATGCTTTATGCTGCATAACTTGCTGAGACTGTAATTTCTTAGGAAAGCAGTTAGATATTGGCAACTGTGAAATGTCAGCCCTCAGTAAATGTTGTAATAAGCTATTTTAGCTACAGCTGGGGTTTTAAAAAAAGAATAATTTACTCACAGCGTTCTTGGTACTTAATGCATGAATAGAAATCAGACTTCAGACATGCTGAATAGCTTAGGAGAAGGAAGCAGGGTTCTTGTGGTGTATTTGCTAAGAGCCACAACTGTCTGGATGCGTGACTGGGAACATTTAGGGTGCTCTAGGTTATTTAAGTTTTGTATGTACTTGTACCACAGCATATCCTTAAATTTTTACTTTGGTTTCACTAGGTCTATCTAGATACAGCTGTTGAAATGATGGTTGTTCTGGAAGTTCATGAGAATTCAGTTTTGGGGGGTGGAAGTAGAAAATGTGCTGGTAACTTGAACTTGATTGACTTAAATAGTAGGTGCAGTAAAACTCATCCTGAAGTGTTTTCTCTGAATGTGTGTTAGATCTGGGAATTGCTACTGAAGTCTTTGTAAACTGCTTTTAAGGAACTGGAACTTTAGGATATTTTCTTTGAGGAGTTAGAGAAGCTCAGTGTTATAACTTGTGTTATACTTTATGTAGTATATCCTCTGCAAACTGTGTTGCTTGGAATTCTTAGCAGAGGAAAAAATGAATTCACCATCAAGCGAGCAGCTGTCTTTCCTTTGGATAGTTCAAAGTTTCTGTTTAGTGGTTCCATAACAATTCTTGGTTCATGTTTGTTACACTGATGGATTCACGGTTCCTCCACTTTGGCAGAAAGCCCTACAAAGATATTTTCAGCATCTGTTTTCCAGTATGTCTCTTTAAATGTTGAACTTGATTGCAAATATTTTGCTGGAAAATATGATCTGCCGAAGTAAATATTTGCTTTGTTATAGTGCAGGTTCATTTTTGGATGTTTATATGAAAAATATTTTTTCATCCCTTGGTATTTCATGAATGCCTGGGCATATGTAAGCTATCACTTATAGTGATACACCGTGATTGCTGTGGTGTGTTTCCATGTGGTTTACAACAGCTCTGGAAGCCAGAGAAATATTTTAGCTGCATCCTGTGTGATTTGATCCTTGCTGGAGTGGTGTTCTCTCTTGGCAGACACACTGGGTGCCTTCCGGGGTTGCTGGTAACCTTCTGTTTGCCATGTCACAGAGAGCCATGGCTTTCACTACTCCACAGTGAGCTGGAGGAGGCAGCTGCTTTTTTTCTCCTTTTTAGTACGGCACCCTGAGAGCTATGTCTAAATTCAGCCTTTTAATTAAGGTTTATTTCAGGCCAAGGAGTGTGTAATACCTGTGGCATTTCCACTGATGCTCTGTTTGTTGCTTTTCACTGTTCTGTGTGTTCAAGGAACATATGGTGGGTGAGAGTTGCTTTTCAGTAGTTACTATCAATATTCTAATTGTGACTAGAAGAATGTCGGTTCACCTAATCTCAGTAATGTATTGACTGCATCACCAGAGTACAGAATGTAAAACTGAGAAAGTCTTGGGCCTTGGGGTCAGGCGTGGTGGCCATAGAATGGCAAACTGAACTGTTACTTTCTCAGGCCTGAGTATGATAGTGTATTCGTGTATAGGTGTGAAATGTGTTTGTTCCTGTGTGGATTTATTACTGTGTGTTTTAGGAGGTTGGAGATGATAGGTGCTTTTGTGTGGCAAGGTGCTAAGAGGCGTGAAAGCTGTTTGGAAGTGCTGCTGGGCTTGGAATCCATTTCTGACCAAGAGATTAGCAAGCAGAAATTGCCAGAAATTCACTGAACATGCAGGTTTCAAACAAGTAGCTCCTGCTGCAGAATTCTACAGTGCTGGTAGCACGGGGTAGCCAGTGTTTGCTGTCCACAGAAGCAGTGGCAGGAAGCTTAGGCTGAGATATCATTGGCAGGATGGACAGAGCAGAGGGGAAAGCTGGTGCCAGCTCCTTGCTGGGCATTGTTCATGTTCACCTTCTCCCGTAGATAGGAGTAGAGCTTTGCAAGTAGGAAGAGAAGAAGGAGAGCAGTCCTGGCCACTTGAGGTCATGGTCCACAAACTGTGGAAGATGTTTGTTTTCTCCTTGATGTGCCCTTTGGAGCAAAGGCAGACTGACTGGGAACAAAAAGATTAATTTTAGGGCTGGATTGAGTTCGCCTAGCTCAGTCACGGCAGGTCAAGTTACTCAAGAGATTTGTGACTCCCCAGGGACATGGATTCGTGTTTGTGTAGGGGATACGTCATAGCTGAGGTACAGAAGACAGAGATGGACTTGTGGTGTTTATTTTAAGTGTGGTTGATAGACCTGGAAGGGATTTTTTACATGTTGTTGAATTTATACAGGAAGCTGTATAAAAATAACTGGCACCAGATGTAGTAGCAATAAACTAACACCGTGTTAAGTCTTGAAACTGTGCTATGTAACCTAAGAAATATTTTCACCTCTTGGCAGCTTCTTCTTTATTATCTTCAGAATGAGAGGTGATGGAATTTACTAGCTTTTAAACAATTAAATTTTTTGGTTTTGAAAGGACTGAGTAAACGTTTATCTCACTACACTTAGCGGCAGCTCCCCATATGCAATGGTTGCCAATGTTTGTTGCCATCAGTCATGGGAATCTGTTGGTACCAGTGTGTCAGCAAGATTTAAACCTAGGAAACAGCCTGTCACCTGTCTGCTGCCTTACTTTCTGGGTTTGACTGCATTTGGTTTAGATCCAAAAGAAAAAAGTTACACCAACAGACTCTGTCTGACCTGTGTGCATAACGTAACCCCGCAGTGCAGTAAATACTGGAGCCACCAATGTGTTTGGAATGCTCTACTTTTGGCAGTACTTGGACCCAGTTTCACCATTTCAACCAATGAGGTTGTTTATTGCCTTCTAAACAGCATATTTCAAAACACAGTGTCCCAGGAGAGAGAAAACAAACTGTTTACACAAGCAAACTAATAGAGAAGAACTAAACACCCACGCTTCTTTCAGGAGTTCCCCTGCTAGGAGTTTCTATGAACACATTAATCCGGTGGGAAACTGGAGAAACTTGTTAGTTCTAATCAAACGGGTCTTGATGTGACTGCTGATGCTGCTGAGGAAAGAAAGTTTGATCTCTGTTACACTGGGGGATCAAAAAGAAGTTAGAGGAGGGAAAAGTGCTCATTCCAAAACCTAGGGAGATTCCTTCATTCCTCCTAGTCTGGAAGAAGATCGGCTGCGAGAGGCTTTAAGCTGTTCTCCTTACTGTTGGAGGCAGCTGGTGCTGTGGCATCAATTCCTCCCTCTTTACCTATGGGGGGCTGTAATGTGTCCTGGCCTTTCAAGGGATTGGAGGATCGAAGCAGATGGGGAGTTATTAGGTTGTGATGGTCTTGGTCCACCTTCTTAAGTAGACATGTGAATGGAGGAAGAGGAAGGGATGAGAAGGCTGCTGAAAGTTGCATAAAGTGAAGGTGTTGTGGAGCGTGCACGGTGTCCACCTTTCAGGGGAAGCTGTCCCTGCCCATTGCAGGGAGGGTGGAGCTAGATGACCTTCAGGGTCCCTTCTAACATGGACTGTTCTGTGAGTATGAAATCCTGCCTGTCTTCTGGGATGCTTGTGCAGATGGCTTGGAAAAAGGGGTGGAAAAGGAGAGGAGGTTTAGTAGGAAGTAGAAGACAGTGAAAACTGAAAAGCAAGGGGATTGGATTGGTAGATGGAAACCTTACAGGTTCAGGGAAGGAGGCTGGCAGAGTCATGAGGCTTCATCCCCAGGGCTTCAGCTGCAAGAGTGAAGGCAGGCTGGGTGTAGGGGCTATGGCAGGGAAGTCTGGGGCTTCTCAGGATCAGCAGAGGAAGAGGATGGTGCTAGTGATGTGTTGGATCCCAGAAATCTGGAATTTTTGAGCTTTCTGTGCTTTCAGGCACAGTGATGGGAAAAGGGAAGAGGGCTGGGAAAGCAGCAGTAATCTTGGCACTGCTGATGAATTGACAAGTCAGCAGTGAAGAAGGTGATAGGGTTATCAGAGGGAAGAGTTGCTGGGAGAAGTCAAAGGGGACAATTGTCCTTGGAAGGAAGATCAAGACGAGCACCACCAGGACAGGAAGGGTGATCTGTGCTTACGTGACTTTGAAGTTACAGGTTGGGACCCGAGCCAGGAAGTTTGGTTGAGGCTGACATTGCCAGTCCCATGGTGAGGATATAGAAAACAGGAAGAGGAGTGGAATTAACTTGAGACAGATATTTCAACAGCTGTCAGTTTTGAATTTCCTGGGTTTCATTGCTGTGTGTCATAACCTTGTTTTCACTGTTTAGTATTTTTTTTCTATAAAATAGTCGGATGGAAGAAGAAACATTTGAGACTGTTATCAGAGTCGTATGTTATGACTGATTTTCTTTTGTTTGGTGAACATATATTTAGAAACTAAATTGTAGATTCTGAATATTTGGAACTCTCTTGTCCCTCAAAAAGAAAACATCTCCAAGGTGAATCCCTCCACCTCTCCAGACCCACAGATAAGCAGTAGTTCAGTAGTTGTATGAAAAAAGAGAAAACTTAATATTTCAGAGCATAGTTGGTCAAAGCTGGGCATGGATTTTATAGAACAGTCACTCTTTATAACCAATCTTATAGACCTGATCATTCTGAGGAATGTACAAGTGTCTGAAGTGATTCTGAGAATTTAAAATGACCTCGTGATTTTTCCAGATAGGTCAAGTAGGGGCAATACCATGCATTATGCTCTCTGCAGACTTGGTTCAGAGGAACTGTTAAATTGCCCTATTCATGCCTCCCCTTTGCCCCCAACCAGATGCTCTAACAGGCAAGAAATAAAAAGACTGTGCAAATAGAAGTTTTCTCTCCAGGATTTGATTCGTGGTTTTGTTTCCGTTTTTAACCTCCTAGTAATGCAAAATAAGTGCAGGCGTTTTGTCTAGGCATTCCAGGTCCCCTGGTGTGTGTGTGTGGCACAGCTGACAGGACAGGGAGGTGGTGTGCTGTGCTTGTGTCCTGCTGGCTGTGTTGGCACACTGGTGCAGCAGTGAGCTGGCACACGTTCCTGGCTCTGCCTGCTTTTTCCAGTCTGTACAGATATTCCAGTCCCAGTGTGGTTCCAGGAGCAAGTGACACATTCTGAGCCCAGCAGTGGCTGTCCCTCTACACGACACAGGTTAGCAGTGCTGTGCTGTGGTGGTGCAGAAGGTGTCAGGTCCCTGGTGGGGCTAGCCCAGTTTCTGAGCCCGTCTCCACAGCCCAGACAAGCGTGCAGGCTTTCTCCAGTGAGCAGCTTCTCTGTCCGTGCCGGTGGATCCGAGCTAGGTTAGGGCAGCAAAAACTCTGCTGTAGGCACAAGTGTTGTTACATGGATCATCCTTGTGTGGAGAGCAGGGACCTTGGCTTAATTAATCCAAGATTTTCTGGGAGTCTCTTCTGTGCACAAACCAGAAACAAATAGGTCAAGACATAAGTACTGTTCTTCTAAAGGTTTTCTAGTGAAAATATTTTCTTTTGTTCCTTGAGAAAGAAATCTTGTGCCCGGTACTCAGCCTCATGGTTTGCTGTGTTTGTGCACCCTCGAGGGTGGCGAACCACGCTGGAAGTGTGCTACAAGAATTGCTTTTTGCAGCAATCAGTTGCATTCTTCAAAAGGTAGTAGTGAGTGCTGAGTGAATAAAGAAGCAAACTGTCCATCATGTCTGATGTCCAGCTGTTTAAAATAAACAGTGCAGCCACAAGAACTCGCATGTGATCTTCCTCATAGTCTGTTGGATTACTTTAACTTCTTGGTCAGAAAGCACTAGTGCAAATGCAGTCACTGACATGCAGGTAGAATTGGCATTGCACAGGAAGCAAATGCACAGCTGCAGCTGGAGTGCCCTCGGGTTAGTCACTTGGTGCTGACCTGCTGTGGTTCAGGATGTGAGATGCTTTGCCTTCTTAGACAGGCAGCATGGAAACGGATCCTTTCAAGGTCCAGGAATTGCAGTGCCTTCACACTAGCTGACCCACAGCACTTGGTGTACTTGCTTTAGGGAGTGAAAAATCAGGTTCAATCACTGCAATTTTCCCCCCTTTGTTTAAGCCTGGATAAATGTTTGCATATCACTTACTAGGTGAGCTGCCCAGGTTATTTCTAAACATTTTCCAGTGGTAGATAAGTAATAGTTGTGATTTGTTTAATCAGGTTATCCCTGTGAAAAAAACATACATCCAAATTTGTACCCCTCCTATTGATAGGTAGCTTCAACAGTACATTAATTTGTTTGCTCCAAGTTTAGATGTTTTTTCACCCGGTTTGTGTGTGTGCTCAGATGTGTTTCATTTGCTAATAAATGCCAAGTTAAAAGTCTAATTTATTAATTATTTAAGCTGATATTATGCTTTTGGACCTAGTGTTTCCCTTTGGGTTATGGCAATTTAGCAATTCCTGTGTGATGGGACATAAAAATGGGTTTTGGATTTGTGAAGGGCTCCCACCTCTGTGTGAAACTGAGTAAGAAAAAATCGCGCTTTTCCTCTAATATCTTGGTATTGTAAAAGAAGAAAACAAAAAAAGCCAAAACCCTACCAAAGATAATACACTTCCCCGTTCCTTCCCCTTCCTACTTTGCAAAAACCAGAGGCTGGAAGGGGCTTGCAGAGTTCAGCTGGTGCAGCCCTCCCTCCAGGCTGATCAGGAGCTCGGGACCGTGTCCCCCTCCTGGTCACAGCTCTAGTCCCTCTGCACATGTCCTGGTGACAGTGAAGGGTTCCTGTGGGCCACCTCCATCAGTGCAGTGTCTGTAATTGTCACTGCTGAGTGGGTCACTGCTGGAGAAAACCCTCTGAAGTAGGGCAGTGCTGTTCTCCATTTTCAGGGGGAACCAAAGCTAATTGCACATCCAGGTTCTCACCCAATGTGAGGCCCATCTCTGAAATCACAAGAGTGCATTAACTGCAGGTACTCCTGGACCCTGCATAGGCCAGAGAGGGCACAAACGCTTCCTGAAACTCCAAAACGTCTTTAGATTTGTCTCCTTCATACTTGTGAACATAGTGTTTGGTGTAAAGCCTGAGTTTTTGTGGTCCACAAAATTACTGTTTCATGTAATATGCTAAAGGTGTGAGTAAAGAAGAAAGGGTGAAATTGTTCCTAACTAATGCTAAGGGCTAAACTGAGAAGTGTCCCAGGTGATTACATCTTACTAGTTTTGATTAAGGAATTAAAATATTAGCCTTGACCATGGACTCAGCTGAAATAAAGTACTCTGTATTTAACTTCGGCTCAGAGGAAGAGCAGCCTGCATGCTGGAAGTGAGCAGCTGCTGTCACTGGGAGCTGTGCGAAAAACAAGGTGCCAAGTAGTGCAGTTTATTTCTGATAACCTGGTTCCTTAGTTAATAGCTAAACCATTAGATTAGCACAATTCACATGTTATCTTTCTAACTGTCACCGGGACAATGAGCATAAGGCCAACACCACAATAAAGAGAGGGGTGTTTGCTCCCTGGTTAATCGTTGCCCTGAAGCTGAGAGGTGCACAGCACAAGCTTTGAAGTGGAGTTTGGAATAACAGCCTCAGGGGCTCTCGATCTTACAGTTTCTTCTTGCACTCCATTTACTGTGCTGTGCCAAACTCATTCCAGTCATTGTGGCCATCAGTGGAAATCTTTCTCTTGATTCTATGAAATGCAGGATGTAGTTTTTTGGCATTCTTGGCTGCCTCCTGAGCAGCAGTTTACTTTGCAAAATGTTTCATAGGGAATAATGAAACCTATTGCTTGCTTTTATAAGGAGATATTTTCTTACAAAGATACACCTGTTAAGCATATTGGTTATGCAACAAACAACTAGAAAATGCTCCTGCATTAGAATTAAAAGAAGCTGTATTTTGTCATTGTTCATGGTGTACAAATTATTTAACAATTGCTTTTTTTTTTTTTTAACTAGTAAAGAGCCTAAAAGATATTTAGGGTTAAAAAAACCCACAGCTTTTGGAGTTCTTTTAAGATCACTTTTCTGTCTGACAATCCATGTCTCATACTTACTCTTAAGGTCAAACAACTTTCAGAACTTTCTGCCTTTTTTTCCCATTTGTTGTTGCTTTGGGTAAACAAATGCAATCCTTTTCAATGAATTATGTGAAGAATAATTATTCAAAAGAATTTGTGTTCCCCTGGCTCTGAAAAAGAGAATTGCTCTTACTGGAAATCAGCTGAAGCTTTTCTGGGAGCACTGAGCAAACTGAGCACAAGCTCTGATGCACATAATACTTTGCCACACGAGAGAAATGTTTTGAGGTGGGACAAGGGGAAGTGAAGTGGCTTCAAACTGACAGAGACTAAGTTTAGGTTAGATTGGATATTGGCAAGAAATTGGTCCCTGTGAGGGTGGGCAGGCCCTGGCACAGGGTGCCCAGAGATGCTGTGGCTGCCCCTGGATCCCTGGAAATGTCCAAGGCCAGGCTGGACAGATGTAGGTGCTGAACCCCCTGTCCCTTTGCATTAAAGTATCACTATGAATTCTGGAGTTTCTCTAGACTGTGAAGCTAATATTGTAATTAAAGCAATTACTTCTTCTTGCGTCTTCCAGGAAGTGCAGCTCAATGTTAAACTTTTTAAGATGTTTGAAGACACTTGTGAATATTTTAATTTTTGTTATTCAGTGGTTTTGGCAGGAAGAGTAAATGGAAATTACAGAAATACTGCAAGAAACACTAGTTTTTGTGAGGTATCTAGGCCAGGGAATTTGGGAAGAATAGAAACCTTCTGAAAGGTTATCCAAATCCAAGTCAATCTCTTCCTAAGTGTATTTCTATGACATTTCCAGGGGCGTATCAAGACATGAATATATCAACAAACAATCATTCTCTTATAAGAGATTTGGTAGTATCCTCCATGACTAAATGGTGTGCCAGAGGAAGTGACTTGGGGTTTTATTCCTTTTCAATGATGTGGGAAGTATGCCACGAGAGCGAGCAGGAAGAGGTTGTTTAGTGGAAGGGAGGAAGCAGCACCTTAGGAAGGGGTGCAGAGGGGCAGCACTAGCAGCACACAGAGCTCTCCTGGTAGCGTGCAGGGCTCTGCAAAGCCTGAGGATTGGCTCTCCTGAGGCCTTCGGTGTTTGCATGACTGCATGCTCGTGCTGGAAACAGTGATGCCATGTCTGCTCGTGTTGGTGGGAGCAGAGCCAGGCCGGTTTTGTGCCCTTTTCAGATGGGATTTTCAGATGCTTTCGTTTCTGAAGATAAAAGAAGTGGGTAGACAGCTGTGAGTGAGACAGTGGATCTGCCCAAAATCTGATGGGACTTAAAACCTCTCCTGAGAGTGCTGTGCTAAAACAAGTTCAAAGTAATAACTCCTCTTTGTCCTTTAGTCTCATAAAAGGCTGCCAGCAAATAGGATCTGGAATCAAGGAGGAAAAATAAGCCTGCAGGCAAAAGATGAGTTGAGGCAGGAGTGATGAGTGGCTGAAACCAGACGTAGGAAGATCAGTGGATAACTGTGGCAGTGATGTTCCCACTGGAGGCTGACTCCGATGATTAGGCCATGGCTGAAGGCTGGACTGGATCGCAGCCCCTGGAAATCGCTGTGTCCCGGTGAGTTTCTCGTGTCAGCCCCCGAAGGTCAGTCTGTCCTGGTGGCAGCTTCATAAGCACTGCCTGCTACCTGGTGCCTTAATGCCTGCGAGTTCCTTGGAGAGCCGGCTGTGGTTTTACAGCATTGTTATGTTAAACGAGATAAGCAGCATTGATTCAGTTTACCTGAGACCCCTCATTGCCTGTGAAAAGTTCAGAGTGCTGCATATTCGTGTTTCCTTTGCAGTTTATGAGGACGCTCCTGTTTCCTGAAAAGGATTGCAACAGGCTTGGCCCTTCTGCCTACACGTGTCTGTCTTGGTAAGATCTTTTTATTCCAGAGGCTTTCTTCAGGGGAGCAGCTCACACAAACACATTATGTTCAGGTAGCAAAGATAAAAGTATAAAGAGTCCTTGAAGGAAAAGGAGGGTGAGGGAATTTTTGTTACTTCCAAGGTTTTTTAAACTCTTTATATAAAATGGCAAAATACAAAAATCCAGCAGTGTGTAAAGAGCTACTTACCATTTTAGCTGTAAGTCTTACTGGTTTTGTACAAGTAACGTGCCCTTGCATTACTTGAATTAAAAAAAAAAAAAAAAGACTGTAAACCCTTTCTGCAGCCAGAAGAATGATGGAAATTAGAATTTCTTTGTGCATAATCCCCTTACATTTTGCTTGTGTGGATACAGCTGTGTTAACACAATGCAACATTTGAGTATAGAGATCTGCCAGATCCTGGCACCAGTGATAGTTTGCAGACTGAAGGTCTTGTTTGATGGATTTTCAAAGTAATACTGTGCTCAGCTGTATCTGTGTTCCTGAAAGGAGGCTTGCAGTCAGCTTCTCAGAGGAAGTACTTTCAAAAGGAAAAGTTTAATTTTGCCAAGATTCAGATAAGGTCAGAGTAATTGGACAAACCAGGGCTTTGTAGGTTAGAGATGAGCACAGCCTGCTCCCTCGGACTGGCAAATGCACCGGGAGAACAGGAAAATGAACTGCATGAGGATGAGGACATGTGCTGAAAATCTGAATTACAGTGTCTATCTCTTGGCATATTGTCAAGTGTCATACTGTCATATTGAGCAGGGTGGGCTTTTTTTACTTTTTTAAATTAAATCAAATGTATTTGTCCTTCCCAACAAATGCAAAAGAACCCAGCAGTGTTTCCCATTGTGCTGATTTTAGTCAGAAATACTAAAACCCGCTCGACCGTGATTTAGGTTACCCTAAATGAGTTTGAAATTACATTGTAACCACGAGAAGAGGTAGGGATTGATTCACGGGCTGTGTGGAGCTGAGTAGAGCCCAGCCGAGGATCACAGTTCAGCTTCTGCACATAGCAGTGATGTTGCATAAATAGTGGCTGTAGTAGAAGTTATGAAGTTTAGGGCTCCAGAACCTCTTGCAAGTGAAATAAGCAGTGGTGTTGTTTGAGGCTTTCTGCCCGGAGTCATAGCACTCTTTGAAGGGCAGTCCTTGTGTATTTGTGTCTTTTCCTTCCTCTGTACGCTTGAGTGGAGAGTGTAGAAATCCCAGAATGGTCTTATTTTGGTAATAGGATTGCATGCAGACATCCTTGTGGTTAAATTGAAAAAAAAAAAAAAAATTAAAACCCATGAGATTTCCTGTGAGGGGGTTGTTGTTTGCAAATGGAGTGATTAATGACTGAGACTAGAGATGTAGAGACAACTGCAGGATCTTGCTCATAACCTTCTGATGTAACTCCTTTAAAATCTCCGGGTTTTCTTCCTGTGCCATTTAATTTGGTGTTGCCATTAAGGGAATAGGATCACCTTGGAAATCTGACGTTTTACTCTAATTCTTTTTGGGGGTTTCTTGGGTCTCCCTCTGCCTTAACACTCTCAGGTGCACATCTTCTTTCCAGAATTGGTCTGAAGATGACTTTTCTTTTTTTTTTTTCTTTTATATATGTATATAATTTCTTAATGTTCACCAGAGGAGAACAACTGCTCTGTACTTTGTGCATGTGGCAAATGAGGAGACAGAGCTCAACTCACTTAATAGCACCTACAAAACCACCCACTTCACTGAACGTCATCTCTTATGGGATTAGTGCAGTCTAGTTATTTAGGCACAGTTTTATGTAAAGAAACACAGTTTTTTTAGAGCTTCACCAGGAGTGTGTTCTTTAAATATACTGATTTAGAAAGAAAGTTGGAATTTCTTTTTTTTATTTTTTTTTTCCCCAGCAGTGTTTTTTGCCTTCTCTTCCTCATCCTCTAGTGTTTGGTTTTCACAGCAGTGCAGAATTCAAGATTTTTGTTTCAGCCTTTAAATTCTGCAAACTCTGCCTGGAAAAGAGCAGGTTCCTGAGCTTCCTGGCATGGCTGCTTTTTAACCAGAATCCAAGTGGAAAAATGTAACCTTTTCTAGTGCTCTTGTGGTGAGACCTCTGGAAACAAGGCCAACTATTTAAAGCTTCCTGCTACATGTTAAAACTAAAATGTTTCTTTTTTCCTGCTTGTTCCTCTCAGTTTTCTCATGTACTTTTGCTTGCCAGGGTTTTTCATTTAACCCCTTTTTTAATTTAAGCTCCTCCTCCTGCCTTGGTCTTCCTCACCTGTGTCAATTCCTTCTCCTAAGGCATTAGAGGGAAGCAGAAGCCCGCGAGTGTTTGCTGTGGGGTAAGAGTCAAATTTGTGTTTTTACCTGTCAGAATTCTCTGTCCCAGCTGCTTTCTTCTGCTCCATCTCCCTCTGCAGCCACACCACTAAACTTTCATTTGCTGCTGACAGCCATTTTTATTTTAATTTCTGCTTGTATCAAATCAAAAGCCGTGTCTCTTCTCTTACTCTACTCTGTAATGTTTTGCTCTTGCATTATTTGATCCTGTTACTTTTACATAACTTCCTCCTATGTGCTTGGAAAATGTGTGGGCTAGGAGAAGAGTTAGGTCCTTTAGATACAATTACAGATCACCTGTAAAAATCTCAGAAGGACTTTTTAGCCATGGAATTCACTCCTGCTTAGTTCAGAAGCCGATTCACAATTACTGGTGTGAATGGGTAGTGCCTTTAGAGGAACTACTCTGCTTTCAGATGGAGATCACCCTCTTGATATTCCTCAGGTGATGGATGCATTGGTGCATTTTCCTGGGTGTTGAATTGTTCCTTCTGTTCACCTGATCACAGAAAATGCAGCTTCTTCCTAACTTCATCTTCAGTTCCTGACTTGAATATGACTCAAATTGCATTTTAGAAACCTGAAACAGCATTTTTTGGGGGGTGTTTTGGCTTTTAGTTGTTGTTGTTTGTTGGTTTTTGCTTTAATGGTAGAGTGTTTTCTCCCTTCTGGGTGATTTTAAACTATTATTTTTCCCTTCCTCCCTGATAAGTCTGGCTAATACTGTAATATTTGATAGTGGATTGTAATGACATCTAACATTTTGTTCTGTTTGTACTGCAGACTGAGGTCAAGTAAACAAAGAAAGCAATCATTATGTTTTAGCATTCTTTTTTAATGAGCACATTCAAATCTAGTCACAGCTACAGGATCAGCTGTGAAAAGAAGGGAGAGATACAGAACTCTGAGTAGCACTGTATTTCTGAAGCAGTTTATGGAAAAATAATGGACTGAGGCTATTTCTGGTAGGAAATAAATGGCACGATGTTGTTGATGGAAAGGCTTTGGCAGAAGGCTTGTTGTGACTGTTTCTGTGGCTTAGAATTGCAGAGGAATTTCCTACAGACTGGACTAACCATTACAAATATGTGCCTGCTTTCAGGAGATCGAGGCACACAGTGGAGTCTTCTCAGGGAAGATGTCGTCTTTGACAATGAAAACGAGTTGTGTGGACAAAAGAGGAAGTTTCTTTAAGGTAAGTGGGATATTTATACAGAACTTAAAGTACGTGGGTCTGTGTGGGATGAGTGCAGCAGAATGTGCACTGCTCTCTGTGATACATAGGAAGCCTTTTCTGTAAAACTGGAGGTACTTCTTGAGCATTTCTTTTTACAGGGAGATCTGTGACTTGATTACCCCCCAGTATTTCACAAGCTTATTTTTTTCTGTACATGGAACAGAATATTGTGTAAAATAGGTCATGGCTTTGTTTGCTGCTAATGCTGAGAACATAAGCTTTATTTTACACAGGCATAAAAGTATTGGAGCCTTCATAAACTGGATTTATGTCACTTAAAGTTGTGGTACAGGTTTATGACTTCCATTACTGGATTTGAAATTGGTTTCACTTCCTCGCCTCTTTTGAAAACAATTGGCATCCCAAAAAGCCAGGCTGCAGTAGGAGTTACCAGTGCAGTTTTCAAGAGATGACTGAATCCTGAGCTATGTGCCAGGGTCACAGTGGCTGCCTTTGCTTTAGGGAGCCATCAAAATATCTGTGTATATCATATCTCGAGGTTGTCTCTTGTGTGTATGCTGAAGGTTTACAGTCCAGCACCCAGTCATTTTCTGCAGTCCTTTGGGATCTCCTTGTGTGATTATTATGTAGAAAACAGATGCTGGAACAGCTGTTTTGTTCATGATGGTGGGGATACAGTTACTTTAAATAATTAGAAATGCAGTCTGCCAAGGCAGTTTCAAGAAGCATTGTCAATTACAAAACTAAGGTCCTAAATTTTCTTAAGGACATGCTGGCAAAGAAGTAGATGCCTCCAAGCTACTTTTCCAGGCCTGTCAGCATCCCTGGGAAGTTGCACTGTTGGGTTCTGAGCACAGAGTGTGGGATTGGAAGCTGCAGGCAGTCAGTATGCCCAGCCTGTGTGCAGTGCACCTGGTAGCCTGTGTGTGTGCAGTGAAATTACCTTTTTTCCCCCTCCCTCTGCCATGTGAGAAGAATTGTGATAACAGTTACATTTGTCTACTACAGCTGAGCTGGTGAGCAAGCAAAATACCTGGCACATCAGATTCTTTGAGTTTGTGTTATTTTAAGTTGCCTTGTCGGTCTGTGTTTAGGAGAGCTAGTAATGAAGATCTGGCCTTTTATTCCTGCTGATCTGTTCTTCAGAATGCTCTCCCCCGTGCACAGGCTGTACCCTGTACTTGCACATGGCTCTCGTGTTGTGCTCGTTAATTTGCAGTTGCCTAAGAAACCTTTACCATGCTGGTAGGCAGATTCTCAGGGCATTTAAATCTTCTTAAGGGAATACCTTACCATTCTCAGCAACATTTGCCAGGAAAATTGCTGACAAATACCAGTTGGGAAATTCCAACTTTATTTTTTTTTTCTGGTTCTTAGGTAGTTCTCATTGCTGCAACTTCTAACCATCTTTTAGTTTTTTTCATGGCCAGTCTTTTGACTGTTAGCACAGAAGGAAAACAGTATTGTCCCCGTATTAGAGCAGAAGTGGGAAGTTTTAGAGGTTAAATTCTGTGGACTCTACACCTTGTGATTGGTGAATGCTCAGAGCCAGCAAGTAGTAAGAATGAGGCAAAGATGGGGTCAGTCTTGGATAATTCTGGGAGTGAATAGCTTGCCAGTGACAGTCTCTGGTAAGGCGTGGGCTGAATATATGTCTCTGACAAATGTCCTCTGTGCTGAATTATCCTCCTTCCCATCAAAATGTTCCAGTGTTTACTGAACTGACATCAGAGGTTTTACACCAGTAAAGCTTTCCTGTTCCAAAACCAAGCATCGGGTATAACTTTGTTTCTGATGAGTAAGACGCTGAACAATGTCAGTGGCCCTGAGAATTCATAGCTCACTGTGCAGAATAACCAGAATCTGCAGCCGTGTATGAAAATATTGGATTGTGTTCAGAGGCTTGCACAAGTCCAGAAGCAGCGTTCCCAGCCAGGCTCGTCTCTGGCACTTGGCCAGCTCATCACACAGGGCCCTCTGTGAGGCCTGCTACGTTCTGCTTATCAAAACAGGAAGGAAAAATGTGATGCCAAAGAGGATGCAGGTCTCCAGAAAGAATGAAAAATGAGATGCTGGCAGGAAGGGGGAGTGGTGAGTGCTGAGGCTCATTTGTCCAGGCTGATACTGCTCTCGCTGTTTTCAGCCCCCGTCCCCATGCCAGATTAGAAGCACCCTTACCTTTTCCTCTCAAGCTCTTGTAAATCTCGGGGCTTGGAAACATTCTGCAGTGGTCATCTTGCCCGACCCTCCCAGTGCCTTCTCAGAACAATGGCAGTTTTGTTAATTCTCTCTACAAGCTTATTTACATTTCAACACAAAAAGCAGAAATTCCGTTGTCACACAGTTTTTTCTAAAAATGTCTGGGGACAGACATCAAATCAAAACCACCCGTCTTCTTCTTGGGAGCAGGAAACTCTTGAAGTCAAGTGAGTGATAAGAGCTTTAGATATGGTGGGAGAGGCAGTGTCTGTATCTGGTCCTGGCTATGTGCTTTTCCTGGTGCACGGCAGTGATGTGAGTGTCAGCAGAGCAGCAGCTTCACAAATGGGACTGGAGCCCCTTGGGGGAGTGAGCTGCTTCTGGTGAAAACACGGGCTCTGATTTTTGCTGCTTGTGCAACATCCTGAATGAGGCAAAGCTGAATAGATGCTGTGTTGTGGTGAGAGGGTGCTGGGGTGCCATGTCTGTGGCCTGTATGTAGGAGTTTCACTGTCACCCCTGCCAGCTCCCAAAGCTGAGCTCAGAATCAATTGACAATAGGCGGAGCTTGGTGCTTTGTGAAAGGAAATGCTGTGGTTTAAGATGTTTGCGTTTCATTATTTCGTTCATGGATGTTAGGAATGTAAACAGTTAGCACATGAGTATTTGGCAATCTAATGTTTAGGATGGATTTGATTAGACAGCACTGTACTGGGCTGCCATGTGAATTCATGTTGCCTGAGTCATAATTATTGTTTGGGTTTACAGTGCTTAGACTGTAGTGTCTTTTGAATTTACAGACCAGTGCTTTATCAGAAATAAATTTCAAAGGAAAATCATTACACACAAAAATAGCTATTTTATCATGTTATGTGAGATCTCATTTTAATTTTGTTTTTTAAGAAATACTGATTAATTAACCACCTGAGAAGATGTCACACTTCCAAATGCCAGGTAAACCCCCTCTTTCTATAGCATAGCAGGGTAATATTTGTTTCACAGGCCTAAACAGTCCCCAGCAGATTTCTTCTGATTATTTTTAAGTCTTTAGGCTCATGTGTGCTGTTTTATACTAACAGTGGCTTCTGAAAAATGTAAACATCCACTTTGTTGCATTTTCCTTTGAAAGTTGCCTCTTACCATATTGATTTCAAGTCTGTTGAAACAAAGGGGTGAGTTTTCCTATTGTTTCCAGCCAGAAAGATACCACCCTTGTTGCCAATAGAGAAGTCTCTTTGAACAATTCCAATATTCTTAGCCTTGCACTAAAAAGGCAGAGCCTTCTGCTGCTGCTTGTTTCCTCAGGGTTGGAGCTAATAATAGTACATACCCAGCGGCCTTCCTGCATTTTGTAGAAACGTGCTATTAACAGCTCATCTTGTATGATGTGTGCATCATGTGTGCTGCATCATCACCAGCAGTTTCATTGATCCTAAATACTGAGAAATGCTGAGAATGCATAAAATCAGAAGCACACCTTAGGTTATTGGATGGAAAAATGCTGTTGTGACAGTATGTGTCAGTTAATTGCAAGGATGCACAAATGATGCAACTCCGTAAGACTTGTTTATCTTAAATAAAGAGAAGAGCAACTCTTTTTTTGTCATTGAAGAGAAAACCAAAAACTCTCCAACAACGATTTTTAGTGCTAGAGAATTAAGGCATTGCTTTGTTGTGGCCAGAATGTGCAATAGAAATCAGTTCATCCACACATTGCCCTGCTTGTGCAGGGAAAATCATTCCATCACACAAGTCTTTATGAGATTTTTACGTTCAGTCAAAACCTAGAGAAATTCACCGGTTCAATGTTCACTGGTCCCCCACGGTCTTAGTGTTTGGTTTCCTACTGGTCATGGATCTATTCACCTTTAATGTGAATTAGTTTCCCAGCCTTACTTCTCTTACCTATCTCTTCCTAGACCAGGAGTCTCGGACCGTTCTAGGGGTGATGTTTGGAGTTGTCATTGATTAATGGTTGTTATCTTCTGTGTATCTTCTGTGCTGCTCCCAGTCTGCTGAGATGTTAAGCTCATCAGGCCTTGAGTGATGGAACAGTCCTTGGGAAAGAAACTTCAATTCCTTTCCCCCTGGACAAAGGCAAACAAAACCCCTGACTGAAGTGATATTAAAAAATTTTCAACACTGGGAGCTATGGCTTGGACAGAAAAAAGCCCTTAGGGTGTGGGTAATGGTAATACATTCTTACATAAGGTTTATTTATTGGAGTTGGCCAATTGTAAGTAGAGAGTAACACTTCTTATGAATTGATTGGAATGATGCTGCTCAGCAAAGGAGAGTGTGGATTCCTGAGGTGGAGGAAAACTTCCAATGTAACAATTTAGAGAAATGATGCCTGCAATTCTTTGGAAATGCTGCTGTACTGAGTTGCCTGCCCTTAGTGGGACTCGGGCTCATACCTTCAGGACAGCTGTGGAGACTGCTCTGACTTTGACTCCAAGGCTGTTTTTCCCTCGTGTGCCAGGGATTTTGTTTGCTGTGATGGGCAGGGGTGGTGGTAGAGATCCCTGCCTCACTGCAAACCTTTCATTAGGTTCCCTGCCAGCAGGAGAGAGGGAACCCTGCTAGGGTTTACAGGCTGTCCTGGTGTGTTGTGACAAGCTAACTTGATGCATTGGCTACAAAGAAGTGTTCGAGGGAACAAAGTGCAAGAGGTTGCAAAGTTCATGGTTGGTTTCTTATCAACAAAAGGTTTCCCTGAAGTCTGGCTAGCAAATTCTGCATTTCTCAGGATACAACCTTAGTGCTAATCTTGCCCACCTTAAAATGAGTGTTTGCCCTCGTACCCAGAATTAGGTTGGTGTTCTACACGAGCTGAAGGCTTGCAAGGCAATTCTTTTTTAATTGACTTGTTGTGTTCAGGTGGAGTCCAAAACCTGAGGTGAAAGGCAGCCACCCACTCCCTTCTTGCTTCATTGCTTTTCATCCTCCACCTTATCGTTATGCTGGCTTAGTGTCCCTTCTGAAATAAAACTCTTGCACATGGAATTCTTCAATTTTTTTTTTTTTAAGAAGGTAAATGCTACGAACAGTTAAATAATTTCATTCTTGTAAGATGTTGTATAAAACACAGAGGCTGTAGATTTAATCCATTTAAATTAAAAGGCTAGCCAAACTGGAAGGTTTTGTACTGCTGCAGAGCAGGAATTACTCTTCCTCTGAGAACCTTTATATGTGGCCCCAACCCTTACTTGTTCCTTTGCAAGAGGAAGTCCAAATAGGATGCGATTTTACAAAAAAAGAAAGTTTGCTATCTCTGGTGACTAAACTTGCCCTGCCTTCTTTTCCACGCCTCTTCCACTCACTTGATGTCATACTATTTTTGTCCCCTTCCAGCTCATTGACACAATTGCCTCAGAAATCGGAGAACTGAAACAGGAGATGGTACACACAGATCTCACAGTGGAAGATGAAGCTGCTGATTGGAGAAGGTGATTCAAATGTTTATATTTGCATGGTTCTGGAGGGTCTGCCATGGCAGGAATGTTTTCACTTTGCTTTCTTCTTGGGTGGCTTTTGTCGTAGCACTTTTCTCCTTGGCGGCAAAGAGGTGTAGATGAGCTTGCTCTCCATCCGAGGAATTTGCCGTTGTGCAGGAGATTCAGTTGTTCCATGTGTTTGCTTTAATATCTTCTAATTGCAACTGAGTCTCACTTTGACTTCCTTGTGAAAAAACTTGGACACTGATGAATGTCTAAAGCAGGAAACTACTGACATTATTACCATTGTCTGTGGCACAGCTTTGCTATCACGCTGTAAAGACAAAATGTCTGTTGATTCAAGCAGCTCTTTGAACATTCAAGATACAATAGCGTGATTTATTTAAGCTCTCAGGTTAGGAAGTAAAATATTGACTGGTATGAGCTGATGCATATGTGGCTTGTGTGTTCAAGTTAATTTATAGATGAGTAACTTGCACATTAAAAAAAAATGTTCCTTTAACTGGGCAGAATGGGACCCTCAGCATTTTGGTTTTTCTTGAACAGCAACATCTGCTAAACTGACATCTGGAGAATAATAAGTATTTTAGTTGTTGTGTTAACAAGAGAACGCAGTTTAGTACTTACCTGAAATACTTGTTGCAAGAGGAAAGCAGCCAGTGTAAGTGTTGTGTTTAATGTGAATACATGGTCGTGGCCAGCCCGGGAGATGGTGGGTTTTGTTCTTCTAGCAGTGAGTTAACGAAGTGGAAAATCGTTTTTAGAATTGCATCCAAGATTTTTAGCTCTTTTTCTTCCTATGAGTTCTATTGAAATCTGCTAGAACTTACTACAAAGCATATGTAGATTATTTTTTTGTTTCCCAAGTGGTAAAGAATGCAAGACAGTTGAACTAATTTGATTCCTTGGCTATGGCCCTGGTTGAACATTATTCAATTTTTAAAGCTTCTGAGAGCACAGCCCTTTTAGAGGGGTAGAAGGGATAGATACTGTCTTCATTTTGTGAATTCAGCTAATTAACTGCAGAGATCATCAGCTACTTTTCAGTTAAGAAAAGGCTTCCTGTATCTTTGAATACATCATATGCATGAAAGGCTGAGGTCTACCGATTCTAAAATCCTGGTTGAAGCACTTAGCTGCAAATACTCAATGAAATCTCCCCATTTTACAGATCTTGAGTTTTCTTTTTTATTGGTTTTTTTAATGGACTTTTAATCTTAATTTGTTAATTTTGACTGCAAAATATATTGTGGTTTAAGGATATGTAAGTAAACGTAACATTAAAAAGTGAATAGTGCAATTGCCATTAAAAATCATAATAATAATAGCCATCAAAAGAGATGATAATGTGAAATATGAAGTCTGAAACTACAAAATTCTGAACTGCATGCTTCTATGTAAGGAAGAAGTTGTATCAAAATTAGTATAGAGGATGCAATTTAGTTGTGCACTGACACTTTATTTTTTTTTTTATACGGAGCTAAAGAACAAGATTATAGTGATTTCAACACAGGTTTTCCATAGTTCTTGTTTAAACTAGACACTTCACAACGCTGTGTTTACTGTCATAATTTTATTTCTTTGTAGTTAATTTAAAGCTTGGCAGTTAAGGTAGTTTGCTCTTCTTAGTGTGTGTTCTGCTGTGCAGAAGTTGGTGTCTTGATATGACCTTTGGATTTGCATCTAGGGCAGTTTGAGCTCAATGGAATGTCCATTTTCCTCGTTCTTTTTCCACCTCAGCAGTGTCCAGAGACACCCAGAGCAGTTCTGGAAAAGCAACAGTTGCAGAGTTCCCAGCTGAGTTCAGAAAAATAAGGACATGAAATTGTATGTCTGCAACCTTAGTATTGTGGTGTGGGATTTTTTTGTGGTTATGTGGTACCTATATGCTCCCTTTATTTTGGGCTCATCTTTTTTTTTAATATATATTGCCCAAGTAATATCACAAATGAATCACGGGCTTACCACTTTTGCTTGTAAATATGTAAAAGTCAGGCAAAAAAAAAAAGCCTTGCAAAAATGTGTTTTAATGGGGACTGTTGGGAGTATCCCACTTCTTGGATGCATGGCCTTTTTCCCAGTGCAGACGTTTATCTCAATAATGCAAATGAGCAGAGTTGTCAGAAAAGGGAGTTAGTGGGACAGATTTCTGTCCTGCCCTTCCAGAGACCTTTGAAAGAGTAAGGAGAGAGCTTCTGCATGCAGTGGCAGCCCAGGAGCCTGTGGGACAGGACTGGTGGCACCTGGATGCACCTGGGTGGTCTCTGCACTTGTGTGTGGATGTCCAGGAGGGTTCCTGGAGGGAAGGCTGTACAGCTCCAGGCTTCCTGGCCACTTGGTGCCTGTGGGGTGGTTCAGGGGTGCTTTGCTGCTTTTCCCTTGCTGCTGTGTTCCTGTGGAAGGAGCAGGGGCAGAGCTTTGCTCCCTGCCTTGTGCTCTGCACTGCACTGCCCTCCCACCAGCAGTTACTCACCTCAGCAGAGCCATCCTCTGTCCTGCACAGAGAACCACTCCTGTCTGGGCAGGCAGCCAGAAACCTTGTGCCCAGCTGCCTTGTCCTGGTCCTGCAGCTGCAGTGGGAGGCTGAGGAAGCTCCCAGTGGCTCTCTGCCCCTCCCAGCTGATGCTCAGTATGACTGTATAGACTGGGCTGGGGTCACTCTGTTAGAGTTACAGAAATCCAGGCATTTTGCAGTGGAGAGTCAGGCTGGGTTAACTGAGAGGTGGTTAGCTTTGATGGGACTGCAGCAAGGTTCACGTCATGACCAAGGATCCTCCTGCTTACAAGCTTCAGCCTGTTCCATGTCTTCTTCACTGTGAGCCAAGTCTAATCAGGATGCAGCACAGCATTGCTTATCTTGGCAGTTATCTCTCTGTACTTCCCATGTGTTTATGGGTGTTCTCAAATCTAAGGGAACTTGCATGAATCATGTGTTTTCTTTAGTTCATTGTGAGTAGTGTTGGAATCTACCTCTCCCACTGAAGAGGAACCATGTAGCAGCCCTGAATTAAAGCAGACCATCCATTAAGGCTGATTTGTGTTTCGATTTTGAGTTTAATGTGACCTGGTCAGATTGTCTTTTATCAGGAATCTTTTTTTTTTTTTTCAAAATCTCAAACAAATAACCCAAACAAAAAACAAGCAAGCAACCAACTAAACATCCTCCAACCCCAAAGAAAAACCAGGAGAGGAATTTAGTTGTTGCATAATATACAGCATATTTTGCTAGCATTTAGGTTACAGCAATTTCTTATTCTTGTACAATACATTTGAGTTAATCTGTTGCTCATGAACTCAAATGGTTATTCTTTCCATGCACTCGTTTCCAAAGCAGTTACACACACATCTCAGTCCCAGGTAATTTTAGTCTAATTCTTTTAACACATAACAAATTTTGAGAACTCCCATGTGTCAGGGTTTGACTGTACGTCTAATGTCCAGATCATTAATTACAATTATTTTAAGAACAAAAAACAAACTGGGGGTGTGATGCTCAGTACCACTACAAATAGGCTATCAAAACAGACCAGTGGGGTTTTTTTACTGCATTTGCTCCCAGGCCTTGGGAAGTGGCTTCTTGTAGGTTTTGTGTGGTTTGCCAGGTGTGATTTTTCCAAGGTGTGCTTCTTCCAGAGTTCACTAGGTTAGATCTTTCTCTCTGCCTCCTTCTTTATTATTTAGGGATAGGAAATAATTTTTAGAAGCATTTTCTATTCCTGTTTACCTCACCACAGATTCCAATAACATTTTAATGCTGATTTAGCTAAGTTGCATCGGTGTTGTTTGAACCATTAGTGCTTAGGAGTGGCAGGAATTGCGGTCATGATGAGATATTATTCATCATCTTTGCCTTATTTCTTGAGGGGGCAGAAGCAGCTGCAGCAAGGAGGTGCCCGTGTATGTAGGTCAGAGAGTTTCCTCCTTGGCTCTCCTTGGCATGTGGGAGGGATTGTGCACGACAGAACCTGGAGCTTCCAAAAACCCGGCAGCTCCCCACTGAAATGAGCCTGGCTGGTTTTGGTGGTCTGGGGAGTGTGGCACAGCACCAAGCCACTCGTACCAGAGGAACATCGGGGCCCCACGTGCCTGTGCAAACTCCTGCCAGCTTTGGGTGGTTTTGTGGTAACAAGCAATGCCAGGCATTCTAGCTCGTACCAGTTGCACACCTTCTTTTGAGTTGGAGGTAGCTGTCTTTAGTAGGCAAAACACTGTCTCCCTCTTGGACATATTCCCCCTTGCAGCACATTTGGTTTTCACCTCCTGACCAAGGGCAGGGGAAATGATTTCTGTCTGTCTAAGCTCGCAGCCAGCCTTGGTGTATAAGTTGCAGTTTTCCACAGCTCCCTTTGGTTTGTAATGGAGCTAACTGGCACTGAGGATGAGTGGGAAATTTCAGAGCAGTATTTACTGGAGGTACAGCCCAGGAAAACACTTTTGTGGTTCAGGGTTTGACTTTTGGAGATTCATCCATTGCGACACTAGGCTCTGCTGTGACTGGTGTAAAAGGGAACCCAGTATTCCTACTGAGGCAGTTTCAGACCCAGTCATGACTGATGTAAAAAGTACTTCCTTCCTGCACCCAATGTGTTCCTGTGTATTTTGTGCCCCTTGAAGTCATACTGGCAGTTAGTAGAAGCTTCTGATGCTTGTGGGCCGGGGGGAGAATCCTCTGCATTTGAGATGCCTTGGAAATCTGAAAAGCATCACATCATAAATAAGAGGAAAAAAGAAAGAGGCAAACGCTGGTAGTGGTAAATGATTCAGGTAATGCAAAATCAAATTGAGAGTTCTCTTCCCTATTTACTTTCCTTGCTTACCCTCTCCAGAGATGCTGCAAGCTGCTGAACAAAGCTAGAAGAAAGCAGTTTTTCTGTTATTTGGTTGGTGGGTTTTAATTTGGTTCAGCTTGTTTTCTTTGCTGTGGGTGTTTTTGCAAGGGACAGAGAGGCTTTTGGTTTGTTTTTGAAGTATTCAGTGCTCCTGTGCTCGTGAACTCTGTACCACTTGCTGAGGGTACAGTGGCTGGCATAATGAGGATGGTAAATGCTGCCTGTGCACTTAGGGCCCGTCCACAGGAGAATGCAGAGGAGCTGCACAGCGTGCAGTGGGGAGGTGGAGCCGTGTTGCCCTCTGCTGCCCGGGGCCTCTCCTGCCACAGAAAAGGTCTGTAAGGGGAACAGCAGAACATATCCTCTGCCTGACACCTCATGGAGGCAGTCAAATTTGCAGGGTGCTTTTTGCCTGCCCCTAAATTTTGTCATTGGGAACATGTCACCAGAGTAACTGCTCCATAGTGATTTCTAGCATGGGAAGAATCACAGGATGTATTTCTAGCTCAACAATGAGGAATTAGAGCCAGCAAGACACATGCACTTGTACCGGGTGTTCTGTGTTATGTGGAGGATGGTGAAGCTTTGCATAACAAAAGGAGTTCTCAAAGTATTCTGTTTATTTGCATTTTTATTAACAAGACTCTGCAGCCTCTAAGAACTGTACTTCATTACTGACTGTAGCATGTCTAATTTTTTTCTTTTCTTCTGAATTTTCCACAGTCTAATAAAGGATATGCATAATGTCTCTCCCGAGAAAAATGATGTAAAAAGCTGTCCCCGGGACTCTGGATATGACAGCCTATCCAACAAGCTGAGCATATTGGACAAGCTCCTCCATACTCACCCTGTGTGGCTGCAGCTTGGTCTGAATGATGCTGAAGCCATGGAAATTTTGCAGACACAGCCTCCTGGGGTAAGAAGAATCTCAATTTCTTTGAGGACATGCTTTTCCCAATTGTTGTATTGCCATTTTATACACAGGTTTTGGACCCAATACACTAATGACCAAGTAAAATTACGGTACGTTTCAGAGCAGTCATCATGAGGCTGTTCTGATTGCTTTTTGTATATGATCTGTATTTATTCTGCCATCTGGGATGAAGCTAAAACCACGTCATTCTGCCTTCTCCACAACAGATATTTCTGGTTAGGAAATCTGCAAGGCTGCAGAAGAAAGTAATCTCTCTGCGTCTGTCCAGTGACTCTGGGTCCTGCATGAAAGAATTTGCCATAAAAGAAAGTACATACAGTAAGTTGTGAGTTATGTCGTTTTAAGATGCTCCTTAGGTACATTTTCCCTGTAGGATGCAGGAGCATTGGCACTGCTGAAACCCACAGCAGAGGGTACCCAAAGTCATGCAGATAATGCCGTGGGCTGCCTGTGCTGCTCTCTGAGGTGGGCTCTGGGCCACGAGGAGGGCAGATGTGCAGGAAGACTTTGGGCTGCTGCAGCTGGAATGTTTCTGTCGTGTGCCTTGTAGAATCCAGGATTCATTGATTTCTATGGGTAGTTATCCTCTTAGAAACTTACGTGTCTTTTGTAGAAACACTGTCTGTAGTCCTGTCTGCTTTCAATGAAATGTCCTTGCATTGCCTTGTACTCAAGGGACTGTTCCTGGATGCAACTTGGTCATGAGCTCTCTCTCTCTGCAGTTTAGCTATGGGATGGGTTGTTGGGTTTGTTTTTGTTGGTTTTGTTGGTGGGTTTTGTTGTTAGGTTTTTGGGTTTTTTGTGTAATAGCTAAATGGATTTTAACCCTTTAGAACTGTTTCTGTTGCGAGATCCATAATTTCTCTTTTTAATTCAGATTATATTTGTTCTTTCTCTTTTTAGTAGAAATGAGCAAATGTTAGCGCTCCAAATTGTTTTGAACCAATAATGCCCTCATATCTTTAGAAGGGCGGGTGTGAAAAATAAAAATAAGTTTGAGATTTAGGAATGAACAAAGGAAGCTGCAGCTGGTGAGTGTGCATGGTGCTGAAACTGCAAGTGGAGCAAATATTTCATTTGAACAAGAAAGAGAAAACTGGAGAAAATTAGCAGCCATTTCAGTTAAACATCCCTGAAACAGACAGTCTATAGTTAACTTCTATTTCTGTTTGTAAACTGACATCATTTTAACTGAGTTTTTCCTTTCTTATCTCTCCCTCCCCTGCACCCAGGATCAAAAAGTTAATTCTGTGTGTCTGGTTTTAGTTCCAGTTACAAGCAAGGCAAGGCGAAGAGAAGAGAAAATTGTCAGTAATGGCTGATCTTAGTGTGGTCTAAGGGTGTGTTTATAGGCTTGTTATACTAATAAATTCCCATCTAGAAAATAATTATATACTGTCTTTTATGAGCAAAATTCTTCCACAAGGGGGAAGTATTTACTGATTTTTCACAGCTGGGATTTTAGACCAGAGGCAAAAGATCTGGATGGTTTCACTCTAGGAGCTGCTTCTGTTTGATCTGTGTAGTCATTGGGTGAGATTTGCTACTGGCATCAGAGAGAGCCTGAGGTAATTGTCATTATTAATGAGAACAAGGATTTGTATCCATAAAAAACAATGGTATATCAAATGGGGAAAAAGGAAAGGCACTGCTCGTGGCTTCCTCTCCCCTCATGTAAGGCAATGACATGCAACAGAATTGTCAAGAGTTTTTTAAGGGTTTTCAGGTTAAAAGATTTTCTTGGAGTGAATGAGAATGTATCTCCCTTTAGGTTCTACACAGCTAGGGCAAAGATAAGTGAGTAGAATAGAATTCAAGAGGAGGAAATAAGAGATTTTAAGTCAGGTGTGCTAGTTAGTTAGTTAGCCTCAGTTACTGATTTATTGTCTATTAGCAAAGCATTGTGCAGGCCTCAGCACACTTAATCTGTTTTACAGGAATTAGACCATATGCTGGGAGTGCAAAAGCAAACCAGTCAGCAAGATTATCAGTATATTCTTGAAAATGCCTTCAGCAGGGATATCTACTCCTCTATAGAGTTGTTTTAACCAAACAGTAGCTAGTTTGATGGTGAGAACTTATTAACTGCATGCTAAAATCTGAGATGTGTTTGATTAAACTGTTTTAAGAAACAGTGGATTAATGTGTGATTCTTTCTCGTAACTTTCTTCACAGCGTTTTCCTTGGAGGGATCTGGAATAAGTTTTGCTGATTTATTCAGACTCATTGCTTTCTACTGTATTAGCAGGTAAGATGCTGCTATGTTCCAAGTCATACCTGCTAGAGAAAAAGAGTTTTGAGGACTTGGTTGAGAATGATATTTATGTTGCCAATCTGCGAATATTCCTGGGTAGCCTTAGAAGGTAATGGTGGAAATCAGAGATGAGTCTTGGAAGCAAGTGTCTCTGTCTTACTTCATACTGATTATGGGGAGGCTGCTGTGATTTTACTCACCCAGCTTTGAGGGGGGTGCTAAGCTGAACTTGTGATGCTTTCATAACTCCTCTGTAGCTCATTTAAAAAACAATCACAAACCAGCTTGCAAAGTCCATTTCATGGAATTGCTGATGAAATAATTGAAGCATAATGGATAGATGTCAGATATGTAAAATGTGACAGCTGGGAGATGTCGGTTGAAATGGTGAAATACAAAAATGGCCTTGTCAGCTTTGCAGTTTATGGTTGCCCAACTTGTTTTCCAGGTATTATGCAGGAAAAAAAGTAGCTGGTGTTTTTATCTTTGGTTTTCAATTTTACTTAAGTTCACTGGTGAAAATTTCCATACTGATGCTTGAGCCTCGTATATATGCACAGGCAGGACACAACCAAACTGCACAGGTGCACATTTTGTGAAGGAAGCAGGGAGAGGCAGCTGTGCTGGTCTCAGTCCTTTTTCCTGCATCAGGGCTGCCAGTTCATGCTGATCATGATGTGGGATGCTCTTGAGTTGCTATGCTTGCTGGTTTTGTTTGTGGTGGGCGAAGCATCCTAGACCCCTTTGCCGCAGCCTCTGTGTAGCCAAGCTGTACATGCATGTAATAAAAGCAGCATTGATACCACATGGGTAATTGGTCAGCACTCAGGTGAGAAATTAGCTGAAAATCCATGTAAAAGTAGTTTAATGAGGAGATATTTCTTATTTTGTCACCCTTTCAGTCCTGCCCACTTAGCAGGCTCTGGTAAATTGGCTCTAAGTACCTACAGGATCATGCAGCAAACAGATATTTCTTGGCATTAGTCTATCCATTTTCTTTCACCGAAGGTTCAGAGTTGCTTTCTATAGACTAAAGGAGGCAGATAGGTACCTATTGTGAAAAAGAGATAGATAGTACCATTTGGTACATCACAGGAAATCCAGGAGGATTTTCTAAAGCCACAGAGAATTTCTTGCAGGAGGTAACCAACCAGTTTTTATGAAGGTTTGAATTGAGACCGTGATGATGATCTGGACTCTGGGTTGTCCTGTGGTACCATGTAAAGTGCCTTTCAAATGCTTTTTATCTAGTGTATCAGTCTTGTGCGTATGCTTGGCTTGAGTGTGAGTGGAATTCTGAGATCCTGTTTTTACAAGAAGCTAACATACAACATAGAAAATATTTATGTGATAAAGACCCACTGTCTGTCTGTGCTGTAGCAGATGATTGGCTTGTTTGCAGCCTTAAAATGAAAATTCATGCTGACACCAGTTGTGTCGGATTCTCATTTAGTCTTCATTCTATGAGTACCTCTAGATGTTGCAGTTTAGCATCATTTAGTTAGAATAAAATTTTTATTCTGAAGACTGGAATAGCAGTTAGTGTATTCAGAAAGTAAGAAGCTTTTTTGAAGTGTTAAGGGCAGGTAACAAGTTTGCATCTCATTGATTTGCTTGTAGAAGACCAGGTGTAAAAGCTTCTGTTGGAAAGGCAGAAAATACTGAATGGCTCTGTGGACACGATCCTTGGGAAGGTCCTGGGCACTTGAGTGGCGTTGGCCCTTCACAGCACTCTGCAGTGTAAAGGAGCCCTGGGGTTGGTAATGTAATGTTTAATTATGCTGTGTGTTTAAGGATCTTGCTACTTGCTACAGCTCAAGAAGAAAGTAATCAGAGATCAACCACTGCCAGTGTTTTTTTTTTAAAAAAAAAACAAAGCTTCTAAAACTGTGGATGTCGCTGAAAAGCATAATGGTTTTCTCTTTGGAAACAGGGATGTCCTTCCATTCACACTGAAGTTGCCTCATGCAATTGCTGCAGCAAAGACAGAAGCCCAACTGGAAGAGATTGCTCAGCTTGGACTGAGTAAGTAATTCTCTATATAGATGTCCCTCCCTCCAGCACTTCTGTAACACTGAAAAAATAGGCTATATCAGTAAATACTTCGTACTGGTTAGTGATGATACAAATTTTGTTTAGAAAAGCAGTTTCTCGTATTTGGGAAGGCCAGACCTTCTTCTTGCCAAGGAGTGGTGCTCTTCCTTCCTTCTGTGCCTTCTGTGATATTTTTCGTTAATGCTTTTTCTTTTTTCCTTCTTCTTTCCCCTCTCCGGGCAGCCCTCGGGCAAAGCAAATCCATCAGTCCCCACACAGAGGTTGATGTGGCTTCTGCTCCAAGACCTAATGCTGTCTGCATGCTCACATAGCAGGCCCTGGCTTCATCATTTATTGTGAGGAGAGTGTAGGAACTGAGGTCCCCTGAAAATAAAACTTCTGCTCAGATTGACATGCAGGCTTAAAATGCTCAATTTTGAGGCCAGTGCCTCAATGAAGTGGCATATTTAGAAAATGAGGAGTGTGTATATAGGATGTGTAGAATGTATCCATGGGCAGGGGTTAGGTGAAATTTTAAAATACCAAAAGACAACACAAGGCCATGTCCCTGCAGTGCTTGGCTGCTACAGCTAAACACAGGCTCATGGTACCTTGAGCTCAGAGGAGACAGATGCAAAGCCTGGTGGGATTTGAAATTTGGGCACCGCCCAGATGAATCATTGAGCAACTGCACATTGAGCAAAGTGCTGAGGGCCTCATTTCCTTCTCCAGGAAGGGAAGGTTGACTGTCAGCAGTCTTTGTTGCAGTAGATTTTTTTTTTTCAATCATCTTTGATTTTGAAAAGGATCCTCTCTAAATCAGTGTTAGCATGAGGATCTGTTGAACTGTCTGCTGGGAATTTTCAGTAAAGCCATACTCGGGGATGTATTGCAGTGCTTTGCACTTTGTTTTGCTGCAGTAGCAATGCAATTAAAGGGTTTGTGTTGGAGAGGAGAGAAATTATTTCTGCACTGCTTATCTACAAGTTTAGATAATCAGGTGAAACTGTGGATTATCAGGGAAATAGAGGCAAATACAGTACTATTGAGGTCAATGTTTAGATGGCAAAAAGAAAGTAAAAGGTCTGACTGGGATACGTGCTCTCCAGGCTAACTACACTTGTCACCAGTACCCCAGAGCACTGTGGCCTGCTTGCTGCAGAATTAGTCTTAGTCTTGAACAGTCTCTGCATTTTGTGTAGTGGTTTTGCCTTTAGCTAGTCCATTTGAAGCTGAGGAGAAGATTGATGGATCCGTGTCTGTGTGGTTGCTGTGTTTGGGATCAATTACCTGATACACACCAGATTAAGATCACAGTTTCCATGAGCTAAAAGCAGGCACAAAAGTTGAAATTTTGGTGGAGTTTTAGGTGCCCACATGAAGAAGAGCACACCAGAAAGTCAGCCTTTCAGTGCTGTGGACTCAGGAGAGGCCTAAAAACTCCCAAGAGCCCTTCCTGTTAACTGTGAGTTTTCTTGGAGGAACATGTAGTCACAAAACCCCGTGGTGTGTGAACACAGGGCTGGATCCCCTGTCAGAGCTCTCTTGTGCACTGGGCTCAGAGGGAGAGCTGCACAGTGCAAGACAACAGCCCAGCAAGCCACGTCAGGAGGAACTTCTGGTGGAGATTTCAAGGCTGTTGCCAACCTGCAGGGTTTCATGTGCTGGACATATGATTCTCTCTCAGTCTCCCTCACGTTTCACCTGCAGCAGTGCTTACATCACGTGTGTTTGCAGCAGCCATGTGCCAGGCACAGGCACTGAGAGATCTGCAGGCAGGATGTGAAGTCATGAAGCTGGGAACACCAGCAACATGGCATGACTAGGTGGAGGAACATACCTCTGTGTCTTTTGACATTCTCTGGCCTTGGCCTGTCACTGTGGGCTATTTCCTGTCCTCTGCCTCGCAGGCAGGACATGGCTCTTGGGTATGGACCTGTTGTGGATGCTTGGCATTCGTGCACTTGGGCCCAGGTGTCATTGCTCAGTTGCCTCCGGTGAGCCATCTTGACACACTATGGGAAAAGGACCGTGTCAAGATGGGCGAATTTTAGCTAAGTCTTCTTGTGTTCTGCCCTTACTTCAGCATGATTGCTCCTTCAAGGGCACATCTGGTTCCAGTCTTCATACCTTCAGGAACCGAGGCTCTGTAGCAGTGACTCAGTTGCACAAACATGCTGACGCTTTTTCGGCATAAGTGCAGAGGCTGCAACTTGCTGGTGCAGTATAGGTTTTCTGTGCTGCTGCTGTGGGACTGCACACTGGGTCTGTTCATGTGTGGCTGCGTGTCTGTATTCTCAGGTAAACCCCCCTGGCAAAGGCAGGGCAGCAGGCCAGAGCCCTTACTGGACACTAGGACACTTGGTCTGCATAGCTAAAGGTGATGTGGGCATCCACCACCCAAAACGTGAGCTGCCTTTTCATGCACAGTTTTGTGTGTTCACTACGAAAAGAAACCCAACCAAGATACTTGTAGAGTTTCCCTAAGTGGCCTTTAGCTGGTGTAAATCAGCCTAACTATTGTCCTTAATGTAGTGAGCTTATTAATGCCAGCCGAGGATCTTGCTTTATTTCTCCTGAGTGAGATGCTAGCCGGCAGTTTGTGTTCATTTCAGTCTCAAGCCAGTAAAAAGTATTCTGTTACAGTCTCCATTCCTTTCTTAGATTCTTGGTTTAATTTTAAGCTTAGTGGGCTGTTTGGAAGCTATGCATTGGTCATGGTACTTATTCATAAGAGCAGCCCCAGGAATGTATCATGCAGTTATGTCTGCTGGTGCTTTAAGAGGTTCACTTGGATTTGTTTTCCCCTTTGAATTAATAAAACCTTGCCTAAATTTCTTGATACTTTACTACTTAAACTGGTGTTGTTGAGCTGAATGTTCTGAAAGCCCTCTGCATGCTGTTTTGCATTCTTACGTTAATGCAATGATGATTTTCAGACTTTTGGAGCTCCCTGGCTAACAGCAAACCCCCGGATCCTTCACCTCCTTGTAGGCCTGTGCCTTTGGACAGTGCTCGCAAAGACTCACGCCAGCTCTGCCTTATAAATGGAGTGCATTCTATACGAACCAGAACGCCTTCAGAGCTGGAGTGCAGCCAGACCAACGGAGCGCTGTGTTTCATTAATCCCCTCTTCTTGAAAGTGCACAGCCAGGATGTCGGTGGAAGTCTGAAAAGGCAGAGCCCGAGAGCTCCAGACGTGAATGGCACAGCGAGGCCTCGCTCCCCCCCGCCACGGCCGCCTCCTCCCGCTATTAATAGCGCCCTCACGAGCCCACAGATTTGCAGGACTATAAAGCAGGCGAGCATGCCAGAAACAGCCGACCATCCCAAGGAGAGAGGCTCGGATTTGCTGCAGAGCAAGCCCACCCCGATTCCGCCTCCGCGGCTGAAGAAGCAGGCCGTGGCGTCGGAGGCGGCGGCGCGGCCCGGCTCCGCTCGCGAGCCCCAGGCGGCCGCCGCTCCGGGCCGGGCCCTGCCCGAGCCGGCTCCAGCAGCGCCCAGAAAGCCGGCTGCCCTCTGTGACTCACACATCCCGTGGGATGCGGGCCGCCAGAGACTGAGCGACATGAGCATTTCCACCTCCTCGTCGGACTCGCTCGACTTGGATCGGAGCATGCCGCTCTTCGGCTACGAGGGGGACACCAACAGCAGCCTGGAGGACTTGGAGGGGGAGAGTGACCAGGAGAGCATGGCACCCCCTCTGAAGCCCAAGAAGAAAAGAAGCAGTTCGTTTGTTCTCCCCAAGATTGTGAAATCTCAGCTACGGAAAGTCAGCGGAGTTTTCAGTTCCTTCATGACCCCTGAGAAGAGGATGATTAAGAAAATCGCCGAGATGTCCCGGGACAAACGCACCTATTTTGGATGCTTAGTACAGGACTATGTCAGTTTTCTCCAAGAAAACAAGGAGTGCCATGTTTCCAGCACCGATATGCTGCAAACAATTCGTCAGTTCATGACCCAAGTCAAGAACTATTTGTCCCAAAGCTCCGAACTTGATCCTCCGATCGAATCACTCATTCCCGAAGACCAAATAGGTAAGAAACACTGTCCTGTGTTTTGGGGGGGAAGGTAAAAATGTGTAATCTGTGTTTATAGTGATAGTCTTTGTCCAGTTCAGAAAGGTGGGGCTAACGTGGCTAGTAGAGCTTGAGCCACCGAGTATTTGAGTCTTAAAACAGCCTCCCCCTCCCCTCTCCAGCCCAAATCATCCTGTCAGCTTGGAATGATTGCACTACAAAGTAGTTCATAAGAAGTTATGCTTAAAATAGGTGCAATGCGGACGTTTTACCTGTGGTTATTTACTTCTTCCTGTACTGTTAAAAATAGAGAGTCCTTTACTTGCTGGCACTCGTGCATTATTCTCTGAATTGGGCTGACATAGTTCTCAATGTTTGGTCTAAAACTGCCAAATCTAACCGTATGGATTGTAGCTGTAGAACTGGAATTTATTCAAAACCAGTGACATTTAAGAGCAGAGAGACATTTTATGACAACTTAGTTTTGAAATAAATCTGATTCCTCCAGACATTCTTAGTCACTTCTAGCAAAGCTGTACTATCCCTGGACTTGAAAGTAAATTAAAAGATACGCAAGCGTTTTAGAAAACAAACGTGTGCAAGAGAGAGAAGGGGCTGCTGCTCTAGTTTTCTGTGCTCCTCTGTTAGATGTGTTTGTGAGTGGTTATGGATGAGCTATATGCTAGAATGTATGTTCTAACAGGAGAGAGAGAGAGAGATTTGCACATCCAAAAACGTGAAATTGCTGTTTCTGCATAAATCTCCCTGCCTGTCCTGCAGTGTCTGGGCAGTATTTGTAAAAGAGTCTGTAAGCCACATTTAAGAGGTAAACACGCCTCTGCCAAGGCAGAATACTTTCCTTGTGAGCTCACTTCAGTCCTAATTTGCTTGTTTTTCTCCATACCCCAGTGTCCCAAGAGTTGGCTCAGTGCAAAATTGGCAGATACTTCTTTCTCTGGGACTAGAGGGTCATTTTATATTGACTTTCTGTCTGTCCTTGACCCAGAGGAAGTATTCTCACGCAACCTCAACTTCATTTACACAAAGTCAAGCAGAAGTCACAAGGACTGCTAAAGCAAATACAAAAATGTGGAGAGTGTCCCCAGTATTGAGACTCAGAGAGAACACGTAATGTTCTCACTATAATAATAAAGACTGTTGGGTGGGCATTACATGGAGGAAAAAGCACCAAATTAAGCAGCGGATGCAGGCACGTTTTTCCCTGCGTTTCTGTAGAGTGCTGGATATTTGACAAAGCAATACAGATCGAGTTTGGTTGTAATTTTGTGAAAGCCTAGTCTGTTATGTACTTTTCATTTCACAAGGGTGTGGTTGAGTCTGACTGTGAGTCTCCCAAGACCGGAAAAAATGTTGTCTCCTATTAAATGTTTCAGACTTTAGAGTAGCATAAGCTCTGAAATATAACAACTAAAACTGCCGTGATTTTCTTCAGTGAAGAGAATCTGGTTTTGATCATGTGACTAAACACAATAAATTTATAAAGTGGGCTGGTTTTAACAAAGAAAGAACTTGCTTTTGAATCATCCACTGCCTTTGGCTTGAGCCAGCAAACAACTGAAGTGGATCAGGAGCATCAGATGCTGCTGATCTAAGCAGATAACTATGTGGCAGCAAAATTTAGTCATCCCTATGGAGAGCTTTTTATGAAGTAGAGCCCTGCCTGTTGTCCCCAGTTTTCCTTGACTATTTCAATATGGAATTGCAGCCCAGATTTTAACTTCGTGAGCAGTCGTTATTCAGCTCATCTGCTCACACTTAAGTGGTGCAGGTTTTTCCCTCCAGCGTGTCAGCTTGGTTCTGGATTTGTGCTTCTGGGATAATAACTTCTCCTTTCTGAGTCACTCAGGCTTCATTTTAACCGTCTTTTGTCTCCTGAACTTCAGTAGCTGCTGGAACAGCATCCCCAGGTTTAGTGAAGCCCTTGGTTTGGAACTTCCTCCCATGTCTCTGTCATGACCTTTTCGATCATGTAGCTTTTCTTCTAGAACTGCATCATGGACTCTTGCAAGCAAAAGACTTCTGAGGCAGATCTTTTAAGCCTCACAGATAGGGGTCCCATCAAATTGTTAAACTTCTGCAAAATCACTGGGGAAATGTGCTCCTTCGGGGTTTCTAATTAGTCCTGACAGACGCATCCTAACCTTAGCATGGTGGGCTCTTAACCCTCCCTGAAGCAATGGGACTCCCAGTGTTGGGACAGAACCAAGAGTAAGGCACGTAGCTCTCTTTATTGCTTAAGGGTGAATGCAATTTATTTTTTTTAAAAGACACCCACGCCTCAATTTGTATCCACAGAATAAAGACCTGAACTGGTCTGAGTAGACCCTGATAGTCCAGAGCTGCTTGATCAGCAAATGTTTGGGAGTTCTTGTTTGTCCTTTCGTCTTTTCCTGGCTTTGAACAGAACAGAGTCAAGTTAAATGTTGTCACTTTGCCGAGTGGGATCTGACGTCTGAACAGCTTCAGTCTCAGTGCCTGAGTCTGGCCCTGAATCAAGAAATTAGTGATTTAAACCATTTGTCAGTAAGGTACCAGCTGATCATGTTGGAACATGCCTGAACAATACTGCCTATTACTTGTTCTGGTATTTTTAATATGTTAGGGATATTTAAATGCTGAATGTTAAAGAAGCTTGGAGAGGATGTGTGGGCCCGTTACTGGTGACCCATGCCTTGTTGCAGGGCCTCCTTGTACAGAGGAATTGCAGGCAGACAGAGCTGGACATAGCAATTAACTGGAGCCCAGGACTGACCCCTATGGTGCCTGTCTTCCAGTGTCTGTCGTGTGTGACAGTCAGTCATGAATACTTGGGTTCTCAGTGCAGTAGTCTGCACCTGTTGATGCACCCTGCTCATGGCTAATATGGCAGGACAGCATTTCCCTTGTGTGTTTAGATGGAAGGTGCACAGAATTAGGCCTATGGGTCTTAAAGGTTAAGCAGCAGCCCACCCCAAATCCGTCTGCTTTACTAATCCAGTTATCCTCCTAAAGGAACTGGAACGGTATGTCACTGTTTCTGCTTGAACAACTCATGCCTACTGGTTTTTCCACTGTGTTGCTTTTTAGGTGCTTGTACGTTTGTTCTGGTGTCCCATCCTCCATTGCAGCATCGTTTCATGTTGGGTTTAGTCTTACAAACACGTCCCTCAGTGCACCTCCTTTCTCCACAAGAGTGGCAGGACAGGGAAAGTAGCAAGCAGTGGTAAAAGCACTGAGCAGAGGCAGGGCACCAGGTTCTTTTTCTGACCATCCTTTGGATTTCCTTTTTCCCGCCTTATTTCCTTTCCTGCTACTTCAAGAGAAGACGAGTGCTTACCACGCAGCTACATCATGAGTTTTAAGTAAGCCACAGCTGCTTAAAGCACAACACACCTAGCACAGACAGCTGTGTGGTTCTTTGGTGTGCTTTTGTGCAGGTCAGATGACGGGAGCCTTACCTTTCCTCCCCGGTTGCTGGGTTTCTGCCACCACTGCCTGAACATCAACCACCTCAGTCCCACCTCTGTTTTCAGGGCCGTGCTGATTATCAAGGAAGAATGTGGGCTGTGTGAGGTCTTGCTTTCAAGTCTTGCTCCTGTGGAGGAGATTGCCATGTCTGCACCCACCAAGAAATGGATGCTTGGCCATCCTGACACGACTTACCTTAAAACAGATCTGTGTTAGTCGTGGCAGTCAATGAACTTACAAGGTATGAGGAAAATGCAGAATAAAGCAAATGCAGTGTAGTTAGGTATCACGCTGTGGTATTCAGCTCCCAGGGAGTGTGGCCTGTGCAGGATTGTGCCTTTTTGTTGTGGTTCTCAGGCTCGCTCAGTCTCCTGCTGACCCCTGATTTCCCTGATGAATGGTTTGGCCATGGTAAACAGGGCTTGAGTGTAAATCCAGGCACTGGAATCTGATGGTCATCTCGGTGGAGCAGCAGTAATTGGTAGGGAGCAAGGAAACAGAGAGCCTGGAAAAGGGGAGAGAGCGTGCCCGCGGTTTGGGGAAGTGCAGGTTGTCAGGAGGCTGTGTAAGGACACTGGCAGTGACTAATACGTTGTCCTGTCTAGATGCAGACTTGTGTGGTTGGCAGCAAAACAAAAATAGCATGTCAGCACAGGATACAGATGTGTTTCCACAAGTCACAACGAAACTAGCTGGCTGGCCTTTACAATTCATTTATCAAGGCACTTCCAGTTCCCATTTTGAGGCTACAGGCTAATTATAAGCATCATTTCAGGAGCGATACACAGTGTTCAGCTCGAATTCAGTTTAAAAAAAACTATCTGAAGAGTGTCTGTTTTGGTTTTGGAGTGGTAAGCATCCTGGGAGGGTATTTGAAAATATGCATCTGAAGTAAACAGACCTTTTGTTGCTGACTTGGATCTTAAAAATATACGGAGTTGTTGAGGTCAAGAGTCAGTCCTCAATTCACAACTTAGATGCTGATTTGCCAGGGAAACCCTCGTATACTTTTTTGTGGCATTAGAAGTCAAACCGTGAAAGCTGCTGCTGGCTGAGAATTGGTTTGTGGGGGTCTTACCCAAAAACACCTTTATCAGAAAGTAGCCCGAAGCAGCAGTGCTGAAGAAAAGGTGGCTGGCTGGATGGGGTGGCCCCAAACATGCTCAGAGGTGCCGTGACACTGAATATTGTTCCAAGACTCAGATCGCAAGAAGTGTCACAAGCCTGTCCTACCAGGCTTTAATAATAATGCACATTTTTCATAATACATACATTTTGTAGGAAACACCATGGGTATTACTGTTGACCGTTACCTGAGCAGTCCAGCCCTTACCAGTCTTGTTGCTGTTAGCCTCACCAGCTTGTTAGATTTTGCCACTTTTTCATTTGAGGGCAGAACTCAGATTCTTACGGTTCTTACATGTATGCCAAGAATTCATAAAGGAGAAGAAAAGGTTGTGTGTTGTTTGGGGGGTTTTTTGTGTGTGGTTTGGCAGATTTTTGTTTGCTGTGGTTTTTGTTTTGTTTTGCTGTGCCTTTGTGGAACTTTCAGCACAGCCACGAGTTACGTGATCCCTCCCTCTGTACTGCTTCAAAATTATTTGAAGTTTACGTGGAAATTGTGGAATGTGATTGAGTAAATTTCACAGCAATCAAGACCAGGAGGTTGGGATGCACACTGCAGAGGTGTTTCTCTCACAAGCAAAGCACTTGGCGTTTTTCCTATGTAAAAAAAAAAAATTAGGCAGTAGAAATTAAAGTAAGCTGAATTGTCGAAAAAATAGCCATCGGTGAAGATAGCAAGGAAGAGTTAGTGCACTGCAGGGATTTAGTACCCGTGGGTGAGACTAGTGCGTTCTTCTTGGCGGAAAACAGTTCCTGCAGCTGTCTGTGCCCCATGGCCCCTGAGGATTGCTCTGATGGCAGGCAGAGGTAGTTTTGATTCCATGGCTCTACCAAGCAGAGTAGATAAGGATCAGTCATTTGAGGTGTTGCCACTTGCTAATGTTTCTAATTGATGGCCATCATCTGGTGGGAAGCTGGATCCAGCCCTGCCCCTGTGTGAGAGGCACCAAGGGACTGATCATGGCTTTGCTGCTGCCTTTACTGACAAACACAGACAAAATGCTACATGCAAAGTCAAGGCACCACAGCAGGAGGAGTGTGTGAAGGGTGGTTATACGGGAAAGAGGGGGTGGAGACCCAAAAGGAAAAAGGGCTGGACACAAGGATAAGATAAATGAAAGAAAAAAGCAAGAAAACAGAATGAGGTTTGTTTGGAGAGCATGTGGGTGGGTGTGAGTAAATCCCAAACCTTAAACGAACGTAGTATGTGATGAAAAAAAAAAAAGGGAGGGAGAGGCAAGAGAAAAGAAAGAGGCTGTAGTCTAAAAAAAACAAAACAAAACAAAAGTACAGGCAAAGAACCCTGGGATGGGCGGTGTGAAGTTTAATGAAACTTTAATGAGTCACCTTTACTAAGGAGAATGTCCATTGCTCATTTGTGTAAACGTGTGACCTGGCAGTGACGCGGCCTCTCCTGGCTGCTCTCAGTCCCTGTGCTCCTCTGGTCCATCTGCCTGCTCTGGGCTCCGGTCCTGCCCCACTCTCCTGCTGGGATGGTACAGATAGTCTATGTCATCTAATAACTGATGGAAGCTGTGTTCCCATAAGGATGCTGGGAAGGAAAATTAGCTTTCCAAGTAAAGGTTTGCAGAGAAAATGTTGAGCAAAGAGCTTTATCTGTTGACACAGTCCATACTTAGAAAATGGAGAATGAGGGTTAAAGAAGAACAAAAATTAAAAATAAGCCCTGAAGTTAGTGGTTACTGTGCCATGTGCACACTATTGCCAAAGAACTTCAGACTTGATGACAAAGCTCTATATAAGCTTGTGTGATGAAATCTGAAGCTGGACAAACGCAGCTTGGTTTTAATTTATAGTTTAAAGCCTGTAATCTGTCCAGCTTCATAAAGATCCTGACCAAGTCCAGCCAAGTTTTAGGAAATCTTCGTTGACTTACAGTTTCCAGTCGGAACTATGCAAAAAGGACAGGCTTTAATGCCAAAGGAGACAAAATTTAAGATTTTGACTGTGTTTTACATTAAGTTTGGCAGCTAAAGTCAAAAGTTAAAATAAAATAAAACTTGTAGACTTCTAACCAACAAAAGAAAAACTTTAATAGACCCACAGCTTTTTTTTTAAACTGTCCGTAGTCTGTCTGTGTGGGTGTGGGGTTTTTTTAATTTACACCATTGCCAGAAATGACAATGGAATACGGACTGTGCACTGCCTCTTGTTTTCGTGTTAACAACATCTGGAAACACAGCTTGTGTAATAAATGGGCCTTAGAAAGTAGGCTTTGCCCAACAGGGTCTCTTCAGGGAATGGTTGTGTTAATGCTGGCTCTGCTCTAGAGGGGGAAGTCAGCTGGATTTGTGCTTTCCTGTTGCAGATGTTGTGCTGGAGAAGGCCATGCACAAGTGCATTCTGAAGCCATTGAAGGGTCACATTGAAGCCATGTTGAAAGAGTTTCACACCACGGATGGTTCCTGGAAGCAACTGAAGGAAAACCTGCAGCTGGTGCGGCAGAGGAATCCTCAGGAACTGGGCGTGTTTGTTCCCACTCCAGACTTTGTGGACGTTGAAAAGATTAAAGTCAAGTTCATGACTATGCAGAAGATGTATTCACCTGAAAAGAAAGTCATGCTGCTGCTGAGAGTTTGCAAATTGATTTACACTGTTATGGAGAATAACTCAGGTATGGTGCTTCTGGTAGTTGAGGTTCACTGATATTTCATACCTGATGTTGTCTTTTAGAGGAATCAGCCCATCTTATTCTGCAGACAGGTCTCCTGCTGAAGCTCTTGTAGCCTGTTCTTCCCCTCTGCCTCTGACCTGCTGTCTCTGAGCCAGCCGGCTGCACATCTTAAAAACTCCGTCTGTAGCAGAGTTGTTGTCACGGATGGGGTGGGAGCTTCAGGCAAAGATAATTAGAGGAGCCCTCCCATGGTGCAGGAAGGATCCTCCTGCTTTCTGAACTCCTTCTCAGAGAGGAGCCTGGGTTCAGCTGGATTCAATCTTAGTCTAGACTTTGTCAGTGGTTTAAATCTAAGGAATTATAGAGGTGTGATTGAACCTTTGTACAACTTGGTCCTACAGGATTAAGGACGGCAAACCAGATATAGTTATATAAAAATGAATTATTTATTATGATAAATTGTTAGACAAAACCGGATCTTAATCTGAATTATTTACTGCACAGTGTAGAAGGAAAAACTACTAGTATAGTCTAATACAGTATAATGCACTATATCAAAAGAGTAATAATAAGGAATTATAATAAAATTACTGAGTAGAGATTGATGCTACTTGAGACTTGAGGGCCGGGGGGGGCCTTGAGGGACGTTCCCACCCAAAGTGGGGAGGAGTCTCCACACACCCAGGAAGGGATATATTGGAAGATCCTGCTGTTGGAATGCAGGACTGGACTTTAGGAGTATTGACTGTCAGCCAGATGTGTCCGTTCCAGCTGTGTCAGCCTCTGTGTTTTTAGATAAGGATACTTTACTCTGTTTGCCACTTCACTGTCAGGATGTTTAACTTTGGGTCGATGAGTCAGACTGGGTTTAGCATAATTCAACACCAAAAGCAGCATGAGCCCACTTCTTAGTTCACCACCGATAGCTTTGCAGAACAGGGCATTGTTTTACCTACTCCAGGCAGAGCATCCTGCAAATGCGAAGCAGTTGGAAAAGAGCAGCTTTCCTTAACTGTAGACTTTGGAAGTTGCCTGGCAGAAAGGCTGTCCTGTGAGCCTTGAATTTGACACCGACTCTAAATTAGTATTTTTCAGCAAATTACAGATCTATAGAGGTAACACCGTATATTTAGCTACTGTAACTCAATAGCATGTATGCAGTATGACAACTGGAAGGGTTTTTTCTCAATGGGTGGAGAAAAGCAGCCTCTAATCCAGTATTTTTGGCTTGCTGTGCCGCTGAATGGTCTCATTTGGACACTTTCTGTCATGCTTTTGGAACAGAAATGACATCTATTTCTGCATCATAGCAAGAATCCAGAAGTGCCTTTGAAACCTAAATACTGAAATGGTGCTAAAGAGCAGTCAGGACCTGCTGAACAGTCAGTGCTCTGAAATGCTGTGCTGGATGGCATGAATTTATAGGTGCAACTCTGACATTCTCTCTTGCACACTGCTATGACAGGTCGTGAGCTAAGGGCGTAGCAGAGCTTTTATGTTCGTGCTTCTTTGCTCCGGGATTTATACTCAGAGACCGGTATTTGTGTCTGGATGCAATCCCCGGATGTATAAAGAAAATGCCTGTTCATCACCTCTTAGGCAATGGCAGCAGTGCAGGTGGAAGTCAGGCCAGACTGGCGTGGCAGCCTTTTCACCAGTTCACCAGCTGAGCTGGTGCCAGGGTGGGCCCCGTCTCTGGATTTCCCTTGCCTGCCTCAAGGTGTGCATCAAAACATCTGTGCTTGCTTGAAGTGCAGGACTGAGCAGGTGTCCTGTGCAGTGAGTGTCAGGTGATGTTCTCTTTGCTGCGCATTGACAGGGAGGTCTAGAGTAATACAGACAGGTTGGGTAGAGAAAGGCACAAAGGAGTGCTTTGGTAAAAAAAACGTGGTTTGTCTCTCACTGCCTGTGTTCCCTTCCACCCAGGGAGGCTGTACGGAGCTGATGACTTCTTGCCTGTGTTGACATACGTGCTAGCCCAGTGTGATATGCTGGAGCTGGACACTGAAATTGAATACATGATGGAGCTGCTGGATCCATCCTTGCTGCATGGAGAAGGTAATCTGGTTTTTGATTTTTTACTAGAGCTGCCTGAAGGATTAGTGAGGGGGTGTTCTTCCCCGCAGCACTGTTGATGTTCCCAGTCCTATTAAGGGGAGACCTAATGACAGTGATGTTGACAACAAGAGAATGTCATCATCATTTCCACTGCTGTGCAGCTTGCAGAGCACAGGCCCCCGGCACCTGGAAATCTGCTGCTGTGTACTTTTTGCTTAGTGAGCAAATTTGTTGTTTCCAACTCCTTTTGACTCAGCAGGCAAACACATGCACTGTGCAGGTGCTGAATCGCCTTAGCCTTTTGTGCCTGAGATTTTCCTGAAAGGATTTATGGAGCAGCAGCACTCAAACAGTTGTGAGGCACATCATGAGGCTTGGGTTTGGTGCTTTGTGAAAACTTCTGGGGGACTTCTTTGCACCTTTGCAGAAGTGCTTTTGAGATTATTGCCCCCTTTTAGTGATATTTGCTTCTTCCCGATATTTGCCTCTCACTAAGTATTTTTATGAGCCCTAGCAATATGGTTCCTGAGGCATTTCTTGAATGAGGGCTAAAGTCTGCTAGAGACAAGGAAATCTGCCTCCTTGCTGTTTCCATGGTAGCATTTTTAACAAAGAAGTTTTCTGCAGGGCCCAGGTAGGCCCCAGAATGTAAAAGCTTTGTGAGGAAGTTTAAAGGTTCTTGGAGCCAAGCTTAGCTGTGTGTTTAGGTACACGTATGTGTTTCCTGTTCATGCTATATCCTGGCTTTCCGCAATTACCATATCCTCTAGCTTGCCAGTATGCCTGGGAGAATTCATGCCACAATTCCTCCAATTTGGCACTAGTCTGTTCCTTGCTTGGGGGACAGAGCATCCTTGATTGCATTGTTAGGAATCTTAGCATGGAAAATACTTGAAATGTGAAGCTGGGGATCATAAACATGCTTGAAAAGCAGAAAGGTTTACTGAACTGTTAAGTCTTGTTGCTTTGAATGCAGCAAAGGAAGTCTGTCCATTGGCTGGGCTTGTCATTGGCACTAGCTCAGCTCTGCTGTGCAGAAAAAATTGCGTCGTGCTTTGGGGTTGTGCTTTTCAACTGTATAGTATTGTCCAATGTATCAAATGGGTCTTGCATGAATCTTGTTGCAAAGCTAAAGGCTGAGAGGGGATGCTGTCAGTAATACAGAAAATACTACTGTGGGCACAGAGTGCATCTCTGAATGCCTCTGAATGGACTGTGCTGCCTCTTAGCTGAACACTCCTACCTAAATAGTGAGGTTTGAAAAGCCAGACTGCATGTCTTTTGTTTCTCCTGGTTGCCGTGGTTTGTTACCTCCTGTTGAGACTCTTTTACTTTGTGACCTGCAGCTTCTTTTGTACATTGGCAACTCTGTTGTGGAGTTCATTTGTTCTTTACTCACGTAATAAAGGGGGAGTGTGCCGGACTTTACACACCATCTCCTGAACTAGTTGGACCTTCTGGGGAATGCTAAGAAGGTGACAGATCAGTAGTGGTTTTAAAAACCAAGGTAATTTTTTGGGATGTTTCCAGAGTACAAATCTCACACTCACTTGTTGCTTTATTGTCAGTGAGGGTGGTTGCTTTCAAGGTGATGAACTGTGTTAGATTGTTTTTTACTTTGTTTCAACAGCCGTATTTATTTCATCCACCTGTGAAGCTTGGGAAGAAACTGAAACACTGGTGTTCCAAGAGTGGAGGGTAAACACTCAGGCTAAAAGAGTGACAGGAATCCTTTAAGGAAATGACTTTGCTCAGCATGAGAGGACCCAGCCATGGGCACCACTCTGTCATGCGGAGCACATGCAACCCCTGCATGTGTCTGAGCAGCTGAGAACACACCCTCCAGTGTTGTGCAGGCCAGGGAGGGTTTTCCTTTTGTGTGTAAATATTCTGGCAACCTTCCTATCTGTGTGCGTGGCTGGGTGCCTCTCTGTGTTTATTTACATACCTCAAAGAAAACTGCCTGTACTTGTGAGTGGGACCACTCTGAGAACTTCTTCCCTTGCTGTCCTTCACAGGAGGCTACTACTTGACAAGTGCTTATGGAGCACTTTCACTGATCAAGAACTTCCAGGAAGAACAAGCTGCCCAGCTGCTCAGCTCAGAGGCCAGAGATACTCTCCGGCAGTGGCACAAGAGGAGGACAACAAACAGGACAATACCTTCAGTCGATGATTTTCAGGTAAACCTTAGGCCTGAAATAGAAAATGCATGATGGTATTGTTGGAAATTCCCATTTGAGAGGTATGATTCCTAGCAAATTCCCTCGGGGCCACAAGTGGAATGAAACAGTGCTGAGATTACAGCTGGCAAATTTGCCTCAGTCTTGAAGTCTTTGCACTTTTTATCAAACGGTTTCTTTATGCTGGTCTGAAGAAAACACTAAATAATAGAGCTTTCTTACCTTCCCTTTTAAGTACTGTAAAGCAAGGACAAACTGCATTGTATCCTAAATTCAGCTTTTTTGCACACTTCATTGTTCAAAAGATCAAATGCAGATTTCCAGGGGTGTAAATCAGCCCAGCTCTCCAACAGCCACTGGTGACATAAAGCAGGTAGCAGAGAGGAGAGGTGGGAGAAATGTTCCCTGACAGTTTTGAAGCTTAAGCAGGCAGCAGAGTTCTCTAATGTGGATGTCCTCACGTTTGTTTGTGTTTTATGGTGTTTTTTTTTTTTTTTTTTGTCCCCTGTGTTTTGTACTGCTCTTCCAGAGTAGGGCAGTACCTTCAAGTGGAGAATAACAAAGCAGTGGTTATCACTTCGTCTTCTGGAGCCAGTCCTGCATCTCTTCCGTCTGCTTTGGGACTGACTGTTCAGGTGCAGCAGTCTGTGGGCTGAAAGAGGGAGAGTGTAGGGATTGGGAAGAGAGGACTTACTCCTTGGAGTTCAGCTGTCTGCAGTTGGGAAGAGGAGAAGTGATGACGAGCAGTTCCTGTTCCAAAGCCCGTGCATCTCCCTGGGATCCATGTTCTGTTCTCCTGACCTGTACTTAGGTGTCAGATTCCAGCAGCTGGAGTCTTGGGTCTTTCTGCAAAACTCTGCACTTTCAGCACCTTGTATTTCTGCTGGGTGAGGGAATGACAGAACATTGTTCCTGCAGGATCTTGTAGGAGGCTCCATCTTCTCTTTCTCTGCAAATTAACTCCATACAGGCTCAGTGCTCACTTGGATGCAGGAAGATGCAGGGGGCAGGAAGAGCTGTCACCGGGTGTGTCCAGTGCTTCTCCTGCTGTTGCCTCTTCCAAAAGAGAGCCTCGAATCAGTGCATCCCACCACCCCCAGCATGTGCTTGGCACAAATGCAAGCATTTTGCTGTCTGCTCAGAATGGCTGTTTCCTCTCTCCTCTCTCTCTCTGAGTCTTGCAGTCCTGAAATGGAGCACCTTGCCTCCAGCCACCACGGAACACACCTGCAGCTCCACTCATCTTTCTCCCAGGGGAGCAGGGTGTGGTCACTGCATTTCTGTGCTGCAGTCTCATAGCCTTGCTGGCTCTTGGGCCCTGGAGGCTGTCTTTCCCCCTTCCCCAAATGGATGAAAAAGCAGAAACTCCAGTACTTTGATGATGATGAAATATAGCTTTTTGATACTATGGAAATAATTTTGATACTTAGTCTATATGTTACAGGCATCTGTAAAAAAAGTCAGCCTTTCCTTCCAGCAGTCCTGTCCATCTAAAAGCTTCTGCATTTTAAAGCAGGTCTTGTGTGTAGTAGCTACCTTAAAAATTAAATGTAGCGTGTTCTACCTTATCCTGGGCTGGGTTTTTTCTACAAGTTCTTCAAACCAGGTAACAGAACTGGATTATTTCTAATCAGTCAGGTTCAATTCTAAGTTTTTAAAATCTATTGCAGAGCTTTAGCGTTCAGTCTGCATGGTGTCAAGAAATACTTGATTAGACAAGAGTGTTCTTTGGAACTTGAGTCACTGGAAGGTTCTTCTCAGTCCTAGCTTTTAACAGTTTGTTTCTGTGAAATGTAATCTTCGACCACTGGGATTTCACATGCTTAATTTATTCAGCAAAGGAACCATGGGTGCCAGCTCAGTCAATTAACAGCTCTCACTGTAATTTTTTCTCTCTCCTTCAATCTTACTGCATTTTAGTCTTTCATTCCAGCATTTTTTTTACAACTGTCTCTAGTTTAGAGACAGTTTTAGAAGAAAATGGTCTGGAATGAATGTTTCCTCTAAAGAAAATGGGTTTCAGCACTCTCTTCCCACCAATACAAAAGGGATTTCTTGGATGAAAGTGAAGAAAAATGTTTCTGTAACAGACAAAGTGCCCAGAGGCCACGGGAAGAAATGAGTAAGTGTTAGGTGTTGGAGCTCCTCGCTGCAGAGAAAGCTGCTGGGCTTAGTTAGGGCTTCCTCTCTAGCTGGCCCAGCTTCCCCCGAGGTCTGGAGCCTCTGGCTCCCACCAGTGGTCTGGTTCTGGACCAAAGCTGGGCCCAGCAGTTGCAGAGGGAGCCACAGAAGCTGCCAGAGGATTGCTGCTGCAGTTCCAGGACATCTTCTTGCCTCAGCTAACAAGAACCAAGGTAGCCAAAAGCAGAAACGTGAATCCCTCTGCGCCACCGAGCCGGGGGAGCCAGTGCCTGAACAAAACCTGTGCCAGAGCTCCCCTGGACCCAGCTCAAAGCTCCAGGACCCATTTCTGGGCATAAAGCAAACAATAGGGGGATACAGCATTGTCATAAAATCACCCCAAGAGCAAAACAGGCAGGAAGCAGGTGAAACTGCACTTCCCTGTGGGGCCTGTTCAGAAAGTATCCGTGTTAGCAGAGCTGTGGGGCTGTGTCCGTTTCTACAGGAGAAAAGATCCAGCTTTAGCCTCAAGGTCACGGGCATTTACCCCGAATGGTGCAGAGTACATTTTCTTTCTGGATCCCTGTAAAAACAAAGAAATGCTGTCTTGTGAAGCTGGGTTAGGCCAGGCTTAGACACCAGGCTGCAGCTCACGGGACAGCCATAATGTCCAGGAATCACCAGCTGGAGGGGGGGGGGGAGAGGTTTGCTTTTTGTTGCTGACTTTGCAATTTTCATGGGCTGAGGGTTTTTTGAGTTCCTGATGTCTGCTTTCTTGTTCCACAGAACTACCTTCGTGTTGCATTCCAGGAAGTTACCAGTGGTTGTACGGGCAAGACTTTGCTAGTGAGGCCGTATATCACTACCGAAGACGTATGTCAGCTTTGTGCTGAGAAATTTAAAGTGGCAAATCCAGAAGAATACAGGCTGTTTCTTTTTGTTGACGACACCTGGCAACAACTGACAGAGGATACGTACCCTCAGAAGATCAAGGCAGAGCTGCACAGCCGCCCGCAGCCGCAGGTCTTTCACTTTGTCTACAAGCGCCTGAACAGTGACCCATATGGGGCCGTCCTCCAGAACAGCAGCGACTCGGCCCCCTAAAGCCAGCAGCGTGGCAGTTTTATGTCTGTTCCTTGGCAGTTGTTACAAACATCTTTGTTGGCTGCATCCCTTAGGAGCTAAAACAGGCCTTAAACCTTAAAGTGCCTGGTAAAATAAAACGCGTGCGGTGCTGACGTTTGTGACGTTGCTCACGGGACCCAGGCACGCTGTGCACGTGGCCAGTGACGCAGAATATTCCACCAGCATGTCTGAGGAGACAGCCCAGGAGGCTGCATATCTTGTACCACGGGCTCTTTTGCAGCATATTCTACTGTGGCCCTTCACAGGTCTTGGCTGTGGTGTAAAAATACGATTTTCATCCACTCGTTTCCACAGCTGTCATTTGGATTGCAGTCTGAGTGTGAGACGAGCGGTGAGACGAGCGAGTCTGAACTGGCCAGGGCGAGCTCAGTTCCACCTGCAGGAGTTTGACAAGACCGTCCGATGCAGGGCATCAGTTCATTCAGCATTACCTGGATGGTTGCATCCTTGTCCAGTGTTTTTGAGTACAGAAAATCATCGTGTTTATATATATATATATATATATATATATATAAATAGATATTTTATAGCAGTTGCAGGTAAACTGTCAGGGTTGATTTTTGAAATATTTTTTTAACTATAAAATATTCTATAATTATGCATGTGATTTTTAACATTTAATACACAAGAATAAATCTCTTGCTGGTTTTAGAGTCTTGCATTGAAAGTTTGTGTGGTTTCTCTTCTTTCCCTGCTCCAGGAGAGTTCTACGAAACTTCTGTACCCTTGAGACAGTTCTTTTGCAGTCTGTTCTCAATTGTCTTCTGAAAATTAGATCGTTTTTTCCTTGTGCTGTGCAAAACGCTTCTCAGCCTCTCACCATGTTCATTCCGAGCGCACTGAGATGCCAGGAGGGGAAGAGAATGAATTAGGAGGGCAAAGGTGAAATTTCCCAGAGAAAGGAGATCAGGGTGCTCACTGGCAGCAGGGGCTGGGGTTAGGGCTGAGCAGGAGCAAAGCCGGAGCACATCAACCATTCAGCTTTTGCCTCGTGTTTTCTCAGGGGCTTTATGGCCCTGGCAAGAGAGAGATGTTCACTGATGAGTCCCAGGCCGAGCCGTGAGCACAGCCTGTTGTGTTGGAGCTGGGGGTTTTTTGAGACGTTCAGCAGCCACACTCTCTAGTCAAGAGTCCTGGGGTGTGTTGCTGCTCCTCTTTCATCCTTATATCCAGCTTCCAGCCCTTTTCTTCTCTCTGTCCAGTGTGTCTTTTGTGTTCCTTTCTTGTCCTGTGTGCTCCCCATCCCATTCCCGTTCCCTACGGAGGGGGAGGGTGTGGAGACTGGGGGCTCCGAGGTGGATTGGGGCACCCCAAAGTCCCTGGGAGAGGGAGCCGGGCTGCGCTGGAGGAGCAGGTGAGTGGAGCATGGGGGGGGTCGGGTCGGGTCGGGTCATGCTGGGTGCCAGAACATTGAGAGGGAGGGGTGGGTGTAGAATGCATGAAAAATAGAACCATAAAAAAACCCTAAATATAGTCTAAAAGGAATGTTTAAATGCTTTTTATTTGGGTAGAGGCAGGGTTTTTATAGCTAATATTAAAAAAAATATATAAAGAATAGAAATAGATTGGTACACATGTAAACTATAATGAACTATAAGTAGCAAATCTCTATGGAATATCTAGTATATAATAGAAGTAATGCAATTATAAGAATATGTATAAATATAAAATAGAAAGTTGAAAATATTTTAGTATAGTTTAAAATATTTTATTTGGTTTTTTTTGGTAAGAGGCAGGGTTTTTTAGAAATAATGTAAACATTAAAAATATACAAATATCCAATAAATATATACAGACACATAAAATTGTAAATATATATGCATCTCTAAATACATGTAAGTCCAAACATATAAAATATAAATCTGAGCCTGTGCCGAGTGTGGCTGAGGGCGAGGCAGGTGACTGAGGGACACGGAGAGGCCACGGGGGTGCCCTGAGGGAGACGAGACAGGGCGGGGCTTTGCCCCTGCCGCTCGAATTTTCCCGCCGCGCTACGGGGCGCCCCCGCCCCTCCCTCAGAGCCCTCAGAGCCCTCAGAGCCGTCGACGTCCAGATCCGTGAGGGAGCGCAGCGAAAAGCGCTCCGAGCGGCTGCACAAAAGAGGTTGCTGTGGCCCCGGATCAAATTAGGAACTCTTTCAGAGGATGGATGTGTAGCTCAGCGACATCAGAATGCCAGAAGGGTGAGTTTCTGAGGGAAAAGCTGAGGTAGTTGAGGCGGGACAGAGCAGCTTCTGAGGGGGAGCGCTGAAGGCATGTTTAAGGCTGTATCTCAGCTGAATTCTATGAGAGACAGAATGAACTGCTCTCAGGGAAAAGCTGAATTATTTCCTGGGGGATATTTTCGGGATAAACCAGAGCTAATCCATAGTATTCAGAAAGGACGTATTAGGGCGGAATCTGAGGTGATTTCTGAGGGACCGAATGAAGTTGTCGCAGGGGAAAGCGGAGTTACTGTGTAGTGGATTTTGTGGGCTTCAAGATGAGGTATCCTGTGTTTCACTGAGGGAGAAGCTGGTGCTGTGAACTGTGCCGAGGTCCGCGGGGACACTGAGGGAGACGCAAATGCCGCGAGTGGGGTTCGGGTGTCGTGAGGAACAAGGAGGGAGGGTCCAAGTCTCTGTGCCGAGTGTGGCTGTGGGAGAGGCAGGTGGCTGAGGGACACGGAGAGGCCACGGGGTCGCCCTGAGGGAGACGAGACAGGGCGGGGCTTTGCCCCTGCCGCTCGAATTTTCCCGCCGCGCTACGGGGCGCCCCCGCCCCTCCCTCAGAGCCCTCAGAGCCCTCAGAGCCCTCAGAGCCGTCGACGTCCATGTCCGTGAGGGAGCGCGGCGAAAAGCGCTCCGAGCGGCTGCACAAAAGAGGTTGCGGTGGCGCCGGGGCAAATTAGGAACTCTTTCAGAGGATGGATGTGTAGCTCAGCGACATCAGAATGCCAGAAGGGTGAGTTTCTGAGGGAAAAGCTGAGGTAGTTGAGGCGGGACAGAGCAGCTTCTGAGGGGGAGCGCTGAAGGCATGTTTAAGGCAGTATCTCCGGCAAATTCTATGGAACAGAATGAACTGCTCTCAGGGAAAAGCTGAATTATTTCGTCAAGTATATTTTCGGGATAAACCAGAGCTAATCCATAGTATTCAGAAAGGACGTATTAGGGGGGAATCTGAGATGATTTCTGAGGGACCGAATGAAGTTGCCACAGGGGAAAGCGGAGTTACTATGTAGTGGATTTTGTGGGCTTCAAGATGAGGTATCCTGTGTTTCACTGAGGGAGAAGCTGGTGCTGTGAACTGTGCCGAGGTCCGCGGGGACACTGAGGGAGACGCAAATGCCGCGAGTGGGGTTCGGGTGTCGTGAGGAACAAGGAGGGAGGGTCCAAGTCTCTGTGCCGAGTGTGGCTGTGGGAGGGGCAGGTGGCTGAGGGACACGGAGAGGCCACGGGGTCGCCCTGAGGGAGACGAGACAGGGCGGGGCTTTGCCCCTGCCGCGCTACGGGGCGCCCCCGCCCCTCCCTCAGAGCCCTCAGAGCCCTCAGAGCCCTCAGAGCCCTCAGAGCCGTCGACGTCCAGATCCGTGAGGGAGCGCAGCGAAAAGCGCTCCGAGCGGCTGCACAAAAGGGGTTGCGGTGGCGCCGGGGCAAAGGAGGGACTCTTGCAGAGAATGGATGTATAGCTCAGCGACATCAGAATGCCAGACGGGTGAGTTTCTGAGGGAAAAGCTGAGGTAGTTGAGGCGGGACAGAGCAGCTTCTGAGGGGGAGCGCTGAAGGAAGTTCAAGG